>CM059601.1:28210833-29430000 GCA_030412105.1 Cyclura pinguis
AAAAAGGTGAGGGGAGAAGAGGTAGAACAATCTCTATCAGAATATCAGTTTAGGAGAAATTAGGGTAGGTGGATAACACGTGAGGGGATTTTAGGTTACTGAAACACTCACTAACCATATCACTGCTGCTCTCTTTAAGGCACACAAGTCTTTAAAAACTGTGTGTTATTGCATTTCCAACAGTTTTAAGGGTGCAAAAGCAGTCCTGGCCACTGCAGAAACCTGGGCCTCTGGATTTATGGTTGAACTCAGAAGTGCTGCAAATGTATTTTCGTGGGAAATGTGACTTCATCCAAGCAGAGGCTGAATCCCTGATCCACTGATCTGCCTTTCAACTGAGCAGTGGCACCTCTGTCCTGCCTGGATTAAGCATCAAAATGGACAGTTAAGGTCCCTGCATTTAACTGTATGGGAAAAGTATAAACTTTACATTGTTCTGGAATTAAAGACGCATGCTGCCAATTAGCTTTCAGAACTTCGGTTCTTCAAAACTGCAGAAATCTGAACTGGGTAAATGGACAAAATATCAAGTCCAGTGTAGGAAAATGCAAAGTGACTTACGTTAAGTTAGAGAATTTCCACAAAGTTTGCATAGTTTATAGGTGGAGAAGGCTAGAAAATGTTGAGATCCTGATTTGTGTGTCTTACGTTAGACCTGTATTTGAATAGAAAATAAGATTGGAGTAGTACTTAAGGCCCAGCACACATTCTGTTTTCTATGAATTTTCTTGTGTGTAGGAAAACTTCTCACTCCCAAAACACACAGTGCAATTCTGTGTGTGTCTACTCATAAGAAAGCTCTGCTGAATTAAAATAAACTTTCTCCCAGGAAAAAGAATACGAACTGTAGCCATATATACTTCCCCTGGTTGATATAATAGGCAGGTACATTCTGACATAAAAGCCAGTCATATGTCTGGCTAGCTTCAATAGAGACTGACTATTGTCTCAGGTTTCAGATTAGATTGTAACATGTTGCTGGTTCAGGAAGGAATTCTCATGCAGTGCTTACAGGTTCTATTCACTTTCCACAGGTTAATACATATTCTCAAACTTCTGTGTCAGAAGCTCTGAGTATATATACATGTATATTTTTCTAGCTGCATAGTGTCTTTCTGTTCAACTCTGACTCCCATTAGGTTAGTTCCATTCATCACTGCTCAATGCTTTTTCTCCCTTTCAAACACAGAATAATTCCATACCTTGGACAGAAGGAATGGATCCTGTTAAAGAGAATCGAGCCTCTAAGTGTTTTAGTTCTGGCAAGATGGCTGACATGACTGAAGGAAGATGAAATGTGACATGGCTCCATTTTTCTACTAACTCCAGCTATAGATGGTATTTGGCTATGGAAAATGACTAAGACATGGAAATACATGTACATAGTCTCTTTATTCTCAAGTACTGGGAAGTTCAAGAAGCAGTACTGCTGCATTTAGGTTTCTTTGGATAGGAAGAAGGATCAGGAGACTTACATCAGAATTGTGTTGGTAACCACAGTGACATAGGTGTTGGCAACAGGAGGAAGCAAGAAGCTATAGGTGCAGTGGCTTTGATGAAAGCAAGGCAATGGAGAAACAGTCTGCGTTTAAATGGCAGATTTGTTTTGCTTTTCCTTGCAACCATTGCAGAACCTTGGAAAAAAGCACACAAGGTACCTTAGCGCACCAACAGATATACACTTATCTGGGACTATATCACGTTGAATTGAGCATGTCTAATGATGAATAGGCATGTATTCTGTAAAGGCACGTTCCTAGAATTTGCTTTATAGTACACATAATCAGAAACCAAATATATAAGCAGAGCAGAAGCAAAGAGGTTGTACAATAGCTCTTTACTTCAGTTAATGTTTTGCATGCACAAGATTCAAGTCCCCAGCTTCTTCATTTGGACAGATAGGGAATAAGTGATGGGAAAGACTTTTAAAGAGCTTGGAGAGCCACAGAAGTGTTGCTAGGACTGCACCAGCAGGTAAAAGCTCTTCAAATACTGTCTTTCCCACACCTGCTCTGTTGCTTACTTGCTCACTGTCTCAATGGTCTGTTTACTATTCTCCAGTGGTCTTTCTGCTCTCTCTTCACTGCTCAGTTTTTCTCCAGAACTTACAGTTGCTTCTTCCTCTCTATTTTTTTAAAAGAACTGGTCAGGTATGCTCCATAGGAAGCTGCAATTATGCCCATCATCTTAATTTTTCTCTAGATGGCTACTGCCAGGCAGATGGGCTGAGTGGATGCATCTTGTAACCTGATGTTTATAAGCAGACTTTTCTCCCAGAGAACAAACCTGTTCAGTGCATGTTGCAGAACAGCTCCAGGAGTGCTGTCTGGCTGACATGTTTATATTTTCATAATAGATTTATGTCTGCTATAATTGCATTTGGCATGACTTCTTGTGACTTCAAGAATATTTTTTGAGTTCAGAAGACACAGTCTGCCAGAAATAATGTGAAGTCTACATAACTGCTGCAGAGATTTAGGTGCCAGAGAATACCATTATCTGCCTTGATATATTTAAGGGAACTGTTACCCATGATAACATGCAAAGACTTGCCTGGCTGCTCTGGTGCCACCCAGTTGATTAATCCACAAGGGTATGTTTGAGCTGGGGAGAGAAATCTCTAGAAGGAAAAATGGTCCAATCCTTGAAGTACTCCCACTCCTAGTCAGGTCAGAGAAGATAAGCAAAGTCTAGGCATACTTGGTGACACCTTTAGTTCTGAATAGGATGCTGCATTTCTCTTAATTGTCCAGCTAGATATAAAATTAATCAAGAGGCAAGGAATCTCTCAAAGTCCTCTGTTAAGGTGCAAGAATAAAAACATCCCTTCATTTGTTCAACCCACTACTTTTCAGCCAAAAGTGTCACTGAAGATGACCAGAAGCTGATATTTGTTGGCAGTTAAACTCTGCCAAGACCACAAGGTCCAACAGGTTCCTTGCTTGCCTTGCAGACAATTTCATGGTCCAGAAAGTAGAAGAGGTGACAAGGGGATTGAGTGTTTTAGATCTGATCCTGACCAGGGATGACCTTGTTGATGAAGTGGAGGTGGTGGGATACTTAGGGGGGAGGGACCATGCTCTTTTGGAATTTGTCATTCAGTGGGAAGGAGAAGCCAACTGTAGCCAGACACGCATCCTAGACTTTAAAAAAGCTGATTTCTATAAACTTAGGGAGTTACTTGCAGAAATCCTGTGGTCAAGAATACTGAAAGAGAAAGGAGTTCATGACTTTTCTTAAAAATGAGATACTGAAGGCACAATTGAAAACTGTGCCAATAAGGAGGAAAAATGGCAGGTGTCTAAAGAAACCGGAATGGTTGACAAAAGAACTCTCAGCTGAGCTAAGTGTTAAAAGAAACATGTAGAGGAAATGGAATAATAGTGAAACCACAAAAAAAGAATTCAAGCAAATAGCCAGAATATGTAGGGAGAAGGTCAGAAAAGATAAAGCGCAGAATGAACTCAGGCTTGCTGGAGACATTAAAAACAATAAAAAGGGCTTTTTTTAAGATATGTCCACAATAAAAGGAAAAAGAAGGAAATGATAGAGTCACTGTGTAGAGAAGATGGCCAATTACTAACAGAGGGAAGAGAAAAGGCAAAACTACTCAACAGCTTCTTTGCCTCAGTTTTCTCCCAAAAGAATAGAAGTACTCAACCTGGGGGGTGGGAAGCAGGTGAGTAAGTGAGGGAAATGCAGCACAGAATAGGTAGGGTAGTAGAAACGGAATATCTGACTAAACTAGATGAATTCAAGTCTCCAGGGCCAGATGAATTACATCCAAGAATAATAAAAGAACTGGAAGGAGTCATTTCTGAACCACTCACAATAATCTTTGAGAACTCTTGGAGAACAGGAGAAGTCCCAGCAGACTGAAGGAGGGCAAATGTTGTCCTCATCTTCAAGAAGGGAAAAAAAGAGAACCCAAATAATTATCGACTGGTCAGCCTGACATCAATACCAGGAAAGATCCTAGAGCAGATCATTAAACAGTCAGTTTGTAATTACTTAGAAAGCAATGCCATAATCACTAAAAGTTAACATGGATTTCTCAGAAATAAGTCATGCCGGACTAATCTTATCTCTTTTTGTAATAGGGTTACAAGCTTCATAGACGAAGGGAATGCTGTAGACGTAGCATATCTTGATTTCAGTAAGGCCTTTGACAAAGTTCCCCATGACATTCTTGCAAAGAAGCTAGTAAAGTGTGGGCTGGACAGGTCTACTGTTAGGTGGATTTGTAATTGGTTAACCAACTGAACCCAAAGGGTGCCCACCAATGGCTGCTTTTCATCCTGGAGAGAAGTGACTAGTGGGGTGCCGCAGTGTTCTGTCCTGGGCCGAGTGCTATTCAACATCTTCATCAGTGACTTGGATGAAGGAGTAGAGGGCATGCTGATCAAATTTGCAGATGACACCAAATTGGGAGGGGTTGCTAGTCCCAGAGGGGTCCCAGAGGAGAGGATCAAATTTCAAAATGACCTTGACAGATTGGAGAGCTGGGCCAAAGCTAACAAAATAAATTTCAACGGAGAGAAATGTAAGGTCCTACACTTAGGCAGAAAAAATGGAATGCACAAATATAGGATGGGGGATGCGTGACTGGATAGCAGTACGTGTGTGAAAGGGATCTAGGAGTCTTGGTAGATCACCAGCTGAACATGAGTCAGCAGTGTGATGCAGCAGCCAAGAAAGCCAATGCGATTCTTGGTTCCATCAATAGGAGTATAGTGGCTAGATGGAGGGAGGTAATGGTACCACTCTAATCTGCTTTGGTTAGACCTCATCTGGAATACTGTGTCCAGTTCTGGGCACCTCAATTCAAGAAGGATATTGACAAGCTCAAACGTGTCAAGATGAGGGCGATCAAAATGTTGAAGGGTCTGGAAGCCATGCCTTATGAGGAACAGCTTAGGGAGCTGGGTATGTTTAGTCTGCAGAAGAAAAGGTTAAGAGGGGACGTGATAACCATGTTTAAATATTTGAAGGGATGTCATGTCGAGGAGGGAGCGGGCTTGTTTTCCACTGCTCCGGAGACTAGGACAAGGAGCAATGGATTTAAGCTGAAGGAAAGGAGATTCCACCTGAACCGCAGGAAGAACTTCCTGACGGTCAGAGCTGTCTGGCAGTGGAATATACTGCCTCAGAGTGTGGTGGAGTCTCCTTCTTTGGAGGTCTTTAAGCAGAGGCTGGATGGCTATCTGTTGGGAATGCTTTGATGTGTATTCCTGCATAGCAGGAGTTTGAACTGGGTGGCCCTTCTGGTCTCTTCCATCTCTATGATTCTATGATTCTATGAAATAAAATAGTTACTTACAGGTATTTGGTGGTCTTTGGGCCTGGGGACTCAAACAAAACCTCTGTCTCTGGAGACATTCAGGAGAGGCCAGTGTGCCAGTGTGGGGCTGTTTTTCTGATTTTTGTTCTTCACTGATTTGGCTGCGCAGCGGTGGTGGGGAGACCCTTGTGCTTTCCCTGTTGTTTTGTGAGCACAGAGAGATCTATTCTTTGTACCCTGCAGAGAATCATAGAATCATAGAATCATAGAAATGTAGAGTTGGAAGAGACCACACGAGCCATCCAGTCCAACCCCCTGCCATGCAGGAACACCCTCAAAGCACTCCCGACAGATGGCCATCCAGCCTCTGCTTAAAAACCTCCAAGGAAGGAGACTCCACTACACTCCGAGGCAGCATATTCCACTGCCGGACAGCCCTGACCGTCAGGAAGTTCTTCCTGAGGTTCAGGTGGAATCTCCTTTCCTGCAGCTTGAATCTATTGCTCCTTGTCCTGGTCTCTGGAGCGGCGGAAAACAAGCCCTCTCCCTCCTCTACATGGCTATCATGTCCTCTCTTAACCTTCTCTTCTGCAGACTGAACATACCCAGCTCTCTAAGTCTATCCTCATACGGCATGTCTTCCAGGCCCCTCACCATTTTGGTCGCCCTCCTCTGGACCTGCTCCAGCTTGACCATGTCCTTCTTGAATTGGGGTGCCCAGAACTGGACACAGGATTCAAGATGAGGTCTAACCAAAGCAGAGTAGAGTGGTACCAGTACCTCCCTCGATCTAGACACCATACTCCTATTGATGCAGCCAAGAATTGCATTGGCTTTCTTGGCTGCTGCATCACACTGCTGACTCATGTTCAGCTTGTGGTCTATTAGGGCTCCTAGATCCCTTTCACACGTACTGCCATCCAGCCACGTGTCCCCCATCCTATATTTCTGCATTCCATTTTTTCTACCTAAGTGTAGGACCTTACACTTCTCTCTGTTGAATTTCATTTTGTTAGCTTTGGCCCAGCTCTCCAATTTGACCAGGTCATTTTGAATTTTGATCCTGTCCTCTGGCGTATTAGCAACCCCTCCCAATTTGGTGTCATCTGCAAATTTGATCAGCATGCCCTCTATTCCTTCATCCAAGTCGTTGATGAAAATATTGAACAGCACTGGGCCCAGGACAGAACCCTGTGGCACCCCGCTAGTCACTTCTCTCCAGGATGAAAAGCAGCCATTGGTGAGCACCCTTTGGGAACGGTCAGTCAACCAGTTACAGATCCACCTGACAGTAGCTCTGTCCAGCCCACATTTTACTAGCTTCTTTGCAAGAATGTCATGGGGAACTTTGTCAAAGGCCCTTCTGAAATCGAGATATGCTACATCCCTTCATCTATCAAGCTAGTAACTCTATCATAGAAAGAGATAAGATTAGTCTGGCATGACTTATTTTTGAGAAATCCATGTTGACTTCTCGTGAGTACCGCGTTGCTTTCTCACGAGAAGTCAACATGGATTTCTCAAAAATAAGTCATGCCAGACTAATCTTATCTCTAAGAAAGAAAGCTTTATCCACCCAGCTGAATCACCAGCTTTCATTTCATATGTTGGAATGCAGTTAGACTAGTGGGGCTACACATGTCTAAGTCCACTGCCAGTAGACAGCTTTGAATCCCGGAAAATAGTCTAGGAGTGAGCGTAAGGTATAGGGAATATAGCTAAAGTGCCCCAAGCTGGATACACCCTCAATTTCAATGGAAACTCTCATGTGGAATGGGGAACCTCTGGCCCCAACCTTGAGGCTACAGCTTTGCTTCACCCTCAGGAAAGGCAAGGGAAAGAGTGACAATGCCACCACTTTCTCAGCCAGTGCCTTAAGCTGCAGCTCTATCATGACGTCAAGATAAGGAGGAGGAGACACCAGCCATCTTCTGTTAAGTGGAGGAGTTACTGGAGGTCACCCAGTAGGTATCCATGGTATCCATGACCAAGCAGGGATTCAAACCCTGGCCTCCTGACTTGTAGTCCAATGCTCAGACCACTGCAACACCCTGGATCTCCAAGTGGTCTTGAGAAGATTCAATTTTTGGTCCTCATAGGTGGCTTACTTCGGTTGGTTGCTTCAGTTTCTCATATATACTTATTGTGAGTTTTGAATAAAAGTTCTGCTGAAACGTATTGAATGGCTCTTCTGTTTTTGTGATGTGAGAACCTACCTCTATCTTTCCATGTTCTTTTTGCCTCAGATTTTCTGTTAAAGTAATGCCCAGGAGCACATCTACTTTGTTAACTGAGCCATATCTGTATTCTTCCAATGGAAGAGCTGGGTCGGGGTCCAGGATTTCCAAGTTGCTAGCCCAGCCTACCTCATTTTCAGACCCTGCTTCCTTCTTGGTTCTCAACTAACCCTGCAAAGTTAGCAGTGCTGCCACCACCTGCAAAACTCTTCACTCACTTGAGTAAGGGAGAAACCACACCTACCTCAGACCTAGAGAATTCTGAGAGTCAAGGCAGTTTTCCCTCTGACTCAGAGCAGGAAGAGGAGCAGGGTGGGATAGTCAAAAGAAAAGGGAAGGGAGCAAGTGCATCCCCAACACCTTGCTGAATTCTGCATGCCAGTGGTTTCAAAGAAGAGGAGAGAGGAAACATAGAGACCTTGAGACCTGAGACCTTCACTGGCTGCTAATAGTAAGGCTGCATAACCCTCTGGTTTGAAGGCTACAGAGGGTAGCCTCTGTAGGGATGGGAGTAAAATTAGGACATTGCTGCCCCCAGATAGAAATTCTGCTCCTGTGATGTTATGGACTTGTGGGGGGTATAAAATGTTGCATTTATTAGACAAAATAAGTTAGACATATTTTATTAGGTAAAATATGGTAATATATGTAGCAACTGGTGATTGGCTGAATGCCAAAGAGGATTTTTAGATTATTGGTTTATATGGCAGTTAGTGTGAGAGTCGAGTCTGTCAAAGTTAGGATTAGGACTCTGTCAGGTAGGAGTAGGAGTAGGAGATGGTAGAGGAGTTAATAAGGATTAGAGTTAGGATATGAGTGAGAGATAGAAGTTAGAGTTAGTGTCGGTCAGGATTTAGATGTATTACATAAGTAAACTTCAGTGTTATGTTCAACTTCTATTTAAATAAAACATTTTTGTATTACATACTTGTGCCTCTGAGAATGCTTACATGAGGGATATTTAAAAGCTTGAGTTTGCACACATAGGCCATTTCCACACTAGATTGTTATAGCGCTATTCCACTTTCAAGATCCTGTGGAATTCTGAGGCCCAAGAGCTCTCTGGCTGAGAATTCTGAATTCCCCTCCATAAACTGCAAGCCCCAGGATTCCATAGGATGTTGAAAGTGGAATAAAAGCACTATAACAGTGTAGTGTGGAAATGGCCATAGCGTCTGTGGTGGCAGCTATTATTTGAAGGTGGTGGCATCCAGTGGGGAGATATAGATGAATAATGTCTCAAATAAGTATGATGAAGGCATCAGGAAGTTTCCCACACTTGGTGCCATAACAGCAGGACAGGAGGAAGTCCACACGTTGGTGTCAGAGGTGGAGATAAATGCGGAAGCCTCACAGTTGGTGAAAGAGCGGTGAGATACAAATGCATATCAGTCAAAATGTGTATTAGAGACAGAAATGTAATTTTAAACAGAAGTATGTTAGGTAAAATGGCAGAGATATGGACTTTAGAGAAGGAAGAACTGACTGATATTTGTTAGATACTGAACCTGACATATGAAGGAAAAACTGCGGAGGAACAGAAGGAATATTGATAAGATATCAAGGTATGGATCCTAGTGAGGAAAGGATAAGAAAAATCCAAAAACCTGTAGCTTGTTATTTTGAATATATAAACGTTTCGAGGGAACAAAGTAGGATTGTAGCTTGGAAAATGATGAAAAAAAATTGATAAAAGATTTTAAAAAAACCCAGAGATTCAAAAGATTAAAAAAACAATAGGAGGCTACAGTTGAAGAACTGATATAAAGAGAAAGAGAATATGAATTACTGGAATAGAGACAGTGGGAAAAGAAAACTTAAAAAGTTGAACAAATCTGGCAGGAGAAGTGTAAAGAGGTAAAGAGAGTAGGGCAGTAACCTCTGGGTTAAACTTGGGTGCCCCGAGTGAGGATGGCAATGTATCTGCTAAGAGAGGGAGTATAATGGATGTAATGGCTAAGGACACCGCAACAAGTAATGGGAATGAAATAATTTGAAAGTCTCTCCAAGTTCTGTTCTGTCTTCAATACATATCTTTTGTTGTTGCTGTTGCTGTGTGTCTTCAAGTCGCTTCTGACTTATGGCAACTCCTATCATGGGGTTTTTTAGGCAGGATTTGTTCAGCAGGGGTTTCGCCTTTGCCTTCTCCTGAGGCTGAGAGAGTGTGACTCACCTAAGGCCACCCAGTTGGTTTCGGTGGCTAAGTGGGGATTCAAACCTTCATCTCCGGAGTCGTAGTCTGATGTGTTACATAATGGCTCTCAGTTTGCATCTTATTACCTTCATTTGTATTTGGACGCTTATTTGGATATTTATATATGCATATATAGAGACAGATTCTTAACATACTATTGTTAGCTCTGTTACTGTTATTGTGAACTGACTTTGTTTTTCTCACTTTTTCCATTTGTGTGGATACAAAATATAATATTAAAAAAAAAAAGACTCCACCTCACGTATGTCTAGTTAGCTGGCCCTGTCCTTGTGGCTTTCCTAGGAGTCAGAATCTGATTCACAGGTGAACTGCTTTCCTACTCACCTGCTGGCAATAACTTACCTTGCTTTTGTACACTTATCTATTATTTGAGGGTTCAGGAACATGGTAATTGCTTCAAATTACTTCATGTTTTAATTTCTAATTACTTCATGTTTTAATTTCTAAGCAAACATACTGAGACATGAAGATGCCTCAAATAATTGGTTTAATGTGATGCAGATGGGTGATGGCACTTACCAGAGTCACAAAGGAATTTTTCATAATATCCTACCTTCTGAGAATAAAACATGCCCCACCCATCACAGAATTTGATGGGTCAAAGTCAGCAACACTGAGGTAAATTGTTATCTTGTGACCCCAAAAGATAGATGCCACAAGGGCCACCCCATGATGCCAAATACCTCCTTGCAAAAGTGGGGAATGAATTAGTTCAAAGAGGAAGCTTGTGAAAGGGTGTGTGTGTGTGTGTGTAACTTAACAAGACCTTTCCTACCAATGTTTAGAGGCTCACATAGGAAAAGAACCAGCCAGAGATTCAAAAGTAAGCTAAAAATGTTTTTTTTTATTGGGGGATGCACACAAGATACAAACAATCAAACATTCACACAAGAGCTAACTGAAGGAGAAAGGGAGGAAAAAAATTATGGATAGACAGGCTGAGGGTTTTTTGAGGGGGTTTATAATTACCAGTCCAGAAGAGTAGTGAAGAGCTGAAATGTGGCTTGGCTTAGGTGGGACCTAAGGACAGTTCTCGTTCAGGAGCCAGCCAGCCAGCCAGAGTGACAGGTAGACCTTCGAGTGACTGCACTGGACATCCTGAAATCAGGGGTATTTGTACTCAAAAAATAGCCTGTGGCGGTGGAGGCTATGCGGGGTTCCAAGTGCAGAACAATGAGAATTGCAGCACAGACAATGGACTATCAACCCACTGATGTTTGCAGTGTTCGGATGACAAAGACATAAAGTGTTGTTAATAGCTGTCTATTGTGAGAGCTGTGAGGAAAGAGGAAGGAGTCCAGGTGCACAGGGGATGGGTCTCTGTCAATCAGTGTCCTGGTGGGCTTTTCACCATTGCATTCCCTGAGAAAACTCCAGCTTCTGCTTAAGTCTATTATCCACAGGAAAGGGCATTTATTTGACTGACAAATGGCCCAGTTGTAGCTGGAGGGTATCTTAGGCTGACCAGTCTTTCTTTCTCACATTTACAGTCAGATCTCTTCCCTCACTTGGTTTGACCTCTCAGTCACCTCTCAGGCTTGATTTTGATATCAAAGCCAATTAATACAATTGCCAATCCAATATAGTGTCAATTAGGTATGGTGCCCATCCAAACCATACTGATATCAGGGACCCCCAAAGCGGGCCTTACAATCTCTGCTGAACAGTAGGAGGCAAACAATTACTTTTCATGCATGCTCCAAATTTAAGGCAAGTCCATATGTATGTATGTTGTTGTTTGCCTTCAATAATTTCTGACTTATGGCCTAGTAAGCCCTATTTAAGAGATCCAATGCGGTGTAGTGGTCTGACACTAGACTACAACCTTGGAGATGAGGGTTTGATTCTCTGCTTGGCCATGAAAATCCACTGGATGACCTTGGGCACATCACATACTTTCAGCCCCAGAGAACCTCATGATAGGGTCACCTTAGGGTCTGTATAAGTCAGAAACTGTTGTTGTGAAGGTCCACAACAACAAAGTCCTATTTAATACATGAGACTTACTTTGAATAAATATAAATAGGATTGGGAACATAATCTTCCTTCAAACAGTTTTACAGGAGCCATGCCTCTCCTTCCTGTTTTTTTTTTAACCCCTCTGCTTTGTTTCTGGACAGCTCAATTCAAGAAGGATCTTGACAAGCTACAGCATGTCCAGAGGAGGGCGACCAAAATGGTGAAGAGTCTGGAAGCCATGCCCTATGAGGAGCTGCTTAGGGAGCTGGGTATGTTTAGTCTGCAGAAGAGAAAGTTAAGAGGGGACATGATAGCCATGTTCAAATATCTGAAACGCTGTCATGTAGAGAAGGGAGTGGGCTTGTTTTCCGTTGTTCCAGAGACTAGGATAAGGAGCAATGGATTCAAGCTACAGGAAAGGAGATTCCACCTGAACCTCAGGAAGAACTTCCTGATGGTCAGAGCTGTCCGGCAGTGGAATATGCTGCCTCGGAGTGTGGTGGAGTCTCCTTCATTGGAGGTTTTCAAGCAGAGGCTGGATGGCCATCTGTTGGGAATGCTTTGATGTGTATTCCTGCATAGCAGGGGGTTGGACTGGATGGCCTCTGTGGTCTCTCTTCCAACTCTATGATTCTATGATTCAAAGGACAAGCTAAGGCTGCGAAGTTTGGATGTGATGACAAGCCATAGTTTAACTCTGATGAACTGGATTTAAATGACAAAACCCAACCCAACCCTTGTATTATGTGAGTAAGGGGGGTATTTTCTGACCTCAGTGAAAATTCTAGTTTATAACAATACCTTCTGTCCAAGGGAAAGTTTGTGTCTGCAGAATGTTTTGCCCAAAGGCAGAAAATACAAGGTAGAATGAAAGTGAAATACAATACAATACAATATTTCCTGATCCTAATGATTTTCAAATTCTTATCTCCCCCCTATAAAGAAAAAAAAAGATTTTCCCTTTATGGGGGATAACAAAATGAATGACAACCAGAGTATGTCACTTCTGCTTTAAAGCTCCATGACTTATTAAAAATAATATATGAAAAAAGAGGGAGAGATCACTGCATTTCTTTGGGCCGGACAACAACAAGAACAAAAAAATTACCCCAGTTGCAAAAATCAATTGATCAGTTGGGACATTTTTTGACCCAGTTATTTTTTGATTGTAGAAAAACAAATCTTCTACATGGGAAGTAGTTCAAATCTGCAGAAACTAACAGTGCACATGACAATGCTGAAGACTGTGTGCATTGAAGTTCTGGTTGTGTAGATTCTGCAACAATATCTGAGTCTGGGGGGAACTAAAATGTCCCATTCTAGTACATAAAGAATAAACAAGGCATCAGTCAACAACTAACCAGATTCAGATTGTGGTCTGTGGCTAGTTAACAAACCACAGCTTGCTAGTACAGATGAGTTCACATATCACAGGAAGCCAACTCTCACCAAACCAGCAAATTCAGTCAAGGTCTTTTCTGTAGCAGCATCTCAGTTTTGGAACTCTATCCTCATGGAAGTCATGTTGGTTCCATTCCTTCTGAGTTTTATGATGTATCCATACTACACAATTACAGCACTTTGACATCACTTTAACTGCCATGGCTATACCCTGTGGAATCCTGGGATTTGTAGTTTCATTAAATAGTTAGCATTCTCTGTCAAAGAACTGTAGCATTGTAGCTTGTAGCTCACCAAGCTATAGACTATATAGGAGGGAGCTGTGGCATTTAAAATAATATCAAACTGCTATAATTGTGCAGAATTTTGTCAGAACTTTGGTTCTGTTTTGCCAGGATGATAGATCTTAATTTTGTTTTGGTCTGTTCTGAAGAATGTTTTGCTGTTACTTTGCTTTGGATCATACTGTTGCTTTAAACTGTACAGTGCTTTGTGGGCCCCAGTGGGGAAAAAGCAGTGTATAAATATTTTTAATAATATGTCTCTGTTGCTAGTGCAAAGGTATGCTATAAACTGTGCCAGGATTTATTTTGTGTTACAATCAAAATCTAGGAGGCTGAAGAAGAAATAATAGTCACATGCTATTTCCACCTGAAATACCACACCCAAGTAGTATCCACAAATTTATTATTTTTATACCAAGCTTCTGAATCATGGACCGCAAGAACTGTGGGGTGGTTGGGAGGAAGACTGGGGAATCCAGTTCTACCCTTGGGCTGTAGTTTGAGCTATGTATCCTTTGCAATCCATCCAGTTTTAAGTTTAAAGGAAAATCCTGTATAACTTCTTCCTTCATCAGATGGCTTTATAAAGATTCAGTTGCCTGTTGGCAAAATGGCAGGAAACTGAAACACATTCCAGGCACATTTCAAACCACAATTATCATTTTACTTCAACAATGAAAAAAAAAAACCAAGTAAAATTTAAAATAATAATTTATTGTCCATAAATACAAACAAGTCAATTTATAATATATATTATATAAATTACTTATAAATATTATTAATAATTTATAAATAAATGTTATAAAGCACCATTTAGAGGCTTATCAAAAATCTAAACAGACAGAGCCCTATCCAAAAGAACTTACTTTTTTAAAAAAACAGTAGTCAAAGTGAGAAATGCCCAGACCAGGGGACAAAAAAGTGGGTGAGTTAAATAAACAAATACACTAGAATATACAATTTTTTATGGCTCAGATAGATATTTACATGGGAATACGTCCCATGGAACTCAGTCAGACTTACTTCTGAGTAGACATATCAGATTGAATTATAAGACATTTTGCTATTTTTGGAATTTAGTTTCTCCACACAGACAATATGAAACTAACTTTCTAAAATTTTGGCTAATAAGGCATTTGGTTCTTTTTCCATACATTATCCAAATACGGGGAAAACACCTGTAACCAAATGCATTACCTCCCCTGTGTACCTGCTGCAGCTGACACATAGTTTTTTATTCCTGTTTATATGCAGTAATTGTTGAAATTAAATTGGGACACTTATGAGCAACCTGGCATTGGCTTCAGCACAAGCAGCACTGGGTACACAGTCAATGGAATTACAGTTTGGCATCTCAGATGATGGACACAGAGCAACAAAAGGATTATTCTAATTATACTGAATCAATAGAGCCAAAAGTGAAGATGGAATTTGTTTTGATGTGTTTGTATGTGTGGAAAGGGTGAATTTAACTGAGCAGGCTATGGAGAAATTTCTCTTGGAAGGCCTGTTGTATGGCATTTATGCACTGTAAACCAGAAAGACTAATTCATACTGAGAAGCAAGTTTGCATACAGACTTCCTTCTGGATTAAGTGCCATTTTGGCAAAAGGAGTAGGTGCACATACAGTGCCCATTGCTGGATTCTTTATGGCTGAATTCGAACTATGGCCATAGCACTGAATATTACAGTTTTTGCAGCACTGGTCATGTATCTGGAAGAATGAGACCATAAGTGCAAGATCCCACTCATGTTCTCACTTGGGAGGTGAATCTTGGTGTCCTAGTTGTTGTCAATAACCATCCAATTGGCAAATGCTTTCATGGAGGCCCTCACATGTAGCCCACTGCTTGCACAGGATGGTCAGATGATCTGGGAAGGAATTTTCATTCAAACAAAATTGTCAGAGATGCTGAGGCATTTCCCCTTCTCCACTTCCTTCTTCTGCAGCATATATGGCTCACTAGGTTTCAGCATGTGGATTTATTGCAGGCATGTTTTACATTTGGCTGATGACATATCATAATTTAAATCAGGTGTGGGAATCATATGGTCTTCCAGATGTTGTTGGAGTGCAACTCCCAAGTGCCCTAAGTAGCATAGCTGCTGATGAGGAATGCTGCAAGCCACAGTTCAGAAGCATCTGTAAGATCGCATATGATCCCCCTCTCACCCAATTCAGATTATGTGTGTCAGTCTGTTATGGATTCTGCTAATCCTCTTTCAAGGCACAGGGCTGGTATTGATGAGGTGGATTGGAAATGATGAAGGCTATTTCCACCCCCTACACTGTTATAGTGCTATTATTCCACTTTGAACATCCTGGGGAATTATGGGGTTTGTAGTTTACTGAGGTCAAAGAGCTTCTGGTTGAGAATTCTAAAGGCCCCTCCCTAAACTGCAAGCCCCAGGATTCCATAGGATGTTGAAAGTGGAATAATAGCACTGTAACAGTGCAGTGCAGAAATTGCCGAAGTCTACCATTCTCTTTCTTTTTTCTCTTACACAGCTAAAATATTTGAGGATCGACACATCTTTCAGGGTGATGTTTACATTTCTACCGACTTCTGGTAGTACAAGATTCTGTCAATTGTTTGAGAGAGCTGCTGCAAAATTAGAAAGATTTCACATTGCTTCATCTGCGTTTCAAACTTTTCATTTAATGGGTGCTGTGGTGAAGACCGTGGTTGTTCTGTCATCTTGTAGTTGATATTTAGAGCCTAGAGGGAAAAAAAGAAACATAATAAAGGAGCACTATGAATACTGTACAGATTTACACACACCTTAAACATAACTGGCACAGTATCTAAGTGTTTAAAACAATATAACAGGGCCTTGCAGCTACTGTGTTGAAAGCATGACACATAATTACCACAGTAAGCCTTTTAACAGCCCTACATTAGAGGTATGGAGTCTTTGTTTCCCCTGAGGGAGATATTACTTTGGGGAAAATGTCAGAGTTTTGAAATATTTTTTATTTGAACTGAAACTCTCAGAGTCCAGTAGCCAGCTTGGCCCCTTCAGGATGGGGCTAAAACCAGTGGCCAGTGAAGCCAGTGTGAAAAGTGGGCAAGAACACCCCTTTTCTTTCTTTCTGTCATCCACTTTTCACTCTCTTCCTCAGGCTTTCAAGGGAGGGCAAAAGATAAGAGGTTCCCCACTATTAGATAAGTTATTACTATTATCCCTGTATTTCAGAAAGTGGATTATGAATCAGAGAGAATATGTATTCTGTAAGACCACTTTACAGGAGGGCCAAAATGATGATGACTTTGTACAAAAAATGTAATGAATTATTAATTTTAATTATAATTAATTTGTTTTAATGGATATTATTGGTACAGTGTGCCTTCTTCTGGTGCTATCTACGCATGCATGAATGCGAGGTCAGGTGAAGTGTTATGTCCCATTATAGTCAATGGATGTGACAGGTGCACCTGCACTGCTGCAAATGCACATGTTGCATTTACTGACTACAATGGGACACAATGCTCCCTTTTTTTGTTTTCCATGGGGTTTACATGGACGGAATCCCTGCATATATGATGGGCAAACTGTATATGGATAAACATAATAATTATATCCTAACTAAAATTTGGTCCCAACCTAGGCCTAAACCCTATTGTTAGTCTCAATTAGTATGGGGTTTACCTGGGTTTAGCTATATGTTTATAAAGTCACGTGGTTCTGTACTGCTCAGGATTGACCAATAGGATTCCAGACATTTTTAATTTAGATTTGCTTTGTATAACTGAGGACTATCCAGCTTACATTCATGCAAAGTCATCCCTTATATGTTAATTCAAAAGGAAAGTTTTCTGTATTCAATGTCAATTCCTGCATAAATGGCGACTCACCCAAGGATATTCTGAAAGGATGCTGAGGGCTTGTAGTTTACAAATAATGCAGGTGGTTTATTTCTGCTTATAAGATACATTTGCTTCAATATTTGTAATGGTTACAAACCACTAGCTCGTATTAAAATTATATCCCATCATTTTAAATATGAATGCATACACATGTGGACATACACATGTCCATTACTCTGGCCTTTGATATTTTCCGTGTGTTTTCCTCCCTGGAAAAATTAATATAGAGTTATGAAATCATGCAACATTACAGGTCTTCAGGAAGGCAAAGCAATATGGTTGCTACATCTCAGGACCTGGCTTGAGTCTCTGGTTCTTGTGGATCACTTCCTGGCAGTAGACGAGGGTGCAAATTCTCCAGTTTTAAGGGGTTCAGCTTTTGACAGTTTCCCAGGCTTAACTGGCTTGTTACTGTAACTTTTTAGAACTCTCCATAGGGTTTAACTATTTAAGTAGCTTTCCCATTCCCTTCCTATGCCAGGACTCACTCCCTGCCCTGTTCTGCATCCACCTTCCGGCTAGAAGCAAGTAGGCTAAATTACATAGGTTAAATCCTTATCTTGTCTCCCTTGGTAAATGAGAGCGAATAATCCCTTCATTTCACTGTCCTCTGGCAACAGCCCCTTTAGCTAAGATTTCTGTCCTAACTTTGAAACAGAAACATATATTCTCTGCAGGTGTGTTTGAGTGACAAGCTAGGAGCAACTGTGATGGATGCTTAATACATAAAGCTTAACGATATCACCAGAGGTGATGCGTAGATTTCAGGTTTTGGCCCAGAAACCTTAGAGGACAATCCTGAACTGGCAATCCAACAAAGTAACATTCTTGACCACACATTTGATTTTAGCCAAAAGGCCAAGAAGCTCTGAACCAAGAACTAAATTTTTGAGAGCTATTCTGTCTCATCTAAGTGCAAATACAACTTCAGAAAAGATTTTCTGTCTGACACTGACTCTATGGTAACCCACAAGGTTTCTCTTTTTGCCCTGGTAGCAATGAAAACCAGGGCAAGATTTATCACTGACATTGCAGTTTAACTGCTCTGAGGATGCTCTTCTTTAAGTTTAAATTTGTTTATATTTAATGTTGCCTATATTTGTTGTTTATATTTAATATGTTGTAATTGTATTGGATGTGTTTTTTTATAATATGCAAGATTTATATGCTATTTTATGTTGTATTTTTATACTGTTACATTTGGATACCATATTTATTGATTTTTTATTTACTTTGTATGTGAATGGTCTATGGTCTAAGCATTAATAAATTACTGACTGACTACTGAACATTCTTGACCAGGGCTTGACCATGGGCTGCACACCTCTCAGCAGGCCTGAGAAAGCCAATCCGCAGGTGCCTCCTTTTTTTATTTTTATCCTTTACTCCCTATACTTCAGGTTTTCGAGAGGCGTTTCTCGAAACATGAAGTAACCAGAAATCACTTCCAGTTTTGAACAAAAGCTTTCCTGGGCCTAAAACAGACCAGAAGAAGGGTAAAATTGCACCTACCCCCTAAACAGCATGGGTGAGCTGTGGAGGGTGAGGGCCATTTTTACTGTTGTACACCTCCCAAGGGCTTCACTAGTGTACCTCTCTTGTCATTTTTGGCTGGTTTTCAACTACTTTTGTGGAGAGGGGAGTTTTGCAGGTCCAAACTGCTGCTTTTTGCTGAAGGTTTAAGCCATTTTGAGGGGCTTCAGAGATCACCTATTGGGCTCCTGAAGGGTGGATGGCCATCTCTTGGAAGTGTTTTAGATGTTTTTATTCCTGCCTGGTAGGGGGCTGGCCTAGATGGCCCTTGCAGTCCCTTCCAACTCTGTGATGATTATTAATATTCACGCCTTTTTAATTCACCAGGGAGTCATCAGAGCCGCCTACAGCTCCACTGTTTCCATGCCATTCCAGACTTTTATTAAACACATCTACAAAGAGATCATACCTTCATCATATGACTGACAGCATTCAAAAGATCTGGAGAACCAAAATTCTTGATTTCCATCATATAGCCCTTCAGAATTTTATAGATGGCATCCATACATAAGGTCTACAAGAGATAATAGCAATTAAAAACACATGAAAATGCTGGAAGATTCTTTTACATGAGACTAATGAGAAATAAACTTCCTGCTAAGGGCAGTGATTTACCTGATCAACAGCACCATTTCCTGCTAAGGGACAGGATTCAGACTGAAATCAAAGATAAGACATTAAGTCCAATGCAGACATAAATCTAGTTAATACCGTTATGTTTTCAGAAAGTATTTATATTGTAATACCATTGATTTTCCTCCCATACAGGCGTTCATGATTTTCTCTTCATTCTTAGGGTCTTCAGTGGGATTGTATTCAATAGAACAATTAAATCCTTTCTGTACAAAAAAAAAATATTGGTGAAGAGAATATTAACATGAAGTACAACCAGATAGCACTAAAATGATCTGTCCTTCCCTCATGACTGCTTCCTCACAGCTGCTGGCAACTATCCATCAAACATGGAATTGTTCTACCTTTCTAAAGAAATGAAGGAGAGGCAAAGTACGTGTGAACTTCCTTTTCTCAGCCTTGTTTCTCAGCACAGAAACTGTGCCTGGACACTGGAGCATGTACGCTTGCTCTCCAGGTCTGGAATGTACACATTAAGGCTACGGAACCTATCTGGATGGTGTCCAGACCACTGAACCACAGAATGACAGTGGGAAAAGAGGCTAACTAGAATAGATCCATCCCACTATCAGGGCAGGACCCCATAGCTAAAGCATCTCTGGCATGTGGCTATCTAATTTCTGTTTAAATACCACCAACACAGAAGAGTCTACCTCATTCCCAACACCGGTTTGGATATATCTGAATTACTTCAGTGATCCAGATGTTAAAAGAAAGCCTGATGCTAATTTTATTGAGATGTGCAAACAAGGAGTGAAACAACACACAACAGTTCTGAAGAAGAGGCTATTTTCTACATATGGAAAGTCTCCATGCAAGCCAGAACCTGAATTTTCCAGGGTGATCAGGCAGTAATATCTGTCTCAGAAGAAACTGGAGAAAATTCTCAAAATGTTCATAAGAAGGCCATTTTATTAATAGAATCACTTTTTATGGTTTTTTTATTAATAAAACAATTGTATTTTTATTATCTTGAGATGTGTCTTTCATCTCTGTTTATTCTATGGGAACCTCCCCAGCTTCTGCATCTTTTCCAATATATGCCACCCCACTGACTGTCATGGTTGATTCAGCTGATGTGGCTGGCTAGGTGGATGTTCCCTTCCCAAAGCTGCATGGTTGGTGGAAGAGGACAAGGAATATAAAAAGAGAATACAAGGAACATATCATTTTTTGGTAAAAGACATCCAAGAGCTATACTCTCCTGCTAGAACTTCCAAACAACCTGAAGGCCCATTTGTAGAATTCTGCAGGGTTACTCCGATACTCCCATGTTAACATACCCATCCATGTGCCAGGTAATGAAAGATTTAATGCAATAACAACATTTAGGGGCATTTGAGAACATAGGGCTATTCACTTGCATGTGCATCATCATTCACAAAATGCTTTCTGCACTCTGCATGCCACTGAAAGTGTCTTCAGCAAGAAATCCAAAAGTTCATTACACTCCTTGACCTCTTTGCTGCTGACCCTGTAATACTGATGACCACCTTCTTCTGATTTTCCCACCACTATGAAGAGCCAGCCATCTTCTACCTGCCATATCACTCATTCAGTATCACTACAAGGAAGAAACTCATCCTCTGATTTCTTGTCCTGTGTTGGGATTTATCAGGGATTTGTTCTTGTCCCTCTAACCTTTGGTTGGTACACACTTTCCTTGGGAGCCTTCATCAGGCCTCTTTACTTTCAGTACCACTTGAAGAATGATGACCTTCCATTCTCTAGACCATTTCTCCTACATCTAATACAGAGGTAGGCATTATGGTGCATGTGTACCAACCTCTTTTTGTAGCTCCCCAATCTCCCCAGGGCCTCCCAAAAAAAGGTGATGGTGTTGGAGTCACCGGCCTACATTTTGTATCAGATGTTGTTTCTGCTGTAGTTCAGTTCATCTGGAGAGATGTCATTGCAGACAGAGGCCATTCCCCGTTTGGTCATGTGGGGACTGAGACAAAGGATAGTAAAATTTAAACTCTATCAGCAGCAGTAAAATAACCCATCCCGGTATCCAGGGTGTCTCTGTCTTTTGTGAAGCCACAGGTGCCATTCTTAGGTAGAGAACACTGAATTTCTCAAAGAGTCTCTGGAAATCTGGAAAAACTTTTAGGTGTTGTACAGGTAAAACTCAGCTAAGTATAGTCGAAAAGAAAGTTTTACCTTTGTTGGAGATAGAAGCCTCAGACAGTTAAGTCCCAGCCATTACTTCCCTCTTGTTTAGGATTCCCCTGTAGTGGCTAAATCTACATGACTGTGGCCCTTTTCGCATGGCATTTGCCATGCGAAAGGGCCTCCGGAGTGTCGCGCGATTGCGAGGAGCGTTTCAGATGACGTCCTCGCATCATGCGATGCTGCCAGGGCCGGCAGGTGCCAATCGTGCACTATTTCTTTTTCGGCTTGTAGCCAAAAATGGTGCGCAATCACGCATCACTCCGGGACCCCACACACACTTACCGTGAGTGCGGAGCCTCCAGAGCCGCAGCCCTCGCGCTTCCTCCCCCAGCACAGCCTGGAAAAATGCCCGGCTGCACTGTGGAAGGAAGAGGCGGAGCCCTCACTCTGCTTGCTGGCCAGCAGCCAGTGGCTGCGGAGCTGAAGCAGCAGGGACATGAGAGCCTCTTGCAAGAGGCTGCTCGCATGATCCCCGTGCCCCCACGCCGGAAAAAAATGAGGTGCAGAAAGGCCTAAGAAAGGGGCAGCCTATGCCTGCACTGAGATCCCTCCAGACTGACTGAGCTACAGCAGAAACAACCTCTGATACAGAATACAGGCTTGTGACAGCATCACCTTCCCCCCATTTTTTCCTTTCTCTTGTATAATGTTTAAAAACATATTTTGTCCAATGAAGAACCAATGGAGCTTTGAAAGGTTGCATGATGTGTTTTGAGCATTTTGGCTGGCCAATAAAGGTGTTGCTCTTTTGTCGATTTTGAATTTTGTTTTTATTTTCCTGTATGGGCAACATGGTTACCCCGAATGTATATTATTTTTTCAAAAAATACCTTAACACCAGCAATAAAATGAAGGACTGGATATTTGCCAGAAAAAGAAAGTCTTAGCATGGCATTTAAAAGCTACTAATGAAGATGCCAGGAGGATCTCTCTTGGCAGGGCATTCCACAGGTTTAGGATAGCAATCTGTATGGGGCAACATATGGAGAGATAAGCACTAAAGGAGTGCAGCTCAAAAGAGAGAAACTGTGGAAGTTTGAGGGTTATACGAGAATTGGACAGAGCCTTGCTCAAATCCTCACTTAACATTAAAGCTCACTGCAGCTGACTCAAGGACCCTTTCCACACCTTACCTGGTGCCGCTGGCATCGCGAGGGGATCACACGAGAAGCCTCTTCCAAGAGGCACTTGCATCCCCTCTACTTCCCCTCCGCACCAGCTCCGTGCTGGCCAGAAGGAAGTGTGAGTGCTCCACCCTTTCCTTCTGCAGTGCAGCTGGGTACTTTCCCAAGCTGTGCTGGGGGAGGAAGGGTGATGGCTGCGTGTCTGGATCCTCTGCATGCAAGGTAAGTGCGTGTGGGGCCCGGGAGGGACGCACGATTGTGCATCATTTTCGGCAATGAGCTGAAAATGATACAATTCGTGATCACCGCCTACTGGCCTCGGGAGTATCATGCGATTGCGAGGATGTCATGTGAAACAGTCCTTGCAATCTCGTGGAGCTCCCAAGGCCATTTCGCAACAGGACTGGCATGCAAAAAGGGCCAAGGACATAGCTACTGACTCAAAGCCACAGGGGTCAAAAAGAAGGCCTTTTTGGGTCTCATTCTTCTCCCGAAAGGAAAACAGTGTTTTGACTGATAAAAATAGGAGAAATGGTGCAGTATGGGGATTCTAGCCCAGAATAGACAGAACGGTAGTAAAGGAATATCTAGTTACTCTAAATGAATCCAAGTCTTTTGGGCTTGATGTATTGCATTCAAGAGAGCTAAACGAAATTGCACATGTAATCTCAGAGTCACTGTCAATCATATTTGAGAATCCTTGGAAAACAGGAGAGGTCCCATCAGCTGGGAAAGAAGACAAATAGATTCCCATCTTCAAAAAAGGGCAAAGAAAAGGACCAGAGCAGTTAGCCTGACATCCATAACAGGAAAAGTTAAAGAGTAGATGATTAAACAGCCAGTGTGTGCACATTTAGAAAGGAATGCTGTGATTGCTAAAAGCCAGCATGGGTTTCTCAAAACCAAGGCATGCCAAACTAATCTTGTCTCTCTTTTTTGGGTAGAATTACAAGCTTTCTAGATCAGGGGAGTGCTGTGGATATAGTATATCTTTATTTTTGTAAGGGTTTTGAGACAATCCCCCATGATATGCTTGCAGACAAGCTGGTGAAGCTGGTTGCTCTTCATCCTGGAGAGAATTTACTAGTTCTATCTTAGACCTGGTTTTTTCAACATTTTTACAAATGACTTAGACAATGGAATACAAGGCATGCTTACCAAATTTGAATATGACACCAAATTTGGGGGGATAGTTGATACCCCAGAGGACAGGATGAGAATTCAAAATGACCTTGACAGATCAAAAAGCTGGGCAAAACTAATAAAATGAATTTCAATAAGAATAAGTATAAGGGATTATGTCAGTGGTGGTAGTGCGGGAATGAAATGCAAAAGTAGGGGATGGGTGTCACCTGGCTTGAAACAGTACTTATGAAAAGGATCTAGGGGTCTCAACAGATCACAAGCTAAACATGAGTCAATAGTATGATGTGTGGCCAAAAAGCCAATGAAATTCCAGCTTGCATCCATAGTAGCATAGTGTTCAGATCAAGGAAAATAGTAGTGCTACTCTGTTTTGCCTTGGCCAGATCTCATCTGGAATATGGTACTTGAATATTGTGTATTCTGGTCACCGCAGTTTAAGAAGGACATAGAAGAGCTGGAACATTATCCAGAGGAGGGTGACTCAGGCCCCTATCACACAACACTGTTACAGCACTATTATTCCATTTTAACTGCAATGGGACCATTCTATGGAATTCTGGGGTTTGTAGTTTAGTGAGGCCCAAGAGCTCTCTTAGTGAGAATTCTAATTGTCCCTCCCTGAACTGCAAATCCCAGGATTCCATATGATATTTTCATGGTAGTTAAAGTGGAACAATAGTGCTGTAACAATGAAGTGCCTTTCCGCACTACATTGTTACAGTGCTATTATTCTACTTTCAACATCCTGTGGAACTCTGGGGCCAAAGAGCTCTCTGGCTGAGAATTCTAAATGCCCCTCTCTAAATTGCAAACCACAGGATTCCATAGAATGTCGAAAGTGTAATAACAGCACTGTAACAGTGTAATGCAGAAAGGCCCTTAGATAATCAAAAGTCTAGAAACCAAGCCTCATGAGGAATAACTTAGGGAGCTTAGAGTGAAAAAGACTGAGAGGCTACATGATAGTCATCTTTAAATATCTGAAGGAGTGATGTGGTGGAATGAGCTTGTTTTCTGCTGGTCCAGAGACTAGTACAAAGATAAATGGCTACAAATGATAAGAAAAGTAATTCTACTTAAACATTGGGAAGAACTTCCTGAAATAATTGTTTAATAGTGGAATAGATAACCTTGGAGGTCTTTAAACAGAGTTTGGATGGGAATCTTTCAGAGGTGCTCTAACTGTGTATTCCTGCATAGCAAGGGGTTGGACTAGATGGCCTTTGTGCTCCATTCCAACTCTTAAGTTTCTATGATTCTCTGACACACAATCTCTCAGTCTAATTCAATTAACAGTGTTAGTGTGATGTGTGGGCATTATGCATATCACATTAAGCCTAGAGCTGAAACGTAAATGTAATAAATACAGTGGTCGTTCTAATACCTATTTGCCAAAGGACCAATAAATACTTGAGCTGATCTTGCTTCCATTCCATCTTTTACACCCCTCACCACCCCTCAGTCCCATTCAGAGTGTAAGTTTCTTGGGATGTACGCATTTTTTGCCAACTAAACTCTGGGTACACTAATGGTACTGTAAATCACTATAGTAATAGTGATTATGATGATGATGATGATAGTAACAGCAGCAACAACAACACTGCTACTGGGGAAGCATGCCATACCTGGAATTGCTGGAGTGCCACATCTACCGCCTCCATCAAGTTTTTGGAAGTAATGAGGCAGTTGCTCAAGCTGGTTGTTAGTCCTGCGGTGATTAGTCCTCTGGTGTGGGCATGGGTGTGGTAAGCCACTAATGAACTGGGCAGGCTTAGGCAAAGGAAAGCCACCAGAAGCCAGGAACCTGAAACGAAACCAAGGACCACTTATAGGAAACAGGGGCAACAAAATGACCTGACACCATATGCTGGTTTGTCCATATCAGATACTCACATTTCCCCCTGCCCCTGCCCAGTTCTCATGTATTTTATAATTTCTCTTTCAGCATGCCCCTGTCCTGTCTATATTAGAAATGTCACAGTCACTCCCCATACTGTGCAAGCATGTTATGTAAGTACTCCTGTAGAAAAGAAAAGCCATCGTCTGTTTCATAGCAAAAGCAGAAAACTGACACCATCTGCAAATTTAATACATATGAACCTATTCATCTATTGGAGCATGTAATATTTGCAAAGTGAAATAAAAAGTTTATAACGTACACTGTTATAGTGCTATTATTCCAGTTTCAACATCCTATGGAATCTTGGGGTTTGTAGTTTAGGGAGAGGCATTTAGAATTCTCAGCCAGAGAGCTCTTTGGCCTCAGTAAACTACAAATCCCAGAATTCCACAAGACGTTGAAAGTGGAACAATGGCACTATTACAGTGTAGTGTGGAAACGGCCAATGACTATACATGGGAAGCAAGCTTATGTGACAGCTTTTCTATACAGTCATTCAAACACTGGGATATTCTAATGAATAATCAAAATATTGCAACTTTTAGATTTCTTTGCTTGGAATACCCAACAAAGGCCTTAAAACTAGTAACTACAAAGCACTACATTATATGATAATTGCAGTGTGAATTATATATGGTCCAAAATGGAAAAGCCCAGATATTCCAAACAAAGAAACATGGATCTCAAAAAATTAGATATTGTAGAAATGGACAAACTCTCAATGAAACTGAAAGGAAGAACAACAGAGCAATTCCAAAAAGATTGGGAGCTGTTACTGAAATTTTTGAAAAAGGAAGAGGGAATTACAGAGTTGGGAAGATTTGCAGATTAAGATGGCAAACAAAAAGGCATGTAAATGAAAGTATTAGATACATAATATAATAATGGAATGGAAATATTGATGACTTTATTTATAGGATTTGTATGTATGACTTTATATGGCTTTTGTATGATTTTATAGGACTATATTTATTTACAACTTCAAAATGGGGAATTGAGAGAAGGAGAATGGTTATATAAGGTTGCACATAAACATACAAATATTTTGTTATATTTGGATATTTGAGTATATAAAATCAAAGGCAAAACAAATAGCGCATCGTGTTACCGAGCTGTAGGTGTAGTGGAAGTCAAATGGAAGACACAAAGACTTAGAATAAGAGATACAGTAAAGAAGAAGTTATAGAAAAGGAGATTCAAATATATATATTCTTTTTCCCTTCAGTCAACTTCTGGTAAGAGATAAAGGAACTTAGGCTGTTTATTTAAATGTAAGGTTAATACTAAGAATACATACATCATAGATATTTAAGATAAAGTAATATGGTATTGTATACTTTGTACTTTAGATTTAAAAATATGCATATTTAATTTTGCAAATATAATTGAAAACTGACATATAATCAATAAAAATTATTCGGAAAAAAATTAGATTTCTTTACATTAAAGGTTGTATTAGCCATGGAACACAACACAGAAAAGTGAAATAAAACAGGTATTTTGGAAAAGATTCTGTGTGTGTGTGTGTGTGTGTGTGTGTGTGCGTGCGCGCGCGCCTGTGCGCGCACGGGCAGCTTGGCGTGAATCTGGAAACTGTTTCATAGGTGGGGATGCTGAGTCTTTTAAAACATTTTTTTATCAAGTTCTTTCTTTCTCTCTTTGTTACCGGTTGCTACCTGCTACTTCCCTCCCTGTCCCATAAGGCACCTTTATTTGCGAACAAGCATCCTCTGCTTGAACAACTTGTATACCACTTTTTTGCCTTAGCGCTGGTGAAAGTGGCCGTTTTAAAATGTGTTCATCCCGTGCCACGCATTCGCATTAGAAAACTTTGAAAATAAGAGAGTTTAGGCATCCGAAGGAAAAGCGCAGGTGATGCCACGCAGGCAAGGGGAACGCAGCGACTAGGAGTTTTGGGTGCGAATGGTTTTCAGTGCCTCGCCCTCAGCCATGCTAGAAAACCGAGGGCTGAAGGCAAAGGCCGTTTGGCGAGCGAGAACTCTTAGGGGGGTGCGTGGGAACGGCGCGTCCTCAGCCCTCCCGCCACATGCCTGGATACCTCGCTGGAGTTTTCGGGCGTCGTTAGCGGCCTCTCTCCCCGTCCTGCCCAGCAGAGCGCCGGGGGCCGGGGGCCGGGGCCGGGGGGAAGGCCCGGCAAATCTACCTACCTAGCGAGACGACGCCGACCCTGGACGTGCGCGGGGCGGGGGCACTGCTGAGCGCGGGCATCTTGAAGGCGGGCGGATCGGTCTCTTCAGGAGTGGCTTCCAACGCGGTGGGCTCGCTTCTGACCGCCTTGCCACTGAAGCCGGATTTATAGGCGGGAGCCCGCGGGTTTCCCTTTCTCTCTCACTCGCTCTTTCTTTCTCGCTTTTCCCTCAAAACCCGGAGTTTTGATACTCGCCTCGGGTGATGGCGAAGATCAAGAAGAAGTGTGACTTTTCTCTCCGGTCTCTGCGAGCGGGATGAGTCATCCGTCTAATTGGAAATCGCCACCTTCGTTGACTTTTTGCGGGAATTTTAACGGCCTTTTTCAATACACTCCCCCCGCCCCAAAAGACAATTCCAGAGTAGGTGATATCCTTGCGAAAGGGGAAAAACGGCTGCTGGCTCTTCTGTTCGAAAGATAACCCACTCGGTTCCCTGGAATTTATGTTCCCAGAGAAGAGCCCAGTTAGAACAGCACAGGGCAGGCGGCGCGGGGTGGGGGGGTATCAGAGTGACCTGCCACTATTGTTCTCACGGGTTGTGTTGGTTCCCCCCCCCCCCCCGTTTATGCAAGTTATGACTGGAACTCTGACACAGTTCAGTGGAAGGGCGAGGAAGTTTGGAGCCTGCCTGACAATGCAGTCCTCCATAGGTCTAGTTACAAGTAAACCTCATTACCTTCAGTGGGACTTCACATCCATTCCTTCTGACCGTTGGCCTTTTAATAACACTACCCTGTTATACTGCTATTATTCCATTTTCAACATCCTGTGGAATTTTGGGTTTTGTAGTTTACTGAGGCCAAAGGTGCCCCTCCCTAAACTGCAAACCCCAGGATTCCATAGGATGTTGAAAGTGGAATAATAGCATTATAACAGTGTAGTGAGGAGGTGGCCTGAGAGAGCCTTGTGATTTTAAGGATAATTTCAGGTAAGCCAGTGTGGTGTATTAGTTTGAACACTGGACTATGATCTTAGGGACCAGAGTTTGATTCACCACTCAGCCATGGGAACCCACTGGGTGACCTTAGGTGCCTCACACACTGTCAATGCCCCCCCCCCCCAAAGACTGTGATAGGTTCTCTTTAGGGTCACCATAAGTTGGAAATGACTTGAAGGCACACAACTGCAAGCCAGGAGACCCTTTGTTGGCTTGTCCACTGGTGGACCAGTGCTGGGCCAAGGAAATGCCTTACTTCCTAGAGATGGGGGTTATCTCCCCTTCTATTGTTTTTCCTTTTGGGCAGCATGGTTGTGTGGCTTCTAAGTGCCTGCTTGCCTGGCTGCTCCTTTTATTGGTGGGCCCAGCCTTAATCTTTTATGACACCTGTCAGTACAATTTTGCTCTCATCTGCCTGAGAGGGAGGCCCACAGGCTTCAGTGTAGCTTACTTTGGAGAAGAGGTGGACAGCATTGTGCTGGGGGGAGAGAGAGAATATTCATGGAAAAACTGTTTCTGACTGTTCCATAACCTTCTGGATGTGACTTGCAGCACAGAACTGACCCTGGCGTGAGACAAAGCAGGGCTGCTGCCCCAGTGGCTTCATGGAAGGAGCAGTCAGTTGCTTGTTACTTAAAGAAACATTATTGCATTTTTACTGATGGGTACCTCAGTTGCCCAGCTAGCTTTGTATATGATGTACCTGGACCTGCAGAAGGAGGAGATCATCATTTGGTGCTCTACCTCAGGAAGCATATAATCATGCTGTCCTGGGAATGAGTGAATGGGGAGAGGGGTCTTTGCAGTCACTACTACCTCTGCTCATTTCTCACCTGTTAACCTGTACGGTGTTCCACAAAGACAGAAAACATGTGGGTAATCTAATACAGGTTGCTGCTCTTTGCTGCTGTTCTCACCAGCCTTTGCTCATTTGCTCTCTTACCTTCTCCATTCTCGGTAGCCCTGTGGATTGCTTTGCCAGACAGTCTCAAAGAGGTGGTAAGGAGTGTTTTGTGCAATTGCTAGCTGTTTGCTTGCTGGTGCTTGTTTGATGCCAGCCGCTGGGTTGCCCAGAATTGATAGTAAGGAAGCAGGAAAGAAACGAGGGCGTATCCAGATAGACTGAAAAGAACAACAGATTTTGTTCCTGTTCTTTCTGATGTTATACTGGGTCAAAATAAACCAGTCTGGGGAGTGGTATAAAAAAAGTTTTGGATCATACTGGGAGCTGACAGAAAACATTCTGGGATCAACAAAACATGAATGGGTCTCCAAAATGAAAATGGAAATAACAGGAACAAAATCTGAGAATTTCTGGTCTTTTTAATATGAGCCTGGATGCAGCCTCAGACTGGAGTCAGTACAGATTCACCTTGGGTGGTACCTACAGGCCATGATGACAAAGAGCTGCAACAGCTGCCTTTGCCTTCTTGGCAGCAGCACTGCTGGGCTTTGCACCATAGTGGAAAGAATAGGTGTGTGTGTGATATCTGGGGTGGGAGGGCAGGTTAGTGAGCAGAGGTAGCTCCTTCTGTAATTATGCTTGATTAGCCCAAATTTGTGGCTTAAATAATCAGGACAAGTGGTTTTTTTTAATCACACTAAGGCTGCGGTCCTTTGATCCATGGGGCAGCACGAAGGCCATAAGAGTAGAACAGAATCCACCCTTTGAAGTCAGAGGTGGAGCTGTGAGCTAGTACAGGGAAACAGAATCTTTGGTCCTCCCTTCCTGCCCGTGTAGGTTTTTCTGTGACCCTCCCTCATCTTTTGTGTTCTGCAGGTAAAATGAGAGAGGCTTGAGCTATACACACATTATCCAAAGTCCTCCCAGTTGTCTATCCAGCCCTTCATCTCAGAAACAATTAGATCAACCCTGCTGATGGTCTGAATCATTTGACTGAAAACAATGGGAAGGAATTTTTGTAAAGTGTGAGGAAGGACTTCAGGGGGAAAATGGGGAATATTTAAACCTAGCAGAGCTTCGAAAATGTCCTCAGAGCTAGTGCTAGGATTAGACTATAGGTGTGTTAATCTTCTTAGTGTCAGGATATTTGGGTTATCACTCTGAATAATCTGTTAATGGGCACTTTTAATAAAGTAATGGCCACTGTCCCTTCTGCGCTTCATTTTCCTCTGAGCTCCCTATTTTGCACACATAATTCCTGCTGCTGAGGATAGCAGTTCATGTATCTGATGAAGTGGATTGTGTGTACTGAAGCTGATGCCATTATACATTTGATTTTTGATTTTTAAGGTTTCACAAGAAACCATTTTTGCTGCAGAAAATTAATGTTTTAGTCCTCTGAAAAGCACAAGCTTGTTTTCAAATAAATATGTATAGGATTTACCTGCAGGTTTCTTCAGTCTCAGTACATTTACTGGAAAATGTAAAGTGAAATGAAGTAATTTGTTGCTGTGTGCCTTCAAGCTGTTTCTGGCTTATGGCGACCTGAAGGCAAATCTGTCGTGGGGGTTTTCTGGGGCTCACAGTGTATATGATGTGCCCAAGATCACCCAGTGGGTTTCCATGGCTGAGAGGGGAACTGAACCCTGGTATCCAGGATCATAGTACAATGCTCAAACCACTAGCTTGGTCTCAAAATGAAGTAGTAGGAGTAAATAAATATGTATTGGTGCTCGGACATTTACATTTCCCTGTCTGCAGAATCTGCATTTGTTAGAAAGCGTATTTAATTTGAACATAACAGGAATCTTATATCATCTTAAAGATTCTTGGAATCCTTATGATTTAAACACACCTCTCTTCAGTGTTTCATTTTTTGATTATGGATGATGACATTAATACAGAAATGCATCGTGAAAGAACTTCAAGGCAGTTTTAAACCAAATGTGGGGGATTGGTGGGAAGATTTTGGCTCACTTTTTTTTCAAATGGTATTGCAGCATGTGCAATACTTCCCACTTCCTAAATTGCTCTTCTAGCTGTTATAAGTGTGGAAGAATTGGAAGAAAATACGTGTTTTTTCCTTATTCAGGGGTTTGGTTGGGACAATTAAAATTGACTGATAGACTTGGAGAATTGCCATTCCAATCAAAACTAGAATATTCTCTGTTACTAGGGGGCCGGCTAGCTGTTCACTTGTACTGTGTGCAATGTATGTATTGATGTTACCCCAGTGCTTTGGGTCACAAATTTATTTTGTTCCAAAAGCTGACAGGAATGACATCACTTCTCCTGCTGTGTGCCTTCATGTCATTTCCAACTTAGGGTGATCCTAAAACAAACCTATCATGGGGTTTTCTTGGTAAGACTTGTTCTTCCTTTGAGTCTAAGAGAGTGGGACTTACCCTGGTCACCTAGTGAGACTCCATGGCTGAGTGTGGATTTGAACCCTAATCTCCTAGAGTCCTTTTTTCAAAACTCAAAGCACTGCACCACGCTGGCTTTCCAGGAATTATGATAGAACCCAGGAATACTGCAGAAGAGAGATAGCACATAAGACTCCACTATGATTAAATAAAAGAGAATTCTTCTCTCCAGTTTGCTTCCATGATTGCCATGTTACCACCCAGTCAGCTGATCCACTAATCCTTTGAAATGGCTAGTAATAAAATGGCCCAATACTGAAGTACCTCCACCTCTCAGCAAGTTCAGTCAGGTTAAACAATCAAATGGCTTTACTCCCTTTGTTCTGAACCACCTTGGGTCAAGCCACTGAGTTCTCTACCCTCTGCTTTGAAACATGTAACTGCCTTGGAATTTGGAAAGGTGTTCATTGTTTATGCCTGGGCATATCTCTTGCTGGTTCTGCTTAGTTCTGAGAATAAGATAAGGGTCCACTTAGCTTTTTCTGTCATTCCCCAGTACTCTTTCCTACCATGCTTCAGGCATAATGTCTGCCCTACATTTCCCAGGTCTGAGTTCTTACTGTATTTTTCCAGTTCAATTTTTTTCTTGCTGCATTTGCGTAGTAAACTATGCCATTCCTGTAAAGTACCACACTGAGTCACAGAGCTGGGTTCCATACAGAAAGGTACACAGTTTGAATTGTAACAGGTGCTCTATGGCTCCTCTGTGAATTGCCAGCTTGGAGTATAAGGGTGGTAGTGGTCAGGAAGTGAACATAAGATATTGGTAACTTGCCACAGAAGAGTCTTGAATTCTATTAGAAACTCTAAGAATTAAGCATCCCTCCAGGTATAGTTGGACTATAAGTCCTAGCATCCCTAGCTAGCATAAGAGTTATGACAAAAGTGTGAGAGGTGTACTACAACACTGAGAGGGCTGTGTGTGTGTCCCAGGTCTGCCCCTGGAGAAGCCCTATTGCTAAGTCTCTTTGTTCAAGTCTGTTTTAAACAAGCTGTGGAGGTTACAGATTCCAAAATAATGGATTAATCTCCATTTAGTTCCTGCTTCATCACCATGGGTACTAGTTGCCTCAGAACTACAACTGAATCTATCACCCTTTGAATTTTTTTTTTTTTTTTGCCTTGATAACATAAGTCAGAGAAAGAAGCACTCTATTGCAATAGTTCTGCTATTCCCTGTGGAGTTGATTCCAGAAAAAAAGCATTGGGAGACTGGCCATTGACCACTTGGCAACTGTGCTGTGTCACAGGGCATGATAGCTTTTAGAAACCATTGAGTATGGTCAGTTAGGGGTGAGGGGTAATCATTATGCAAATAATACACACTTTTATTCTGCTCACAACTCAGTCACTTGTGGCTGTAGCAACATCTGGATACAGTGGTAAGCTCAATGCTGGGCAGCCAACTGAAATGGAAACCTGATAAGATGGAGGTTCTGTGGATGAGTCTGGAAGTTGAGCAATGTGTTTGTCCTGGGTAGGTTTGCCTGCCCCTGGTAAGCAAGTAGTCTCGATGTATGGTTAGGTTCTTCTTTGTTACCCAAGAAGCCTCATTGGCAAAGAGTAGCCGCTTAGGCCCTTTCCGCATGGCATTTGCCATGCGAAAGGGCACCTGGAGCGTCATGCGATTGTGAGGAGCGATCTGCATGATGCATTCACAATCGCGCAATGCTCCAGGGGCCGGAAGGCACAGATCGTGCACCTTTTCATTTTCGGCTGGAAGCTGAAAATGGTGCACAATCTTGCATTGCTCCTGGGCCCAACGCGCACTTACCTGGCATGCGGAGCCTCCGGAGCTGTGCCGGTTGCGCTTCCTGCCCCAGCGCAACCTGGGAAACTCCCAGCCTGCACTGCAGAAGGAAGAGATGGGGCTCTTGCACGAGCAGGCAGCTCATGTGGAGCCGAAGCAACAGGGATGTGAGAGCCTCTCACTGGAGGCTGCTCGCATGATCCCTGCACCCCAGCACCGGAAATTTTAAGGTGTGGAAAGGGCCTTACTTAGACCAGCTTCAACTGGAACAACAGTTTTGACTGTGTCCTGAACAGAGATTGCCTGGTTACAGTGATCCCTGCACTAGTAACCTTGATGCTGGGTTAGTGTACAGTCAGTCAGCCCTCCACATTTGCTAGGGTTAGGGGTGCAGGACATCCACAAAAGTGGAAAAATGACAAATATCAAAATATGTGTGTGTGTCTGGGGAAAGGAGACCAAGGCATGGTGGGGAGAGCAGGCACCCAGGATCTAAAACAGGTCAGGGAAAGGAGAGTGAGAGGGGGTGGGTTGGCATGGTGGTCCTCTCTGTCAGCCATCTCCTTTCTTGGGTGTGGGGGGGCATTGGGAGAGGGTTTGTGGTGCTGAGAAATTGGGCTGTGATCTGTCCTTAGCTGACCAGGCAGTGGTTGGTGATGGAGGAGTAGGACCAGAGGATTTTTGAAGGGTTACGTGGCCTGATTGGAGCTGCCAAGAGGAAACGTTCCTCTGGAAAAAAAGTACCTGTAGTTGAGGGAGGCAGGGGTAGAAGAAACTCACAAATAATCAAATCCATGAAAGTTAAACTCGCAACTGTGGAAGGCCAAATATCAAAATCCGTGTGTGCGTGTATGTGTGTGTGTTAATATGTTTTAATATGTGCGTTAATATGTGTGTATTAATATGTTTTAATATGCTTTAAGTAAGAGTGTCCTTAGTGTTGGTTTGGAAAGTGGAGTTAGGGCAGAATGAAAATACATAGGTACCCTTTACCACCCATGAAAATACTGGCTGTGTTAGAGCAGTTTAGACTGCTCTTCTAAAAATAGGATAGGACTAAATGGCAGATTTAAGATGAAATTAAACTGAGGAATAAACTCACTAACCTGAATTACACTTATTTTTGTGTAGATGACTGTAGGATTATGCTTACTAGGGAGCAAGCCCCATCAGGCACCACAGAACATACCTCTGAGTAAATATGCACAGAATTGCACAGTTGGAAATGTATTGCTTTATTTTATGATTTGCTGGGCTTTTTTATTACCAGTTATTCAATGGCACATATTAAATTTTGTATGATATTTTAAATTTATATATAAAATCTGAATTACATAAAAACATCACTTTAAAGAAGAGTAGGAGAGGGAGAACAGCATCACATAGTTCTAAATGTCACTTCCTTTTTACATTGTGTGTACCTCTGTATTGCTTTGTGCTTCTATTGGCATCCCTGGATTTTTCACTGCTTCCCTGCAGTTGTCACCCAGTGATTCTAGATCTGCAATCTGGAACAATGGAGCAAAGTCTGCTAGAAATGCCGTTTGTTAACCCTCTCACCCAGATGTCCCCATCTGTTTTGGTCTTATGTTTCCATGTCTGCAAACTCCTGGCAAAATGCCTCTATAAATGGCTAAATGTACAATTTAAAAGGTAATGTAAAAAAAGTATTTAGAATATATTAATAAGATGTAAGATATATTATTACAACAAGAGTGTAATGAAGTTAGATTTCAGAAATAATATGAATGGTTATGAATGATTCTTGGTGTTGCATCAGTACAGCAACTGTTCTAGTTTTTGTACTTTTGAAATCTAACTTTGTTATACGTTTGTTATATTAGGAAAACCCCAAAGAACAGTAACAACATTGCTTATAACTTGTTACTTCCAGTCTCTAGAGTCATTCTAGTACCTGTTTCAGCTTTCACATCCCTTGTTCATGTGTGCCTTCAAGTTGACTCTAATTTATTGCAACACTATCCAGGGGTTTTATTGCTAGATTTACTTGGTGTGTGTGTGTGTATGTGTGTGTTTGCTTGCTTTCTTCTTAGGGTCAAAGAGAATGACTTGCCCAAGGTCTACCAGTGGGTTTTCATGAGTGAATGGAGGTTCAAACCCTCATCTCCTAGGGTCTATCACTCAAACCACTAAATCATGTTGGCTTTTTTTCAACATGTCTAGGAAGAGATTAAAATGCTTGCACTCCCCAATAATTTAACAACAGTGCTCCAGAATGACTTCCAGCAGTCATTAGTAGAAATCTCTCTTTTGTTACATGCTTTCATAGGACACTGAGAACTTTGCTTTGAAAGTCAACTATGTCAACTAAAGTCAACTAAGCATGCACTATTAAGTACTTATAAGACTTTAGTGCCACCGTAGTTTTACCAGTTACTGATTCAATAAAGTTATGGACCAAGTAACAACAAATGCCTAATTTTATAGAAAAATGTGTTATCTGTAGGAGTCTCTCTTTAGTAGGTCAGAATATGCCATTTGTAATGATCAATGTTATAAAACTGTATCTCCCTATATGAGCCTACCTGTGCTCCAGGAACTGCTGCAGAGGGCTTTCTCTCAATCCCATCACCATCCCAGTCATGTCTGGCAAGGGCATGAAAGAGAGCCTTCTTGATGAGTGCTTCCAAGTTATGGAACTCCCTTCCCTCTCCCTCTGCTGTCTTCCCACTAGGAGGTATTTTTATTTAAGGAAGCATTTGGGTTTTAGCGTGTTGCAGCAGATGAAACTTTTAATGTGGGGTAGGGTGTTTTTATTTTATTATTTCTTAAGCATTTTAAATGCTGTTTTAAACTTGTGCTTTCTAAACAGAAATTTAGTTTGTGTTTTAACTTTTGTATTGAGAATTTTTAAAAACTTAATAAAGTTTTGTACATCACCTTAGAGCCCACATTGGAGAAAGGTGGGATATAAAATAAAATAAAATAAAATAAAATAAAATAAAATAAAATAAACTGAAGGCTGAAATGAAATCAAACATTTGAGACCCTTGTTTCAGCTGAGTAGTTTAATTAAGACTTTGCTTTTTTTTTTTTCATTTCTATAGTCTTACCCCAAAATGTGGGTGACTCAGGGGTCCACCTGCAATGCCAATACTTCTATTCAATGGTGGAGAATTATTAGCTCAAAATCAGAAGACCTGTGAGAGAGGGGTAACCTAACAAGATCTATTACACCAATGTTTACCAATATTTCTGCAGGGAAGAACCATCCAGAGTTCCAAAATAAGCTAAATTGTGTTTTATTAGGGGAATCGCACAGTCACACACTCACACAAGGCTAACTGAAGGAAAAGGGAGGAAAGGTTATTAGACAGCAGGATTGAGGGTGAAATGGGTGATATTTACTAATCCAGAAGAGCAGTGAAGAAACAGTGATGTGGCTTAGACTTGCATCTAATGACAGTACGCAATTAGAAACCAAGGTGGCAGAGTGGTGCCAGCAATCTGTGTACTGTGAGCTAGCTAGTCAAAACTGGGGGCTTTTATACACAATTTCTGCCTAGAGAGCATGGGTGTGAATGTCTCTCTGGCTAAGCAAGCAATAGAGTTTTCAATGTGGACAATGATGTGTGAGATGGGTTGATGGTCTTAGTGCTAGGTGACAAAAGGGCTAATTGTTGTCTGATAGCTCATTGTTTGTGGACGGAGTTGAGGATAATGGGAGAGGTTGCAGGTCAATGGGAAGATGACTTGAGACAATCAGTGGTCTGGTGGGAATTTCCACATCGCTATTGTCCAAGAGAGCAGACTTGTCAAGGCTGGCAGCAGCCTGTTATCTCCAGAGATCTCTGGGGTTTCCTGACTGTGACCTCACCATGCCTAGGAGATATTTTCTGGTCTAATTCACATTGCACATGTTTGGCCAATCTTTTCCTCTTGACCAGCCTGGCTTTACAGCCATATCAGGGTACATTTTATATCAAATCCAATTAATGTATTTTGCCAATGAAATCATATTTCACCAATTAAACCGTATCAAGCCATGAGGTGTGTGGACCATTAACAGTAGCAGGACTTTTCTCCTTTAAAAATAATAAATAATCACATATAAAAGCTAATCAGTTGGATCTAGGATGCATGAGAATAATGAAAAAAAACCCCTCTTTAAAATTATTTTTATTAAAAGTCAAGACATAAATGAAAACATAAGACAGTAACACAAAAAAGAGCAAAAATTACATCAAATTTATTTTCCTCTTAATGTATGCATCTGAACAAGTGAATGAAGTCTACAAAAGCTTATTTTAGAAATTTCTTTTCTCACTCTCAAAGGTGTTCCAGGTGATTCTTTTATACCTGTCTGTGATGAAACAGGCTGACATAGTTACATTTGTGAATGCTACTTTCATTAACACCTTGTACAGTATCATTTGCAGAAAGGCTCCAACCTGTCAACAATGATACCTTTGTATTACAAAATTATCAATTTTCATAAACAAATCTTCAATACTTTTTCAGTACTTCATAAAACTGATGAATACTGCTGTTCACCTAGAGCTTTATCACACCAGGCTCTTCTCTTGCTAAAATAATATTACTTATAAAAAGTCAATTGAAGCAGGATTGGTCTGTTTGGTTTTGCACCTTCAGAACCATTCTAGGATTATAGCATTTTGTGTGTGTGTGTTATATAAATATAAGTGATTGGCTGATAAAATTGGTTGATATGATATTGATGGATAAATTATTATGCCTAACTAAAGAGAAGACTGTAGGTAAATTTGAGAAAGACTGCAATATGGTAATATCTTATTTGAAAAATTTGAAAAATGAATGGGGTGAATTGGTGACAGCAAATTTAAAGATATGAAGATAAATATGAGATATAAATCATAGAATCATAGAATCATAGAAATGTAGAGTTGGAAGAGACCACACGGGCCATCCAGTCCAACCCCCTACCATGCAGGAATACCCTCAAAGCACTCCTGACAGATGGCCATCCAGCCTCTGCTTAAAAACCTCCAAGGAAGGAGACTCCACTACACTCCGAGGCAGCATATTCCACTGCCGGACAGCCCTGACCGTCAGGAAGTTCTTCCTGAGGTTCAGGTGGAATCTCCTTTCCTGCAGCTTGAATCCATTGCTCCTTGTCCTGGTCTCTGGAGCAGCAGAAAACAAGCCCTCTCCCTCCTCTACATGGCATCCCTTCAAATATTTAAACATGGCTATCATGTCCCCTCTTAACCTTCTCTTCTGCAGACTGAACATACCTAGCTCTCTAAGTCTATCCTCATAGGGCATGGCTTCCAGGCCCTTCACCATTTTGGTCGCCCTCCTCTGGACCTGCTCCAGCTTGACCATGTCCTTCTTGAATTGGGGTGCCCAGAACTGGACACAGGATTCAAGATGAGGTCTAACCAAAGCAGAGTAGAGTGGTACCAGTACCTCCCTCGATCTAGACACCATACTCCTATTGATGCAGCCGAGAATTGCATTGGCTTTCTTGGCTGCCGCATCACACTGCTGACTCATGTTCAGCTTGTGGTCTATTAAGACTCCTAGATCCCTTTCACACGTACTGCCATCCAGCCACATGTCCCCCATCCTATATTTCTGCATTCCATTTTTTCTACCTAAGTGTAGGACCTTACACTTCTCTCTGTTGAATTTCATTTTGTTAGCTTTGGCCCAGCTCTCCAATTTGACCAGGTCATTTTGAATTTTGATCCTGTCCTCTGGTGTATTAGCAACCCCTCCCAATTTGGTGTCATCTGCAAATTTGATGAGCATGCCCTCTATTCCTTCATCCAAGTCATTGATGAAAATATTAAACAGCACTGGGCCCAGGACAGAACCCTGTGGCACCCCGCTAGTCACTTCTCTCCAGGATGAAAAGCAGCCATTGGTGAGCACCCTTTGGGAACAGTCAGTCAACCAGTTACAGATCCACCTGACAGTAGCTCTGTCCAGCCCACATTTTACTAGCTTCTTTGCAAGAATGTCATGGGGAACTTTGTCAAAGGCCTTTCTGAAATCGAGATATGCTACATCCACAGCATTCCCTTCATCTATCAAGCTAGTAATTCTATCATAAAAAGAGATAAGATTAGTCTGGCATGACTTATTTTTGAGAAATCCATGTTGACTTCTCGTGATTACCGCGTTGCTTTCTAAGTGATTAGAAACTGACTGCTTAATGATCTGCTCCAGGATCTTTCCGGGTACTGATGTCAGGCTGACTGGGCGATAATTATTTGGGTCCTCTTTTTTTCCCTTCTTGAAGATGGGGACAACATTTGCCCTCTTCCAGTCTGCTGGAACTTCTCCTGTCCTCCAAGATTTCTCAAAGATTATAGCAAGCGGTTCCGAAATGACCTCTGCCAGTTCTTTTAATATCCTAGGATGCAATTCATCTGGCCCTGGAGACTTGAATTCATCCAGTGTGGCCAGGTATTCTTGTACCACCTCTCTACCTATTATGTGCCGCATTTGCCCTGCTTCCTCACCTGCTCCCCAACCGCCAGGTTGAGTGCTTGTATTCTTCTGGGAAAAAACTGAGGCAAAGAAGGTGTTAAGTAGTTCTGCCTTTTCTCTTCCCCCTGTTAATAATTCGCCATGTTCTCTGTGCAGCGACCCTATCGCCTCTTTCTTTTTCCTTTTGCTGCGGACATATTTAAAAAAGCCCTTTTTATTGTGTTTAATGTCTCTGGCCAGCCTAAGTTCGTTCTGTGTCCGCCTAAGTTCGTTACAGAAGTCTGCTTTTTAAAATCTAAGATGAGTGTCTGGCTACACTTACCTTCTCCTTCCCACTGAATGCCAAATTCCAGTAGGGCATGGTCACTCCCCCCTAAAGATCCAACCACTTCTACCTCATTGACAAGGTCTTCTATAAATATTATAGAAGAATTGTAATGTTATAAAACTAGGTTATCCATACATTTAAGTAACAGCAAAATGGAATATGGATATATATTAAGAAACTCTTCAACATATATGGATAAAGTCAGTGCCTTAAATATGAAAAAACAGGTATGAAATTCATAGATTGTTTTTATACCAAGACCAGTTAGGAGGAAGTTGATGTATGGATTGTAATGAGTTGTGAATGAACGTTATGTATCAACTTTTTGTGTTTTTTACTATAAAACAACAACACCAAAATTAAAAAAATAAATAAAGAGAAATGCTTTCCAAATGGTCTCCCACAGGAGAACAGGAGAACAATGATGTCATGGTAGAAGTCCCTGCCAAAATGCTGTTATCCAACTGTGATTTCCCATCTCATGTGATAAAGGTCCTAGTCTTGGAGAAGGGATTCAGGCCATTTGCACATGGCATCACGGTCCCGCTATGGGGATGGGATGGAAGTGGTCTGTGAGTCGTGCTTTCACATGATGTCATTGCAGTCCTGCTGCCATCCTGTCCCCACCTGTCACAATCATGGGATATTTGCTTAACAAAATAAATCTGTTACATGCCTGCAATTGCATAACGCTCTCATCCTTCCCAGCCATGTGGAAGGGCAGGAAATGCAATGGAGGCTCTTCCTTCCCCAGTACAGCATGGGAAGGAGCCCAACCGCGCCGTGGAAGGCAGACATATGTCGCTCATGCTCCCTTCCATCAGGTATGGAGGGGAGTATTCCCATTGCGTACCCTTACTGGCAAAGGCACTTGTAGAATCATAATGGGAAGACAATGGGATCAGGTAAGGTGCGGAAATGGCTTTACTCTCCCATTCCTTACCTACCAGAAACAGTAGGGAGTGCTATGCCAAAGGAAAGACTTGTGGAACCAGATTTCTGGCCTGTGTATTCACAGGGTGTTTCCACACTGAACAATTATAGAAATTCGATTCCAGTTTAAATGCCATGATTCCATCATAAGGCAAAGAGTGGGCTGTTATGATGGTTTCTCTCTATGGACAACCCATTTCCTGGGATGTCAGATTTTTGTCTGGATTCCTCTGTTGGCACTAAGAAGAAGAGCTCTCCTTTCTTAGTTCAGGAAGAGGAAATAATTTTCTGCCTCCCATTGTGGTCCCTTGTGTTTGAGTGAGACAGAAATTGTTTCACCCATGTGTTAGCACATGGTCCCTGATAAGATTTTGTGGAGGTTGTGCAATCTCAGGTGAAACAAGTGTCTCTACTGTCACAGTACACATATACAGGTATTATTTTAAAGGTAAATACATGTTACCAAGCAGCTAATCTTATTGAATTAATAATCTAGTAAGAATTGTGGTGTACTGAAATGAGTCTTAAAGACACAATAACACCACAGTTTTTGCAATTTAAGCCATACTGTTTACAAACAAGACAGTTGGCTTCATTTGGCTAAAACATCCTTACACACTTGAACAGGAGAATGTCAAATACTAAAAGACTTACCAAGAAACAACTTTAACCAAAGGAAACACAATTTACTAGACTCTTAAAGAAGCACTTATGGCATGGCTAAGTTTGACCTGAACACTTTGGCAGAATCCTTTGAACGTCATAAGTGGAATTCTCTTAGCTCCAAGGCAGCAAAAAGTTTATCACTCACTATGGATTATGAATATGTATTCAAAGCCCAGCCTCGTCTGGCCTGAGTGGAAGCACTCAGACTGACTCTGTATCTGGTAGCCAATCCAAATCATGGCTTATTTTTGAATAAATAGACATAGGATTACACTGTAATGTATTTTGTGTATTCCCATTCTCTTTTTACAAAGCAAAAGAGCTTAAGGGCATGGCTCCTACTATGAGTCACAATTAGAATAAACACATTAAATCAATGATACTTGTGTGAGTGTTGACTCACCAATCAACTATTTTCATTCTTATTCTAGTTGGGATATCTAGTAGATTTCTGCCTATGACGTAGAGGTTAGTTCCCATCAGCATTATTTCTGGACTTCTTTTTCCTTTGTCTCTGACAGCATTATCTAGATGGCATTATCTAGATTCTTATACCTGTCTATCTTCTTATGTTTTCAATCTGTTTTATTTGTACCGGCATTAAGGTTGTGAGAAAAACTAGCTGGTACATAACTGTTGGGAAGAAAAGGTGACCCTAGTATTTAAAGTTTTAGTGAAAAGAGTTTCATGTTGTCAGGTACCTTTATAGAACTTTTGGGTGAGTGAGACAAAATCTGGTTTTAGACTTTAGTCACAGTCTTTGGCTTCTGCTTACCGACATCATATTTAATTTTTCTCATTGAGAGAAGTCTCTTCTAAACATGGGAAGTACTTGGGAATTTCATACTATGAAGCTTCATTAAATTGTTTCCAACAAGGATGTCAATGGTTTCATGCCCCATGGAGTCATTCCACTGGAGTTGAAAAGGAGCATTCATAGCTACAATATCCAACTTGTTATCATTGCATTTTATTTAGAAAAGTTTATTCTAAAGTTATTTTTGTTGTGTGCCTTCAAATCTTGTGGCCACCCTGAGGCAAACCTATCATGGGGATGTCTTAGAACGATTCAGAGGAGGATTGCCATTGCCTTCTTCTGAGGCTGAGATAGTGTAACTTCAGAATCACCCAATGGGCTTCCATGCTTGAATGAGGATTTGGACCTTGATCTCACAGGGACTTAGTCCAGTTCTCAAAACACTACACCACGATCTCTATTCAGTAAGATAGGAATTGCTTACTCTGATTAACAAAAACATTGGATTATGAAATATCAATTTGATAAAACGATTGAGAAACAGACTTGACTTGACATTGTTCCATGAGCAAATAGCAAGAACTCGATCAACTATACTCAGTGCTCAGTATCTCCTATTGCATTCAGTGATTAGAGACACTTTTCTTTAATCTTTAATGATTTATCTGTCAATGCCTTTGGCTAGTATAAAAATGATCACTGAGTGATGTTGTTGACTATTCTGTAACATCTCTTCCAACAATGGTATTTATTTTTATTTTATGTTATATATTTGTATGAGATTTGTTCCGCCTATAAAGTGTTTTTGCAAATCATTATTTTAATTAGAAGCAAAAAAGAACAGATACGTTTCTTTTCATTGCATCTTTTTGCACTTTGAAATGGCCACACAACGTGTGCATTCTTGCAAGAATAGGGGATCTCCTCATTAGCTTTGTTAAAGCTGTTATTAAGACCCACTCATTCCGTGGAGAATGCTTGATAAAAGACAGGGGGGAAAAAACCCCTCACAGCAAAATTTCAGCAGAAAAGATATTTTTTGGATTTTGGGTGTCATGAACCCAATACCAGCCCCTGCCAGATCTGTACCTATCTGTGTTAGCATACAAAACAAGGTTGCTGTTGCCACTTTTGCCATTGATTCCCATCCTCAGTCTGTGGTCCATGGGAGCAAGTAAGCATTTAGAAGTATATCATTCTCCATAGATCCCATCAATTTCAGCCACATTTTAAAAAATCATACAGAATACACTGCTACAGGATGTTGTGATGTCTGTTCAGATGATGGCCTTTAAAGAGATGATATGAACACATCCATGGCTTTAGAAAGATTATCTAGGATTATATGAGTTCATAGTCACATCTTGCCATACTTCAACTGCTTTATTTTAATTGCAGTCAGGATAAATAAAGAAGAAAAAAATGGATTCTCCTTTGTACATTCAGTTCATGCTCGTAGATGTACAATCAAGAGACGCACAGTTGGATCATCTATATCTCCTAATCTGAACAGCAGCTGTGGAGACTCCTGAGTGTGATTATGGTATTGGAGATTCAGACCATTTCCGCACTGGACTATTATAATGCTATTATTTCACTTTCAATATCCTATGGAATCCTAGGGTTTGAAGTTTAGGAAGGGTCGTCAAAGGTCTCTCCCTAAACTGCAAATTCCAGGATTCCATAGGATGTTGAAAGTGGAATAATAGTGAATCCTTTCCCCTCTGGTTACTTGATCTGTGGGAAAAAATAACAGGAATCCTACCAGGACTTGTAACTTTTTTTCTGTGGGATATGAAGCAGTGGGCATTGGAATGATTTTAATTAGGGAACTGGTGTGAAGGAAAATCTAGTCAATCTCTTCCCTTTCTTCTGAAATGGGCCCTTCATTTTAAAAAAATATTGTGGGTGACACAATCATATATTCTACATTTTCATGTCTATTTCCCCCCAAATAGTTCAAAGATATTCATCACTTTTCTAATGTTTAGATGGAATCTCTTTTCCTGTAGTTTGAAGCCATTGCTCCATGTCCTAGTCTTTGGAGCAGCAGAAAACAAACTTGCTCTGTCCTCCACGACAACCTTTCAAATATTTAAAAATATCTATCATGTTCTCTTCTCTGGGCTAAACATACCCAGCTCCCTAAGCTGCTCCTCATAGGGCATGGTTTCTACCATTTTTGTCACCCTTCTCTGGACACGTTGCAGCTTGTCAATATGCTCACTGAACTGCGGTGCCCAGAACTGGACACAGTATTACAGGTGGGGTCTGATCAAAGCAGAATAGAGTGGTACTATCACTTCCAATGACCTAGACAATATATTCCTATTGATACAACCTAGAATCACATTGGCTTTTTTTGGCTGCCACATAACACTGTTGACTCATTTCAGCTTTATGGTCTACTAAGACTCCTAGATCCCTTTCACATGTACTGTGGTCAAGCTAGGTGTCACCCATCTTATATTTGTGCATTTCATTTTTTTCTGCTCAAGTGTAGTACCTTAAACTTCTCCCTATTGAAATTCATTTTTGTTAGTTTTGGCTCAGCTTTCTAATCTGTTAATGCCATTTTGAATTCTGATTCTGTCCTCTGAATGCTAACTACTCCTCCTAATTTGGTGTCATCAGCTTCAGTATCTTCAAAAATAAACAAATTTGATAAGAATTCCCTTTATTCCCTCATACAAATCACTGATAAAGGTGTTGAATAGCACTGGGACCAGGAAAAAATCCTGTTGTACCCCACTAGTGACTTCTCTTCTGGATGAAGAGGAGCAACTCATGAGTACCCTTTGGGTTTGGTCAGTTAACCAATTACAAATCCACCTAACGGTAGCCGAGCTATTGTCTAGCTCAGAGTTTATTAGCTTGTTTGGAAGGATATCATGAGGCACCTTGTCAAAGGCTTTACTGAAGTCAAGATATATTAGATCCACAGCATTACCTTCATCTACCAAGCTAGTAACTCATGTTGTCTGCAAAATCCACCTTGAGGCTGAAATCCTACCAATTTCCCCCTAAAATGGCTGGATGGATTTTAATCAAATTTGTAGGGTAAATTTGTGTTGGCCATACTTGCATATAGCCTATATAGCATACGCAAAATCTACCTTTTGGCATACCTAGCAGGGACATTCAGCTATGTAAATGTAAATGTCCAAATAACTATACTACTGTGTACATGGAATTTCCCTAAGTAGGATACTGACACCAGTTGTGAGCCCCATTTTGTTGTTAAATGGGTAGACGTTGGACCACTACATTTGGTATTAGACTGTAAAAAGACCTTGTTCTCATGATATTGCTTCTAAAGTTTTCGTTCCTTGTTTGTTCATCAAAATAGTTGCTTGACATAACAATGAAAAAATTCTAGTAGCTAAGTTTTGAAAAGGCAAATCCATCATACGTCAATGTTTCCTTATAGACTACTAAATAGAAAAAGAGGCTACTTGTTGGATGTTGCATTTATGGAGTAAGTGTCAACCCCTGATGTAACCAACAAAGATAATTGTAGCTTGAGCTCCTCTTCCTCTCAAAGTTTCTCAAACTGCAGCTGGCACCAGAACTCAGAGGGAGAGATCAGATAGTGCAGAGAAGTACTCAACTGCCTAAGTGTTCGTTGCCTCAGGATAGCTGAATATTGTGCTATAGGACTGTGGTTTAATGGCTTTTCCTCATTTATTTCCAAGTTCTACACTCAGCCTTCTTCAACCTACCCTAAATGGTTAAAGCCACAATTAATTTCTGTCAAGATGGGATATGCATGTGACTTGCTCTATTGTTTAGCAAAAACCCTGGCATTGACGTCTTTTGTCTTCACCTCTATTTAGTCATTTGAATAATTTCTCTTAGTTCTTAGTTTCACCTCTTTCTTTTTCCTGATTTCCCCCCCTCTTAAATCCTGGCTAAATGTCTTCTTTTCTCTCTCTCACTCTCATCTGCCTTCTCCTTCTTCCAGTCTTCTGGCCACAACTCAAGATTATGTTTCCATCTCGTTCTCTCTTGCTGCTTTTCCCCATCTCCACACCTCCTAGTTGCATCTATCTCCCCTCTCCTTCTCTGTGCCTTTCTTTGCCCTCGGTGATTCTCCTGTCTCCATCTAAAAAAAGGAAAGAAAAAAAAGAGACTATTTGTACAGTCTTCATGTATACTTGAAGAAATTGCAGCAAAAGCAACACAGAGTCCTGTGACACTTCACAGACTAACAAATTTATTGCTGCTTGAGTTTTTGTGGGCTACAGCCAACTTCATCAGTATGGATATTTTAGGGATAGAGGCTCCATGGTTTTAACAGCTTCAGTATCTTAAAAAATAAACAATGGAAAACATTCTAGTCCAAGAATATTAATGCCTGGAGAGCACTTGATATGCTGATCTGATTCTTAATGACTAGTTATTCAGGTGCCTCTTGCCATAATATCAGTAACAAGCATGAGGAGGTCAATCATTTGCTATGGGAAAATATGCAAAAATTCCCCATTGTAATAAGTTTTTTTTAAGGGTTTTGTTTTGTCAGGTCTTTCTGTTGAAACATGAGATAACCTCTAAAGTAAGAAAAAGGAATGATACGTATTTTCTATCTGTTCCTGATAAAATGGCTAGTTGGAAAGTATCAAGCTGATCTTTCTGTTCTCTTTCTCTTGCTTTGTCTCCCTTCTCTCCTAGCTTTCTAGTGGTCTAATTTCATGCTAAGATGTGAAAACACAGCATAAAAAGCTCCCATGTGGCTACTCTTGATATGAGGGAATTCATCTGAATTTCATTAACAGAAGTCTGAGATTTTGGCTATGTGAATGTTTCCGAATGGCCCATCCCTTCAATGACTAATCCACAATTAATATGAAAGTTGTATAGCCAGATTGTTATTATAGTATGATGTCACACTTTCAGTTCTTGTGTTTTGGGGGAAAGTGAGAACTGGGGCTGAAACTGCTGCTAAATGTACCAAATGAACAACCTCTTTACATTTTGAATGTTTAGGTGAAAATTGTTTCATTGATATCTGCTTGGCTTGAGTGGGATTAAGTGCCATGGCTCATTTCGCAGATTTGCAGATGTAGTTTCTCCATTGAAAAGTGCTCTTGTGGAATGTCCAACTAGTTTCAAAATTTTTCCAGATATTGTTGGACTGCAATACTCATTAGCACTATCCAGCACAGTCAGTGTTGAGGAATGATGGGAGCTGAAGTATTACAACATTTGTGGGACCTTATGAGCGGTACTCTTGTTTTTGATGGCCTTTCCTTGTAGGTGGATTGTCCTAGATATTTTCCTTTTGGGAAAATATGGTTCCAAATGAGATGGGATAAATGTAATCAAATGCAGAGATTAGGATTGGTCGAGGACTTTATGGGAGTAAAAGCAACTTGATAATAAATAAATGTAAAGTAAAATGCAAGATTAAAATGCTGCATGTCAATGTTAATGGTTTATTATGATTTTACAATTTGCAAGCTAAATATTGGCATCTCATTTATGTACTTCTTAGTACAGCACATATATCTTTCTGTGTACCTGGTATAAAAATAAGATGTGTTTAGTTCAAACTTCTACAAGTAATTTCTGTATTTGTGCTATCTTCTATAAAATAGACAGTTCTGGGTATGTTCACACAAGAACTTTATTCTAAATACTTCAGTACCAAATTCATAACATGAGGAAAGCTGGTTGGAAACACCAGCAGAATCTTGCACCAATGACATTCCTGGGTTGTTCAGACAAAATAGCCCACATTTGTTCATCTTTCAACTCCATCTTCCATGCTGAGATATAAGGGAAGAACACAGTCTGTACTTGGAGGTATTTTTGCTTGTGTCATCAACAAGGATCTGGAGTCTGAGCAAGGTGCTGTGGCTAAGGAAGAGGCAGCTCTCTCGGTTGCATAGCAGCCTCAGGAAAAGCAATGCATCTTGCCTGCAACTGATTGGCTCTTTCTCTGTAGAAGGCAGAGAGCAATCAAGAAGTCTCAATGAGGCTCCTTGCTAGGCAGCAAAGGAGGGGCTTTGATTTGAGCCAACTGACACCAGTCCATTTAACATCTGGTGTTGCCTAGGGCTAGTTCTTGGAAGCTTTTCCTGGCTAGCCTTCTTGTTTCTGGACTTCTGCATCTCAGACCTCTGCCCTGTTGACAACACTTGCTGAATTCTTCAAACACAGACTGCTTGCTTGTTTGCCCTAACCTGGATTGGCTGACAATGTTTTCCTCAAAGTCTTCCCTTTGGATTTACAGCGAGCGAGGATGATTTCCAAGCTCTGTTGGTTTATTGCCCTTCTTGAGTTCTCTTTGAACTCTTAGTAAATTCCTCTCTTGACTGTTTGCCAGACTGTGCTGTGATTCAGAACAGCTGGTGTTACAAAGAAAGGATGCAATCATGAACTCCGAAGTTACATGGAAGTTGTCTATACCTTTTGTACTCTTCCTGATTGTAAACTAACATTAACTAACATTAGAAGTTTAATCATGGTTTTTAATATATTGCTTTTTAGGTTTTTTTTAACTTTTGTAAAATCAGATTTTAATTTATCCTTGCTTTGGAATTTTGGAATCTGCCTTGGATCCCATCTCAGACAAAAAGGCGGGTATAAATACAACAAATAAATAATAAAATAAATACAGTGAATATACATGACTCTTCTCTTGTTTGCACCATCTGTTCTCAATAATTAAAACAATGGTGGTCAAAATAATCTTACATATAGATGGAGTACTGTTGATCCATAAGATGCATACCTCTTGCATCTGGAAAGATATTTCAATTGTAAACACTCCATGCAGTGGTGTATGCTGAACCTACCTTCATAATTTTAAGAGATTTATCAAATTGTATACGTAAATATTTTCAATATGCTTTACAATGCTATCTCCCTGTTGTTAGATTCTGAGTAATTATGAACTGAAATTAATCATAGTTGATTGACTTTGTGGCAACTCTGCTATTAGCTTCAGTGGAAAGAGAATTGAGTTCTTTTTGTTCAGCTTGTCTATTTCATTTCCTGATTTGTGTCATTGGTGTGGACACTTTTTTTTTTAAGGAAATCCTTGTAGTATGTGAAAAGAGAGTTGCTTGTCTGCTCTGCTAACATTCTACAATTTTCCAGCTGTGCTGTGTATTTCCCAGTCTTTAGGTAAAGTCATTGAGATTCTTGCTTTGGTGTAAGAAACTTAGGAGATCATTTTCTCAATAGAAGTGAAAGTAAAAATATTTGAGTATGTTTCCTTGAAGTTATTTTCCAGGTTTCCTAGAATTGGAAGTTTTCATGTTTTGTATGAATGGAAATTTGCCAGGCCAACTCTGATGTCATTTGTAGGGAAAAAACCAGAAAATAGTGAGAGATGTTTTTAAATAGTGAGGAATATATGACTTACATTTTTCTGCGCTCTCTCATGCCCATTTTCCGCTCCCAAGACACCCATACTGGTACCACCATCTGCACCACCAGATGGTGGCTTACTTTCTTTCCTTCCAGGAAGTAGATATTCTGCTTTGCAGTCTTTCAGAGCTCTGTGATGCAAGAGGATACAGAGCTGCGGTAGCTGCTATTGAATTTCAGCAGTAGTGCTAAATTTGTTGGTGGTGCCAAGTTTTGTCTGATGTGATGGCAATTCTGCCAGCTAAGTTATTCCCTCTGGGTTCCAGGAAGGCTCTGTACAGTGCAGGCTCTGTACCCCAGTGGTACAGACAGTGGTACAAATAGGGGCATCATGGTAGTTGGAAGTGGGCATGCAAGAACACCTAAGAATTGTCACAGCTTACTATACAGGAGAAAACAGCAATGTGTTTATAACAGGGATGGGTAACAACTGCAGGTCAGGCAGCCAATTTTCTGTTCCTGGAACATTCTGGAGGTGACATGAACTACAAAAATGCCGAGCAGCAACAACAATAACAACAACAACAACACTGGAACTGACTGGGGTGTTTTGGGCTACAGGTCAGTCTATTGTTTTACAGGGTTCCTTGTCTAGATCAGATCCAGGATGATATACTTAAATGAAACATTGTACTGGAACAGGAAAAGTATAGATTCCAGTTTCAGCTCAGTTTCAGTTATTAATGCAAGACAGAGATTGATTAAGCCAGGTACAGATCAGTTAAGCCATATATAACACAGAAAGCCATGTTGAAAAGAGGTACCATTGGAACTTGCAGCCTTGGTTCTATCCTTTGAACAAAGTAAAATGAAAATGAAATGTACTTCATACACATCAGACTTAGTTCTTTCCTGTGAAATACTGTTTCTGAGTAAATTGTCCATAATCCGTCATTCTCGAAGAGTCTGTTCTTCTGATGTAACTATAGTGCCCTACTGGTAGTGTTTTTAATTAATGAGAATGACATAACTGCAATTCATACATTTATCTTGGAGGTATCTTTGAGGTTCCTCTTTTTGTTGCCTCTGAGCAGCATGTGAAGAACTCCTGCTTTGTAAAACCACAGCAGCGAATGCAGACTTCCTCCATGTATTTCACAACCAAACAAATAAACACACGCAAGTCCCTGCTTGCATGCTAAAAATAATTGCCCAGCTCCCAAGGTCATATGGTATTTGATTGTTTTACATGTTTGTACAGCCTTATACATACAATGTTATGCTAAGATGTGTTATAAGTTGGTTGTTCTTGTGTGCCTTCAAGTCATTTCTGACTTATGGTGGCCTATGGTGACTTTAATCTTTAGAAATCAATTTTATATCGTTCTTTTATATAAGCTTTGTATACTGCTATATATAAATAGTCCAGCTTCATCAGTAATTTTTTTTTCTTGAGAAGTGGTTTTTTTGTGATCTCAAAAATAAATTAAATTGTAGTATCTTACTAATGTTACTATCAGCTTTTAGTGATTGATTGATTGTTGTGTGTGTTCAAGTTGTTTTCAACATATCAGGGATTTTCTGGGGATGAGAATGTGTGACATGGTCAAGGTCACCCAGTGGGTTTCCATGGCTGAGCAGGGAATTGAACCCTGGGCCCTTTTCGCATGGCAGCTGCAATGCGAAAGAGGGCCTGGAGCCTCACGCTATTGCAAGGAGTGATCTGCATGACGCCCTCGCAATTGCGCAAGGCTCCAAGGGCCGGCAGGCAACGATCACACACCTTTGCATTTTCGGCTTTCAGCCAAAAATGCTGCGTGATCGCGCATTGCTCCTGGGCCCCGCACACACTTACCTGGCGTGCGGAGACTCGGGAGCAGGACCGGTCACACTTCCTGTTTCAGTGCAGCCTGGGAAAGTCCCAGGCTGCACTGCGAAAGGAAGAGGCGGGGCTCTTGTGCGAGAAGGAAGCTCGTGCGGAGCTGAAGAAGCAGGGAAGCAAGAGCCTCTCACAAGAGGTTGCTTGTGTGATCACTGCACCCCAGCGCCTAGAAAAGGTAGGATGCAGAAAGAGTCTTGGTCTCCAGGACCATAGTCCAGTGCTCAGACTCCTACACTGGGGCTTTTCAAACGGTGTGCCATGACATGTTAGTGTGTCACCTGAAGTGTGTAGGTGTGTCACTTACAATCTTGGAAATGTATGTTATTACTTATAAATCATATATTTTTAAAAACAGGTTTTCATGAGATACGTTGTGTCCTCATACATTTTGTTGTTACAATTTATATATGTGTCTGTATCTCTTATAAGGGGTTAGTTGAACCTCCAGTTTGCTAGTAAAACTGAACTACTGTTTTGTGAAGTGATGCATATCTAAAAAGTGTGTCACCACCATGAAAAGTTTGGAAAGCTCTGCCCTACACCATACTGGCTCTTGTTATAAGTTGGTATTATAGAGTAAATAAGGTAATGTATGACAGCAGGAAGGAGTGAGTGGGTGAGTGTAGCAGAATGTTGGAGTGTTATGGATGCTAATTGATTAGAGAAAGAATGTTGATGGTTGAAAAAATAGTGAAAATGGCATTTGGGAAAGTATGGTAATGATAGAAGGTGGCAAGGGATTCCGATGAGTGGCAGCAGAGAGTAGAGAAGGCAGAGATATAGAATAGAATATCCAAGGTGATCTATTACCTCATAAATATACAGAACAAAGGAACTGTAATCACAAGACTGCTTTTAGTCAGTCATATAAGCATGCTTTTAGTCAATGTGTCTGTGTTTACATTTTTTTTAAAATAAAATTGATTTGTGCATCCATGCCTGATTATTTGGCCTGGCTATCAAGGGCTGTTAATGACAACGTGACTTGGACATCTCTCAGTCATAGGGCTGCCAGTGGTTGAAGTTGACTTGATGTCAGTTAACAACAAACAATAAATCAAGGGCTTTATCAAAGCAGCAAAGGAAGAATATGTTAGTAGCAGATTACTAGTCCAAGACAGTGGTTCTAACCTTTTCTTTACTGGGGACCTCTTGTAAATATAATTTGTTGCTGGGGACCCCCAAGACTTAACTCAAGATTTAAATATTTAAATTTGGATTTAATTTTTTAAATATAAAGTATCACTGATGGGGAAATTCTTTCTAGCTATCATATTTCTCCCCTTTGAAAACTGACTTAGGTGACCCTAAAGTGAGCCTATTATGGAGGTTTCCTTGGCAAGATTTGTTGCCTTTGCCTTTCTCTGAAGCTGAGACTATGTGATTTGCCTGAGGTTGCCCAATGGGTTTCTATGGTCCAGTTCAAACTCTGTTCTCCAGAGTCATAGCTTTTGTCAAGGACGTGGCAGTGTGTGTGTGGGGGGGGGTGGCACTGAAACTGCTCAGTTTACAAATAAGGAAGCAGTTTGGGCAGGCACATACACCTGTGTTATTTTTAAAGCATCTTCTTACTCCTTCCTGAGTGGAATGGGCTCAGATGGTGCCCCATCCTTCCATTACACATTGCTTAAGGACAACTCAGTGCTGGTGACTGATTATGTGAATTGTATTCTAGCAGATCTGGAAGGGTAGCAGGTTGAGGAAAGCTGATGTGCGTTAAGGACAAGGTGCATCCCCTCCTCCAGTGCTCAGACTTAAATTTTCCATGAATCTGGGCGGAGAACTGAGACTAAAAGAACGGCAAATTGCCTACCGACTTATGCTAATGAATTTTTAACAAGTCAGCCTCAAACACAGAAAAAGGGACAGTGACCTACCAGGGATGAGGAGCAGAAAACAGGGAATGTACCAGGTTCCATAAATAATGCTGCTGCTGCTGCTGCTGCTGCTGCTGCTGCTGCTGCTGCTGCTGTTATTAGTTTCATTTTTACATTGCCTTTCTTCCAAACTGCAATCCAAGGCAGCTAACAAGAAGAATCAGCTAAAAACAATAGTATTTTACAACACAGTTAAAATCATCCTATTAAAATGACGGATTAAAAACAGTACAAAATCCTAAATAAACATACCAAAGTTGAAAATAAAGCAATCACCCCATAAGAAGCTTCTCTGCAATTAATTACACATGAAAAGCATACTTGAACATTTGGATTGTAAATTTTCTTTCATAGTTTGTCTGATATAGCAGTTAAGGTTTAGAAAACCTGAAATGGGTGGATTTGTAACCAATTCATATGGAAATATCCACGCCAACAAGTTTCCATATAGCTTATGTCAATTATTTAATCCCTGACAGTTTGGATGTACCTTTTCTAGTCTGGATTTAATACATGGTAACATCTAGAGTACAGAACACTGTTCTTCCTATCTTTTATGTGAAAATATGGTGACAGTGACCTAATAAAAGAAGATGCATGCAAGTAAGGGTGGTAGGGCAGTTTCATGGAAATGAACTGCCACTTCAGTGAAAGCTCTTAATTGGTTCTATTTTATATACTTTGTGTATTTAAAATAGAACCAACTAGGGGCTTTTATTAAAGTAGCAATTCACTTCCGTGGAGCTCCCCTACCAGATCCACACCCAATTCAAGATGCATGGTACCCATGATCCACACAAAATCCAAGATGCGTAGTACCCAAATCCAGCCAAGTTGTTTAAATGACTGAAGCAGAAAATCCCACTAACATCTTCCTTTTCCTTTAGTGGTAATAAATTAATTAAGAAAAAAGCAAGTGTTTAAACCGTACCACCAGCATTCAAATCAGAAACAGTAGAATTATAAACATCTAAAAACCGTTAAAAGTCTCAGTGAAAAGAGGGGGCTTTAACTTCTCTTCTGAGGAGTGGAAGAGGTGGTGCTTCCCTTACTTGTAACCAAAAGACATCTTAGAAGATGTTGAGTGAGGAGGCCCTTTCCTTGGTTGTCGTTTATCTAGTTTTGCCAGGTGGAGGCACACAAAAAACAACCTCTTGGGGAGGGTTCATTCAGAGCAATTTATGGCCCATGGCTTTTAGGGCTTTAAAAGCAAGTGTTCATGTGCATACATTTTTATACACAGTATAAAAATGCAGCATGGATATCTGACCTATATATAGTTGTTACATGGAACTAGTGCATTAAAGAGCCCAGCTGTATAAAAGCATGGTAAATGTCCAGAGACTTGCTGCATGACTAATGTATGATGTGCTCATAATAAGTCATGCATCTAGAATGTGCATTAGGAATGAGGTTTGGGGCAGAGGAGAAGAGAGAAAACAGGCACATAGATTGTTTCTCAAGATGAAACTTGCAGTTGTAATATGGAACTAGATTTACGAGACTGAGATGAAGTCCATGAATCTGAAATATTCATTAAGAATGTCTGTCAAGCAAAAAGAATGTACTCAGTGGCATAGTTCTGGTACCATCATAAAACTGAAGTTGTGCTGTGCATGGCTGTATTTTCCCATACGTCCTTCTTTGTCCTTAGGTGGCTTTAACTGAGCATAGCAAAGTAACTTCAAATTAATGTCCATCAGATCAGATTAGAATCAGCTTTGTGCAGATGAGGTCAGATGAGGTTTCTAGAACTACTCGCACATTGGAATAGGTAAACATGCTTCGGGTTTGACAAATAAGAGAGAAGACTACTAAAGTAGACAGCTTCCATCTCACCTCATGGGATGGCTGCCAACTTTAGAAAGGGATGACACAGATTCATGGAGGATGAGGCACCAATGACCACTAGTTAACTATATAGCACTCCAGTCTTGAGCCATTTCAGCACTAGACTGTTGTAGCGCTATGATTCCACTTTCAACATCCTGTGGAATCCTGGGGTTTACAGTTTTGGGAGGGGCCGGCTGGCCCCTCCCAAAACTACAAACTCCAGGATTCCACAGGACGTTGAAAGTGGAATCATAGCGCTATAACAGTCTAGTGCGGAAATGGCCTTGGTGACAGTGAGAGCCAAAGTGGTGTAATCATTTGAGCATTGGGCTATCGCCCTGAAGAGCAGGGTTTGATTCCCTGCTCAGCCATGGAAGCCCACTGGGTGACTTTGGGCACATCACACAGCCCCAGAAAATCCTGTGATAAGTTTGCCTAAGACTCACCTTAAGTCAGAAATTACGTGAAGAAACGTAACAACAATAATTGGTGCCATCATGCCTCTGAGGGCCAGTTGCTAAGGAATGCGGGGGGTAAATTCCTTATATGGCCTACCCATGAGCAGGTGTAGCCAACCTCTGTATCCATGATTCCAGTTTGTTCCCACAGACCAAACTGTATCTATAACAATCCATTATGCTCAGAAATGGATATGTTCTTTAATGGAATTGTCATCATCCAGGGACAAAGGATTTGCAGTTGTGGATTATCTGTTCTTGGTGGTAATGGTGCAAGAGAGCTGCGAAACAGCATGCTGATCAGACAGTAAGACAAGAACATATATCTCAAAAACACAGGGATTTGGGGTTCCATTGCCTTATAAATAAAGCTAGGATTTTACTACATCTTGCTTAAAATTTTATGGTAGTACGGGAGACTAGAAGGAGTTATTGCAAGCTGTAATGTATGGCTTGCAAACCTGTACTTGGCCACCTTTAGAACAACAGATGGCAACTGTGGTGAGTCTGGAGGCCTATTTTCTGCCCTGAGACCTTCTGGGGGCTGCATAGAGGATCAAAGATCAGAAAACATACATGTGTGTGCATACACATACATGTGCGCACCCTGGAAGTGCTTGGCAGTCACTTTTAGTTTTGGAACATGGGTATTTTTGATGTGTAACAATGGAGAGGCAAGTCACACTTTCTCAGCCTCAGAGGAAGGCAAAGGCAAAATCCTACTGAACAAATCTTCCCAAGAAAACCCTGGGATAGATTCAGTTTAAGGCCGAAGACAAAGGCACACAACAACAAATGTTATTGGGTGCCTGGAAATGGGATTTTGGTCCCTCTTCCCAGAGGTTAGAGTGACTGTAGCTTTAAAGACTAGGACTAAACTGATTTGTGTGGTTGAGTTTTGATACTCATTGGGAGGTAATATGGCAATATTTGGGAATATTTCATAGATGATTTAGAGACAACAAGGAGAACTTTGGATGCTCAGTTACCTCTTAATGTGCTTGATGCATCCACTTGTACAAGGCTGTGGGTTTATTGCATTCCATGATACTTTTCAAGCATGTCTGTGCAAGCAGATTTGTAGCATAAAACAATCAGGCCATGCTTTGGGGGAAGGAGGGGTCTACCTGTACTGTTTGACTCTCCTGCCTTGTTCCAACCAATCATTGAATCCTTCCCCTCTAACATTAATCATACTTATAATGGACCCACTGCAATTTATGAGACATGTTTGTCACAGCTGGGTCTGCTCTAACTAGGACTGGCACTGGATTTAATCCTCGAATTTCCACATCTGTCTTCTTCCTTTTACTCTAGGATTTCAGAGTAAGGAACACAGAAGTATTCTGTGAGATGAGTAACAATTTGCCCAAGAACATTCCATGAATTTCATGGCCAACTAGGAATTTCTAGGGATGGTTTTGTGAATTTAATCAACATGCAGGAATGGGCGGACAGAAGTTTTTCCTGTACAGCTGAGGGTGTTGAATGCCAGAAGGACTCTAAATCCCATCATCCCTGACAATGGACCTTGAAGGTTGGGGCTGATGGCAATAAGAGTCCAGCAACATCTGGAGACCCACAGGTTTCTACTACCCTGAGATGACATTGCATGAATGGATTTGGTTTTCGTGCAGGAAAATAAAAGAAATGAGTCATACACCTTTGTATGACATCATGAGCTCCTGCAGTATTTTGACCTTGTGGACCAACTCAAGAAAACAAGTCACTGGGTAAAAAGTACTGCTTATGTGAATGGTTGATTTGTGGGTCATATAGGTGCTGAGAACTCATGTGACATGTCTGTCCTTGAAATAAGTAGAAAATCAAAGTTGGGATTAATCTGCATGCACAAAGTATAAAGGCAAGTTTATGTAAGGGTGTTGCAAAGTTTTCACAGGATTAGTATTTGGGAGAGGGAGCAAAAGCAGCATTTCTTGGGAGAAGCTGTAGAATTAGACAACTGTTAAAGACTTGTTTTCTAATGATCTGTCCCATTCAAAATTAATATAGTCCGCTCATTATTTAAATGTGCATAAATTATTTGATTAATCAGGAAGCATGACAAGCCAGCATGGTGTACTTGTTTGAGCATTTGGGCGTATCACACACTCCCAGCCCCAGAAAACTCTGTGATAGGTTTACCTTAGGGTGACCATAAGTTGGAAATGACATGAAGGCACACAACAACAACAGTGACAACAACAACAATCTATTGCTACTTTCTGAAGAGGCTTAAGTGTTGATCTTTTCTGTTCCTCTGTCCATCTGCTCTGTATATCAAAAAAGATTTCTATTGCAGTTACCCAAGTCATTCTAGATCAATTGCTTCTTGAAAAGGTCATTTTACAGAATGAGTATTTCACCAAAGTCGGTGGTTTCCTCTGTGGTTAACTAATGTTGGAAATAAGTGAGGCTCAGGAGGAAGCTGTCGGTCACAGTGGAAAGGACCGAGGAAGACAATGTAATCACAGCCCATGATTTCATTCATAAAGCAACTTTTGAGTTTATTAAGCAGCAGACGTAGGAAATCCTTTGAAAGCTAGTGTGCATATGTATGTGTAGAGAGAGAGAAAGGAAGAGAATGAGAGCAAGAGAAACTGAAGACATGCACTGAAAGATGGCAGACAGTGACCACATTTGTTGCAGCATTCTGGAGCTGTCACTGAAAAAAGCAATGTATCCAAACACTAGTCTTTTCTTGTAAGAGAAACCAGTGTTATACAAAATAGTTTCAGATGCATTCAGGTACTTTTAAGAATATAACTATAGCTAAGCCCTGCTAGATAAGGCCAAAGGTCTTTCTCATCCAGCACCCTGTTTCCCACAGTGGCTAACCCAATCTTGGTAGCAGTAGAGGAAACCTGTGGTCGTCCAGATGCTGGACTCTGAATCTGTTTAACTCTAGTCTACCTACCAGTGGCCAGAGATGATGGAGCTGGTAATCCAGCAAAGTCTGGAGGGCCACAGGTCCCCCACTCCTGCTCTATGAGAAATCCACTAACAGTATTGGAGGGCAGCTGACCCCTGCTGCTGCTGCTGCTCCTTCCTAGCAACTGAAACTGATTTCTCTGATGCTAAATGTAATATACAACTGTCAAGATTAGCAGCCATTCATGGCCTTAGCTTCTGTGACTTTAAGTTTCTGTTAAAACCTTGAGTTGATAGCTATCACCACATCATTTTGAAGCCAATTTTATTGTTTTAACCTTCTTTCAGGAGGGAAGAGGGAGATATAACTTTTCTTATTTCATTTTCATGTACAAGAATGAAAAATGTCAAATGTTATTGCTCCACTGGGCAAAAGTAGAAATGTATTTGTGCCTTTCTGGTTGATTTTTCCACATTACAGGACATTTCAAATGAACATTTCATTTGCATGAAGGCTTTTTTTTTTTCTGAACTCACTTGGCTCACATTTTCTGCAAATCCCACCACTTGCACATGGACAAAACTAAACTAAACTCACACACACCCTCCCACACAAAAACAATCTCATAGCAATTGATAGTTTTTTCCATGGCTTGTCTCAGTGTGTCAGAACAATTTTATTTGTTGATGAGAAAATCTGCGAATATTCCTTACATCTCTAGTTAACAAATTTCTCACCATTAAGTTTCATTAGTTATCACAGAGGGAGGAAAAAGCTCTCTCTACACTTGGTCTGTAACATGCTTTATACTCGATACTATACCATAATTTTATACAGCTGTTATTATGTTGCCCCTTCCTCTTTTTTTCTCCTAACTAGATAGATTCAATGTGATCATTCCTGATACAATGATTGCCCAAATTATTTTGCTTACCCTTTTCTTTTTCATTTAGCAACATTATTTTTGAGGTGTGGTAACCAGAATTGAACACAGTACCCCAAATGCGGTCACACAATAGATTTGTACAAGGAACTATGCTATTGGTATTTTAATTTTTGATAGATTTCTTAATGATCCTCAACATGAAATTTGCCATTTTCACAGCTGCTGCACATTGTGGCACCATTTTCACTGAGCTGTTGTCCAAGATTCCTTTCCTAGAGCCTTTTTGCACCTTACCTTTTTGCGGAGGTGGGGGGTGGAGCTCGCGCGAGAAGCCTTTGGAGGAAGGCTTTCGTGTCCCTGCTGCTTGGGCTCTGCAGCAGCTTCCTGGTCGCACGAGTGCCCCGCCCGCACCCCACCCCTTCCTTCCGCAGTGCAGCCTGGGAGCTGTAGGCTGCGCTGGGGCAGGAAGCGTGACCAGCCTGGCTCCCGAGGCTCCGCAGGGCAGGTAAGTTCACCCCAGGCCCCTGGCGTGCACCATTTTCGCGCACCATTAAAAGCCGAAAATAAAAAGGTGCGTATGTGCTGCACGTCACGCTCTTGAGCGTCACGTAAATGTGAGTGCGTCATGCAGATCGCTCCTCACATTTACCTGATGCTCAAGGGGCCCTTTCACTTCCAAAATGCCATGCAAAAATGGCCCTAGTCTTTCACCATCCTTATCACTTGATTTGTGAAGCGAGCATTTTTGGCCTTAATTTGCATCATTTTAGGTTTACTTACATGGAATCATATTTTATATATTAATTTCCAGTTTGTTTGGTGCGATGCACAGTTTTCATTCCAGGCTGGCCCCCACAATTCCTAGCGCCTGGAAACTTGTCATTGTCACCCTGCCTTCCTGGCCTATTATAAAATACCTCCTTGGATTCAGGATCGTAGCCCTTCAGGTGACTTCATTATGAACTAGTGTGGGTTCTTTCTACATTCTGTGTGGTAAGTGTGCCCCACCCTGGCTTCAGGGTAAATAATGCTGTCCAGTTTTACAAAATAACTAATGGTGTTACTTTATTTAACAACAGACAGAATGAATGCTTCAGGTTTCAGTTTTTAGGTTCAGACAGTTAACACTGTTCCAATTAAGTTACGCCAGACCCTTTTAATAAATCCAGTCAAACATTCACTGCTCAGTAACTCCTCACTGACTCTTCCACCAGTCTGTTTTCCAACTGACGCCAACTGTCTATCTTCAATTGTAAGATGTAAAAATGTTTTTAAAAAAATAATTTTCCTTCCTCACGGAGCTCCTTCTCTTCCCTCATAGAGTTCTGGGGTTGGCTGGCCACCGATATTCACTCCACTCATTTTAGCCAACGTTCTGTTCAAATATCTTCCTCTTTAAACTGAGTTATAGTATCACACCTGGTTTTGAACGATCCTCTTCATATTCCTTTTTAAATGCATATTTCCCTGAAAAATTCAGTGTCATCCAGAAACCTCTCCATCTCTAAGTCAAACTAGTTCATGAACATGTTAAAAAGCACCAGTGCCAGTGCAAAATCTTAGATGACTGCTAATCAAAGAGGTATTCCATGACCTGGTACCTGGTTGGGAAGTTACTGACTGCTACTCTGCAACAAGTTGCCGGGAAAGAAATAGTGGTAGCCAGTTGGAACATACATGGTGCCAATCCCAAGCACACTGGGGGAAAAAAATCTGCCAGTCCTCCTTAAGAAGCACTGCCTTGGGGGATGTACTGTTTCCAGCTCTACATTGTGAGAACTTACTCATCATAATTTCTTATTGTAAAAATTCTTACTCTGATTTCTGTTCATTAACTAGTTATAAGTTCATAACGGAACATCTCTTTTTATAAATAAGAGCAAAGTATTGTATGAATTGGCTGTCGTGTTGTTGTGTATCTTGTTCATGGTGATTTATCCATGGCCACCCAGTTCCATGGCTAAGTATGGATTTATTTATACCCTGGTTGTCCGGAGTCATAGTCCAACACTCAAGCCACAACACTATGCTGGCTCTCTGAACTGGTGGCTCCACAGATTTCAGAGATAGCTTTTGCCATAGAAGTGTAAAGATATATCATTGAGTACTAAAGTTAGGATTGTCCATGCCATTATGTTTAGATTTCTGTATATAGTTGTAAAATCTGAACAGAGAAGAAAGCTCATAGGGAGAAAGTCAACTCATTTAAAATGTGGTTCTGGTGAAAAGTTCTGTGGATACCGTGGACTGCTAAAAAAGACAAATAAATGGGTCCTAGAGCAAATGAAGTCTGAACTCTCCCTGGAAAGCAAGATGACTAAACTGAGGCTGTCACATTTTGGCCATATCATGAGAAGACAGGACTCACTAGAAAAGATAATAATTCTTGGTTAAGTTAGAATAACATAGTAAAAGACCAGAGGGATAGATTCTATCAAGGAAGCCATAGCCCTGACTGTTCGAAGACCTGAGCAGGGCTGTTGATAGCATGACTTGGAGGCATGACTTGGAAGTTCTAATTCATAGGATCTTCATAAATCAATGTCTACTTGTCTACAGTTAACAACAACAGATTTTCTATAATGTTGAATGTGCTAATCAGGAGGCCATTCCTAAAGATCTCGTTGGATCCTGACGATTTTAGGAAGCGCTAAGCAGCCCACCAGAAATATTCTCTTTTTAGCTGTTAAAGGACAGAAAATATGTAGCATTACTGAGTCCATCAGAAATATAGGAATTCTTAAGGAATAATGTCAGGTATTCTGAAACAAACAGATGATCTTCTTGGAATGGGACATTTCTTTTTTTGCCTTGTCTGAAAGGTAAGCATTAAATTTGTTACATCCAGTGCATTTCTTTATTTATTGATTTGATTGTTGGGGTGGGGCAGACTCCTTGTGTACAGAAAAATAGCTTATCAAGGAACTATTCTTAACAAGCTATTTCTTTATCAAAGAGAAGGCTGAATTTACAGATAGATTATGTTTCATTTTAGGTGTGGAGGTATTCACATGATCTAGACCCAGAAGAGCATTTCTGGTTGATTGTACCGAATTAATTAGCAACAGGCAAAAAAAGGGGGCATCTATTGCACCCATTTGAATAAATGTATTTATATCATGTTGTAGTAGTTTGAGACCAAGGTTTGAATCCCCATTTGATAATAGAAACTGACTGAGTGACCTTTGGCATGTTATCCTCTCTCAGCCTCAGAGGAAGGCAAAGACAAACCCCTCTGAACAAAACTTTCCAAGAAAATCTTGTAATAGGTTCACCTTAGAGTTTTCATAAGTCACAAATGACTCAAAAGCACCAACGTCTAAACAAATTTGCATGTTTTGGGGCACAGCATCCACTGAGTAATTGTCCGTCCCAGATAAATGATGTCCCAATACTGTAATGTTTGAGTTCCCTGACACTTCTGTGTCTGCTCCTTCATATTGCATTGGCATGTCTTTCCCGAATTTAATTTCCGTAGGTGTAGAGACTAAGAGAGCTGAGAAATGCTTTTCTTTTCACTGGCTTTGGAGGAAGTGAGAGTTTTCTGCTGAGCCGCAAGAATCACTTGTAATATTTTTGACTCTCATTTTCTTTGTATTGCCTGCAAATGGGATCAACATGTGCCTCTTTTTTTCCTCCCATTTGCTAAGACAAATAAAAAGCTTAGATTAGTGGTTTCATTTTTGATTCTGCCAGCAAGAACATTGGAAGTGTGAGGTAAAATGCCCAGAGTAAAATGATGTACAGAAAGCCCACGCTGCCAGAAATTCAGCCAGTGTTTGTTTCCCAAACTTCAGCTAGTTAAGGCACATTCTTGTTTTCTGTGTGAGTCACTGGACTCAACCAGATTGCCTCAAAGTACCAAGAGTTTCCAGTTCTTTTTGGTTTAATTATACCTGCATATTCATGGGTTTGCATCCAGTTACCTCTTGAAATAAGCCAAGTTTTACCTTTCTGCATAGCACAGGAGTTGGCCTAAAGGGGTCCTGTGGATATCTTCAAACTTTATATCATCTAAGACTGCCTAGAATTGGAAAGTAACTCCCCTCTTGATCATCTTCCTCAGAAAAGGAAGATTTAATGCTGGTCTATGATTGTTAAAGTCCAGGGTATCCAAGGAGAGGTTTTAAAAGAAATGGTTGTACAGGATGGAAAGCCTCCTACCCTGGTAGATGTATTCGTAATACATTGTAGTCAAGATCCAACTGCATCTCTCCCTGGAAAATCACTCAAGAAGGAGAGAAATCAAAAGAACAAGGTGTCTTCCATATTTGTTCCAGCAGTTGGTCCACATCTTTGATATGTACCAACTGAAACTGACCCAGTATCATCCTACTCACAGAATTGCTGGACACTCCATTGTATTGTGACAGCAGCTCTTATTTGAGAGATTTTATCTCTGAGATTGTTTGTTGATTGTTAAAAGTATCACAGTGAACTACTACAGGATCTAGAATCAGACTCTGGGGGGAAGATACCTAAAGCTTCAACAGGATTGTCAATGGTACCAGCCATAAAAGCCTCTAAGGCTTTCTGGAATCCTGAAGGATCCATTAATCATTGAAGGTGAACATCTTAATAGGTTCCCCCATCCTTGCAGGGACAGATAGTAACTGTGATACTAATTCTGACCAGAAAATGATCTGTCTATGCCAATGCAGAGGTATTAATCACTTCTACCCATAGATCCATATGCTTAGAACTGAAAGCAACCTCAAGGGTGTGACCTGCTGAATATGTGGGCCCCAAGACCAGTTGGGATAAACCCATGTTTGTCATTGATGCCAGGGATTCCTGAGGGGCACCTGACAGACATGTCTCAAATGACAAGTGTGGGTGATGCTAACACCAACTCTGAGACCTGTTCTGTGAACTTAGGGAGTCTGAAGACAGTCGGGTGGTGGATACACTAAGTGAATCCCTGGTCTATCTCCTGGTTATCAGACTCAAGTATACACACTCAGCATGACTCAGTTCTCTAACAGGTAATCTGATCAGGTTAAAATACCATTTTTTGACCACAGCTGTCCTCCTTGCCCACTTTCCTTCACCAGCTCACTAATACATTACCCTGCTGGAAGAGCCTGAGAGCTTTATCACACCATTCCTGTATGCCATGTTATTCCATTTGAATGGCCCCAGCCATTCTTGAGAGGGTGGCTGATTGCTGACACTCTCTATCACACCCTTTCCACATTTGAGCTTTGCTAGTGGCATTCTCGTGGTTTGTTCATCCACATTAAGATGTCATTACAGACTCCTATACCCTATCCCTCATTTCTATGATTGGTTCCTGTAGGTGAAATTGCACCATGACATCACAACGCTATGACTTCACAATGCTACAATATCATGATGCTATGACAGAAGAAAGTGCTATGAGATATCCACACCTGGACTGGTTATTGAATTGTGTGAAAATGGGTCATTAATGGGTTATTGCCACCGTGAAAAATTTTCATGGTGCAATGCAACACAACAACATTGTGCAATAAGGCTGAGGCAAAAATTGGGATTAATGCATTGCTGTGATGGTATAACATCATGGCGTGATAAAGCTTTGAGTGTTGGGCAACAAGGAGGTCATAGATTATATTTACTTTATTTTTAACTGGTCTGGCATTACATATGAGTAAGGTGAGGTTTTGTGAGTGGTTTGCTTTATTCTCAAAGTTCCCCAGGATGGCAAGGCAACTGGAAGGCAAGACAAATGCTAAGTGTCTCTCTTTCTCCTTCTTCTGTAATGACACTTTACCCTGACATCACCATATCTCCTTCTGTTCCAGACAACTCATATTGCCACATCACTTCCTTTATATATTATGCTGAAGTAAAAAATACCCACGAGAACAATAAATACAGATTAAATAATTAAATTATGATTAACAACACATTGACACAATTTAACAATCACCAGACAGTGATTCCAAATTGTTACGTTACATACTGGGCTTATAAAACTGAGCAATTGGCTAGGCTGGCAGAAGCTTACTCACACTAACAGGAAGCCACGTTGTACCGTCACTACTATCTGATTGTACAGTTGTCGCTCCCCACTGCCAGCTGGCTTTATCAGTATTACGGTAAATAATATCCCGATATAGGTACCCAGTCATATAAATCCTCAGAGCATTTCCTCACTAGCCTGTTATAGTGCTATTATTCCACTTTCAACATCCTATGGAATCCTGGAAATCCTCAAAGGCTCCTCCCTAAACTGCAAGCCCCAGGATTCCGTAGGATGTTGAAAATGGAATAATAGGACTATAACAGGCTAGTGCAGAAATGGCCTTAGTTTTATAATGTACTGATGGGATTCCAACACATGATAGTAGAACACATCACAAGAGACAACTTTTTAAACATGGCAATGATTTGAAATAAACGAATTTTAAAAATCCATTGTAAAGCTCTGGGTGCTCTTATGTTGCTGTTTTTGTGAACACGATCCTATATTGCTTTGTTTTTTTGTATGTTGTTGTTGTGTGCCTTCAAGGTATTTCAATTTATGGCAACCTAGTCTTAACATTCAAACTACTACACCATGCTGCTTCTCCTTTTATTGTATCAATTATTGCTAAAAAAGTGAGGTAGAAATTTATCAAAACAAAGAAACCTCAGTTGTCTGATCCATATCCCTGTGAGTCCATCTTGTGGGCATTAGTTTAAGAAATCTTCCATTCTTACCTCTCTTCATAAATGAAATATGGAGTTGGCTTTCATCAGGGTGTCACTTAAAGTATACCTAAATAACTGTTCTCCCCACAAAAAATACACAAGCAACTGCTAGGGAAGGATTTTCTGGCAAAGCATAGTTTCATAATGCCTAATAGTAGCCAGGTAGTCATGACCATGTTATATGTACAAAAATGAAAGTAAAGGTGGGAAGGTTACTTTTCAGAAGTAATTCATTATGTACCTGTTAAAAAGCCCCCCCAGAAATAATTTGGTACCTTTAATATTACAATTCTGTAAGTGATTCCCTTTCTTTTTCACTACCTTGATTAAAAAAAACCCCTCATGATAACATAATGGCTTAACATTTGACATGCATTTGAAAATGTCTTTAGAAAAGAACTATAATGTAACTAGAAAATGTTACTCCTTACTCCAAAGGTAACTTTGTTCAAACTCATTTACAGTAATTTTGAAATGTAACTTTGTTACCCCTTCATCATTACCACCACCTTTATTACAAGAAGCTACATTACTTGTAACTTGTTATTTCTAAGCTTAGTTTGGAATGTATGTAGTAGAAAAACAAACTTTCTTTTTTTATCACTTGGAGCATTGTGCTTAAATAATTTTCTCGAAGTGCTCTGACCTTTGGGACAGAGACTGACTTTGTCCTACAAACAGGAACTGCTTATCAATAGAGTATTTTGGTCTTACTCTGCTGAATGAAACCTGTTAACCAAGACCTCCTTGAATCTCATTGGGGAAATCTGAAGACCAAATTCTTTGTGAAACTGTAAAAAAAATCTAATAGCTCAATCCTGCATGCCCTTACTAGGAAGGAAATCCCATTTGCTTTTAAAGGCCCTTTCAGTTGCATAAATGAATTTAAAGTAGGATGGTATTTCTTGCTGCCTTTGTCCCCCAATGACCATAATCTCATTGCTATACCCACAAGTTTTGCATTTCTTTTGCTATTTACACATTTATAGCTATAAAGGTTTGTTCCTAGGTACTTCACTCCATGCATCTGATGAAGTAGACTTAAGTCTATGAAAGCTTATGCTAGCAACTTCTTTCTCTCAGTCTTAAAGGAACTATAAGATCCCTTTGCATACAAAAAAGAGAAGTTCAGCATATTTCAGCAAACTTCGTATTCACAGCTAACAATATGCATACGGGAAATGAAACAATCGGGTCAAGTAAGTCTTGCATAAGTAAACAAAAACACTTTGGATCTTCTAGAGATTACCCAAAGGCTTCTACAGACTAAATGAAGGCATCTTTCAAAATGCAGCCAGAGTGATTTTTTCTTCTTTCATTAGCCTCCACATTTCTTACAATCGCCATTTTGATGGCCAGACCTATATGTTTGTGCTTCTTTAACATGGCAGGGGTTGCTGATGAGGCAGGCTTAGCTGCTGTCCCATTTTGCCATTTAGACATGCTCAGGAAGGGATTCTAGAGGCAGCTGCTGCCACCTTGCCTCCTGTAGGCAGACACACATGGCTATAGTAGAATCAGCCTAGAATATAATCCCAATCTTTCCCACTTCAGGGTTTGTTTATTGTATTGTTTACTTCAGCAATGCTGGTGCAAGCTGACTGTGAAATTCATTATTTCTTCAGATCTCCTTCACAATCCTCTTAATGCTAATGCAGCTAAAAAAAATTTACTTGGATAGAGGATAAGGAAGAGAAAGGGTGTAAAATGCTAGATTTATAAAAAGGTGCTTTACTTTTAGAAGCTTTTTTTGGTGAACTGAGGAGTGGCCTAATTTATCTATAATTTTCCATGAACTCTTGATTTGCTTCTTCTTCTTCCTCCTCTTTTTTGCCTTAGAAGTTGCATTTGGAAGCAGAAGGATGGTGAGAAACTTCTAAATCATGCTGATTTTTTGTTGAAAATTCCAACTGTTTTTACTTTCACTGGGAAAAGGTATAGAATACTTGAGAAAATGTAAAACCCGCAGGCTATAGGCAGAGGGAGGGAGACTTGGTAGAAAACAATAATTAAAAAGAATATTAATGATGCAATCCTTGATAAAATACACTGTGATTGTGTTTGTTAGAATATATTTGCAGGTGAGGATGGATTATGGCAAAATATTGCTGAAACTTTATATAAACATTAAGAATAATAATTAAAACTTCATTATCTGAACATTCTCATTATTCAGTTTGTCTGCAAACTTACTCTTAGCCAAGACTGTTTCACTACTTCAACAAAACTTACTTGTTTTCCAAAAGATTATCTAAAATGTATAAATGTTCCTCAAATGTTTGTTGGAAGTGTGATTCTTTAAAAAGGAACTTTTTACCACAGGTGGTGAACCTTCAAGGAAGCCAAGAAGTTTTGGGTGATGATACATAGACTGATAGAAGACATTTTAAAGGTAAAGTTTCAGCTCAAACATGAACTTCTTTTATTAAATCTGACTGATGAACAAACTGATAAGAAGTTGGGAAGAATCTTTCATTACATGATCATGGCTGTGAGACATGGCTATTCTTCTGCATGAAGACTGGCTGTTGAAAATGCTAGATCTGGAAAAATGGATAAATTAACCATTTTAATTCAGGAAGGATCTTTAATTAAATTTAAAAATGTTTGGGATAAATTGACTGTATATCTAAGAGACGGTTGGGGGAAAAGTCAATTACTGGTTTCAAAGGTTAAGCTTATAGTTATTAAATACTAGGCGATAGTGTGATAATGATAGATACACTAGAACAAATGTATCTTATAGATTATCTTAAAACCAAAAGCTGGTGAGTTAGAAGTCATTAATATATATTTTTGTCCCCTTTTTAGTTTAGTTGTGGCCAATTTAATTTAATATTAGGTTAAATATTAGAGTTTCTTTGTCTGTTTACTTACTGTCTTTTTAATCCGCTGTACGTTATTTTATAGATTAAATACATATTAATAAAATATTTTTAAAAAATTTTCTTGTTTTCCAAAGTTTTTGCCATTTTAGTTTAATTTTGTTTCATAAGCTTTTATGTTTTATTTACATGCTTGTGTTAGCTTGTGTACTGTACTGCTTTGGTTTTTATATTTGTACAGCTTGGTTTACAAATTTATTGACTGGTTTTATATCTGTATTACTTCTTCCTTCCCATGTTCCTTCATATGTATGTATGTATGTATGTATGTATGTATGTATAAGAATAGATTGTATAATTTTGGCAGGACTGTCTGCCTCTTTTGCTGTTTTGTCACCTTCTACGCCCTTAAGAAGGACAGCTTCTTCTGAGAAACAGGCAAATGACCAGATGTTTCCTGGTTCAAAGGCTAGAGGCCAGATTTATTGAGTACAAAAGTATAAAAGTATAAAAATATATATAAATCTGCTGCAGCAGGGTGCCGGAGGTTCGGGACAAAGGCCAGAGGCTTGGCAAGGCCTTTTTATCCAGGTAAACAGCATACACACCCACTGCGGCATTTTTCCACCAATTGCAGGCCACCTGCCCCGTATTAGGTAATGTCCAGAAACTTCCATCCATACAAGGAAATGTCCAGAGGGGCAGGTAATATGAGGTTTCCTCCAATTACAAACTACCTTCCAAATAAGGTAATGTTCAGGGAGAGATGCTACAGGTGAGGTAGAGTCATGAGTCAGCAGACGGGAGGGGCTAGAACTCCTGTGTATGTGACTACCTCCTAGCTTGTAATGGAGGTTGTCTTTCCTTCACTCAGTTTTATGCTGGGAAATGACATGAATATTGATAGCACTACGTAAGTAAATGCTTCTGCTGATAATAACAATGGTAAAAACTAATATTTAATTGATTTTTGAAGTCGCAAAAATCCCACTTCTTAAGAAAAAATATATACCTGACAAAGCTTATGATGATATAAATAAAAAAATGGTATAAAAACAGTTTCTTAGGATTAAATTCAATTTCTAGTTCCAAACTAAGTAGATTCTCTTAATTAATGAGATTTCAAAAAATATAGTTGTTATCAGTGAACAATTTATTCAGTGGCTTTACTCGAGCTGGGAAGATCAGTCTGACCTAACACTAAGTTATCCCATGAAACAGGCATTATGTACTTCTATTTCTAATATTTTGTATTTTTTTTTCATGGAAATGCATATAATTCTCAGGTACATTTCTGATCCTGGTACTAAGGAAACCCAATCTTGCTTGGTTTCAGCACTGAATGAGCAATTGCTTTGACTGCATGAGTTAACAAATAATTAAAAGGCACTCTGGCAGAGAACAAGAACTGAATAATTAAAAGATCAGTTTAGTAACATGGCCTGAGGAAAGAAAACAATTAAATTGCCAGTAGTAAAGAAGAAAAAGTGGCAGATTTTTAAAAAAAGAAGTAGGAAAGGCACTAAAGTGGATCCTGCTGTGTGCAGGATCCACTCTAGTGCTTTTCCTGTTGGTATGGGAGAAGGTAACACTAAAAACTGTGCCTTCTGGAGATTCTTTTAAAAGCCCTACTTTTCTAACCATGGTTCCCCAAGATATTTGCTTATTCTATCACTGACCATTAGCCGTGACAACTGGAGATACTGACACTTGTAATCTGAAAACAACTGAGGAATTCAGGTTAGGAAAAGTCTGCTTTGAAGCAAAACCAACACATTTGCCCAGAAAAGAAGCGTCTGAGGTAGAGGGGCAGAGGTTTTAGAAACTCACGAATAATCAACTGTATGCAATCACAATCAAGATGAGTAACTTCTGTATTCGTGATAGCTGCTTGTCACAGTTGTGACACTATTGCCATAACTGTAACTCTGCCTTCCCCAACCTACTTTCCTGTGCATCATCTGATGAAGAGATGGTCTGGTTTGTCAGCAATCCAAGCACCTGTAAATGATGCTTCCATGAGATTTGGAAGGGGTTACTACATTAACTAAGCAGAGGTTACTAATGTAGAGGTTACTACATTAACTAAGCAGCTAATGCAGAGCACTGGCCTATTTCATTTAAGATTTTAGTTACAAGTCCCACTTAATTCAGTTTATATTACTGATATTAGTGAATAGATTTTTATACTCTATTAAATAAATCATTAAGTTAATCATTTCAGCTAGCATCCTACTAGAGTAGACCCAGTCAATCAATTGTGGAACTCTGCATCAACCTGAGAGTTTTCTCTACTTAGTACTACTACCAGGGCCCTTTCCGCAATGCACCTTTCCACGGAGCTGGAGTGTGGGGATCACATGAGCAGCCTCCAGTGAGAGGCTCTCATGTCCCAGTTCCTTCAGCTCCACAGCTGCTGCCTGCTCGCATGAAAGCCCCGCCTCTTCCTTCCTCAGTGCAGCCTGGGATTTTCCCAGGCTGCGCTGGGGCAGGAAGTGCGAGTACCACAGCACTGGAGCTCTGCATGCATGGCAAGTGTGTGCGGGGCCCCGAAGCAATGCATGATTGCGCACCATTTTTGGCTCATAGCCGAAAATGAAAAAGTGCACAAGCGGCACCTGCCAGACCCTGGAGCATCATGTAATTGTGATTGCTTTGTGTGGACCGCTCCTCACATTTGCATGATGCTCGAGGGGCCCTTTCGCATAGCAAATGCCTTGCAAAAAGGGCCCAGGATTTAGATCTTAAGTTATGAGTTTTGAAAGAAATCCTAGAAGATGGCAAATGGATTTTATTAACAAATATGTTCTCATGTACCAATGCAGTCACTCATTCATGCACACAAGGCCTATCAAGAAGGGAAAGAGGTGAAAAATTATAGGGAATATAGCAGAGAGAGTGTAAAAGCGGTGATACTGCTCCTGTCCAGAAGTCTTCAGTCTGGGAAACAGCGAGAAGGATGGAGCTCAGCGAAGAGAGGCAGCCAAGGGGAACACTCAACTAACAGAGTGTCAGTCTGCTAGCATGGCGGGGAGTTCTCTGAAGAGGGTCTTGGAAACAGGGACTACTTACAGGACAGAATGTACCTCAAGGGCAAGGCCTTTCCTGGGAAGAACAATGGCCAAAATAAAAGGAAAAATGCCACACAATGGTAACTTGATGGTTTGCATGATTGGTTCATGTAAATGGACCTTGCCCTTGTAGGATTCTCTGAAGTCAGAGTTGCTCAACCTGGGGAAAACCAGGTAATCCCTTCAAGTTGGCTATTTGTGGCTGAGGACCCTTTGTTTTTGCAGACATGTCTAGCCTGAGGTCTCCTTGGGAAATGTGACTGGGGATTTTCCTGGCCTTGGTCTGGTCGCTTGACCTATTTGTCAGGGTCAGAGACCCGGGTGGCAAGATAGCCCAGAGAAGGGAGTGGGAGAGCTAGCAGAGTCCTGCCGGGAGGAGTCAAGGAAGCACTTACTCAAGGGAAGTCCATTTACCTAAGCCAGAGCAACAAGCAAAAGCCATAACCAGAGGTCTGGAGCCAAGAGATCAATCCAAGGTATCAGGAGCCAGGTGCTGGAAGCAAGGAGAGGACTTGTAGAAAGTTTGCCACAAGCAAAGGAAAGCTTCCAGGCAGGCAGTTATATAGCCCAAGACACAGATGTGGCTAGTCAGTGCTTCTTGAACTTAATCAAGGAAGCCTCCCTTTGCTCAGCTCTCTTGAGTCTCCGCCTTGTTTGTGGGCTGATTGACACAGGTTCCAAACCATCTTCAGAATCGGATCCCTGTTGCCTTAAAAGAGCAGGCAGAGGAACGTCCGAGCCTGCTTGGTCCATCGCAGCAGGGGGAGCTCTTGAGCTGCAGGACTCATCTCCAGCCAGAGCCACAGGGACCAACAGCTGCTGCTCGTCATCTCCACCCTGAGCAACCGGGACCAACAGCTGCTGCTCATCAGCAGCAGCTCTGACAGGGGCTTCAGTTATCACACTATTTGTCTACGCACCCACCTGGGCAACCTCTCTGGCATAGAAGTCATTTTTGGTATTAATTTTATATTCCCCTGGGACGGGGTCTGCCAAGGTGGTAATAGAATAGCCATCCATCCAGCAGGTGACATGAACATTCTTAAGCTGTAATTTACCACCCATAGGTGCATGTCATTAACTGATGCTGGCCAAAATCTTCTTCACAGGATTTCCTGCAAAAGCTTCTTAGGGACAAAAAGGATTGTATTCCATGCCAGCTATAGAAGGCTGCATTTTACATACTTATGTAATACTTACATACTTATCCATCAATTCACACAAACATACATGTAACCATTCTAGTGTGTGTGAAGGAAAGACAACCTCCATTACAAGCTAGGAGGCAGTCACATACACAGGAGTTCTAGCCCCTCCTGTCTGCTGACTCATGACTCTACCTCACCTGAAGCGCCTCTCTCTGGACATTGCCTTATTTGGAAGGGAGTTTGTGATTGGAGGAAACCTCATATTACCTGCCCTTCTGGACATTTCCTTGTATGGATGGAAGTTTCTGGACACTACCTAATACGGGGCGGGTGGTCTGTGGTTGGTGGAAAAATGCCGCAGTGGGTGTGTATGCTGTTTACCTGGATAAAAAGGCCTTGCCAAGCCTCTGGCCTTTGTCCCGAACCTCCGGCACCCTGCTGCAGCAGATTTATATATATTTTTATACTTTTATACTTTTGTACTCAATAAATCTGGCCTCTAGCCTTTGAATCAGGAAACATCTGGTCATTTGCCTGTTTCTCAGAAGAAACTGTCCTTCTTAAGGGCGTAGAAGGTGACACTAGTTAGATACAATGGTACACTTGGCCTGCACTCTGAAATTAAGGGGATTTTTGAACCTAGGTGCAAATCAAGATTGAGCACAGGTACGGAAATCTTCCCAAAATCTGAATATGTATGAAGACACTGTGGAAACATACAGTATTACATTATTTCATATGTTGTGCACACTGTTTGTTTTCAATAAAAGATTTGTTGAAACATGTTGAGCTGCTTCTCTGGTATTAATTTTTAAGCGAAAGAAGAAATGCTCTGGAACACGTCTACTTTGCTAACCTGTGATGCCTAGAAAAAAAATGAAGCAGTTTGAGGGTGTACTTTCCAGTGGTAGTATTAAAAATATTGAGAGAGAGACACACAGAGAGAGATAGCATATTAGATTAGATAATGATTTCCTACTACTTTCAAATTTGCAGTTTCATGAGCAAAGAAATTGGATTATTAATACAAATGTCAAGAAATTGGATTCCTTTTGAGGATTCAGTTCAGACAATTGGGAAAAAAAAAGATGAATGGTTTGATAGTCCTCTCCCACATTGTTCTGTACTTAGTTGTCTATAGTATAATAGTCTATATGGTTCATTGGAAGAGAGACTTTCTGTAACACTTATAGAAGAGCGGTGCTCAAACCTTCGGGCCTGAGCTGTCAAAGTCTCTGCACAACTCATAGGTACACATATTTAACAGAACAATTCTACTCGTCGGTGTCGTGTGCTTTAATGTTGGCACCTCCAAGCAACCCAAAGCCATGCCAGTAGGCACTCAGCAGGACAGAAGGAAGGAATGGCATATTTATTTCTGCTTTCAGTTTTTGTTCAAACAGTTCTTTTCCTTGAGCTGTTTCTTTCCCACTGGTATCAATGGGAGGGAAATGAATTGTGTGAGCTCCAGGGCTTATGTATCCTCCTGCCCCACTTCTGATGTTCTGTCTGGAATCTAGGAGGACTTTTGACTCTACAAATCCAAACCTTCTCTCAGTGTCACTGTGCATGTGTTAGTAACCAGGTTTGGGCGTTGTACTGAACATTTGAAAGTACTGGATGATCATTATCTCTATTTCCAACAGCATACTTCCAGCCTCAGAAAAATACAGGCTGTGGAGTTTTCCATCACGGTATTGCAAAGTCGCATTTCTTCTGCCTCTGGAGCAGGAGATCTGATCTGGCCCACAGTTTCTGGGTTGCCTCCCAGAGACCCAGATAGGATTTGTGTGGGGAAAGGTATGGAAAATTTAAAACCGATCTGGACTTCATTGGTCTAGATCAGCGTTTCTAAACCTTTTTCTGACTATTTTCTTTTCTTGATCACTTCTCTGTTTTCTTCACTTCTCACTTCCCTGTGTGGCCCTCTAGTCTCATGTCATGGCCCCCCATTTTACACAATTTTCACCTGTGGCCCCCCTTAGAATATCCTTGAGGGCCCCCAGGGGGCCATGTGGCCCCTGGTTGAGAAACACTGGTCTAGATGTTAATAGAATAATAGATGTTTAGTCAGAAGTTAAGTGTCACTGTTCAGTGGAGCAATTCTAGGTTTATATAAAATTGCAACCTTAATGTCCAGTATATTATTAGGTCATTGCAAATATATTTCTGCATCAATAAGTAAAGTCCATAAACCATGCATTCAGCCAGAGTACTTAAAGGCTGCTCCTTCATTCCCATTTTCACTGAAGCTGTGCAACAGCACTCAGGGGGTTGTAGCTGTGTTGCAGGAGCTGCTGTTTCTTCTCTGAGTGCTCAGGAGGAACCAAAACATGTCTGAGAATACCCACACAACATGTAGAAGCCCTGTGGCTAAACTTGGAACAAGGGACCTTGCATAAAGTACAGGATACCTCCTCCTACAATGTAACTGGGAGATACTCTACCAAATTGTCAGGTAAAGGATCTTGGTCTAAATGTGCCAGCTTTACAGCAAATCATATCAGCCTTGGATGTTAGCAACCTTAAGCAGGTTGTTTATGGTCAAGATTCCCAAACTTTGTAATTTTGTTACCGAAGAGGTTATAAGATCTACTGTCTTTTGGGAAGGCTGTCTAACTTTTCTCATTGGCATTTAGTTGATGTGCGGTTTTTCTGTGCTCACTGCTGATACGTAGGATTTTTTAAAAGCCACGCAGAGCATTGCCATAGTAACCTGTGGCAATGCTCTGATGGTGAGACTTGGACAGAGGAGCAGTCAGAAGTAGAAGTAGATCATGAGTGCTGGCTGCTGGGCCCTTCTTCAGAATACTGGCAGCTGGGGACCTGCAATATGGGGACTGGGCTCGCCAGGCGGGGGCAGTGCCACAGCTGCAGGAGAGGTGTGAGGGCCACATGAAATGGCCTGGTGGGCCAGATTCGGCCCACAGGCCTTGTGTTTGACACATGTGCTTTATTAGGTTGGTTCTTGTTTTTATGTTATAAAATGCTTTGAGCTGTTAGGTAACAGCAACAGGAAGATGAAGGACAAACTATTTACATGTGCATACCCCCAATGTCTTAGTACCTGTTTTGGATGTGTCTCATGCTATTTTAAGAGTCTATATGGTATAAGTGGCCAGAAAATGGGGAAGTCTAGGTTCTGCTTCCCACTGAGCCATAAAATTCACTGAGTGACCTTCGGCCATTCACTTTCTTTCAGCCTGATCTACTTCACAGGGTTGTTTGTAGGGACAGAATAATAGAATGGTTAGAAGAGGCCTTATGGGCCATTGAGTCCAATCCTCTGCTCAATGCAGGATCTCCAGCTAAATCATCCCCAGAACATAGCTGTCCAGCCTCTATTTTGAAGATGCTGTTACTGTCAGAGTAGGGATGGGATGAATCCAGAATTTTCCGAATCTGGATCTGTATCCGAATCCCTGGAAGGTTCTAGGAATCCACAAATCTCACAAATTTCGAATGTTTCGAATCCCTTTTTTAAAAAAAGGTTTAAAAACGAAGCGAAAGTACTTCTACTGAAAAGTGTTTTTGAAGCAGAATTTGACATCTTTGTTTAATGAAAAACAAATTAAATAATAGTTTTCACTTTCAGGAAAACATATCTATACACTTATTATTATTATACCGAGGTATTTTCAAGTTAAGGGGCTATAATTTTGAATTTTTTCATTTAAACAATCTGTATCTGAACTCCCCCCTTTTATGAACTGAACATCAGCATAAACAAGTATAGAATCATAAAATGCATTAAAATACAATGCAGAAAACAATAATTGCAATCTGTGTAAGAACACAAATTCTTGTGGGTGATAATGCAAGTACAGAAGTTGATATCTCTTGTTTGATCAGGATCGGACCTTGGAACAGTTTTTTTTGGGGGGGGCAGGGGAATCACAGCTCTGAGAAGCACCCAGCCAAGATGGCCTGGCAATGCTGGTTGTGAAATTATGGGAGTTGCATCCCCACTTACTCAAATCTAGGATTTACTTGCCCAAAAGACTGCTGTTACGCATGCAGTTCTTAGCACTTGGGGATCTGCAGCCACTACTCAAGTGTATGCATGTGCATGCATGTATGCATGTGTGTGTAATTTCCAAAATGCACTGAAAAATTCCCATTTAAGTATGAGAATAGATTGTCAGTGCTCTTCAGTCTTGTCAGTACTCAAATGTTAGGTCTTTGACTAGATTAGAATTACTGAATCAATAGTGCATATAGCTGTTGCAGTACTATGTTATCATTAAATCAAAGGCTCTGAAAACTTCCATATAGGCTAATAAGTGGTGCTATGGAGGGAAATCCAATCCTCAGACCTAAAGTGTTTGAGATGCTGAAATAACTATGGCTGCCTGATGGACTCCTGCCAAAGCAACTAACCATCTCTCCACTTTTTGTTTCCTTCATTTCAGGAAAGGGGTCTCCATTTCTCTTTTTATTCATTTTCTTCCTTTTAAAATCCACAAGGTGTCAAGAAGAACAAGACAGGCAAAAACAGAGCTGAACGATGCATTTCCTCCAATCTTAATCCTTCTTATTGGTCCTCCTGTATTATTTTAAAAATTCAAATCAAAACACTTCATTAATTATTAATTAATTAATTAATAATCCAAAAATATTAATTATTAAGGATTAATCAGGACCATCCTTGCCAAACTGGGATACCTAGAATGCACTCTATTTTAAAAAGGAATTTTAGGGCCCCCCAAAAAGATCCCCAAAATGGCATCTAATAGGCAAATCATGCTTCAAGAGGCTTCTGGGGTGTAATAATATTGGGGCAAACTGGAGGGATTAGAGACTTGTGGGGTTGTGCCCTGCCTGCAGGCCGGACCCTGCCCACCCCAACCCAGCTGCTTCAAAAACCTTTGCAAAGGAAACTTTTTCTTTGAAAGTAGTTTCACTGAGTCAGTGGAGTATCTGCTTTTCGGAACTGAGATAACTCAGGAAGGAGAGATTTCAGCAGCTATTTTTAACCTGTATTCTGAAGCCCCACGAGAGAATAAGGCAAAGGATCTGGCTGTCCCAGACAGGATCCCACTGGCGGTGGCCGGGAGGGCATGGGATCGCGATCCTTGCTGCTGCCTCCTGCTTGCCCCATGCAGGATCTGGCCGACGGTGGCTGGGAGGATAGTGGAAGGCGCAGGATCACGCTCCTCACCGCTGCCTCCTGCTCGCCCCATGCAGGATCCCCAGGAGGATGTTGGGGAGCGGATTCGAAAGATTTTGGTGATGGGATTCGGATCTGTGAATCTCGAATCCTTGCCCAGGATTTGAGGATTTGAGGATTTGGTTGGCCCATCCCTAGTCAAGAGGTTCTTCCTCATGTTCAATCAAAATCTACTCTTGTAACCATTAGACCTGGTCCTTCCTTCTGAGGCAACAGTGAACAGGCCTGCCCCTTTTTTTCTGTGATAGTCCTTGAGGTATTCAAACAGTGCAATCATGTCACCCCTTAGCCTTTTCTTCACCAAGCTGAACATGGCTGGTTCCTTCAACCTTTCTCACATGTTTTGTTCTCTAGACCTCTTATAATCGTTTTTGCTCTTCTCTGAACCTGCTTTAACATGTCTATATCCTTCTTAAAATGAGGCGCCCAGATAAATTGGTGAGGAAGAAAGCCATGATACACTACCTTAGGTCTGTTGAAAGAAATATGGGATGTAAATGCAACAAATACATAGTTTGTTTATTTATTTTATTTCTTATTACTTTTGCATCTTATTTTTCCTCAAAAACAATATTCATGCTAACAGATGACACTACTTAAAAACAAAAACTACTGAAGAATAAAGCTGTTATTCAGATAAATAAACTGGAAACATATATTGATATCCTGTATTATACCCTTCCTTAAAAAAAAAGTCTATAACATGATTTAAAAAATTAATAGCATAATTAATTATGGGTGGAAATATTTATTTAAATATTTTTTAATTCTAAATGAGTATTAAATTTAAAGCTAACAGTTTGAATTGCCACAAAGTCAAAAACAGAATTTAGCAACTGAAAACTCAAAATTTCATTGAAGAGAAGAAGTTAAAAGGTGTGTAAATATGTACTAAGACTTGGTAAAACAGGTTAAATACTATATATATTATTAAACTATTAGAATTATATTTATTATATGTAAGCTTCGCCTTTAAAGATCTTCCTATTTAAGTATGAATTGTTTCTATAGGTATTTATGTATGTGCTATCCTTCAAAATTTTATGTTAGAAATACTTTTTTTTTTTAATTGTCATTGTAGGCCACCAGGTGGCAAAAGCATGCAAGAACAAACTATATGGTAACACAGCAATGAAAAATGGCAAGGAAGCAAACTATATCATTTACTCAGGATGTCATGGTTTTAAAAATATAATTAAATCAGTGCATTTTGCCACATTGCTATTGTACACACCAAGTGATCAGATAATCCAGGAAAGCTGCAGTTATCCAATAATATTTTTAAAAAAGTTTGAATGAACATAAAAGAAGAGAAAATAATTGTTGTTAATGGATAGAAGTCAACCTACAAATTCAAACCATTATGTCTTAACAATCAGGTTAAAAGGCACTTCTCATAATCATGTTGAAAGGCAATAGTTTTCCCGGGTCCCACATTTTACAAATGAAAGAATGTGTAAAACGTCACATCACAGAACTTATTTTCTGTTGCTTGAAGTAGATGGTACTCTTGGGTCAAATTCTGGGAAGACAGTGTTCCATTAAAGTGGGATGGCTGTCGGTGACTATGGCCTATTGCACTGAAAACTAGTCTCCGTGGTGGTTTTCTTTAGTTGATGGAAAGCTATTTGTGCCTGGTAGCGCAGGCCATTTTCTTTTTGCCAAACACCAAGTGCTTATGTAGGGAGCCATTTAAGGTGGTTTCAAATGGCTTTTTATCTTTGTGAAGTAATCTTGAGTTTGGTCTGGTCTGGATTCTGTAATGGCTTGTGATTATTATCATTCTCACTACAAGGCAGCATTGCTTGTACAGTGCAATATAGTGAAAAGGGGACACAATTTTCATATTTTTACATTCTATTCCACTCTTCACCTGAGGTGTTCAGGATCATCTCATGGGGACTTTTGGGCCAGTTCCTCACTAGCCTGTTATAGCGCTATTATTCCACTTTCAACCTCCTATGGAATCCTGGGGTTTGCAGTTTAGGGAGGGGCCAGGTTCCATAGGAGGTTGAAAGTGGAATAATAGCGCTATAACAGGCTAGTGAAGAAATGGCTTTAGAGTGAAAAGATGTTTTTCTTTTTGTGATAAGAGGCCCTGATCAGCTGTAAAGTTTCATCACCTTGTATTAATCTTAACTGGACTAAACCAAAGGCCTCTGATCCATACAGTCATATGTACAGAACTGTCTATTTCATCAAATTGACTGTGTACTAATCTATTTTGAAATCTGCTTCATTTCCCAATCCTGTAATAGACAATGGTTTTTTACTGTTCTCGATTCTGTTCAAATCTATATACATGTCCACTGCCTTTGTTGTCAGTAGGTTGACAACTATAGTTTAAAACTAAATTATAGGTATACAAAGGTAAAATTCTTTCATTTGGACTGCAATGGGCAAGTTTTACCTATAAAGCACCTAAATGTTTTTTCTAGATGCAACAGTACAGGGACTTCTTAATATTCACTGCCTAAGAAAGGTGCAATTAGCTTTACATAGGACAGGGGCAGCCTGGATCTCAAGGAAAGTTACTTTTTTTCTTGCTAAAGTAGCTGAAATGTTATCATCTGTCTTTTATTGCTGTTTGACCCTGGATCCTCCATGGCCAAGAAGGGATGTGACCGCTGTCTGCATTGGTATCCCTCCAGACCATCTTAACTGACAAAAGAAATAACATCTGAGACAAAATGTAGGTTTGTGACTCTTAACTCCACTTTTCTTCTCCTGTATGATTTTTAAGATCTTTGCTGATGAAGCTTTGAAAGCTTGCGTGATGTATTTTCTGCGGTTTAGTTCACCAATAAAGGTGTCACTCATTTGTGAACCTTGCATAAGCAGACAAAAACATTTTGAGTCTTCCCAGACCATTTACAAGCATCTTCCAAAATGTATCCAGGTATTATTTTTTAATTTCACCAGCCTCTGTTTTTTTTTTTTAATAATTTCTATTTTGGTGGTCAAATTTATAGTTCTTCACTTTTTCAACGATGCTGGGGATAGTTGGTGAGGCAGCTAATTTGTTTCCTCTCTTTCTTTCTGTGTTGCTTTTCCTGCATGCTCAGTAAGGGATTCTAGAAGTGGCTGTTGCTACTCTGCCTGTTGTATGTGGGCACGTGCAGCTAGAGTAGGATCAGTGGAAGAGTATCCTATTCTTTCCCAGCTCAAGCTTTATTGCATGGTTTATTGTAGATGTGCAGCTGCAACCTGCAATTGAAGGTCTGTGTTTCTCCAGTTCTTCACCACCCTCCCAGTTCCAACACTGCTAAAACAAACAAACAAACAAACAAAAACTTCCAGCTAGACAGAAGACAAGAAGGAAAAGAGGAGGGCCTGGGTGGGCAGAAAAACACTTTGTAAAAAGGAGCTTCTTTGTCCGGCTTTGTTAACCGAGGTATGCCTGTATAGATGTAAAACTTTTGGAATCCATCAACACATACGGACCTCTATTTTTCCTCATATTAATCTTGTATAGTGAATTGTATTCTAAGATAGTAAATATCTGGGAAAAAAAATCTTAGGATGGTTTTGGGGGCTATCATTTTTTCTCTCTCATTGGACCCATCTCTCTACCAACTACTGTACATTCTCATATATAAGTCTAGAAATTTTACTCAAACAATTGATCCAAAAAACCTGGGTTGACTTATTCAGGGGTCAATGTAAGTACTGTACTTAACTATTATTTAAAAAAGAAACATACCCTCCTCTCAGTAGAACGGCAATAGGAGAGAGCCTAATATATCCCAAGAGAACCTGAAAGAAACACTGCCCTCTCCTACTCTCTCTTTTGTGGAGCTGCTTTGGGCCTTTTTGAATGCTTGGGCAGGGAAAATGGTGGTGGTGGGAGCTCTTTGGCACTTTCCCTCAAAGCACCAAAGCACCAAGAGAGTAGAGGTTCTTCTATGTTCTCCAGGGACAGACTAAGCTTTTGCCTTTCACCACTCTACTCAGTGAAGAGGATGGCTCCTATTTTATTTTTAAGTCAATACTTTAACTGTCTTCAAAAGAAGAATAATCCTCTGGTAGGGTGTTGAAAGGACTTTTTGAATGCCTGGGTGGGAAAACAGTGGCAGCAGCAGCCAGTCCCCAGAGGCAGTGCTGGCACTTTCCCCTCTCCATGGAATGATCCTCAATTTATCCACGGGTCATGTCAAAATCAATAATTTTGGCCCCAAAACCTGCCCTTGATGTATACATGAGGTCAACTTATAAATGAATATATATAGTATTCTATGTTCTTTCATGATGATTAACAGTACCTTTTCCATGACCGTGCTGGAATAGGGCAGAAAAAGGGGATTTTTTTTCCTGTCAAGATCCTTCTAGGAGTGATCCCTCAGGGACAAACGCTGGAAGTGGGGAGCCATTACCTCCCCTTCTTCTTATCCTCCCCTATCTGGTCTGGGAAGAAACAGATCATTTTTGTCCGAGGTCTGAACTGATGCCTGGCAGAGCATTTTTGAAATTAGACTGAGGGTTGTGAGTTGTCTCCCTCCTGTTTATTTGGCCAATTATGACTACAGATTGCTTGCTGCAATGAGGATTGGTAACTAGAACTCTGGAGGCCAGAGTTTGAATCCCTGCTCAGCCATGGAAACTCTGTGGATGACCTTAGACAAGCCACATTCTTTAAAGCCTCAGAGAAATGCAAGGACAACCCCCCCCTCTGAACAAATTCTTTGAAGAAAACCCCATGATATGTTCACCTTAGGGTCACCATAAATCAGAAACAACTTGAAGGCAGACAACAGCGACAGCTAAAGCTTACCTTGAACTACAGCTTGATTGTTCTAGTAAGGATGCTTAAATTTAAGGTGCTTGGACTATAAAGGAATACAGGGTCCAGATCAAGAGAAGTAGTTCTGTTACTTTATTCTGCTTCGGTCAGACCTTTTCTGGAATATTCTGCCCATTCTATAGAATTCTGGAATTCATAGTTTCATGAGACATTTTTAAGTTTCTTCTAGAGAGCAAGAGCATTCCAACATACAAATCCCAGGATTCCACAGAATGGGGCTGTGGCACTTAAACTGATATCAAAGTGCTACAGTTGTGTAGTGTGAAAAAGACTGCAGCATTGGTTTAAGACTATCATTTTCATTGAAGTGTCCTCAGATTTATGTTAGGAAAAGTGAGAAGACAGCAGAGGCTTCAAGAGTCTAGGCCACAGCTGTTCTTAAATGACTGCAGATACATGATGCTGCCTTGGGCGGAGGACTCCTGGCTTGCCTTAAACAACTCATTACTTCTCATTTGTGGTGATGTGCCTATCTATCACCTCTCATCCAATTATTTCAGTGGCAGTGAACCAAGACAAATAAAGTGGAGCAAACGACTGGCGGCTTGGCTGTGCTACACTCTGAGGTATGGAGCTGCTGCACACAGTCAAGGCCACAAGGTTAAATAAGCTGCTTTAACTTTAAAATGGCTGCTCTAGAGCATGGGTGGAGTGTTTGTAGACTTTCAGAGGCTGGGCTAAAACGAGAAGGACTGATTGTCTTTGGCCTCAGTCCTGGGAACTGATACAATTGATAAGGTTTCTTAACAAAGGGCCTTGGCTCATTATGTTAGACGAAATGTGGACCCTCCCTTGCCTGCACCACTTTGCCCTATTTTTTTGAAAGAAGAAGTTCTCTACTAAGAGTTCATACAGAGCTCATGCAAAACTGAGGGGCACAGAGTATATATTGGTTCTCAAGCACATGATTGATTGATTGATTAATTAATTAATTAACTTGTATGCAGATGCTGTCTTTCTCCCAAGAGGGAACCCAAGGCAGCTTCCAACAGGTAAAAACATTAAAAGCATATAAATAATTAAAATGTTAAAAACATATAAAATTATATAAGAATAAACAGCTAAAAATAAGTAAAAAGGTCTCCACTTTACCCACTGAAGGTTTGCCTTACCCACTGAAGGCTTGCCTGCCTAAGGCCATTTCCGCACTAGCTTGTTATAGCGGTATGATTCCACTTTCAACATCCTATGGAATCCTGGGGTTTGCAGTTTCGGGAGGGGCCGGCTAGCCAGCCGGCCCCTCCCGAATCTGCAAACCCCAGGATTCCATAGGATGTTGAAAGTGGAATCATACCGCTATAACAGGCTAGTGCGGAAATGGCCTAAGAAAGGAAAGCAGGGAGGGGGCCCACCTAGCCTCCTGTGGAAGAGCGTTCCACAGGGTGGGAGCAGCCACTGAGAAGGCTCTCTGCCACACCCTCACCAGGAGAGCCTGGGACGATGGCAGGACTGAGAGAAAGCCTTCCCCTGCAGATCTTGTAGTGAAGATTTTCATGGAGCATAATCTTGTCCTCCTTTTTTCAGCAGTACTCTAGTATGCAAAATAATCTGTACACTGAAGGAAATTCAAAAATCATTTTATGCAAAAATCATGTATGTATGTATGTGTTGTGTGTGTATGTATGCATTTTGATATCCACCTGCATCCTGATACGAGACCCAAGGCGGCTCACAACATAGATCCAACCAAAATCGGCTTTTAAAAAAACATTAGAAAAGTAAAAACTATTAAGTAAACTGGCCTATTAAAAACATCACTAATTTAGAACGGTTTTAAAGCATTTGAGAAATAATAGTGAGGAGAGAAAGTACTGCACACTCTATTGCAAGATTCCTTTGCACCAAATAAATGAAAGGTCTCTGCCTGGCAAAGGAAGGAGACAGTCGCATAGGGACAGGGAGGTGATGCGGGCTTTGGGGGGCATCTCAGCTCATAGCCACACCCCTGTGTGCTATAGCCACGCCCCCACACACTGTGGCCATGCCTCCCTCCACGCACTGCAAGCTCTGCCACTGGAAGGAGACCCTACCAGCCACCAAAGGGAAGGAGTTCCACAGCCTGGGAGCAGCTACTAAGAAGGCTTTGTCCTGTATCCTCCTCAAACATGCCTGGGATGATAGTGGAACTAAAAGAAAACCCTTATTGAGGATCTCAAAGCTCAGGAAGACTCACCTAAGGAGATACTGGCTGGAATCCTGTTGAGGACTTACATCTTTGTAAGTGGACTTACATCCATGGAAATTAGAACTGAGCAGTTCCGTAATGCCCATAGCCAGTAAAGCTACTGTTACATTCCTATGCAGGGTAGCTAGCAAAGTGACTGATGCACCAGTCCTGTTGTGCATTGGACGGCCAGCTAGAGAGTGCTGATATGCATCAATAGAACTTGATGTGCATTGGGGCACTCTTGCTAGTGTCTCATTACACATCTTTGCAATATTTATTTATTTATTTATTTATTTTCTTATATTTGTATGCTGCCTTTTCTCCCAGAATGGGATCCAAGGCTGTCTCCAAAAATAAGTTAAAAGCATTATAAACATTTAAACTATTGAAAAACATTGACTTATAAAATTATATACAAACCTAAAACAATATACAATTTTGAAGCAAATTGAGAAATAAATAAAAAGCTTCCCAGCTCACATAAATGTTTGTTTAAGGAGAAATGTTTTTGTCTGCCAGTGAAAGGGGAGTAGGGAAGCGGGCAGCCTAGCTTCCCAAGGAAGGGAGTTCCACAAGGTGAGAGCAGCCACTGAGAAGGCTGTCTCCCATGTCCTCACCAGGCGAGCTTGGGATGGTGGTAGAACCAAGAGAAAGCCTTCCCCTGCAGATCTTAGGGCTCTAGCAGGTTTGCATAGGGACATAAAGTCTTTCAAATAGCCCGAACCTAAGGTGTATATACACAACACTACAGTACAGTAATGTGATTTCTTAGTGCCTCTGTTATGTAGCTAAATCTATGTGAAGTTATTTAATGTATGCTGCGATAGAAGATTCTGGTCACTGATTGGAATCCTGTATGGAAATTACATTTTTGTAGATTTTTGTGTGCATGAATTAAGATTGGGCAGTTTTGTAAGTACATATTCAGTAGAGAGATGCTGTTATGTTACTACATAGTGCAGCTGGCAAAATGATGATTGTGCAATGGGACTGATGGGACTGATGCACAACAAGACCGATGTACAATGGGACCAATGTGCATTAGGCATCTGTCCCATTGTGCATTGGGCACCAGTGTGTGTGGGGCACTCTTGCCATTGTCCTGATACACATCTTTGCAATTCCCTAACAGAGTTTCTTAGTGCCTGTGCTACTTAGCTAGTGAATGTAAAATTACAGTAAGTAAAAGGTGGTATAGGATTTCAGTGCTGTTCTGAGAGGAAGTGCTAAAGAGCACAAACAGAGGATTAACTGGGATTGTACCTGCCAAATAAAGGTAGTTGGAGGGTATCTGATGCAGGCAAAGTGTTTAAGCACATACTCACCAGAGTCAGCAAAGAGCATAGAGGATGATAAACTTTGGCCTTTCTTCTCTTGTTGGCTGCTAGCCATCCTATATCCACTACCAAAATGTTCATTGCTTGTCCTGGATGTCCTTAAATGTATTTTAAAGCATTTTTGTCTAGTTGTTGTGTAACAACTTGCCTTGTGCTCTTTAAAAGAAATCCATCCCTATAGGCTTAAGATTCCAGTTACAGTTCAGCAGAGTGCACATGGCAAATAACACAGATGCCATTAAATGGCTTCCCTCGGAAACAATTAACATTGCACAATGAATCAGTCTGCAATGTCTTGCTTAGCATAGCTTCTCAGCAGAGCATTGGGGCCCACGCAGTGAGGCAGATGCTACATACAGCTGGGTGTGGTTCATTCCCCACGATGCCTCAAAGACATGCAATCACTATTAATTTACTGTTTTTCATTTTTAAAGTATTATTGGCATTGTTTTATTAGTTTTGTTGGAGCTGCTTCAAGCCTTGGAGAGGTAAGGTAGGGAAGTGTAAATTGTAATGTACAGTGAAAATGTTGCATCAGCTGTACATTTTTCATTATGGGGAAGGCGGCTTTTGTGACCAGCTTCCACATGTTAGAATTTAGAATGGGATCACTTCTTGTGGGTGTCTCAATGCTCTGGAAGAAAGATTTACAGTCATCTGTGGGTAGAGTAGGCATTCAGTACCTTGTGTTTGATGCTGTAGATTTCTGTGTGATAGTCACTGACAAACAGCAGGATAAGATAAGGGACTGGATGTAATTCGTCCCAGTTTTTGAGAACTACTACCAATGGCCCCAAAAACCTCTAGATCAGTGTGGGAGTTTTGTGGTCCACCAATGTTTATGGACTGAAATTCTCAGCAGCCCTAGCCAACATAATCATTTGTGAAGAATGTTGGTAATTTCAGTTCAACATCTTGGGAACTACACAATTCCCAGTTGCATTTCTAGATTTAGATGTTTGCATGTATACTATGTTTGTTTTCCAACCTTTTATATGGTAGAGCAATGTTTAAAGTTCAGTATTAAAAGCATCTGAAGAGCCATGCTGGATCAGACAATATCCAGTCTAATATCCTGTTCATGCAGTGGTCAATTAGCTGCCTATGGAAAGCCCACCAGTAGGACCTGAGTACAACTGCACCCTCTGACTTTCATTCCCCAACAGGTGATAAAATAAGAGTCAAACTACTTCTAGTTCCGAGTTATTTTTCTATCACTACTGTATTATGCAGGCATTCAGGAGTGGCGTACCCGTGGGAGATGGTGCAAGTGCAAGCCTCACATCCCGTCACACAGGCACTTCTAAAGATGGCTGCATGTTTAGTGCTAAGTTCATCAGAGGACTGCAAATGTGTTCAGCTCTCCTGTGATCAGGAAATCTGAATGCTGCCCAAACAAAGTTCCTAATTTGTGGGGAGATAGTAATTCTGTTGAGCTTAACATTTTTATAACCCCCTTGTAGAACTTTGTGTCCAAGACATGCAGATCTACAGAGAACTGGACATGTGGGGATTTACTGATGTTGAAACTTGCATGTATGCCCTCGTTTACCCTGCTTTTAACTTATGTGTGCTGGTTGAATGCCTATACGAGGCTTACATTGGCTGAGGAAGCATTGCAGGGGTTAAATTGTAGAAACTGTTTGCTTAAGTAGAAAAATAGAGAAAAATAAGTCAGGCAGGTGCGTCTCTTATCTTATCAAGGGCTTAGGTATGCGGCTTAGCAATGCATGGAATATAGGGAGTTTGGGAGTCGATGCGACCTAGGGAGAATACTCCCTGGTACAGAGATACTTCATTTTTGAAACTGTAATATATCATTTTGAAACTTAAACTTTTGTAACCTGTACCCTTTTCAATTATGGTAATCATTTCCTGTACCTGTTTTTTTAAAACGTATAAATGTATGCTGAAACCTAAAACGGGGCTCTCAGTCTTTTGGAAGTTCATTCCACTGAGATCCCTGCGCAGTAGAATAAACTTTGTTTTCTGATCTGCTGGTCTCAATTCTCTGGCTTGCCACAACATTTTCTGGTGCATTGGCTGGGAACTGTGAAGGGCTTTTGCCCACTTTGGCAGATGCCAGGGCATTGGGACTATCGCCCCTTCCTGATACAACCCAGGGCGCCCTCGACTTTCTTTTGTCGGAAGGATTGGTTTGGAGTGGGGTGACGGCTCTGGCGATGGTGCTCCAACCAAGGAACCCGAGGTCGGAGCAGAAAACAGAACCCTCCCACGATTGTTGGTGAGTGACCTCCCCGCAAACTCGGGGGGAAGGGGGGCCTGATCAATCCCTTTCAGCTTTGCCCTAGTACCCCACTGTTGTTGTGGGTGAAGCCGCAGAGCTTTTGGGTGTGGTGTTGGAGGTGGGAGGTTGTGTGTTGGTGTGAATGTGTGAAAGGAAGGTTGTGTGACACCGCAGTCTCCAAGTCATGCTGTTGAGTTTCTGGGTGCTTGGGTCGGCGTGAATCGAGTGGTGTCTCTCCCCCTTTGTGTTGATTTGTGGGACCCCTTACCCACGGGTCAAACCCCTTTTTCCTTGTGTGTGTTGTCCGCTTTGGGAGGAAATGGGAGGGGGGCAGAGCCGACAAACCCCTTTAGGCTGTATGTTGAAAAACTTTAAGAAAGGATTTAGTGGGGATTATGGAGACCCCCGAATGACGCCTGAACGGTTGAGGACCTTGTGTGAAGTAGAATGGCCATCCTTTAAGGTGGGGTGGCCCCCGGAGGGAAGCCTGGAACCCTCATGAATCAGGGCAGTGTATTCAGTGGTGGTCGGCGAGCCTGGCCACCCTGATCAATATCCATACATAGATTCATGGGACATGGTGGTCACTCAAAACCCCCTTGGTTGCAGAAATGTCAGGAGTAAATTAGTAGGGCTATGGTAGTAATGCAGGATCGGACCAGGCGAAAGTTTGGAAAAGGACAGATATTGGCGGAATCGGTTCCGGAGGAACCCAGCGCTCCCCCTTCCCCATATGTGCCACCACAGCCAGCTCCGCTGCCACCAGCTTTACCCTCACCGCAGCCAGCTTCGCTGCTGCCAGCCCAACCCTTGCAACTGGAACTCCTGGAACAGGAGGGAGCCATGGCTGGGGGATTGACGGATTCTAGCCCAGTTGCCCAGGGGATGGTGGGATCTCCCGAAGTCAGAACAGGGATGAAAGAGAAAGCCAAGATTAAAAAGTCCAAGCATCAGAAAGAGATGGATGAATCAGATGATACAGATGGGGAAAGTGGAGACGTGGTCGCACCATTGTGAGGGTACAAGTTACTCAACTGGTGGCAGGCCCCAGTGAAGAGGGAGGGTACCAGTGAGTACAGAGTTACCAGTACACCCCTTTCACCTCTTCAGATTTACTGAACTGGAAGACCCACTATGGGTCATATACTGAGAAGCCTCAAGAGATGGTAGAGCTGTGTACCAGCATTATGGCTACTCATCTCCCCACCTGGCAGGATTGCCAACAGTTATTGTTGACTTTATTCACTACCGAAGAGAGGAGGAGAATATTGGAGGAGGTAGAGAAGGTAGCAATGGCAAGAGCGGGGTCAGAAGTGCAAGATGTAAATGCCTGGGTGCGGGAGCGAGTCCCCACTGTGGATCCACAGTGGGATCCTAATGATAACCAGCAACGGGACAGATTAGCAGAATATCGGGCAATACTGCTGACCGGAATGAGGAGAGGTGTGAAGAAGTCTATCAACATGGCCAAAGTACAGGAAGTGACACAAGGACCTACCGAGGCACCAGGGGAATATTTGAAAAGGTTGTTAAAAGCCTACTGGCAGTACACCCTCATAGATCCGGACACTGCCGAGAACCTCAGAACAGTGACTGCGGCGTTTGTGACAGGAAGCTACCCTGATATTCGGAAGAAGTAACAGAAACAAGAAGGGTTTGAAGGAATGAATCTCAGTCAATTGGTGAGCATTGCTCAGAAGGTGTACATAAATAGGGAGCAGGAAGAAAAGAGGGAGCGAGATAGGAGAATGCACAAGAAAGCGGAATTATTGGCTGCGGCACTAACGGCAAAGGAAGGATATCGGAAAGGTGGAAGAGGAAGGGGAAGAAGTGGACTTCCATTGGGACGCAATGAATGTGCCCTCTGCCATCAGGTGGGGCACTGGAAAAACGAATGCCCTAGACAGAGAGAATTGGTGAATAGAGGAAGAGGAATGGACCGAGGAAGAGGAAGAGGGGCAAATAGAGGAAGAGGAAGAGTAATGAATGGAAGATATGAGCCAGAGGTGGACAAAGGATTCGAGGACTTGATTGGGCTGGCTGGAATGGAACATTACGATTAGGACAGACCAGGCCCCTTGCTCTCGGCCCCAGGGAGCCTATGGTCACAGCACAAATTAGGGGCCGAGCCATCCCAATGATGGTGGAGACGGGCACTGCCCGTTCCGTATTAAATTCAGCAGGAGCTCCAAAAACTGAAAATGCCATAAGAATTGTGGGAGCCAGAGCAACACCCTCTTTTGGAAAAAAGAATTGTGGATTTAGGGAGACACCAAGTTACTCATCAGTTTTTATATTTATCAAACTGCCCTGTACCCTTATTGGGTCAAAATCTGTTGGCTAAACTGAGAGCCCAGATTTCCATTGAAGAAGATGGGGTGATGGAAGTAAATTTTAGAGGACCAAAAAGCATCTCAGTAACCTACCCAATGGAAGAAGAGTGGCGAAGGTATCAGATCATGGTTTGTCAAGAACAACCCACTACATTTGGACCCCCAGGAGTATGGGCTGAAGATAATCCGCCTGGGCTAGCCCGATTTGTGGCCCCTATAGTAGTGGAATTGAAGCCAAATGCTGTTCCCATTTGTGTAAAGCAGTATGACTTGCCCAGAGAAGCCCTGGAAAGGATTCAGAAACATTTGGATCGGCTGAGGAAATACAACATAATTCGGGAATGCCGCTCTCCATGGAACACCCCGTTACTCCCTGTGTTGAAGCCTGGAACAAAGGAATATCGCCCAGTTCAAGACTTAAGGATGGTGAATGAGGCTACAGTGACCCTACACCCGGTGGTGCCAAACCCATATGTTTTAATGGGACTAGTTCCATCCACAGCTACTCACTTTACGGTGTTGGATCTTAAGGATGCCTTCTTCTGTATCCGGGTGGCCCCACAAAGTCAAGAAATATTTGCTTTCCAAATGGAAGATATTGTAACGGGCCAGAAAACCCAGTTTACTTGATGTCACTTGCCTCAGGGCTGGAAGAACTCACCTACAATTTTTGGGACATCCCTAAGTCAAGACTTGAGAAGATTCAGATCTGAGCCCGAGAAATGAGTTTTGCTGCAATATGTAGATGACCTGCTGTTGGCAGCTACCAGTGAGGAAGAGTGTAAAGAGGCTAAAGTGGAGTTGCTCCAGCTTTTGTGGGAAGCAGGCTACAAAGTATCTAGAAAGAAGGCCCACTTGTGCCAGACAGAAGTGTGGTATCTGGGATTCCAAGTGACTCAAGGAAAGCGAGTGTTAGGCTGAGAAAGGCTGTGTGTGCTCTACCTGAGCCCTGGAATCGGAAGATGGTGCAAGAATTCTTGGGTGCAGCTGGGTTTTGTAGAATTTGGATTCCTAATTTTGCAGTGATGAATAAACCCTTATATGAAGCTACCAAAGGCCTGGAGAATTCTGAATTTACGTGGGGAACAGAACAGAAGAGGGCCTGGGAGCAGATAAAGAAGGCATTGATGGGAGCTCCAGCGCTGGGCCTGCCTGATGTGACAAAGACATTCACTCTATACGCTGATGAAAAAGGAAGAATAGCAGTGGGAGTACTGACACAGATGTTGGGATCTTGGCATCGCCCTGTGGTGTACCTTTCTAAACAGTTAGATCCTGTTGCCAGAGGATGGCCTGGGTGCCTAAGGGCAATAGCAGCAACCGCCTTGTTGGTAAAAGAAGCAGACAAATTAACCCTAGGCCAGAATCTGACAGTGAAAGTCCCACATTCTGTTTTAGCTCTAATGGAGTACAAAGGCAATTATTGGTTCACAAATAGCCGAACGTCCAAGTATCAAGGAATGTTATATGAGAATCCTAAAGTTGGAAACATGCACCACTTTGAACCCCGCAACGTTGCTCCCCGTAGAATCTAAGGTCACACATCATGATTGTCTTCAAACCATGGATGATGTGTATTCAAGCAGACCAGACTTACGGGACACCCCGTGGCCCCATCCTGATGTTACTTATTATACAGATGGAAGCAGCTTCGTACGAGAAGGAAAGCGAAAGGCTGGATATGCAGTGGTCACAGCGGACAAGACAATAGAGGCCAGAGCGTTACCTGTTGGTACTTCAGCCCAGAAGGCGGAACTCATCGCCCTTATTAGAGCTTTGGAACTAGCTGAGGGACTCATCGTGAATATATACACAGATTCAAAGTATGCCTTTACTACCCTACATGCGCATGGGGCACTGTACAAAGAAAAAGGATTTATCAACTCTTCGGCACAGGAGATCAAGTACGGAAGAGAAATAGAGCATTTGTTAGAAGCTGTATGGGCCCCTCGTAAAGTCGCTGTAATCCACTGTAAAGGACACCAGAAAGGATATGATCCAGTGGTTCGTGGGAACCGAAAGGCAGATGCGGCTGCAAAGGAGGCTGCGGAGAGGGAACCAGAAAATGAGATGGAAGATTTGCCCCAAGAATTGGTAACGCCACTCTTCCAAGTATCATTGAGTGACCAGACCCCTAGGTACACCCAGCAAGAAAATGAGAGGGCTGAAAAAGACCTGAAGGCTATGTCTGACAAAGACAGTTGGTGGGTCTTGCCAGATGGAAGGCGGTACATACCCCAATCTATGGGATGGTAAGTTGTGCAGAAAGCGCACAAAGCTACATACTTGGGAAAGATGGTGTTAGCTCAGCTATTAGAGAAAGATGTGTTCATAGACAGAATGAGCCAGTACACCACACTAGCATCGTCGCGGTGTCAAACTTGTGCTCAGAATAACCCGCACCAAGGACCAAGATTGGAAGGGGGAGTACAATATCAAGGATCTACTCCTTTTGAATCTCTAGTGGTGGATTTTACAGAAATGCCATGGACGGGACAGTACCAGTACATGTTGGTAATGGTATGCACTCACACCGGGTGGATTGAAGCATATCCTACCAGGACTGAGAAGGCAAAAGAGGTAGTATGAGCCTTGCTTCGGGACATCATACCGAGGTATGGATTGCCCCTCCACATTGGATCTGACAACGGCCCAGCTTTTGTGCATGGAGTAATCAAGAGTCTTGCAGAGACCCTAGGAATCACCTGGAAGCTACATTGTACATATAGACCCCAAAGCTCTGGGAAGGTGGAGAGAATGAATAGAACATTAAAAACTCAGCTTGCAAAATTGTGCCAGGAAACGAAACTCAAGTGGTTAGATGCGCTCCCTATAGCACTTCTAAGGATAAGATGCACCCCCATCAAACAACTGGGCTAACTCCATTCGAAATGCTATACAGAAGCCTCCTGGCCATCCTAAAAGGGCTAAGAGGGGATATTCGGGAGTTGGGAAGTCTGGCCCTCCAAGAAGAGGTGGAAGCATTAGGAAAGGTTCTAGAGAAGGTTAAAGCCCATGCTTTAGAGGTTAGACGAGTTCTGTTCCTCACGAAAGCACATTACTTTCAACCTGGGGATGAGGTGTGGGTTAAAGACTGGAAAGGAGAGCCCCTATCACCAGGGTGGAGGGGGCCTTTTCAGGTGTTGTTAGTTACCCCCACAGCAGTAAAGGTAGCGGGACTGAAACCTTGGATACATTATACTAGGGTAAAACGAGCATTTACTGATTGGACTGTGATCCCATCAGAAGAAAACCCTCTGAAATTGAAATTGTCGTGACGGAAAGAGGGGAGAGAAGGTTCAGACTAGACTCTGCTGTGGTCATACCAGGGAATTGACCACTCTACGCACAGTCAGATCCGCAACAGGTGAATGAAAAATCTAGGCTAGACCCTACTGCTCATCTGGAGGCTGGTAGCTCTACGTACGGTCAGACCTAGCAACTGCAGAGGAAAGAAGATTGGGACTAGGCTTTGCTATAGTCACTCCAGAGGCTGACTATTCTACGCATGGCCAGATCCCCTACGGAGGTTGATGATAATGAGCAATGAGTGCTAGTGAACTAGTAATAATAGTAGTATGTCTACTCTTTGGAATTTTAGCTCTGGTGTATTTCTTGTATATGTATAGAAGGTACTGGTGTGGGATAAGTAGGGTTGGACCCCTGTTTGACTCCGAAGATGAAGTGGGTAATGTTGATAGGAGTGTGGGGCATGATGTGTGGAATAATGGAGGCTAATTGGTTTAAGCAACATGCTGCACATATGTTCCAACAACATGGACCCAATGTCACTCTAATTTATGAACACCCACAGACCATGGCAGATTTCGGTTTTATGCCCTCCCTCATTAATGAACCAGGAGTGGTTGTAGGAGCCCTGCAGTCAGCATTAAAGGGAAATCCCAATATGTTTGCCAAAGTTGACAGTAACCTAAACAAAACTCGGTTTAGGCAGCTGAAATTTTATACTTATTTCCCCGGAATGTGTTTTTGTTGTCACCATAGTGGAAGATGGAATTCTAAGTGGAAAGGATATATACAGCACCCCTCATTTTATGCTAAATTGGGAAATTATTCAGCCTGTAGTAATAGATTTTATTTGTATGGCTCATATAACAATTCCTATCAACCTGAGGCAGATTTAAATGAAACCAGTTTTGGAGATTTGTATCCGGAAATTTGTATCCGGAATATCCTATGTTTACTCCTAATTATACAGAATCTGGCAATATATGCTCCGGATTGATGGCTTGGGATCCAAATTTATGGTTTTATTTTAATGGATGGGCCACCAATTATCACCCAGGGATTTATCAGTGTGTGGGAATTGGGTATATGACTATACCTGTTCAAGTTTTCCTACCAGGACAAGCAAAACGGGCTGTTAGAAGAAGAAGGAACCTGGTAGGACCACTGGGTAGCCAATGTGAAGATCTGGTCATTGTAGGAGGGAAATTGGCTAAGACTGAGGCCAGTAGAGTAGGAAGTGGACTAATAATGGGGGTCCTTACTTTGGGATCCTATCCAGGAATCGTAGCTCAAGAAAATCGTAAAAGTATATTAGGATTGACTTGTAGATTGGAGAAAACTATAAATGCAACCGGGAAGTTGATACGGGCCCTTCAGCAGGAAATTGAAGAGCTCAATCAGTTATTGTTACAACATCGGATGGCCTTGGATTACTTGTTAGCCAGAAAAGGGGAGTTTTGTTCTATAGTCAAGGGAGGATGCAGAGTCGTCTTCCATGATTTAAACAAGACTATAGAAGATAAGATACAACACCTACAAGGGCTAATACGAAATAATGACAGTGGCATTAGTAATCCTTGGGACTGGTTGACTTCCTGGTTACCAGATTTTGGCTGGCTGAAAACTTTGTTTTTAGGCATTATAGTTTTGATTGTAGGAGGGTTTCTAATGATGATATGTATTTCCTGTGCTATGAAATGTGTAAGGGCCTCTCTCTCTGAAGCTATAGAGGGAAAGACAGCTCATTTTGCTGTTATGGCTCAAAAGCAGACTTAAGCAAATTATGCTCAAATTGCAATAGAATTTGGCAGAAAAGGGGGGAATGAAGGGGTTAAATTGTAGAAACTGCTTGCTTAAGTAGAAAAATAGAGAAAAATAAGTCAGGCAGGTGCGTCTCTTATCTTATCAAGGGCTTAGGTATGCGGTTTAGCGATGCACGAATATAGGGAGTTTGGGAGTTGATGCGGCCCAGGGAGAATACTCCCTGGTACAGAGATACTTCATTTTTGAAACTGTAATACATCATTTCGAAACTTAAACTTTTGTAACCTGTACCCTTTTCACTTATGGTAATCATTTCCTGTACCTGTTTTTTTAAAATGTATAAATGTATGCTGAAACCTAAAACGGGGCTCTCAGTCTTTTGGAAGTTCATTCCACTGAGATCCCTGCGCAGTAAAATAACCTTTGTTTTCTGATCTGCTGGTCTCAATTCTCTGGTTTGCCACAACAGCATAGAAAGACAGATATGTAAATACATGTGATTTATCCCTATAGTTTTTATCACCAGTAGTTTGATTAGTGAAAATTGAAATTTTTTTTTTCAGTTGACTGAAAATTGTTTTCTCAGTTCATTCACATATTTGGCACCTGTTATTTCCTTATCCAAACTGGCCTGAAAGACAAACGACTGTGAATCCTCTTTTAAGATTAGAACATTAGAATTGCTTTAATAACACCAAAGGCCACTCTCTAATTGCATGCTTGGAGGTTAGAACTGCTCTGAGAAAAAAGAAACACATACACCACAATGGCTGGAAGACAGCCAAAATTTTATTTGGCTACAGTTGCTACAGCGTTGGTGTGTGCATGGGTCTGGATCCAGGCATTGGTCAATCCACCTACTGTTTGATGAGCCCAACTTTCAGGTCCACTGCTGGAACCACAGGGATGATAGGTGTGGAATCCCACCTCATCACCAAGGAGTTTAGGAAATATGTACACTGCATGCCTTGCTTCTACCCCTGCACTCGTAAGTCCCTTAAGGGCACACATACACTAATAAACATATATGAAAATCAGATGTTTCCCACATTCGAATTTTAAGTCAAAATGCTAAGCCCTGTGGAGAGGAGAACACACATTAGAATTGTTTCTGAAATATTTCATGTCTGCCAGTTTTGTCTTCAGTGACTATGATTGGTCCCCAGTGTATTTGGGTGTTATTTTTCTGATCCTTTCTAATTTGGACCTTCCATCCAAAGATTGGCTTTATATGAGAGACACAAAATTTCCTTTTGAGACTAAAGATGAAATCATGACCTTTAATAACAGTGAAAAAGGAAATAGCCACTACAGTAGTCAGACCTTCCTGTGTCAGAGGAAATGATTAACCTAAGAGACACTGTCTGAAATCCAGTTTCCTTTTAGTCAGTTCAATGAGAGAATGGAATGATGGCTACTATTGTGCCAAAACTAGTACAATAACATAGATGGAGATATTGTGAACATGTGTAGTCTAAGTTCAGAGCACCATTGTAGGAAATGTGCTAAATTCTTTGCCTCATTAGTTTCCTTTTGTATACAGTTGAAAAGTGGGGCTGTTTTAATAACTCAGCTCACACAGCCATTTTTAGGAATTTTAAACTATTCATGTGTCCTGAGAGATTCTAACACTGACCTCTTTGTGTTTTCAAGTAGCACTAAAAACAAAAATAGTAGAAAGGATATACATATATGCATATGTAAATATAGATATACAGCTATGAAGACAGACTTTTTGGTGATCAGAAAAGTAAGAATTTAACATATGGTCCAATAAGGACGTTCAAGGTGACTTACAACATTGTACCCACTAGTCAACAAAAAGACATATGATATGAAAGAAATTTTTAATTTTTATTTTACATATTTATACATAAAACTTTCAAGGTAGCTTTTTCAACCCAACTGCATGTTAATAGCACATCTAAAAATGAATGTCAGGTAGTCAACATTCACAAAATGTTGAAAACTGATTAAAATATACATATTACTGAAAGCTACGACTTCACTACAAGGCAGGCATTTATGTTCTTCTTTTTACTTGTATAGCACCGTCAAATTACAGTCTCATTTTTTAAAAACTATGGTGGAACAATAAAAAGTAGTCAATGGTAAAATACTGTTTAACTTAAATGTCTCTAAATAAACAAAAATAAAAGTTAAACTATCTTCTCTCTTCTTCTTCCATGTTTGCAATGTTTATAAGTACTGTACATTTTGTTCTACAATAAGATTATTGAACTGTCCAATATTTAGTGGCACAAGTAAAAAACAAAAACAAAAAAACCCAACAGCAAATAAATTAAAAAGCATAGGCCAATCACTGGACATAAAGCTTCAGACATCGGGAGCAATTCACCAAGCACTGGTGTGGTGCATCCACCATTCGGTTCAAAGGGGGGCTCGTGCAGGGTTCCTTGTGCTTGGAAGATTGCGCCCGGAATCAATGACTAACACTGGTTTTCTTGTGCGCCACACGTGGAGCATCAGCGTTTGTACAACCACAGAAGCAAAAAAAGTTCTAGCTTGTTCTTTAGTCTGGTGGCTTCTCTTTTTATTTCGTTGGCATTTTTTCAGCCATGTGCTTCTGCTGACTTTCAGCGTGTCTGAAGGGAGAATGCAAAAAAGTGACATTATTTGAAAGGAAGTTCAAAATGAAATGCTGTTTTTGTTATTTAAAAACTACATAAGTTATAGTCCACAGAGGAGAATAATATCTAGAAAGGAAACAGGCAGTGTGGAAGTTAGTGTTATGCTTTATTACTTTTGCTGCAATTACCAAGCCAGCTGAAACATTCTTACTCATCACCTGGTCTGGTGTACAAACGCAACACAGGAAAGATAATCACAGTTGGAAAAATAGTTTTTAAAAATGATGTGGTAATATTGATTTTTTTAAGGAATAAAAGGAAAGGGAGTAAATTGTCGTCTGTTTCCTATAGAAATTAAATTTGTTTCTCTTAACATGACCCAAGGAAGTTACAATGTGACCTTAGCCTGGAACTAGGTTCCTTCACTTTTGTAGCAAAATTTCAAGATACGAAAGGAAAAAACAATACTGTCACCCCCACTGACACACATGAACCACCAACAATCTGTCTTAATGGAATGTGTCTCAGAAGTTACCTGCCTGGATAATTACCTATTTAAAAGTTCATGAATTAAGGATGCAAACTATTTTCAATATAAGAAAGTACTTTCAAAAGAAAATGGAAAAGAATGCCAGGTGTACTTCCTGGATAGACCAAGGACAGGAAGACCCAATTTCGAATTATTATGCATTCATGAAGCCACTGGGTGACATTGGAAGGATCATCATCTTTCAGCATAGCCTACTTCACAAAGGATAAAATGGAATGGTGGTGGTGATGATGAAATGTGAAGACACAAACCATGCACACTGTCCCCAACTTTTGTTTAGTATTTTAGTAAACCCATCTGCAATCTGTCGTTCAAAATTAAATGCCATTTAAGAAAATGAACTCCACTTCTAGGCCCAGTAACAAATCTTTCCAGTCTGTGTTTCCAAACACATCCAAGAAAACAGGCATTGATCATTTTGGGAAACAAAAATATTAACAGCTGCTTTCTTTCCACTGCACTGATGCTTGACTAGTCTACATTTCAACAACATACTGGGTATACTCTCCACTGAAGATAGTGGCTACTCTTCCCACTGATGATCTTCAGAGGAAAGATGGGGCCCCCATTTATCCACGAGCAACTATTTCAAGATTCATCACCGCTACCAGAAAGTAACACAGGAAGCTGCTTTATTCTGAGTTAGACATTGGCCCACTTAATCCAGTATTGTTAACAATTACCGACAGAAGTTCTCCAGAGTTAGACAAAGAGTTGTATTTTTATATTTATGAAATATGTTTAATTCTTGTCTTTCCCCCAATAACCTGGAGGTGGTATATATGGCTTTCTTCCTTCACATTTTAGCCTCACAGCAGCCCTGTGAGTTAGGTCAAGCTGAGAGGGACTGAGTGGACCAAGGTCACTCATGACTCAGTGGGCACCAGAACCTGGATTCAAATTCCAGTCCAACATTGTAACCACTCTGCTATATAGACTGTCATCCCTACTGGGAGCTGCCAAGAAATGAACCTGGGATTTCCTGCATGCAAAGCACAGTTCTCCTAATCAGCTATGGATCCTCTCCATTGCGTGTCCATACATGCTGCCGCTCTGGGCCTGAATCCCACTGATAGGCCCATTGAATCAACTGCTGAATGTTGAGTCAACATCTTATTGATTCAGTGGTTCTACTCTATTTGGAACAGATAGGATTCACCCCCTAGTTCCCCCTTTTCCTCCACAGTAAGAATAATTTACTACTGCAGCAGTCTAAAGAAATGTTATGTCTCTTTTCCCTTTTGTGAGGAGTGTGGCCACAACCTGGAGCTTCTGTTGCTTGTTTGCTGTTAAGGAGGCACACAACTGGCAAGGTACACACTCTGTTGCCTTAACACACTCTGTTGCCTTATGGACCAACCCACTGTTTGACTTCACCAGCAAAATATTTGTGCAACAGCATGCAAATACACACTAAGCTGTGAGCAGACTGACCTTTTCCTGTATGAAGAACTCCTTGCTAGACAACTGAAAACATGGTCACCAGTTTTTTAGGGTTGAGGACAATGCCCAACAGAAAGATAAATGGCTTTACAGCAAACTTTCCTAAGCTACAAAAGCAGAGGAAAGGCATCAACTTGACCATTTGATTGGTGGATGAACTTATGTATCTTGCAGCAAAACCACATAAAATGTAAATTTGCAGACATAATTTAATGCATTAACAGGAACCTGGCCAAGTTTAGGATCTACTGTTACAGACGTGAGAAGTTCTCACACTTCCCTGCAGATAAGCTTCATTGGGAAAAACAGACAGGCAAGTGCCCAAGATCTGGGAGCTACACATGCTGTTGAGCAAACCATGAATACATCCTACTCCTATGCCCCTCATTCCGATTTTTTACCTTTTTTTAAAAAACCGGCTGTTTTAACAAGTCATGACCTTTCTCAAACCTGAATGTAAAACCAATGTCAATTTTGCTTTTGAAAAAAAAAAAAGGGAGGGTCCTCCTTGTCCTGAGACAGTCTAGCTGCCTCCCATAATCCTCAGAATTGATACAAAAATAAATTTTCTTCAAAAATATTATGGGGGGCAACCCTTGGGGGGCCCAATTACAGCCTTGGGAGGTCACATGCAATTGATATCTGCACTTTTCCCAAATCTACTCTAGGATATAAGAAACTGATGTATACCAAGCAAGATTTTTTGTCCACCTAACCTAGTAGTTCCTCATTTGATTGGCAACGGATCTCCAGGACCCCTGGTGGCATGCCCCAGTGGTTCAGTGGTTAAATGCTGGTACTGCAGCCACAACGTTGTGAGTTCAATCCTGCAGGGCTTCAGGTTGACTCAGCCTTCCATCCTTCCGTAGGTTGGTAAAATGAGTACCCAGCTTGTTGGAGGCAACTAGCTAACACACTGTAAACCTCTTAGAGGGTACTTGGCACTATAAAGTGGTATAGAAATGTAAACGCTATTGCTATTGCTATCAGAAAATTTCCTGCTACCCACTTTCTAAGCAATGGGATATTTTACATGCAAACTGTGTATTCTGCCACTGAGCTAACTTCTTCCCGCAGACTTGATACTTTCACTAGTTAAGGCATCCTAATGGTAGCCATGGAAACTGTGCCATATTCACTGGTCTTGATGCTGTCTTGTCATGTCCATGGGCTGCAGCATGCAAGATTCAGAGTTATTAGTGGTACTGTAGCAAAAGCCAAATTCTGAGCCTTATGGCTGTATGTGCACAACACACTTGCCAACACAGGCAACATTCCCTGACACTGAGGGCCAAACTACAGATTATCATGAACATGATGCTAGAAAGCCCTCAATCTAAAAAATAATTATGGCATCCCATCCTCAGTTTTCTTTGGAGCCATTTTTCTCCTAGGTCCACCAGCAATATTGGAAGTCTTTTATTAGGACTACAACAGAGCAGGAAGGGAATTAACTCTTCCTCTCAAGATGCAGCACTCCTTATACATCCCCCTTAACTTGTTTCCTATTAATTAAATATAATGTGTTACATATGCAACAGAGCTGGTTCCATATGTAACCCATTAGTCATGTTTTTACAATCAAGTTAGAAATGCATTTCTTACTGTTGCCCATAGATGGCATATGTGGTCTTCCAGTGATGGTACACATCTTCTATTTGCAGATTTTCTGAACTCTAAGAAGAGCTGCAAAAGGAGGTATGGGAATTATGTGGCCCTCCAGATGTTACTGAACTGCATCTCCCAGCATTCTTCACCAATTGAGGTTCTAGCTTGGGGTCTAAGAGTCCCACTTCAATAATACCTGAAGGGCTACAGAATTCCCAATCTTATCTCTGTCTGATCTACTGGTTGGTTCCCTCCTCCCACAAATCCATTTGTCTGTAATTCAATCTACTTTTTAAACTGGCCAGCCTAGATTTTCCAGATGTGTTTACAATGAACTGTGACTACCAGCTGAACCAACGAAGGCTGTTTCTATTATCAGTTAGTGAATACAATTATTGTTCACTGTTTGTTTTCATAGTGAACTCTGGCATATACGAATCAAGTGTAGTCTTAGCCATTCCATTGTATTCACCCTATGCAAAAACAGGGTGAGCTAAGTTCAGCACTGGTACCCTGGAACTTGTTCTTCTCTTCTTGCTTCAGATATCACAGAATCCACAATGAGGAAACAGTAGCCCTCACTTTAGGAGGTAGTAGATATGATATTCTAGATCCAGAGCTTGGAAATTTAACTATTTTGCACTCCCTTTCACCAGAAGAGAGGTAGTGAACATGCTGGTTGGAGGATTCTGGAACTGGTGTTAGAAAAGGTAATGTTTCCAAGTTCTGTCTAGACTGCCTTGGTCAGAACTAGACATGAGACAGGTATACGAGTAAATTTAAACAAAATTTTCTTGCAGCATGAAGTTAGTGTCTCCTCAAATCTCTGGTGTTATCTTTTGTTTGATGAGAGGCTCAAACAAAACCACTTGCAGTTCCCAAGTTGCCATGCCTTTTGTGAACCTCTAAAACAGATGTGGGAGTAGAAAAGGGAAAGTGGAAAAACATAAATATGTTTGTTACATATTTGGGAGCCACTGAAGGCCCCCACACAAGTGGATGACTGAACACTCCATTCTGTGTGGTAAGGCAATGAATTAATTATGTGAATTCTTCCAAGCTTTCATAAGTAACACTAGATGTATTCCGCATGGTAGGGAAAAATTCATGCTCTAGAATTTGTTTTCTGGAGTTAAACAGGTGGATAAGCTGACAGACATTACACAGTGTAAGAGAGGTGATTTAGCACTTCTTGCTGCTGAATTATCAGAGGACCCTCCCTGAACAGCCAATCAGAAAAATGTGAAAGTAATCTGGAACAGAGGGTGACAGAGGACTGATATAAGGAGAAGACAAAAGGTGCATATGGCATGAGGAAGGGACTGGATTAAAGCGATCTGGGTAAGTTGAGGTTTGACTGTATTTTACCTTGTCTGCAGCAATGGTGTTAAATGGTATTGATAGGGGGCCGCACTGTAAAAGAAATATTACAGAAAAAAATAGTTGGGTTTGCTTTGTTTCAGGTTAAGTTTCATCTCTGTCTGCAGATGAGGAACATATTTCTCCCCCTGGCAGTCGAAAACTAGCACATGATGAGAAGCATTCAAGAGAAAGAATCAGTAAGAAGAATAACGCAAGTAATTAATTTCAAGTTGTGCGGTTAGACTATTTGGAAAGGTGCTAAGAATTAAAGCAGAAAAGAGCAACTCCACCCACTCACAGACTGTATCCTTTTCATTATGGAGTACATAGATGGTGAACTGTTCCCGGCCCTAATTTTTTTCATCAAGCTCCAACCTCTGAAGAGAGATATAAAATCATTTCTGGACATGGAACATGTATGGTATTTAGGTGCTGGCACCATTATTCGTCTTTCACCTTGATCCCCTTGCAAGTGGAAAGCTCTATGGCCAAAGTGTACCCAGAGATTATCCTGTATGAGTCTTCCTAGGTCCTGAAGCCATGTTTGAAATTACTGTAATAGATTTAGGCTCCAGAAGACTTCCTACAGCCAAACATTAGACCAGTCTCAATACTGTCTGGCTGATTTTTGTACAAGGGGCATGCTAATAATAGGACATGCTATGTATCCAGTAAAAGCAACAAATGGGAAAGGGGACTGTAAGATCTTCAGAAAAAGTAATTTTGGAAAGGAGGCAAAGGTTAGGAGAATTAGATGGCAGATACATGATTGAACGAGGAACTGGCAGGAGCTGAAATCAGAGAATAGCTGAAACAGTAATCAAGAGAGGAAGGCTTCATAAAAGGAGATTCCAGAATGAAGGAAGCTTTTGTATCAACTCTTAGAACCAACTTCTTTTGTCTCTCCAGACAAAATCCACCTAGCTTTATGTTTCTTTGAAATAATAACCTTCCTTAGAGAAAAAGTCTCTGAACCATCTCATTACAAGCATCTAGATGAAACATGAACCCTCGGATGCTGGTTTATCAACTGGTTTAGTAAATCAAGAAGCTTCATTGAGCATGTGATACGAGAGGGTGAATCACATGGAAATGTTCTATTATCCAAATCTGCAGTTTTAAAGGAAAACCAACCAAACACTACACAGCTAGGGCAAGAGGTGCTCATATGGTTAGAAAAACAACAGCCAAAAAACAGCCGTTCATGCAACAACAGCTACAACAGCCATACTCAAACAGGTTCACATTTAATGGTGTAAGCTTGCATTAAAGCTGGAGCCAGAATCAAGTAACTATTAGACTTTGTACTTGCTTCCCCAGAGTGAGGAAAGAGACATTATTGCTTCTTTCTTCCAGTAGTTCTGATGCATCCTGCAGTTAATTCAATTAATGGATAGCTCTTCCTCCATTTCACCTTAATACTCTGAAAGCTAGGGGGCAACAACCTCATATGTGTGCCAGCTCAAATTCTGCCCAACATCCAGTCGCATGAAGAGTTCTGGAAAATTAAAATGATTTTACCATTTCTTAGCTGAGATGAATGACAGCCTTATCATACTGTAGACTGCTTGATAGGATCGAAGCTGCAACTGATCAGAAAACATCTGACCTAAATGTTGTTTGAGAACACTTCAGCATCCAAAATTCAGAGAGCTTTATTATCCGATTCAATGATATGCCACTATCAGCATCAAGACAGACCTTTCCAGCAGAAGGTATAATAACATATTGCCAACCTGGTCAAATCTTCAATGTCTACCAGCATAGCATCCTGTTCTGTGTGCAATTCATCTCGAATAAGCAGCAGTTGCACCAATTCTTCATTCAAGCCTGACAGCAAGAAGGAGAAAAAGGGTTTAATTTCACTCAGTTCCCCTGTGACTAATGCTTTGGAATCTGTTAGTCATCATGGTACAGAAATCCAAATGCTCATTGAAAGAAACAGAAGGTCTCTCAGTAGTTTTTGGCTTGCATATAAATAAGGAAGGCTATGAAGTAATGAATTGAGAACAATAACTGGTATTGTTAAAAACAAACTTTAGCAAATGCAATGAGATAACCATGGGTAACATTTAAAAGCAGAATGAACTCTTGAATTTTGAAGCTTATGAGCAGGTTGTGGTATACCTGCTGTTTCACCAGTTCTGGGAGAGGGGGGGAACGTGTACAATCCACTAAAGTTGGATCCCTCAAACGTGTACAATCCACTAAAGCTGGATTTGCCTAGGCCAGAATTCTGTTAAGGACATCTGCATGTCTAAGTTTCACTTATGTATGTAGATGTCCTTTTTTGGCAGCTGTAAGGGTTGTTATTTACTTCTTCCCCTCATAGTGTCCAAAGCCCCCCAACTTACTGAATTGGATCTGAAGCCACTCTGCACAGCCATTCCATGCTTCACAGGGGAGCTGGCACTCTTGGAGATGTGTCCGGCCACCTCCCTGAAGCCAGGTAAAAAATACATCAATGCTGAGGTCCTCCAGGGATCTCAGTTTTATGTGATCTGTTTCTGTTTGGCTATCCAAACCTGCCTGCTTGCTGTGAAGCACTGCATGGTCATGTGGAGTGACTTTATCAGTTAGTTGGGGATGATATATAGTTCAGCACAGTGTATATCCACATGTGGATATTTATGCTATCCTGAGGGAATGTAGGACAAAGTCTGGTGTACCAGCATGATATCAATGAGAAAAACTCCATTATCTCACATGGGGTTGAGTCTGTTATGGTGACGGACCACTCCCCTGGTGGACCATTCCCCTAAACTGTTCCTCTAATTATACAGATTCCCTTATGTACAATTCTTTATATGATGCGGTTCCTGGTAGCATGAGTAAAACCTTTGCTATAAAAAACATTTCACTGATTCCAAACAATATATTTTTTCACATTCCTCAAAGTTTCCAACTGGGAAATGGGAAAAAAATTTGAAAATTGGTCCTTGGTTTAAAAAAAATGGGAAAAATGGAGTTTTCTGGGCCTTCACATCTCTCCACCAATGGCCAGTACTATTGTTGCCAGTACTACTGAAATTTGTTGGCTGCTTTCAAAATTCCCACAAGTGCAGAAATTCAGGAGCAACTGCGGTTTCTATAGTGAAGATGGTATCAGATCAGAGGTAACCAATACTGTTGAGGGCCTGCATAAATCCTCCTGGGCTATGTGTTATCCAGTCCTGGATTAAAATGTCTGTCTCCACGTGGCAGAAAAACAGCTTTTACTACAAGAGCTGCCAGTGATGTGAAGAACAACCCCCACATTCAGTTCAATGGTGCCAGAAAAAAACTGCCAAAATTCTACATTGGCTACTTAGCTACATATGTGTAAATAAATAATATCTCCTGGCCTGACTCTTCAAGCCCACTTTAACAGCTAGAAGCCAGATTGGGCGAAGGAGGTCTGTTCAGTTGCCGGCAGGGGTATAAGGGAGATGATCTTTCCAGCCCCTTCCATTAGCAAGCAAAGCTGCAACAAGGAATTGTGACAGAGGTCTGCTTACGATTGTCAAACCCTTGGTTCCTGGTGGGAGAGGGCTGAAAATGTCATCTACCTTGCACTTCAACAGGCAGCTGAATGGACCTCCTTTGTTCAATCTGGCTGCTAGCTGTTAAGATAGGCTTGGGGGCATTTATATAGCGTTATAGTATGACTATGTAGTCTTACTGAATATGGAATGTAACTCTAAGGTAGCAATAGCAATACACACCAGTCCACATTTAAATAAATTCCTCACTCCCTAGTCAGAAAAAAAAAGCCTTTATTGAACTGGACAACAGAATAAAATGATTCCCACAGAGGCGTTGTTTTTGAATGGAAGAGATTCAAACATACTTACTAGTGTGTTGGGCTGTGTTACTAATCTTTCAGTTTAAAAAGCAACATGAAACTAGATAATTGTCCTTTTTTTAATACAAAAGAACTGGCAGACAAGTTAGAAAAAATATTACTGCACAGATCTGAAGTTAATTTAACATAAAGAAGTTCACAAGAAGAAATGTTCTAATCTCTTTTTTCCCTCCATAATCTACCTGCATCCCCAGCAAAGTTGCTCCCCAAGTTATCAGCTTTTTCTCCCATATTAGAGGTAGTATAATCCCATGGGGAACGTGCCATATATCCTGGTTCAGTGCTGGCATGAGTTTGCATATACATACCAATCACGGAAGGAACAGCCTTTATACATCTGTTGAAATGCTGTGAAAAATGATAGAGGCAAAAATGTAATGGCAGTGCAGAAGAAGAATTCTCCACTTACTTTCTATTTGTGAATGTAGATCATTGACTATCACTTGTAGCTGCCCAATTGTCATATCTCTCAGGTCTGTGGGTTTTAAACTTCTTTTCATCAAGCATTCACTTATATGAGGCATATGTGGCAGCTAAAGAGTAGAGAGAACACACTTTAGGGTGGTATCACTACCAATAAAACACATTTTCACAGATGCAAATTCCTTTAGCATATTCCTTATGTTGAGGTAATAACAACACTGATAATATCAAGTTTTTATCTTGCGTGCTGGGCATAATACGCATATAACTGCTCAGTTTGGCACAATGCATATTAAGATGTTTTATATATGTATTACAGTCTTGTGCCTGATGAGTAATATTCCAAGGATAAGGAAACTCTAACTCTACCATATACTACTCTACCAGAATGGTATACTGACTCCAATCTGCATTGTTGTTGTTATGTACCTTCAAGCTGACTCCAGATTAGAATGACACTTTCACAGGCATTTCTTGGCAAGACTTATTCAGAGGTTTGCTATTGCCTTTCTCTAAGGGCCTTTCCGCACAACACTGTTATAGTGCTATTATTCCACTTTCAACCTCCTATGGAATCCTGGGGTCTACAGTTTAGGGCGGGGCCTTTAGAATTCTCAGCCAGAGAGCTCTTTGGCCTCAGGAAACTATAAACCCCAGAATTCCACAGGATGCTCAAAGTGGAATAATAGCACTATAACAGTGTAGGGCAGAAAGGCCCTTAAGTCTGAGAGAGTGTGACTTATCCATGACCACCCAGTGGGTTTTCATGCTTGAGAAAGGATTTGAACGCTGGTGTCTCAGAATCCTAGTCCAGTACTCAAACTACTATACCATATTGGATCCTGAATGGTATGCTAGCTGCATCTACATATACTCTCCAACATTTCACAAATGAAAACCAGTACAAGTATGGCCAAGCAACATCAGTGTGTGGTCAAGATGGAAGAAGTTATTAATGAGGAAGAAACACACAAGCTAGGAGAAGCTGTAGCAGCTTGCTTTCGGTTGAGTCTGCTGGGAAGGGCAGGATTCCACCCTTCTCTCCTCTCCCAGCTGCCGAACCAACTGAGTGTGAACTACTTTTGCGCTTTGAACTCACTCTGCAGCAAGTGACATAAGCTGAGGATAAATTGGGAAATTGGGAAGAGGAAAGAAAAACTGGGACATTTTAAAAACAGCTGAAGAAGTCGGATAACAGAGAGTTAATCCAGACTGTTCCTGGCAATTTTGGACAGTTGAAGGGTATGCATTTAAAGCAAAATTACATGGGGCAGCTTTCCCAGGATCTCATTTCTCAGAATGCAAGTGGTTAATTATGTTACCATGTGAAAGCAACGACATAAACTTCCTACATAGTGAAAAATTGTCATGTCAGATAAAAAAGCAAAGTGCCTGGTTCTCTTTCAACAGAAGCCATGGGGCACAGAAAATCTATTCTCTTGTTGTTTTAAAGTCCTGTTCTCAAACACTTTCCTTTCTGTTTTTCAGCCTCATTTTTATCTAAAGCTAGGAAGATCTGCAGGTCAGGGTATTTTTCCAAGACAGTTTTCCCAGAGTAATTTTAGCTTCAAGGACTCATCTGGAAGCCAGGGACTGAGGAAATAGGCAGCTTAGAAACAGGAAGCTTTATCTACAGGCTTTCTCTAACTTCCTCAGCAATGCAATCCTGAAAAAAAGTGCACAATGACAACATAGTGGCCTGTCACACCAGCAAAGTGCACCAACAGGGCTCCAGCCACTGCTTTTGCAGAACAGAAATGTAAACCATTTAATGGCATGAAATTTATTTTCCTTTCATGATTTACTCCATAGTTGCTGTTTGTTTAAAAGTCAGTTCTATAAATAGTGGGGCTACAAGCTTTTCTGAACCACCCAACATTTAAAACAAAGGGATTTGTGGCGAGTCAAGTGACCCTTAAAAATTAAAACAATTGTAAGACATTGATTTTTTTTCTTAATACATACAAGATCAGCTACTGGAGATTTTTTCCTGTTTTGCTTTTCTACCTCTACTTGCATTTTGGCCATTGGTTTTGCCATTGCCAATGCCATTTTGGCTTCAGCCTGAAGTTTCTTTTGCCTTGTGAGAAAATCCATGTCATCCAAGGACTCAGATTCCTCTTCAGTAGTGTCTCTGTCAGAATAGGAAGAGCTCTGCTTGCTCTGGAAAAGTACATAACACAGAGATGTCAGCTTTAAGACTGGACAAATGCAAACAAGTATATCTGATTCAACAACTAGACAACTGATCAACCAGTTAAAATAACATTAGGATTCCCATAATGTGAAAGACCTTTGAATTTGCTCATGTGAACTGGAAATGAACTGACTGTTCAGACAACCTGAGTCCATCATTGAGTCACTGCCATGAAATGGAAACAAAGTGTATCACCACCCCTGGATGACCAGAAGATTTGACTCTCTGGCCCTAAGTGTTAATGTCTGGCATTTCTGATTACAAGAATCTTGGATATCAAGGTTGGGAAAGAAGTTTGTCTGAGTCATTAAAGAGCTGCTCCAACTCTTAATATTTGGTAGATTACTACGTGACACATTTTACAATAGTTTCCTAGTATAGTTGCTCTGAGAACTATACCCACCTGCCAGATTAACTGGCCAAGGTTTTAAGCAAACACTCGCCCTATATTATTTTTAATTTCTCTTAGGATTGGCCTGCATACAACCCAGGCCATACAGTCTGGTAAGAAAGCTTGAGCACCCTTTCCTGCCATGCACGTAAGCTGTAATGAAAACTTAAGGCTACAGTGCTCATTATAGGTTATAACACAATGATCTTAGCTTCATGGTCTTCATTTCTTAAAAGTAAGCTCGTAGTAATGACACTGAATTTAAAATGTCTACAATGCAAAAATCTGAGTGGCTTCTTTGCCTCACTGAGATTGCAAATGAGACTCACCATGGGAGATAAAGGTGTATCCAGACTTGTCTCAGTCTTGCTGTCATCGGCATCACTATCTTTGTCACTGCCACTGTCATTTACAAAACATATTTGCAGATTCATCCCACTTTGTAACCTTGGGGTTGAAAAGACAACAGAAAGTGGATTATCACTTTCTGCAAAATTACAGTATGTAAATTACAGTATGCCATAAAAGACTTGTGGAATGAACCCTTTCTTGAAGAAAGATAGAATTATTTCAGGCTTCCATACACCAACAGAAAACTGGTCCAAGAGAGCCAAAGAACTTAGGCTGTAATCCATGCATGTTTACTTGAGAGCAAGTATTGTCTATATGATTCTGCCAATAAATCTCTTATCTGCTTGCCTTCAGCAGAGGTGAGGAACCTGTGACCTTATAGACGTTTTTGCACTCTAGGTCCCATTCATCGCAGTCACCATAGCCAATAGTCTGGGATAATCAAAGTAGAGAACAGCAACATTTGGAGGGCTCTATGACACTTAGAGAAATTACACAGAAATCCTAATTGGAGGAGCCATTTTCTTCCCATTAAAAAGGAGTAAAATCAATCTAGTAATCTTCTTCAGTATTTACCACTCTGTTGTACATGTTGTAGCACTTTAGATAAATAAAGGAAAGTAAGTAATTTTTAAAATTGCCATGCAGGAGAACTCTATCACTTCTTAATGCTCTCTATGCTGCAAACAGCTTTTCCCATTCAATATGTCAAGTAACCTCTCTGATCACTCTCCTGCACACTCTGCCCCCAGACACAGCTTTTCAGCAAAACTTTTTCTGAGCAGCCCTTTTCCCACCCACTTCCACATAACCTTTCCCACTCAGTTCTCATTATTCATCTGTCAAAAACTGCACGCCACCATCTGTTGTTGGATTGCCCAGAGAAGAGTGCAAATCCTTGATGCAGGAGCTGCCTTACTTCTTGCTTTAACGAAACAAGATTCTGGTCTGCAGTCACTGTTGTATATCAGCAATAAGAGCACAGAATATATCAGCAATAAGAGCACAGAAAACTACTTGCCAGATGTTGTTTCTCTGACTGTGTTGTGAAGGAGGATAGCATCAGTATTTAAACATTAATGTCTTTATAGATCAGGAGTGGATTCTCAAGGTTAAAACACAATAAAGACAATACACAGAGATATATCCTTTCACATTATACAATTATAGCATGTTGGTCCCACTTTACCTGCCATGGCTTCATCCTACAAGGTTCTACAATTTGTAGCGTGGTGAAGCACCAGAACTCTCTGGTGGAAAATCCTACATTACTCAAGAAACTACAAATTCCAGGATGCTAACAGGACAGGCCTATGGCAGTTGAATTGGCATCAAAGTGCTGTAACGGTATAGCATGAAAGAGACCAGAGAAACTACATTAAACATACTAGAACAGTTCATACTGGTAGTTACAACATAGTCAGTGAACATCACAAACATCTGCCCAAATAATACATGCTTTTATCAACTTATGCCATCATGAAAGTGAATTGGCCAGCTTCCTGAAGAAGCAAATTCCCACAAAATTAGCCATTACTGAAAATATCCTGTTCTTTGTCACCCTCACTTAATAAACAGGGAGTGGGGTGCTTAAAATTCAGTTTGCAAGTACTATCTTTTCCACCAAGACCTACTGGAGGAGGGAGGGCTTTTTTTTTTTTTTTAAAGCAACAGTGATGTTTTCTGCCAGGAGCTGTTGTAGGTTGAAGTGGAAGCCTCTGGTGCCTCACTGTGGTGAGCCACTGAACTGCATGCTGTGGCCCCAAATCTGCACATTTTAACTGACTGTTGGCTCCTACTGGACTGGAAGCATTCCTTTTCAACTGAGTCTTGAACAATACATTTTTTCCCTCAGTTTTGTCATTCTTTGGGCCAGACTTTCTCCTGCCTATTGGATGATTTATCACCACCACCACCACCGCAGGACAGTTCTGTGACTTGCATTCCTTAGCTGCTGCTCACCAGAGACTGCTCTTCACATCCCACCCATGAAATCAAGGGCCCTTGGAAGGGAAACTATGGCAGTCTGATGAAGTGAAGAGCCAAAGTTAACAGTCCCAAGTGATACAAGAAAAATGCATCTTTCCTCTCTCCTATCTGGTTCCACGATGAAACTTGATAAGCACTGTATTGCAGAGGAGAGTAAAGTTTAATGAACAAGAGAAGACAGTCCACTTTAGAGCAGCAGTGAGAAACATGTAGCTTTCCAGATATTTGTTGGACTGCAGCCATTGGCTATGTTGATGGGATCTATAGTGCAATAGCTGTTGGAGAGCAACACATCCCCCAGTCTTCCCTTGGAGCCATATGTTAATACAGTATTTTGCACATTTTTTATCACAAAACCCATTTTCTATTCTAGTCACAGTTTTCCCTGTTTTAATTAACTCCCCACAGCATTTTTCTACTGCACCAAAGAACGCTGCGCTTAATGGACTGTCTCTGGTCTGGGGCACAAAACCGAATTCATGCTGGGATAGGGTGGAGAGGTATGAGGGAGCACCATGTGGCAAAATATCAACGTACAGTGGATATTATCACTGGGGTAGAAAGAAACAGCTCAGGCAAGTTAAAACACTACAAATAAGAATCTGCCTGATAACTGCTCTTACTACAACTACTCTTTTATTTACCAAACACCAGCATTTAGCATTAGGAAACATTTCAGATTTAGTATCTCTAGTGCATGGTAAATCATGATCCAAGACCCTTTCAAGACTACATAATTGCAGAGCTATGATCCCACTTTAACTGCCATAGTTCCATCCTACAGAATCCTGGGATTTGTAGTTTAGTGAAACGTATTTAGCATCCTCAGCCAGAGAGCTCTGGTGCTGCTTCCACAAACAACAAACTACATAATTCCACAGTACAAAGCCATGGTTGTTAAAAGTGGAATCATGGTGCTATAACTGTGTAGTGTAAAGGGTCCCCCAAAGTGTTCAAAGCCATGGAAGTACATAATTTTCATATTTAAATCCAGAGACAATGCAAAATCTTTAAGATAAAATCTGGAATCAACACAAAATCCATGTTCAAGTAATATTGGGCCTTGGAGGCTGAAAACCAGTTTATACACTAAGAAGGAAAAACACTCCTAGACTATAGTACTACATTCTGTTTTCCTATTTTTAGTAGTCTTCTAATTGCCTCTGAGCCCTGGCCCTGGAAGCAGGGCTCTGCTTTCATTTTCTTCTCAGTATTCTGTCTCTCTTTGTTCAAGGAGGTGCTTTGTATTTTAAGGCATTTATGTATTATTTATTTCTTATATTTCCAGCATGGTGCGGTAGTTTGAGTATTGGACTATGACTCCAGAGACCACGGTCTGAATTTTTCAGTGACCCTGACCAAATCACATTCTCTCAGCCTCAGAAGAAGGGCATGGCAGACCCTCTCTGAACAAGTCTTGGCAGTAAAACCCCATGACAGATTTGCCATAGGGTTACCATAATTTGGAAATGACCTGAGGGCACACAATAACAACAGCACCAACATTTCCTGTATATAAGAACACAGGAACCTGATTTATATCAGGACAAAAACTGGACCATTAGGATCCAATATTGGCAGCACTCATTTGCCAGGCCTCCCCAGAGTTTCAGATAGTAAGTATTTTTTATCTGTTACATCTATACTTTGCATTTTCTCTACTGAACAAAAGTGTGCATGGCTCTCCCCCTCCTGTGTTTACCATCACAACAACCCTGTGAAGCAAGGTAGGCTGAGAGACTGACTTGACCAAGGCGATTCAGTGTAGATTTAATGGCTCTTGAATCTGCATCTCCCAAGCCCCAGCACAATATTCTAACTACTGCATTTGCTGCGTATTAGATGCACCAGCATATAAGATGCACCCCACTTTTTAAGGGGTATTTTTCAGGAAAGAAATTTTTTTTAGTTCTCTGGTGAGAAAAATGCACAAGAAAGAAGGGGAAGGAAAGTAGCATTGCACCAAGAGAGGAGGGGGATGAAAAGAGTGCTGCACCACCATCTCTCCCTTCTTGTTTTGCTTGGGCAGAAACTCCCAGTAGAGTCAAAATGCACAGGAGAGGAGGGGAAAATAGGGAGAAACTGTAGAAACATCTATCTATGTTCCTATAGATCAAGGCTTCCACTACCCCCTCCCTTCCTGTTTTGCCTGGGCAGCGAGAACTCCTTTCACTCCCTCTCCCTTCCCTATGTTTTTAGCATTACTGTATTTGCTGGTGTATAAGATGCACCCCATTTTCAGAGGGTATTTTTTAGGAAAAAAAGTGTGTCTTATATGCTAACAAATATGGTACTACATGACACTGGCCCTATAAATGTTCTAACAGAAAAACAAAGACAGAATGCTTTATTCCTGCAGTCTGAAGTGGTACGCTCCAGGATAAGTTTTACCATTTGATTGATGTATATGCTTGTTCTTGGAGAATTATATGCATACATCCAATTTCTTAACTCTTAATGTAGCTGTTTGGCCATCTGATGCTTTCACGGTGTTAAGATTCTACCTTTATACTTTTAGAGGGCTTTAAGGGAACAATCAGGAAAAGAGGAAATTGTCCTAGTGAAAATAAAAAGAGTGAAGTAAGCTTAAAAACATGGAAAATCACTGTAGCACCACTTTATCCCTGTGGAAAAGTAGATAGCCTCCTTATGCCTTAAAACCTGTAATTCTTTTACCTTCTCTTGTTGAGGTAATAATCAAGAATGCCATGTTCTAGAAAAATACAAGACTGCAGTTAAGAGCTCAGAAAAGGCTGTTGGTATAAAAGCTTTGTAAACCTTTAAACAGGTTTAGGTTTCAAAGTGAGTTTGCTGGACTCTTGAGGTGAGCTGCTAGAAATACATCTTTAAATGTCTCTTTCCCCTCAAGGTGTGTGTGTGTGTGTGTGTGTGTGTCTGTTTCTTGCTATGGATTTTACTGGATATATTTTGTATTTGAAGCAAGAGAGAAATGCACAGATGATGATTAATAGTTTGTCATGACAAGAAGGATTCCTATCAGGCTTGATGACAGCTGCTTTGCTTTATTTTTATTCTGTTTTTATTTAGAATACTCTCCACCTTCAGGTGACACAACATGGTGATACTGTTTTTGGTGGAATTCAAGGCAGTTTCTTTACTAAGGCCAGGCCTTTGTTTGAAGATGTCCTCATTCATTTGCACAACTGATCAGTCTGATTCAAGCTGAATGATGAAGAACCAGGAAAAGCAGAAGGGGTCTTGAAGCTGTCCTTCAAGAAAAAGTAAAGCACCAGCAGCTGACCACTTGAATCATACCCCATAAATAGGGGAAAAACCTGAAGAGCCACTGTCAGTATTGAAAATACTGGGCTAGACAAGTTAAAGGTCTGACCCAGTATGAGGCATCTCCTGTGATACTGTGAGTTCTCTACCTGCCCCTTAACTCAAAATACAAATGAACTGCACAAAGCAATCTGTTTGAGTTTCATTTCATTTACAGCTGGAGAGGCATAGGGATGCTTGTGTTACATTTGCAAGCTTATTATTATGACACTTTGAGATCTGCTCAACTAGACAGATAAGATAATTTAGCAGATTACTTTAACAAAGCCATTTCCAACCTGTAGTTCTAAATTTGGAATTTTAAAATACTGCAATCATTCTGAGAAAATGAATGGGAAAACTATACATGCAAATCACGGATGTTTCTACAATGAAAACAGTTTACATGCCTGAGTAAACAATTTCTTTAAAAACTTGCATATCCAATTTGCTATTACGTTTTGATTTATCATTGTCTATAAAAAAGAAAAGCAAACATAGATCTGTTTCTCTTAACTCCATCTTGGAAATAAGTGACCAGCTGCTGTTGCCCATGTGTTTGAGATGGTCATTTTCTACTCACCTGATTAGCTTTAAGCATCCTTTTGCACTAAAGAATGGCTGCCACCAGTTTCAAAAGGAGTTTCTTTATACTCAGAGTTGTCTATCATTTTTGCAGATTAGACCTCGTAATGTCAGCCAGTGCCCTCAATAAAAATCAAACCTAACTCTCTTCTCATACATTATTGGACAGACATGGCTTTTATCATTTAAAAAAACAATGATGGTAAACAAGCAAAATCTTTTCAAAAATTTGTCAACACATATTTAAAACAGAGTATATGGATAGTGAGCAATATACTTGGACAACCATCTTTATATAAATATATTACTACCTAACTTAAATGTTTCTTTTAACAAAGAAAATAGCAAAGGAGTAGGCAAATACATAAGACACGTTCCTCGCTGCTTCTATGAAACAACCTCTGTTCTTTGGGTGTGAAGACACTGGCAATGTGCTACTTTCTCCTCTAAACCTTTCTCCTCTAAGCTCCTGTAGATCCCCCAAACTGTGTCAATCAAGAGGCTTTAGTTAAAACCCATGTAATAAATCTGTTCACACACCCTCTTGTCAACTCTAATCACAATAATTACATGCAGATGCTCCTTACCATATGGTTTTCCCTTATCTTCTCATTGTTTTAGTGACAGCTTTCCCAGTTGGCTCCACCCACCCACTTTGGACATTTCCTTTTCAAATGAAATCTTAGGAAGGAAGGGAATATCACGTTTCTGTGCATGCATACTCCACACCCATCCAGTTCACTTATTGGAACTAGGAAAACCCCATGTCAAAAAGGATTTGAACATTCTTCTTCTGAAGAATGGAACACTTGACAATCATGTCACAGAACTTTTAAGTGAATCCTCTAAACTAGGGTCTTTGGGACAATTTCTGTAAAGGTAATAAATGGCTTTCCTCAAAGCATTCATAGTAAATAGCAGATAGGACATCCAGCCCAGGTGTGTTACCAGTGTCAATTTTCTTAATCACTTCAAGCATTTCTCTTACCATTACAGGCATGATCAACATCTGTTTCTGTGAATCTGAAATCAATGGTACACTTTGTTTGTCTAGGTATTCCTTTAATTTTGGCAATGAGATTTGTTGCCTTTTATATAGCAAAGAATAATATTGATGAAACGGCTTTTGAATATTTACATTATTGGCTGTCTCTTTCCCCTCATTTATTTTTAGAATTATTTTTTCTCTCTTTCTTTTCTCAATTTAAATGCCAGCCATTTCCCTGGCTTATTTCTAAATTCAGAGTTCTTTTGCTTTGCATAACGCATCTTTTTCTCACTCTCACTTGTAGTTAACATTGATAACAGTCTCTGTAAAATCTTAAATTGATTGGTAACAGCTGTTTTTGAGGGATACTTTTTAAATTCTTCCTTTCTATCTCCTTCAAGACTAATTGCAATTTTTCTCATCTCTTTTAAATTCTGTTGTATAAAACATCCTCCCTGAAATGCCTTACTTGGGTCCCATATCACTTTAATATACAACAGAAAATAAACCTTTCTCCAAGTTGTTCTCAAAACATTCTATCAACGACTTTTCGCATCTGTTCAAATTATACTTGAATTTGTCCACCTTCAATTGGTCCATTATTGATGACAAACACATGTTTAGCAAGGAAACAGCTTCCTTGGGAGTTAGATAGAAAGGAGAAACAGCATTGAGTGTCATCAGTATACTAGCGACACCTGACCCCCAAGCTCCAAACAACCTCTCCTTATATTTTCATGCATAGTAAACTGCACAGGCCAAGGAACATAGGCTATTTCCACACTAGCCTGTTATAGTGCTATTATTCCACTTTCAACATTCTATGGAATCTTGGAGTTTGAGGTTCTTCCCTAAACTGCAAACCCAAGATTCCATAGGATGTTGAAAGTGGAATAATAGCACTATAACAGGCTAGTGCGGAAATGCCCATAGATTAAAACAGGAATAGCCCAGCACCACCTTCCTCACTCTCCTCTCAAGAGAAGAGCAGAGCCCCATGCCATGAGGCAGCTTAGAAGAATACCATGGCTGATGATACTGAAAGTTGCCCTAAGTCCAGCACCTTCTCTCTAGTTCCCAGAATAGGTCACCCACCAAGACAACCAATGTAGTTTCTGAAGCCATATTAAAATGAACATAGATAACACATTTTATTCAGCAACACTGAAGCTACCACATGCTCCAGTATTTTGTTCAAAAATGTAGAACTGGATACTGGTTGGTAGTTATTCAATATGGTTCCATCCAAGGAAGGGTTTTTTTCAACTGAAAGTCTCACAACAACCTTCCTCAGGCATACTGAAGTCCTGTGTTGCTGTAAAAAGTCCTGTGTTGCTGTAAAAAGGCACGGATTACTCCCTTACTCTCTAGGCCAGTCCCAGACTTGTTTAATGAGTCATGATGGGGAAAGATCTAGAACATGTGCATTGGCTCTCCCCTCTCCAAGCATCCTGACCACTTCCTCAGATTGTACAAATTGAAAAATATCCATTAGTATTTGACAAACAGGGAGCAGTGTTAAATTCATTGCACCTGTACCAGCTATAACACCCAAATCGGAATGAATCCAAGCAATTTTATTTGCAAACTGTTGGCCAAATTCTTTGCAGCAGATCATCAAGTGGTCTGAGTTCTCTTGTGGGCCAGGCTGTAAAAAGACTGCTAACCACTTTAAATAGCTTACAAGACAGCTCTTTGCAGATGCAACGGTGGCAGAGGACAAACAAACAAACAAGATATTTTTGGCTGCCCACACTGCCATAACACATGCCAAATATTCACTCAGATTCACTCTGAGTTTTCTACTAGCATTGTCTAGTCTCACTTGTTTTATTGCTGTCAGCTCCCTAAGGAATCTGAAGACCGGTTTAACTCCATGACAGGGGACAGCCAGGAATGATCATGTCTACCACCCAATAATCTATTCCAGACTTCAGCAGAATTGCCTGCAAAGGTAACAGGAAAATCCTCGAGAACTATAAGAAAAATGTCCAGATCCATCAGCCTCTGGGGCAGACCAGGAAAGGTGATTCTGGCAGTAGCTACAAGCCCCAGTAAGTCTATACCTCAGTAGGCAGTGTTCTGACCATGGTTATGGAAAGCTCCTGCACCACTAGATCATCCTCATTCCATTCAGGATGGAAAATAAGGTCAAGAGTATATTCAGTGGAATGAATGAGGCCAGATACCATCAACAGGGTAGCATTCCCCCATATTTCACCCACAGTAAGTAATCAGTTAGGGCAACTGAAGCTGTTTGGGCATCATACTCTGGCTTGAAATCAGGGTACTGAAATGCTCTATATAACCTGTATCCTCCAATACTGTCTGAAGGTGCACATCCACAATACGCTCCATCACTTTGCCCCAAAGGAGATATAAGCAATGGAGGGCAGGAGATAATTTCTCACATGCCTTTACCGGACAGAACATCCTACAGGCTCCTTCAGGACAGCAGAAGCAGAAGCTTGTTCAAGGTTGAGAAGCAGTTCCTTTCTGCTAGTTTCATCAGCAGGCTCCTTTAATAATGCATTTACTGGCATATGTGAATATAGATTTCTTTCCCTAAATCAACACTTATCTCAGCCACAAGATGGCTTATAGCAGTTTCTGCACTTTTCAGCATCTAGTGTCATAAATAAGAAATGTGTCATAATGGAAACCAGGCAGATTTTAAAATAGATTTAAAATTCAGCGATCATATGGTTTTTGCACATCCAGGGCTAAATTCAACACTAGCCCTATTTAGAATATACATTAAAATAAATTGGAGTTAAATCCTATTGATTTCAGTGGATCTATTCTAGATAGAAAACAGAACTTAGATATCTTTTGTGGTCAGTGACTAGGAAAGCTGGCAAATTCTGGGAGCTCTGGGCCAAAAAAGGAACTTTCCAAGGTATAAACTATAATTAATTTCAGCCCACAAAGTGCACCTGCTAAAGTACTATTAACTTGCACGTAAGGGAGAAAGAAGAGATTATTTTGAAAGGGTTATTTCGGTGATATATTCTGCTAGTATGGAACAATTCTTCCATAAAGGTGTTTATTATGATTGTGGTGGTGTTACACTTCTGGCCATCTGGACTTCTATTCAGCCAACTCCCTTGACAGAATTCCTAAACTATTTAATGTCAAGCTGTAAAACTGCTAACTGTGATTTATAGCCAGTGAGCTTTTATAGACACAACAGAAGCTTATGTTTTTTTCCAGACAGATATGGAATATCCATGCAATAGCTTCGATTTACAGGAAAATTATTTCTAATTTGTTATTTCATTAGGAGCTTGAAATATGATGATAAGCAAAACATACCAGGCAGACAAGACATGAGTAACTAATAAACATAGGCTTTGATTCATGCTATTTCTTGTTAGTTTTTCACCTCAAGAGACTTAATCTTCTATTACTCTTCAGTGGAAATGGACAGTAAAATATTATTTTCCATTTACTTTAATGGCTTTTTGGATGCATTATTAATATGCAATATACAATGAATAATTGCATACTTACATTTTTATGTTATGTCTTTTTCTGCTGCACAAGGTTTTCAATAGATTTTAGGCCTAAAGCATAAATTATAGCTACCCAGGGAAGGATGTGCTTGCATATACTGTTCTTTTCTTTATTACAGTATTGTTTGCAAAAGGAAATGGGTTAACTCCTTGCTTCTTTGAATGAGTCATAAGCTCCCTTTCTAATATGCATGCCTGCTATAACTAAAATGTTCAAAATTTCAGTCAGAGAACAAAAAAGGTTTAGTGAGATTAGTCCTAAATTTTTTATGGAGCATCTTCAAGTCATTTCTGACTTGAAGGTGACTCTATCATAGGGTTCAGCTGCCAGGATTATTTCAGCGGCAGTTTGCCAGTGCCTTCCTCTGTGGTTGAGGTACTGTGTCACTTGCCCAAGGACACCCGATAGCTTTCCATGCCTGAAAGGGCATTTGTGCCTGGCATCCTGGAGTCCCGGTCCAACACTCAAACTACTGCACCATGTGTCATGAGCCAGGCTGAGCATGCTGGCGATTCACACTTGGACTCCGATTTAGACTTGGACTCCCAGCCGGGGGAGGATCCCTTGGAGGGGCCTTCGAGAGAGGGGGCTCCTTCAGAGTCTAGGGAGGAGTCTGCCAGTGACTCCACAGCTATCCTGGGCACGGATCCCGAGCCAGTACCTGCAGCAGATGTTTGTGCTCCAGAGGCAGAGGCTAGTGCTTCTGACTCGACAGAGCCTGGTGTTTCTGACTCCAGCCCGGAGTTTGCAGCAGACCCTCCCCCCACGTTCCTCCAGAGGTGGCTGGAGAAGGGGGCGGTTCGGAGGTCTCAGCGGCTGCGGGAGAAGCGTCTGATGAATCGGCCCTGAAGTCTTGAGAGGCTCCAGCTGTGAGCCGGGCCAACGGACGTTTGATCAGCCCCAGCTGGGCTAAAGACTGTGTATTTAAGACAGACGCTGTTGGAGTTGGGCACGGGGCAACAATCGTCTACCAACTGGGAATCTGCGTCCTGTGTCATGGGCTTTCTGTTCCAGGCTAAACCTTGCTGTTTGAGTTTGCTGCCCCTGGGACTTGGATGTTTGTTTTGGTGACGTAACCTCTTGATTTATTTATTACTAAAGCCATAAACTCAGCTCCTGCCTCTGTGCCTGCTTAGCCGCTGCCTGACATTGACACCATGCTTGATAGTATTAAAATAAACAAACAAAATAGCTGCTGAGCAGTAACCACCCACAAAGCAAAATAGCAGGAAAAAAAATCATAATTGGATAACGCCATAAAATCATAAAGAAATGCTGTTATAAGGCAACTTTTATGCTCCGAACTAAGCAGAATTCCCCATGTATTTGCTCTTCTTCCTAATAACAAGACAACATATTAAATCCTGCCTAACAGAAAATTCTCAAATGAACAAATCCACACCATCTATTGCTGCTGATTACTTTCTGATAGAATTAGACTCCAGTTCCACAAACACACCCATTTTATTGAAACAGTGAGGGCCTAGGAGCTCTTTGGTCTTTTGTATCATTTTTATTTCCAAATCTAAAAAATGTTTGTCATATTTTGCATTAGGAAAGAAGGTGTTCCCAAGCTGTGTATTTTATAGAATTATATCAGCTTTGTAGATGTAGGAGCTGTTTGTTTGTGTACACATACCACATAGTGCTAGTGCAATACTAAAATAGCTGTTCCCATAAACTGGAATGGCCACCAGGGTATTTCAAAGCAATAGTCAACTGGGTGGAATCAGTGGTAATAATCTGTGTCGAAAAACTCATGAATTTTGTTGTTTGCAGCCCATTAAATATTATAGCAAATGTAATTTGCTGCCTTTGTATCAGTAGGGTCATTAATTTATTCCAGATTTCAGTCCAAACTTTACAGGAGCTATCCAAAGTGCTGAACACTCCTCATAAGACTAGCAACTTGGCTAGTTTTCTAAACATTCAGAATAAAACCTGGAGTGGATTCACCATCCCAATATCATGGGAGCCTCCAGCCACCACTGGTTTAAGCACTGCTATGGGATGAACCCACAGAAAATCCTAGTATGGTAGTGTATTGTGGAAGATGGAAAAGATGGATGAATATGATCTCATATTTCCAGCTTGGTATTCTCTGGTTCAATAGCTGGCAGGTTTTAGTTTTGCAGAATATACTTTGTTTTTCCCTGGACACAACTGCACCAAAATTATGGGGCAGGGAGTCAGCGCAGAACTGAAGAACAAGGTTCCAGAAGTCCAATTTGCATGAAGATCCTTTCATTGGCAAATCTACTCTTGTTTTTCTCAACCCAGCCTTCTTGATTTTAGCAGAAGGGAAAATGGACTTTTTAGCTTTTGCTGAAATCCATGAACTAGAGCAATGATCCAGGTCTACTGGCAGATCTCAAGGTGATTTGCAGATCAATCAAGATTTTCAGCTCCCAGTAGTTTGACCAATTGTGTTGTTGTTGTTGTTGTTGTGTGCCTTCAAATCATTTTCAACTTATGATGAACTCAAGGCAACCTTATCCTGGGGTTTTCTGGGGCTGCGACTATGTGATGTACCTAAGGTCACCCAGTGGATTTCTACTGCTAAGCAGGGAATTGAACCCTGCTCTCCAGAGTCATAGTTCAACACTCAAGCCACAACACCATGCTGATTTGAAGTAGATCTTGATTTTGGCTGCCTGAGATCTATCTCATTTGGGGCCACCCATTCCCTGTGGGTTTTTTGTACAATAATTGACATTATGGAGGCTTGAAGCACTACTTATCAGAAAGCAATGCAAGTCAGTTCTGGTTTTTTCTCTTACTAATGACCATATTTGCTTACTAACAGCAAAGAGGTGCAATACAGACTTCAGAAAGCAACACTGTCAATTCAGTTGGTATCCAGCCTTAATGCCCTGAATGCTTTTTTTTTTGTTTAAAAAAACCCTTTAAATACTGAAGAAATTATTCATAAAAGATGTTGCTGACATCTCTTGAAATATTTATACCTTTCCTCACCCAAGTTTCAGAAAGGCTTAAGGAAAAGAATATAAAAGCATACATTTATCAACACATCTTAAAGAAACACAGCATGAAATTCTGGAAAAAATATCTACAACATGGAAGCAGACAACTTGCACAGAACTTTGGAAAGGCAGAATAATTATGACAAATGTCATTAAAAATGAAAAAAAAAAGGATAGAAGCTTTATGAAATGGTGCTCAGACAGCTGAGGGATTCCCCTTTGTAGTTAAAAGTTGAACGGGGAGAACATTGAAGATAATGCCATGCATCTGCAAACCCCTGGTCTTTAGCTTTAGACATTTGGTAGAAACTGTTTGATATTATGCCACATGGAAGCTATTAAAATGAGAAATGTGCACAATGAAGTTTCACTCACCGAGAAGAAAGGCTTGGCTTGCCGCTTTTACTACAGCTGGTATAAATTCCTGGGCCATCATCAAAGAAACTTCCAAGTGCCAATTTTTGCCTGATAGACTCTCTCTCATTTTTCTGAGCCTAAAAATAAATATGTAAGTAAATAAAAAAATTTAAAAATGCAGAAGTAAACAATGACCATCAACCCACTGACAGCAATTCACATTCCAGTCTAAGTACTACTTTCAAGTTAATCCAGCATGTCAGCATTCACATAACAGTGATTTAAGGTTAACCCAACACGTCAACACACAGTACAAAATTATTAGAGAGTACCATTGCACTAAATGTCACTTAAAGAGATATTTATTCCACATTTCTTTACAAATATTGAATAGTGTTACATGTGAGTCTCTTAACTGTTGTCTGAAGTTGATCATGAGTGTAAATAATGGTTAAAGCAATGATTACACACACACACACACACACACACTATATACATATACATATACATATACATATACATATATATATATATATATAGTAACTGAAACATGAAATAAATAACTCTAAGCATTACTTATTTCATGTTTCAGTTAGTGTATGTATGTATGTGTGACTCTGGATACCAGGGTTCACTTGCCCATGAAAACCTACTGGGTCACCTTAGGTACACATACTCCCGACCCACAGAAAACCGTGTGACAGGTTCACCATAGGGTTGCCATTAAGTTAGAAATTACTTGGAGGCACACAATAACAACAACCACACACACACACACACACAATCCTTGCATTAACAATCCAGTGAATGATGCCGTTAAAAAAAAAGCAACTTGCTACATTTTTAGACCCCCCAAGACTACATCCTCAAGTAGCCTTCCTTTCTCCCACCCCACTTGTATGCCCAGTCTCATAACTACACAGACGTTAAGGGTTTCTACCATGGAATAAATGATGCTATTGTCCATGTTCCCTTGATCTTTCTTTTTGGTGTTTAGCAGAAGGTGCCCCTATTGCCTGAACATCTTGGCTATGCTTTGAAGGAGAGTGGAAGCAGTGGGCTTGTGTGGCTCACAAGCAATTAATTCTGAGAATCTTGTGATTTGGGGTCTTGGATTTCATTCTGGTTAGAAATTCAAGGGTGGCGGAGGAGAACAACTGCAATGTTATATCACAAGATCATCCCTTCTTGTTTAGATGTATCTGTTTTATGGATTTAGATATATTTATGATTTCATTTCCATTTAATGTACGCTTTATATGAATACTGTGGTGAATATGAATAGTGTAGTTAATACTGTGCTATAGGCACAATGACAGATTTGGTTGATAGGGAGTGAAGTTTCTGCTTAGTCTTATAGTTCATTTGGTGACCATGAGTGAGTTATGATGTCTCCGTCTAACCCACCTCACAGGGCGGTTGTGGGATGTCTGCTACTCTGTACCTTCTCCCTGTGTTTAATATAATATATAAATTCTTCCCTTGCTTGTGTAATTTTATTTTTTTTAAAGTGTAAAAATTGTCGAGCATTGGTTTAGCTTGTAGCTGATTTCATGTTCTTATCTCTAAACACTGTTAAATTTCTGGTGGTGGTACAGTCATAGTTACTCTTATATGAAGTTTCCTTGACATCTTTATTTGCTCTCCAGATTGACATTTTTCAAGGCTCGCAAAACAGTGATAGAAATGGAAGCATTTTCAGCCATGTGTAATAGAGATTGGATGGTGGTAGTGGCGGGGATCTAATGAGACAGCCTTCTGAGATTTCCTTTATGTTATAGAAGTACTTGTTGTAAAGTGAAAACGAATGTATCAGCTTATTAAGTTCAGCAAATGTGCTTTTAAAGGTATTGATTTTTCTCATGTGATGCAGTTTGTTTGCTTCTGCACTTTTTGAGACAGAAAAGCAATATGCTAGATCTATGATACATAGCTGAGGATCTTTCCTGAAGGTATGGGGAAAGACTTCAGTTAGTTGCAGCATCTACTTGCAGCTGCTAATGAGTAGTATTAATGATGCTACGGCTCCAAATCACTATGCAAGTACAAGAATGACTGCTGCAACAACTTTAAGCCAGACAGTTTGGCATCAGTTTCCAACAGTAATAAACAAGGGAGGAAATAAAGCATGTTGCTCCTTAGTAGAATTTAGAATGCGGTGGGCATGCTCTAGAGTCCAGAGGGCTAAACTGCTGGAACTTTCAGCTTTCTTAGAGGGCTGCAAGCCTGTTGATATTTTGGGCAACAAGTTGTACTGCCTTTTGGGATTTTTTTTTCCTTTTCCTGTTTTGTAGTAAGGAATCCCTTTTCCTTCCAAGAACATGCAGTGATTCCACAAAGGGCCCTTTTGGCCCTTAAAAGGCAATTCTGGAGGAAATAATTTTCTTCAGTATTTTTTTGAGCAGTGACAGGCCCTATGGGCACTGACAGGCTCTAGGGCCACATGATTCCCAACCCTGATTTACAGCAACCATTTGACTAATTAAGCATCACAGATTGATAAGAAAATGGCTTCAGACTTGCATCTTAAAAGGAGTCCTTTGCACCAGTATCTCTCATCTCCTCATTTGAGATGCTGAGAAACCTAGAACTTCCTATACTACGTGTGAGGATTAATACTGAGCTTTATTTTCAGGTGCTTACAGAAGTTTCCTCCACCTATTCAGCTGTTCAGAAAAATCTCAACACAATATTGCACAGAAGGAAATTTGTTAGACAAACAGTCGGTTAAGGCAAGGCCTCATGGATGATAGTTGTTTTGCTTGGCCTGAATAGTTTATGTTCTGGCCTGAACAAAAGCTGCAAGCAAGTGCCATTCATATGCACAAACTCATCTATGCAATCTTGCTAGCTGGCCATGGAAAGAGTGTTGATTATACCCTGATTAGGGTATAATCAACATACCCTAATTGAACTTTGAGTAATCAAGTGAGTTTGCAGCTCAGGATGGTGAAAGCTCACACTGATTTTACTCTGAGCCCATGCTTCCTGCTTCCATGATACATAGCCTCTTGAAACTTGCTTCTAGCTTTTGTGCATACATCTGCCATCTAATACAACTATTATCAATGATAATGGTTCTAGGACTAAAATCTTTCCTTGACAAAGAAGTTTTCTAACAAAACCACCTTCCATGTCCATTGTGGGAGCAAATTTGTAACACAGTCACAACAATGTCCCACTTTTCTTTTGTAAAAATATCTAACTCAAGTAACCATTGATGATATTCAAAAAATCGTATTACTCATTAGTTCAGTTTTTGACAGCTGTTTCACAGACAACCTTCTATCCGCTGTTAAGCTAAGAAATATCCCAACTCCCCATTAAACACGGGCTCAACTATCATTCAGTTTCCCATAATCCTTTCTGCACACGACGCATAGGGAAACCAGGGTATTCCAAAGCTTTTTGGCCTGTAACTCTAATGCATCCTACTCAGCATAGCGAATTACAAGAGACTGTGTAGAGTGCAGTTGAAAACAACTGGAGGACCAAAGATTCCCTACCGATGCTGGACAGGAAAATCTAAAATTGTATGCCTGTGCCATGGCTTTGAAAGTTATCATGAAGTCACTCTGTTTATGGCCACAAATTAAATGAACATGTCCAATTTTAGGTCCCAGTCCTAGGTAAAGGCAATCACATATTACCTACAATATAAATCGCGAATGCCAAGAGACAAGGACCAATTACATTATGATGATGTACATGCAAGCAGTGCTGCAATGACAGTTAACACTACTGTAAGTACTGGCTTGAAACTGGCATCAATAGCATCATTATAAAGAGGCAAGCAGAAACACAACCCTTTGGCTGCAGCAAAAATTCACAGTAGGAGACCAAAGAGTTATTAGAAAATCATTTGATGCACTTTTTTTTTTAAAAAAGAGATGTGTACATACACTTACGCCTCAATAATGTTAGTTTTATATTTCGTGATATGGCAGTGGAGGTCACTGGAGTCTTTCCAACACATTAAAAAAACTATGTTACAGTGACATATTGGAGGCTTGGGGTTTATGCTATTAACACTGGCAGCTAAACTACAATTAAGGAACCTAGCCAAATCATTTAAAAGAATGCAAGCATTAGCTATTCTATTAGGCTTACAAGTCTTCTGGCCAAATATCTATACATAATGCACTGTAAAGTTGTTTTGCAGGCCATTTATCTACTTTTAATAATAAATCTTTCCCCTCCAAAATGTAGACATTTAAAAATACAGTTCTTTAGCACTAAAATATTCAGTGGCCCTGCTGGTGAAATGGCTGTGAAAGATTTAATAACAATGCAGGTTAGTGTTTAGACTCACAAACATTATTTAAATGTTAATAAGGACACTTAACAGTTTCATATGTACCTGACTGAAATATGCAAAGGAATATTGGCTGCCCATAGCCATGCTCAAGATTCTATTGCTGACATACAGAGCCTTAAATAACTCAGGACTAGGATATCAAGCCGATTGTCTCCTTCTCACCCGTATAAATACCCAGTCAATTTCTGAACTCTTGGGACAAAACCCTATTGGCCATTTCAGGACAAATGGAAAGTCATTACAGAATTTCATGGGTGTAGGCCTTTTCCAGAGATTCCAAAACTGTGTGTGTTTATTTATTTATTTATTGCAGGGAGTGGCTTAACACTGGCAAGGAGGCAACTGTTAATTTTAGTTACTCGTGTTTGTGTACATGCCTTCAAATCATCTGCTGACTTACGGCGACTGTGAATTTCACTGGGCTTTCTTAGGTGGTTTTGCCAGTTCCTTCATCTGAAATGCTACTTGTAGGTAGCTAAATCTGACTATCATGAAAGCAACAACAAAATAATAAAAGTATTATAAACTGTATAAATAAAAAGTGCAATTAATATCTCAAACAAACAGAAAAATATGTCAGACCCTATTGCGCAAAAGCAAAGGTCTCCTATTGCATCCATCCTCCCATTAGAATACTTATATGAAAAAAAAAAGGTGTGGGAAGACGTTAGAAGATACAAGACTGTAGACATAACACTCCCAGAAGAAAAGGTGAAAAAATGTTAATCTACTGAACTTGAGGTGTAGAGAATCAGGTATAGAGTGCAGCCAGGGATAGGGCAAATTATTTATCCTACCCATTGTCATTCAGTCTTCCTTAAATATGAACACTTTTTCAAGCAGAATGTATACTTAGAAGTTCCTTCCATGTTCCAGTGTAGCTTACTCCGAAGTAAGTATGGATTGGATAAATGGTATGCAACCTTTGTTATTAAAGGGAATAGCCACTTCTATATGTGTGTGTATGCTTGATCATTTGTTGTATTTCTGATTGATAATTCCCAAGGAGGTTCAACTACATACAAGTCTTAGTAGTCCAACTGCCCAGATTATTTCAAAGAGGGATCAGATTCCCAGGGTCCATGATCTTTACAATGGAAAGCCTTCGGTGAGGCAGAACTTTCATTGTAAAAAATCATCTGTTTCCTTACAAGCTTTCCCTGGCTTGTATTTATAATGTGACTTTGTTTGATGTTTCATTGTTCACACCAAAGCATATCATATAATAACATATCATATCTGTTGTATATGTAAATCAATCAATTATTTTATTACATCAAGCATTACACCATCAATTGTATTAAGCAGTATACCATCCATCCATCCATCCATCCATCCATCCATCCATCCATCCATCCATCCATCCATCTTTACAATGCCAAACTTCACTTCAAAAGGCAAGTGACTCCTTTCTATATATGAGATAATATTTCACAAACAACATCTATCATTCTCGGAAGGTTTTCAGCATTATGTTTACTTCTTAGTTATTTATGCATATAAATGTTACATGCTGCTACTAAAACGTATATCCCACTTTTCCCTCAAAAAAAAAAAAAAAGTCAGAATGGCTAACAAATATAAAAATAGGTATACAACAACAACTACTTCTTGTTATTTGTCATCAAGTCAGCTTCAACTAATGGTGATCCTACATATGAGAGACTTCTGGCTTAGTCATCAACTGGTCTGCTCAGGTCTTGCAAATTCAGTGCTGTGGCTTTGATTAGATCAATCCACCTGTAGTATGGTCTCCTTTTTCCCCTACTGTCTTCCACTTTACTCAGCATTACTGTCTTTTTCCAGTGAGTCATGTCCAAAGTACAAGAGCCTCAGTTTAGTCATCTTGGCTTCTACAGTCATCCTTCCACATTCGCTAGGGTTAGGGGCACAGGACCCCTGTGAAAGTGAAAAGAATGTGAATAACTCTAGACCCTCCCAAACCATGTTTAACACACACAAAAAAGTATGATCACCATATTCAACCCACCATACATTCCTTTGAGGCATCATGGTTCCTTCACAAAGTAGAAGTGGGTGGCTGGTGGAGCTCACTGCCACCTCCACGGCTGCCCCACACCATTTTTAATAGGGACTTACAACCCTCGTTTGCAGTTTCTCAGTCTCACAGGGGTTGCCATCCCTATTAAAAATGGCATAGGGAGGTAGCAGAGGTGACAGCAAATAATCTGTGAATACTCAAATCCACAAACGTGAAACCCACAAATGTGGAGGACTGACTGTAGTGAGATTTCAAGGGTGATTTGCTGTAAGACCCATCTATTTTCTCCCCTAACAGTTCATGATATCTGTAGAACTCTCCTCCAGCACCATTTAAAATGAGTTGATTTTCTTCCTGTTAGCTTTCTTCATGTGTAGCTTTCACAATCATATATAGAGATCTGAAATACAATGGCCTAGGTGATTCCGACTTTGATAGCATCCTCTTGCTCATGTTTCACAGTAACAAGCATACAGATACAGAGCCACATTGCATACATATTTAGACACACACAGACATACAGATACATAGGCATACCTGATACCCAAAGTAATATACAGTCATCATGAATAGCAATGATGAGCCTTCTTTTAAAGCCATTCAATTTGATGACTACCGCATCTTGAGACAAAAAAATCCAGTGTTCTTCTGCATTGTGTGAAATACGTCCTTTTATTTCTCTTCACTGTCCTATCATTCATCCTCATCAAAGCTTCTTCCTTTACATTATCTTGATATTATAGATAATTTTATATGCTTGTATGATGGTACTAACAATTTGCTATTAACCATCTTTCTCCTAAGCTAAAGAGCCCAAAGGTTTCCACCTGGGGGAAGTGTTCCAGTCTCTTTATCATTTTGCTCACCCATTTCTGCACCTTCACCATTTTAATATACCTTTTGAGGTGCAGTGACCAGTACTGTACATACTATTCTATTCTAAATTAGCCAGAGATTGTCCAGAGCTATCACAGTATCTGTGAAAGAGTTAAAACGTGAACTTGGATCTCCAATATATAAACCTAACACCATATGCCGTAATAGACAAACTCATGAACCTAAACCACCATACTGAGCAGCAGAATTTTTAGTCCTAGCAGTGTTGCTATGGACCTGCTGCAAAGTGATCCATGCTGAATACAATCTCATTTGTTAATACAGTTAATGGATGTTTTGCCACTTACAGTATAACATCTGTAATAAGAAAATCTCAACATGGAAGTATTTGGTGAAGGCTCTTTGAAGTCTAGTGTTTTAAAAAAAATATAGATAACTTGATATCCTAGATGTGTTTATAGCATGGACTATATTTTGTTCTCCCTAAGAGAAAGATAACCTAACTTTTCCCATATAACAGATATAGTTTATAAGAAAGGAAAAAAGAGTTCCAAACTGCATTACTGAGACAGTACAGTTGAAGTCATCATTGTTGTACATATTTTTCAAGATGTTTGACAACATTACTAATCAGCAAATTAAGCAAATTAAAGGTAGACACAAGCCTCAGATTTACAAGATGGTGACATCATCCTATTTAGTCCAGTAGATCATACTATAAGCTCAGATGATGGCAGTTTACTAAATACTCAGATTTTGTCATCATCTTTATTTGGGCTTCACGTTATTTATTTAACAGGATACCAGATGATGCTTTCTTGCACTAGTCTTCATGTGTTTAGGACTACACATTAGTACCAAACAAATTTATATGGTCAACCCACCTAAAGCTCTGTTATAGTACTAGCTATTCACAAATCAGAGACAAAGAAATCATTCCTGTCATCTTCTCTGAGAGACACATTTTCCTGGTTCTCATAAAAACTACCAGGGAAACTACCCCACAAGTTCCCTAGACAGCTTGCTGAGTGGATATTTAATTAAATGTATGCATTCACTCTTTTCCAAAGAACTCTGAGCACAATTTTAACATGAAAACAACCTGTAATATGTGAGGCGAAGAGAGATGCCCAAAGCCACCCAGGGAGCAAGCTGAACAGGGATTTAAGCCCACACTTCTCACATCTAATATTCCAGCCAGAGAACACTACAAACTTTTAATGATCAACCTAAACCTAGTTTTCTATAAATCCATTCTGACTTTTCTTACCCTCAGGAGGGATGGTGAACAAAACTGTTCTCTTTAATATAGTATGGAAGTCAAACCATAACACTGAAAGAACAAATTACCAGACAAGATTTGCTATGTAGCTTGGGGCAGGGGCGGTAGAACACCTAGTGATGAAGTCTCTAGATATGGTATTTTATTTCCAAGAATGTATCATGATCTGTTCATCTTGGTGTGCTTCAAACAAACTTTATTGGACAAGCTTTGCAGCCTTTCTCTGTTTTATTGCGGCTTTTATGATGTTTCAGAAACCCAGGCAACCTATTTTCACTCCTTTTGTCTGAATTGTTAAGGAGTGTTTGAATCCCACAAAACCTACCAGGATCATTAGCTGATTGATCATCCAGCAGCAATAACACATTAGCAGATAATTTTATTGATCCTTTTAAAGTACATTTATTTCATGAATTACCAATAAATGAGTTTTATATGTTAACAGTGTACATTCTTAGTAAGGTTTATCATATATAAACATATATATATGCAAACTGAAAACAGTGTTTATATAAGCCCAGCTGTCCTCTTATTGGGTGTCATTGCCTTCCCCTTTTAATCCACTTGACCCTTTTGGGCTTAAAGTATTATTGAGTGTTTTCATGAACAAATACTCTCAAAAACTTCACTTTCTTGGTATTTATAACACTAAAAAAATGACTAGAAATAGACCAAAAGACAGATATACGAGTCCTAGAATTTAAAGCAAGTCAAACTATATTCCTGGTGTTCTATGTCATTCATTGTACCTAACTTAAAATTAAACAGTCTTTCAATGTCAATTTACACTTAAAACAAATGAACCAAGCCTAACCACAATTTCTATTTGTGTGTGTGTGTGTGTGTGCGCGCGTACGCGGGTACACACATGCCTTCAAGTTACCTGTCAACTTCTGGTGACCCAATGGATTTCATAGGGTTTTCTTCAGCAAGGAACACTCAGATAGTTTTGCTAGTTCCTCCCTTTCAAATATAGCCAACCTGTCTATTTTGCCATGTGATAATATGGAGTAAATTCAGACTGTGATATTCTGCTTTAAGTTCAGGACTAGCATGTCAAACGTCTAGGCTCTAGAATCAAACCTTGAGGAGCCAGAAACATTTGTAAAGGTCCCAGTTCTGAGACTAGCCCTCTTATGTTTGTGACTACTTTGGATTTTCCAATCCAGATTTCATTAACCTTACCATTAAGGTAAACAGTGAGGTCAATGTGGATCAAAGTTCAAAACCCCTGATGGGTATGAGCATGGGGAAGGTTTATTACTACCTCTGATTTATTAAGCCAGAGGTAATCCAGAGGTAATCTACCTTGAACCTCTGATTTATTAAGCCAGAGGTAATCCACCTTGAACCCTCATGATGTTACTGGATTGCAACTCACACCAGCCTTAACCAGCTTAACCAATGGTGAGTAATGATGAGAGTTGCAGTTTCACAACAGCTGGAAGGTCACAAGTTACCCTTTTATGTACTAAGCCAGAAGATTCATAAAATATCCTTGTAGTCCTTTCACAAAATGCAATTATAGAACAATAATTCCACTTTGACTACCATGGTAACATCCTATGGAGTCCTAGGATTTGCAGCTTAGGGAAGGAGAATTCTCATTCAGAAGCTTCTAGTGCCTAAACTACAAACTCCAAGATTCCACAGGATGGAAACATGGCCATAAAAGTACAGAGTACAAAAGTACAGAGTGAAAGCACCCTTAGTCTTTAAGATGCCACAAGACTTGCTGGATCTCAGTAAAACAGATATCCACTGAAAATTACTAAATTTCCATTTAGGCAAGGAAATGTAGTGAAATGTATCAAACATAGATGCATGAGGCAATAAGTATGGCTAAGAAAAAAACAAATAAACAGCTTAATGGTTTGACACTCAGAGAATAAGGATGCATATATACTTCTTGTAATTTGACGTCAAGACCTCATCCATGCCACTGAAGTTATTTTTAAGTATGTCTGTTATTACCAGACATAGACAATTACTATATTTAAAGTTCCATATCACAGCTGGCATGCTTTTTAAAGACATGCCAATGCAGCAGTTTACATAAACGCTCCACACCCTGGCAAACTCACTGTACTGGTCTATTTCAAAAGTTTCTACTAAATTGGGCTTTTAGAGAAATAAGGGAAAAGAAAAATAAAGTCTGTCAAACAAATCTCAAACATTTATCAAAATTAAGCATCTTACTGTGATGCACAAATTGGCTAGCTGACTACAATCCACATGAATATATTTCTAGCAGCTGATTTTAATCAATGTATAATGTCACTGACAGCAATATGTTTTATACAGTGTAACAAAAGCACGTTGAATGCAATACTCTACCCAGAGTTTAAGAGAAAGTTGGTGCAAATGTTGATCATGACAAGAAATGTCATTATGTAGCAAAATAAAAAGACACTATTGTGAACAAAAAGACAAGGCTATGTTTGTAGCCTTGAAGGATGTTTTGTGAAAGCTTTTTGTGTGTGTATGTGTGGTGTCAACTGCATGGCTTTGATTTCTTTCTTTTCTGCAAAAGCAGAGCGATTGTTCCAAAACAAAAGAGTCCTTTCTGTCTCTTACCTTTTTATAATTCCCCTCCATATCCAATGTGGATACTTCAGTGATGATGTCATCCATTCCATCACTGTCCAAATGCATTCTTTAACTCTTAAAGACCCAAAGAAACCAAACAGTCGCTTTCTCCTCCTCCGTTTCTATCAGTTATTATCCCATGCTCCAAGTTTCTTTGGCCATGGCTTATTCTTGAAAGCGCAATAGCAGCTGTCAACTTAAAATCAGTCAGGCAACATCAGTTTTCTTCTTCATTCAGATAAATGATCCAGTTTGTGTTGCTTTCAGATGTGATGAGAGAATAGCTTCCATTCTGTGCAGTTAGAAGTCTTCTCTTCACTGACACTTGGACCTGTCAAGAACTTGATCTTCTCACCAGCAGCTATCACCTACCTCTGAAGTAGAGTGCTACAATCCACTTCAAAGTATGCGTCTTTTTTTCCCTAATAAAGTAAAGGCTGCCTTTGAGCTGCAGCCAGCTGATTGCACTTCTTTGCCAGTTATACAAGGAGAGCAACAATCTTCCTCTGGCCACTGGTAGTGCAGGATAAAAATAGATGGGCACCCTCGTAACAGGCTACACAGAGCAGGGGGAGAGAGAAAACATACACACACACACATACAAAACTCTGCTATTTTCATAATAGAAATATATAAAGAAGTTAAGTTTCCATGGGCAAGAGCCATAAATAAACAGTGAACCAAAAGGAGCTTTGAGCAAACAGCAACAGCCACCTCTTTCTTCAAAGTGCCTTCGAAGTGCTCAAATGTCAGGCAATTCTATGAAACTCAGAGCAGCATATGTAACTGCCTCCACTCCAACCTCCATAAAAACGTAGGAGGGAAATAAGTAGGAAGCAAACTGGCTGTCTTCCCAGTTTGCACTCAGAGGTTTATCTAGCAGCAGGAACTTTAGCTCAGTGGTTGGACACCTCCTTTGCATACAGAAGTGCCTCATCTTTAGTTTTGGGCAATCCTAGCTAAAAAGACCTCAGTAGCCAGGGAAGTAAAAGAGCTCTGCTATGGCCGCTGCCTATCTGAACTGGGAATAATGAGTTAGAAGGGGAAACAGTGGTTTGAGCGTTGGACTGTGATTCCAATCCCTGCTCAGACATGGGAGCCCACTGAGTGATCTTGGGTAAGTCACACTCTCTCAGTCTCAGAGGAAAGCGAAGACAAATCTCCTTGGAACAAATCTTGCATGGAAAAACCCCATGGTAGGTTCCTTTTAGGGTTGTTGTAAGTCACAAACTTGAAGGCATAAAACAACAGAGGCACAGGGTACCTTCTAATGTTGTTGCCTTCTTTAGATTGGGCCTGACTGTAGGATTTTTAGATTTCCCCATCTGTTTTGTTTCCCTCTTTTCAAAAATTTAAGGTTTTGGTTAATTAACAATAGCAAAGCAAGTAGTGAGTTACATAGTTTGCTCAACATCACTCCAATATACAGGCTCTTCTTTGCATAAGCATTATTCTCATGGACATACCCTCTCAGGCACATTGCTTAAACACACATCTCACAAACATTTTCTGCTTCATGAACTTGCTCATAACTGAATTTCTGCTACGCAGTAGCAAAAAGGGGATTTTTTTTTTATAATAAGGCTATGATGTGGAAATATTGTTGCTAAACACAAAGTTTCAGCAGCAAAGAGAATAAAAGATATATATATATATATATATATATATATATATATATATATATATATGAATGAATGAATGAATGAATGAATGAATGAATGATACACATGTTTGGAGCATTCTACACTCCAGAATGAGAGAGATCCCCATTGATATTAGCAATTTCAGGAATCTACATGAGCAAAACCTTCAGGATTGAACCCACACATTCCTTGCTGTCTCTTATTTTATATATCTGGAGTTAGGGCCTTTCCACACTATACTGTTATAGTGCTATTATTCCACTTTCATCATCATATGGAAACCTGGGGTTTGCAGTTTAGGGAGGGCCATTTAGAACTCTCAGCCAGAGAGGTCTTTGGCCTTAGTAAAGTATAAACCCCAGAGTTCCACAGGATGTTAAAAGTGGAATAATAGCACGATAACAGTGTAGTGTGGAAAGGCCCTTAGTTTGGCTCAAAATGTAAAACTAACCTGCTGCTTTTGGAATTGTGTCATTCATCAGTCTTGTAGTCGTGGATAACTCCTGGTCTCCCTCTAGATCTTGTCAGATTTTTTAAAAAATAAGATATTGTAAATGTCGTAGAATTCAAAATTAAAAAAATAAACAAGAGGATGACACAAAAGGGGGAACAGTTACATCATGGGAAATCTTATTACTGATAGAACTTACTCCATTGAAAAAGCTACTTCTCCCCTTTATTTTTCAGGTAAAAATATTAGAGGAATCTTTGAGCAGTTTGTACGTTATTTTTACATGGTTTTTGGTAATAAAAACATGTTTGACCTTCCCCTATCATCTGTGGGAAGATTTTCTCCATTATCTGTGGGACGATATATCTCTATTTGTGTATGAAATGAAATCATGTCATGTTTTCTAAAAAGCAGATATGTTAGTGTTATCTTTAGCTAAGTGAAGTCAATGCATCATTCTTTTTTCTGTCATTGCTATTTGGGTCAGTTTCATATACCACGAATTTTAAATCCCCAACGAGATTTCTAAATAGTAGCAGAAATGAAAATGACATCATAAACCCTTTCAGAAGCGTGGTGTCTATGCCATTTTATTTATTGCTTTACTTCGATTATTAATATTTGTACAGTGCTCTTGTTCCCCAAAATACAGTGTACCAGAAAATCTATAATAAAACAATAAACTATCAAGACACAAAATATTATTATGACTGCAATATACCTTGGTTAACAAAGCCTCTAACAAAGAAGGTCCTTCCACAAAGTCTTTTTACAGAAGTCCAGCCCCTCTCTTCCCCTTTTCTTGTCTTCTCTCTAGCTAAATTGTTTTTTTTCAGCATCAGCACTGGGAGGATGGTAAAGGAGGAGAAACACAAACTTTCAGTGTTGGGCTGCAGTAGCGTGTCTACAGTAAACAGTGCAATAAAACTTTATTAGGGGCGGGGGACTATAAATTAAAACCCTCCAAAGTCCTCCTGATAAACACAATGGAAGAGACAAAGGTGGAGTGTGAAGGCCTGAGGCTTACCAATGCACATCCTTGTCATAGTAAACCATGGTTTATTGTGACAGCTGAATGCAGTCATTATCTCCTAACATTATTGACATGTAAATCATGGCTGTTCAGGCAACAAAGGTGATCAGGCAATAAGAATACATAAAAGTGGGACAAGGAAGAAAGGGGACTGATCACACTTTATACAGGCTTTCCCCCACTTATCTGACCAAGGAATGGAGCAGAAAATGGAATTCACTGAAGAGCAAATGAACAGCATGAAGGAATTATGGAGGCTCACATGTTATTGACTGTGTGTACGCTGCTTGCAAAGTCTCTCAGCTGGTTTAGTGTCTTTCTTCCCTTTCAGCTTGCTTTGCAAGTAGTGTGTGTGTGTAAGTAGTTCCAAGTAAGCCTTTCTGTAGCCAAGAAGAAATGATGAATGAGTGGAACCCTGTCAAATTAATGGAAGTTGACCTTAATTTTTAAGCATCAAAAGACCAAGTCATCAGATAATGAGGTGTCAAAAGGTGGAGACTTCCTATATCTTTGGAACTTCCTCCCTTAAAATTCTATAGAAGCAGATACTGGAAATTCTACAACTTGGAATTGCAGGAGCTAAATGGCTTTGTCAAGAGTATTTCCAGGTCAGTAACAAGGTGAGGCATTTATGTTCCCTTTGTGCCCTGTCTTTGACTCCAAAATGGCTTCAGTAATACTTCCCAAGGCTGCTTGCAAATGTTTGCTACTAAATTTCACCTTCTTCCACAAAAAGGCACTTAAAATGTTGAGATTACTTATATCTATGTGTAAGTGGTTTCAGAACTAAGTGCCTAACATTTCAGGGAGAAGCATTAAGGAAGACAATTTTGATGCACAACCTTATAAAACAACTGATGTGAACTCTATATTACAGACTAATAATACGATACAGCCACTTTTAAAACCCTCTTTTTATATCTTCAATAAAATACATAGAAAAATCTGATTCTACAGTAAACTTATCAGCAACTCAACAAGCAGATTTTCAAGTCTCTCTAACATGTACTATACAAAAATTTAAAAGAAAACATGTATTAATATATAGGGCTATCTAAATTTAATTATTGCCCTAGTAGGCTTCTATGTAATTACTTTTCTGCACATGGAAATTATGTTAATATACTTTGCTTTTTTATGGCTCTCACCCTCATAGATGACTCAGCGTGTCATTTCCTAGTGTAACTAAAATTAATTCTTTCTTTTTTCTGCTCTTTCCATGATAACACTGGCTTCTATCTAAAAGCCAATTATCAGTTGAACAAAAGAAGAAAAAATCCTTTCATTTACTGTGCAGCAGCTTAATAAAATACGGTTGCAATTTTTATTAAGCAAGGAATTAGAAATTGTGACAAAATGTTCATACAACATCATTCAGATTTTTTTTTAAAAAAATTAAAATACTCCTTTTTCTGCACTTAATGGCAACATGACTGGGAATCAACCCTTTTGGATGTCTCTATGGGAGTGATAAATGAGTCACAATTAAATATGCCTGCATTATAAATGAATTCATTCTTCATGCATGTATAGCTGACAATTCAATAAGGACATGATGGCTATCTCACGCAAACACAAAAGAATACTGAGTACAGGAGATGCAGCAAGGGCGTTACAAAGAAAATGTAAAACAGCACAGATATAAGTAGGTAAAAAAAAAGGCATGCATATGCCCATCACAGCATGGTATTCATAGTGGGAACAATGAAAAGATTATAATTGTACTGTGGACTAATTCACATATGTAGAAGTGCACAAGGACATACACAGACACAAAGTAAATCACTTGATTAGTCAACAGTTTGGATTCCCAGTAGCTGGGATCTCATCTTTACTGTGTTGATTCATGCTGCCAAAGTTCTTCTAGCAATCACGTATTCACTGTGCAGAACAGCAGAGTGAAATAACAGTGTGGAATAAGCTACATATGTGGAACATACAGTGAGAGAGCAGTTATTTCCCCAACTGTGACTATAATTGCACTTGCATTCTTTTTTTTTTTTTAAAAGATGACTGCTGGCTCACTGAGTGTACAGTTTCTTCACACTATCTTTTCCCTAACTGTTGTGTTGTCATATCAGGTCAAAAGGAGAAAGGCAGCAGCATAAACCAGCCTTAGATGGCTGAATGTGTGAATTTTCTCTGCCTGAAAAGAAGCATGTGATATAAAACTGCTCCTTTATGTATTTAAAATTATTTATCCTTGTTTTACTGAATCTCAGTCTCTGAAGGACTTGACAAAGGATTTAGTTATATTTACTTAAATTTTTTATAGCTCTCTCTCGCAATCTCACTTTCTAAATCTTTCAGAGAAATAGCTTTGTTAGTCTGTTGTATCATAAAAAAACAAGAAAGAGAGAGATGGGGAGAGTAATCAAGCAGTATCTTTAAGACTAACTGATTTCTATTTTAGCATGAGCTTTCCTGGAGATTAACCAACTTTCTCAGATGCTCTGACAGAGTGATATTAAAGCCATAGTTTTTAAAGTGTAATTAGACACTTGTAGAAGGGAGACAGAACATAACAGGATACAAAATGATGCAAATTGTGACCCTATCCACAAATCGTCAGAAGGCTGAGTGAGATAATTCAAGTCCTTTAACTGGTTCGTAGCATTCTTTAAAGTGGTTAGTTAGTATTGATGAGTGAAAGCCATAAATCTGCTTAACAAAAGTGAGTTTCCTGGGGTCAAAACCTCCTCTGAAGAGGTTAATTTTGCTATATATGCAGTTGTGAGGAGTTGTCCCTTAATATATGTAATATGTATTCTGCTAATGGATTGGAATTTGTGAATATGACTCAATTAAGCTGTTTTTCTTTCCAATCTTCCTCTAAAACTTTTTTGTTCAAGAACTGCCACTTGTAAGTCCCATATTGTATGTCCAAAATACTACTAGCCATTTGAAAGGTTACTTTAACTTCACTGTTTCACTGCATCTGAAAAGTGGGTTGATAGCAACAAAAAGTTCAAGTGTAAATCAGTCTTAAAGGTGCTGATAATTCCCTTTTTTCTCCCCTCCCTTTTCACCTTTTGTGTCTGAGGCATTTAAGACAAATGATTAAAAACAACAAAATGAAAATAGGTCTATTTCTGATGTTTTATCTTTCTCACACTCAAACATGATGCAGCACTCTTCAAGTTATGAGACTTTACATTCTGGAGGCCTCAGGAATCTGAACAATTAGATTGAGCAGTTAATTATCATAATAATGTCTTACTTTGAAAATTTTGACAGACAGCCCCTTCCAAGTTACTTATTTAATATATACTACTAGGCTTTTATTATCTACCTTATCCCTTCTTCAAAGTCCTTCCTTGGGTTTCATTATATAAGGGCAGCTCCAAGCTTGGGCTTGTGGGTTTTCAGATTTTTGGGTGGCAAGTGCCTGAGATTCAGAAAGTCCCCTCAATGAAACAAACTTAGACAAAAGTTGATCAATAACAAGGAACAGCTTCTTTATTAAAAGGTTTCTTTGTAACAACAAGCACAAAACTGGCTCACTAGCTTCTGCTAATGTTACACTCTGTATCTAATGCTAACTCTGAATTCTACACTCCTCCCTTCCTTCTTCCAGACATTCCTCACTTGCAGATCTCACTTCAAATATCAACCAGTTAGCTGCTAAAATCTTTACTTTTTCTTTGTCCACCTATCCCTCCTAATATTCTGAGTAGACAGATTAGCCTAGAGAGCAGGCAGAGCCACTTTCATACTACACAAATATAGCGCTACGATTCCACTTTCACTTCAATGGTTCTGTCCTACTAAATGCCAGAGTCTGCACTTTAGGGAGGAGTACTTAAAATTCTCAGCCACACTCCAATTCTCTTCTACACTCCACTTACATAGGGATGATGTAAGGAGTTTAGTACAGATATATTCCAACCAATAATTAGTTCATAACCAAAACAACTTTTTGGTGACCTGTTGAATTTGTTCAACAACTTTTAACAAATATCTATGTTAAATCACCTGGTCACCTGGTATCTAAGACATTATGGTGGCAGCTAAGAATGAAACAAATATTTTTCCAGAGCAGAAACCGAGATTTAGAACCCCCGCCCCCCATAAAAAAACCAGCAACACATTCGTAGGTACAACGTTGGCAGGTACATAAACCTTAATAACCACAGGATCTTTTTAAGGAAAGGAAACCAAAAATTTTCTCAGTGGAACTGACTTCACAATCAATTAATGTCTTCCCTGTTTTGAAATGCTTGTCAGGTCAAGAAGAAAATACACAGATGAAACTTCTAGGCTTCAGAATCTAGAGACTTCTAGGAAAACAATATAAAAAAACCTCTCTCAGCAGGCATACGAAACTTACATCTAAACGATCAGCTTCCCTCTGAATTTCTACAAAACTGCCACGTTTTGAGGGCAAATCCAAAGCAAACATTTTTGAGCCAGAATGTCAAGCCAATAAAATGAAACCTCAAATGCATGATACATCCAGACAATAAACAAAGCACCACTTATTTATTACCATCTTGGACTTTAAGTGTCAGAAAATGGGTGATCTCATATGGGAGCTCACTTAATACTGATTATTATATTAGGATTGCAATCTGCAATTTTAAGTAGAAAACTGGAGGAGTTAGTGACACTATATTAATTAAAGTGTGGAGATGATAATAACTCTAATAAGATCTAATCTTGTGTGTGTGGCATTCATCATCACTGACCTACCAAAGGATGAAAATGACAGTTAAAAAGAAAATAGATTTTTATTCTGAAACAAAACGGTTCTAAAATCAGGAATGTTTTTAGTTCTTTAAGTTAGTTATTAGAGTTAAAAGCTGCAGCTTAGTTTTCCTTTTTTTTGTCCCAATGACTTCTAAATAGATTGCATCATTTGCCTTCTTAAAATCAATAGTTTTTTATAATAATTTAGCACTAAGGAACAGTCATCCCTTTAGGAGGAAAAAAAAAAGCCTAAGATAAAGGCATTAAGATGGCTGTCCATGGAAATGCAGAAGACTGCCTGTTTTGCCCTAGAGGACTGTGCTAAAGAAAACTGTACTAAAGCTCATGGTCATACAGACATAAAGCACGATGGGGAGAGTAGATGCCATGATTTGTCAACATTCATGGTCCAGTGCTCCTGTATAATTTGATATGGTGCAGTTCAAACCCATTAATTTAAACAAGTAAATTACTATCATTATGAAGGGAGGATTTGTGTGTAGAGGGAAAATGTGTAGATTGCACAAAGTGAGGGGAGGGTGGTAGTAAAACATATCTTATGAACATAGTGCTTACTGGTCCCAGCCCCAAGTGGATTATCCCAGTGGACTACTGGGTCACCTAGTACCTAGCTTTTAGGCTTTGCGGTCCTGTCCTAAAGACTACTGCTTCCAAAAAGCTTCAAAGTCCTGCACCAAAAGCTTCTGAGTAAACTTGGCGAAGTCACACTCACTCAGCCTCAGAGGAAGGCAAAGGCAAACTGCCTCTGAACAAATCTTGCCAAGAAAACCCCATGATAGGTTCATCTTAGGGTTGCCATATGTTGGAAATGACACAACAAAAACTTTGCTGAAGGAATTTTGTAGCACCTTTGAGACTGAGAGACATAAATTGGTACCATAAGCTTTTGCAGACTTAAATCTACTTCATCAGATACATGTAGTGAAGTGCCTAAGAACAGACCATGCCTACAGGTAGCCTCCCAATCCCAAACAGTTACTTATCTACAGGAGGACACACAACACAGATTGATAGATGGGCACAAGACTTTACCACAAACTCACACACCAACTCTGGCCACAAATCTACATCAGAAATCTCATCACAGGAAATAATCAACATCACCCACAATATTAGAGGTACTTTCACTTGCTCATCCCCTAATATGATATATGCCATCCTCTGTCACCAATGCTCTTCAGCACTCTACATTGGACAAACAGGCCAATCTCTGTTCCAGAGGATAAAGGGACTTAAATCAGACACTGGGAATGGCAATACATAAAAACTAGTTGCAGAATATTTAAATCTTCCTGGGCATTCCACTTCATACTTCAGAACAGCAGTCTTTGAGCAAAAAAAAATTACAAAGGGAGATTGGAAAGTTAGTTCCAGAGGTGCTATGAGATTCCTTTGCATCCAGGCTAAGATAGCCATGGCTTTGAAAACTTTGCTAACTTAGACAACATGTCTTCTTGATTGGTTAAAGTGCAGGATGCTGAAGTTAGGAATATGCAAACAATTTTGACAATAGAAGTAAGTAAGCAAAATGGTCCCCAAAGACCTGTATTGAGAGCAATGTTACAAATGATATGAAGTTAGACATAGCAGCAAAACAGCCAAATTTGCAGATTACACCAAATTATCAGGGGTGGAGGTGGGTACCAAGTGACAGACTGAGCTGAATTTCCAAAGGCTCTCTCTAAAACAAGCAACAGGATGACAAAAGAATGGCAAAATTTCTGGTGCAAGCAAGTGACATACATTGGGGCAACTTTCACTCAACACTATGTGCATATTTATGATTTCTAAATCATTTCTGACTATTCAAAAAGGCACTAGAGCACTCACTAAAAATGATATATACATGCACTTTGTAGGAGAAAAAGGCAGCTTAATACTGGTAACAATTAGAAAGTGGACAGCATAACAATGTCTTTATAGAGGCCTTGGTGCTGCATTTGAGATATTCCACAGAAAAAGATACTGTAGAATTGCAGATCAAGGCAAGTCATGTGATGGGGAGGGATAGCTGGAACACTTTCTGTACCAGGAAAGGCTCAAATATTGGGAGCCTTTTAATTTTAGAGAAAAGGAGAGAAAAAAAGAGACCATGGAAAGACACGACTGACATTTACAAAATTATGAAAAATGTCAAGAAAGCATGAGAAAACTAGGAGTTGGCCACTGCAATTAACCTAATAGATTCACGATAAACAAAAGGAAGTGCTTCTTCACATATGGCATAATCAACTTACAGAATTGACCACCATATGATACAGTGATGGCAGCTGGTTTAGATGGTTTTAAAAGGAGATTAAACACACCAATGGACAGTGCAGCTTTAAATTAAAATGGGGTCTCTAGCTTTAGAGGCAGTCAATAACACTAATTGGGTTGGTCAAATACACCAGGGGAAAGGTGTTGCCATCATGCTCTTGGACTACTCAAGCGGTATATGTCTGGAAACAGGATACATGTCTAGACAGACCCAGGATCTTGCAATGTCTTTAGTTTCTTCTATATAAGGCAATGATCTCAAGAGACAAGATACATGATACAGTAATCTCACTGAAGCTGAACAGGCCTTGCTTGGTCTGATTATTGTCTAGATTGAAAACCACCTGAGAATCCTAGCATCATTGCATTAAGTTTCATCAAGAAAGACAAAAAAGATCTAAACGTACTAAGCAATGCATTCAGAAGACCAACAGTATGAATACTGATGGCATGCTCATTGTCCAGGACAGGTGGTGGTGGGGAGGCAAATTTGCCTTGCCACATTGCAAGTGTAAGCCATTTCCTTGTTTGCACAAATGTAAACGATGTCAATGAAAAGTGAGTGAGCTTTTGCCATATCCATATCACATTCCACAACCACATCCTGCTTCATGGCAAAGTCAATCTGTGTATGCCAATAGACTAGACCTTCTCAATGAGGTGCCCTCCAGATGTATTGGGCTTCAATTCCCATCATATGGCTGATTGTGTATGTTGGGAGTTGCAGTCCAACACATTTAGAAGCCACCAAGTTGACAAAGGCTTCTACAAATTATGCCATGGAGGTTTTTTTGTAAACAGTTTCCCCCCCAACATTTTTACTTGTTTAGTATTAGCAGTGCATCCCCCCCCCCCTTTTTGGGCCAATGTATTATGCAACTAGGAGATCTATGTATGTATTCTGATAATATATACATCCAATCAAGTCTTAGGACTACAAGAACAAACACTCCTAAACAGAGAAAGGAATGTTGCCAGTTCTATTCAATAGATCAGTTAATTAATTTGTGATGGCACATAGGGAATCCTCATTTTAAACTGTACATATGCACTAATATTGGTTGGCTTGCCTGTCTGCCTGTCTGTCTCACGCACAAATTATATTGCTCATTATATTGCTCTCGTGCACACAATATATTGCTCTTACACATACAAAACATGTTCCAGCTTTTGAAAGCTTGCTCTGTAAAAAAGAATAAATAAATTCTCTAAGTCCACTGTCTTTGCTTCCTTTTTGTTTTCCCTTTCCCATCTGAACTGCCTATATTTCACTGAACTGCCCTTCAGAAATCAAAATTTATAAGTCAATAACAGACAGATTTAAACCCTGCTTTGTTTGGGCACAGTAATCCTATTTTTGAAATGTGAAGGCCTAAGGTTAAAAAAACAACAACAACAGAAAAATCAGAACCCTTCCCCTTTTCCCATTTTTCCCCTGAAGTCTTTCTTTGGAAAATTGGAAAAACTGAAAATTAGGAAAAAAGAATTATGGAATACTATCCATTAGAATAATGAATATAATGCTTAATAGAAAATATTCATATATTTATTTCCCCAAAATTATTTCTAAAAAGTACATAACAGGAACACTTATGAAAGACAATGTAAAATATCTCATCATTGTGATTCCTGGTCTTGGTTTCCTTTTCTCACTTCTTCTTATGGGAATGAATGTGTGATTGAGACTATGGGCAATTAAAAAAGAAAAATAATTTTCTCTGACTTACTTGGGTTGATGGTTTCTCTCATTTTTATTGTTTTTTGCCTGCTCAAATTAAAGTGGCAAAACCAAAGAGGTTCCTTTCAGTTTAAGATCTTATAGCTCTATTTGTAACAAAAAGTACCATTTTTTTAAAAAAAAATCAATTCGTAATTACTGTTTGAATAAATACACTATTAATAGTCCAAACATGATAATTTTACATTAAATAAAACTGTATAATTGTATCCAATTTGTAAAGGTGCTGAAATTGCGTTTTTAATTTTTTCCTGAAAATTTCCATTTTCCACGCGAAAACCTCGGGAAAAAACCCTGTCCCCTCCCTGATAGCTTCAAAATTGCCTGAAATTTTACACCTGTAAGTATGGGTTCTGTATTCTATTCATTTATCCGTAAGCCTCATTAGAACTTAAATCTGTAATCCTGATTAGAAAATGTATCATGGGAAGATATAACTCATTAGAAAAAGATAATGCTTAGTAAAGTGGAAGGCAGTGGGAAAAGAGGGGGACCACATTTCAGGTGGTTAGAGTCAGCCAAGGAAACCACAGCCCTGAGCCTGCAGGATTTGAGCACAGCTGCTGATAACAAGGTGTCTTGGAAATCTCTCATTTACTGGTCACCACAAATCAACACTGACTTGACTCCAACTGACAACAATCCTGGGTTCTGCTATAATACTGAACTTTCAATACCTGGGATGTTTACACTGTTGCATAAAGGAAGGGACCAAAGGGGATGTGTGTACTCACATCTTGTTCACATTCTGGTTTATTAAACCATCACAGCTTAAAGTGACATGCGAAAGTGGCTCATGTGTGGCCATTACCCAGCTTTATATCTCTATGAGAACTGACAAGCAGCCTAACATTCAAATATCCACAAAGGGTAGAGAGCATTATCCTTTAACAGCATATAGATACTCCTCTATGAAATGCAATTAAAAGGGCCCCATCTCGCTTACAGTATGATACAAACAAGGCATTTATTACTAAGCCACAGATGGCATCAATGGTAGCAGCAGCCCTTGACATTTTCTCTTCCCCCACAGAGAGAAACCACCCGTCCTTCCTGGCCTACTGAAATCTAATCACTGATAGCTTCCAGTTTGAGTCTAAAATCCTAGATTTCCCATCACAGAGTATTAAAAACATGATCCGAGCTTGCTGTCTTTGTGTTTTTGCTTGTCTGTAAGCCATGTTAACCTTACATGATATTTACCTCTTTTCTCTCTTTCTCTTTTTAAAATTTAACTTTTGTTGTTTACAAAGATTTTATATATTCATATGCAAGCACACTGACTTTATATCAAGGTGAGGCTTTGTTACCAACACACAAAGATAAAAAGCACAGATGTGTCACAAAGCTGTTCATTCCAATATTATCAACTGCTCTAGATGGTGCTCAGTGTACCTTCTCTACATCACACTCCCCACAGAACTGACTTCCATTTCAAAGGAAACAATAGGCGACCTTTAACCCCTACCAGATTACAAAATGTGGCTGTTGAGGCATTCTTTGTGACCCGGCATCTAGGCTATGTATTAAAATGTGAAGAAGTGTCAAACTACAGTAGTGTTATTTACTAAGTGACTCACATGGTACAATATAAGCTCCTGAAATCAGAAACATACAACTGTGAAAAGAAAAATAAGAGAGAAATTGCTGCTTGAATGAAAAGAAATTAAGTATCAGAGGAAAGAAAAGGAAAGTAAAAGGAAAGACAAATCAACAGCTGCTCAGACCTTATATTATTCCTAAATCTTAGCATTTTTGCCTTTCCACCTAGAAGATATATGGCAAAACATAACTTCTCTGTAAATAGATCTGTCCCTACAACCAACTTTTTTTCCATCTCGGATTGTCCTTTTATCCATGTATTTCTCTAAACAAACATTTCTCTGTTTGCAGAGTTTGCATTTCTCTGAACAAATACAACCTATTTGGCTTCTTCACATATATGTTATTCCTGACCGACATCCAAGGATAAAATAAGAATGTAAAATATAGGAATACACACACACACACACAGTGTGGAGCTGAACACTACAAAAATACTCCATTCTAAACACTGCTAGCAAAGAAAAGAGTAATGAAGTATTCTGAGTTTTGGGTGGCATCATCTTTTAACTGTAGACCTTAAATTGTAAATCTTGTGTATCATCAGCCCTTAGAAATCCTCCTCCTTTTAGATCAACTGAAGTAGAATCTAAACAGAAAATACCTATGGAGATAGAAAACCAGCTATTCTAAGACAGTGTACAAACATTAAAGATGGTAGAATGCCATTTCTCAAAAAGCCTCGCAACCTATACAGACCATATGTTGGTTCTGAAAGTATTTATCCACATAATTTAAATGTGCAGCATTTGAAAATAGAAATATCTTTAACAAACAAGCATGCTTTCTTTCCAAAGGCAAGAGAAAATGTGCTGAAATAGGTTCTCCCCAGAAAAACACTATACAGGATATAAACGGAGGGTGGGGGTGATGTAGTAGTTTATGCATCATGCATGTAATTCCCACAGCTCATCACAGGACAACCCACATTGATTTATGATGTTGACCACTGGAAATGGATGGAATTTAATATTCAAATTATTACACATTTTTAATGACAACTATATTTAAGCATTAACCATGAACTCTTTTCCTCCTCTCCATAAATACAATCATTGATAGGGCATACACAAATCTCCTGTTTTTAAAATGAGTAAAATGGTGATTAAAAACTGTTTCGAACCAGAGCTTATTTTTTATAGTTTAGTATATGGAGCTTGTTTTCCCTTCTATAAAACGGACACACACATAGCAATAGGTGCTTAAAAGATCGACAATCTTAAACCAAAGTACGGATTATTCTCCTGCTCTGAACACTGCACCCATAATAGCTGCATTGCAAAGAGAACATCAACAGAATACAGCCCAGAAATCCTGTTATTTAGAAAGGCGACCCAATTTTGCAAAGCTGAAAAGAAGCAACCTGCTCATTGAAAAGAAAGCAGGCCTCTTTCCCTCTTCTCTTCAAAGAGGGATGATGCTGATTACAGCAAAAGAGCTTTAATTCTTACCTGATACGAACAGTTTTCCTGGTGTACCATCTCAGTGCATCATACAGAAAGCAGATACCAAGAGCCAAGAATGTATGCAGAAGCTGCACAGTTAAAATTTTACAGCATCTGAAGGAGACGAGAACGCCCTTGTAAGGCAAGAGGTTTCCCGCAGATTAAAATGGATGCTGTTTCTGCTGTTTCAACCTGCGCAATGGCACTGCCTTTGCTAGTGAGGAGCGTAGCAGAGCTGTTCTCCTCAGGGAACTTGCAACGAGGTTTAATAACATGTAGCCGAGACTGCTCTGGGAGAATGGGGAGGGGAGCCTCACTCATCACTAACACAATCAGCCAATTATATTGTACACACAAAGAAAAAGATCAGCGCGAGGCTGGTGTGACCTTCTGGTGCTTTATGAAGGCGGTTAACTGATGTGGAAACATTCTAGTCCTCATTAAAGGGAAAGGGAATGCAAAAAAGATAAATCAATACATTGCCTTGAACTGCTAGCACGATTCTCCCTGCAGTGATTTTACTAACAGTGCACACAAGATCATACGTGAGCCTGTGCCACCATAGTTCCAAGAACTTTAAAGGAGCCAGAGACTTTTTAATAAGGCAGACAGATTTTAAAAAATGGAGAGAAAGGATATGTCCACAGACTTGCTTTTATTATAAAATCTTCCCATATTCAGAAACAATATATACATTTGATGGTTGTGCTCAGCAGAACCCTCAGCATTTTACTAATAAACAACCAAGATGTTAAATCATTCAGTATGTGCTCTGAGTACTGAATACTAATTTCTAAAAGATCTGATATTGTCTCTGACCAACTATTTTTCTTGATTTAAAACAACTATACAGTCCAATACTATAACATCATCAAGGCAGGAAAGGCAAGTGTTTGAAGGAGTAGAACTGCTTCTGGGTCAGTTTATTGTTAAAAAAGGGCACAAGAGGAATCCATCTATATATATCCTGAATCTGGGTAAAACCCAGCTAAACAGATAATATGGCCACCTACAGCCAGGTGGAAATCCTCATTTCTGGCAACAAGGCAGGTAGCAAAATATAGTCAGCAATTGCACAAGTTAATGTCATGCCCACTTGGACTCACATCTCAAGTGGACCCACCTGCAGCACACATGATTTTTCAGTGTTCTGCGCTTCTACAGGAAGTTGCAGAAGTCTCACTACTAGCTCATGGGAACTTTTTCCTCCGTTCCTCATACCACTTCTATCAAGCATGTACAACAAGAAGACTCGCAAGTCATGATGTTGGCATTCCACTCCCTGCTTTGCTCCAACTGGCACAATGACCCCAAGTGGATGCACCCACCAGCTTTTGTCCTAGTCTCCTTGCTCCCGCTCAACCTTCTGGCTGTTCGGTATACTGAAGTTATGTGACCACCACGTACATACATACCCTTTTGTGCAGAGCTCTGTCACTGGCTGAGAATGGATACAGACAGGTGCTTAATTTTTAATGTCACCTCATGCAAAATTTGAAACTTGCTTCTCCTCCAGTAAGAAGAAAATGCTCTGAAATTTGTTTCCCTGCCTGGAGATACAGAGAAGCATAGCAACTCCTTGAGATTTCAGCTGGTATCACTAAAAACCTAACAACCCTCTGGATAAGAAGAATAATTCTTCCACATGTTTAAATATTTGAAGGGATGCCATGTAGAGGAGGGAAAGGGCTTGTTTTCTGCTGCTCCAGAGACCAGGACAAGGAGCAATGGATTCAAGCTGCAGGAAAGGAGATTCCACCTGAACCTCAGGAAGAACTTCCTGATGGTCAGGGCTGTCCGGCAGTGGAATATGCTGCCTTGGAGTGTGGTGGAGTCTCCTTCTTTGGAGGTTTTTAAGCAGAGGCTGGATGGCCATCTGTCGGGAGTGCTTTGAGGGTGTTCCTGCATGGCAGGGGGTTGGACTGGATGGCCTGTGTGGTCTCTTCCAACTCTACATTTCTATGATTCTATGATTCTATGTACTGTGACCTCTGGAATCAGGGTTTGCCCAAAACAACAGTTTGCCCTCTTAATGTACTCCTCATCATAACAAACAATCAGGAGCTTTGATGAATAAAAATGGCCCATCCAGTCCACCTTCCATTGCCTTAGTTGGCTATGGAAATCCCACCAGGCTGAACATGACTACAATTGTCCCCTTGATCTCACATTTCTCAGAAGCTAATGCTCAGAAGCAGTCTATGCCCATTTCTGCACTACACTGTTATAGTACTATTATTCTACTTTCAACATCCTATGGAATCCTGGGGTTTGCAGTTTAGGGAGGAGCGTTTAGAATTCCCGGCCAGAGAGCTCTTTGGCCTCAGTAAACTACTAACCCCAGAATACCACAGGATGTTGAAAGTGGAATAATAGCACCATAACAGTGTAGTGCAGAAATGGCCTATCTCTATCTTGATTAACTGCTTGATGGCCCTGACACAATTTTTATGTAAACCCTTTTCAATGCTGTCCAAATTGGCTTCTTCTTCTTCTTCTTCTTCTTCTTCTTCTTCTTCTTCTTCTTCTTCTTCTTCTTCTTCTTCTTGTTCACTGTCCAGTTAGGTTTGACTTATGGCAAATCTATGAATGAGAGACCATCATGAGCCTGCTTGGTTGTTGAAAACTCAAGGCTATGCCTTCCTTGATTAAATCACTCAATCGACATGTGGCCTTTCTTTTCCTTTTCTTCGGCCTTCCACTCTGTGAGCATTATTCTCTTTTCCAGTAAGTTACATCATCTCATGATATGTGCAAAATACAATAGCCTCAGTTTAGCCATTTTTAACTTCTAGCGAGAGTTCGGGATTAATTTGCTCTAGGACTCATTGTTTTGTCTTTTTGGTGGGCTGTGTCTCTGTAGAACTTTCCTCCATTTCAAATGAATAGATTTTCTTCCTGTAAGCCTTCCTCATTAACCATTTTTCACAAACTATACATAGAAACTGGGAATACTACGCCATGGATTCTGACTCTGGTAGTCAATGATATATCTCTAAACTTGAGAATATTATCTCACTCCTTATAAGTTCTGGTCTTCTTCTGATTTCTTGATGACATTTTCCATTTTGATTTACGACTGAGCCAAGGTACAGAAAATCTATAACTATATTGATGTCTTCATCATCCACTTCAAAGCTATGTAAATCGTAAGCGATCATTATTTTGTTTTCTTAAAACTGAACTTTAAGCCTGGTTTTGCACTTTCTTCCTTATGTTTCATCAGTATTTGTTCCAAGTCTGTGCTATTTTCTGATAACTGCATGGTATCATCTGTATATCTTAAATTGCTCATGTTCCTTCCCCCAATTTTCATGCCTCCTTCCTTGAATCTAATCCTGTTTTCCATATGACATAATATGTATATAAAAAGAAAGACTGATGAAATGCAGACTTATCTTACCCCTTTGCCATTCTGTTTCTCCATATTCTGTCCTGATAGTGGATTCCAGAGTATATGTTAGACACTAGGACAGTTAGATGTTATGGCACATCTGTTTCTTTCACAGTGATCCACACTTTTTTATGATCGATCCAGTCAAAAGCTTTGTTATAATACATATAACAGCAGTTGACTTTCTTCTGAAATTCTTTGGTGAGTTCCTTTATCCAACATGTATTTGCAATATGAGCTCTGCTGCCTCTTCCTTTTCAGAGCCTAGCCTGCACATCTGGTCTCTTTTTTCCTGCAAATGTAGGAAAAGTCTTTATTGCAAAATATTGAGCACCACTTCACTTGTTATGGGATATTACTGCAATAGTCTGATGGTTACTATGATCCCTGATATGATATGATATGCGATATTACTGCAATAGTCTGATGGTAACTATGATCCCTAGTGTCTGCTTTCTTGGGGATTGAAATGCATAGTGAATATCACCACTTTGTGAATCATTGTTTTATTTTCCATACTTGGCAGATTTTTACTAGAATTGAGATGAATTCCATCTCTCTAGCTTGAAAAAGCTCTCTCTATATACTATCTGTTCCTGGTGATTTATTTCTCCCAAACGCCTTGAGATCTTTTTTCAATTTTTCTAACATTGTGGGTTCATTATCAAAAGGTTCTTCCTTGAAGGAATTTGCTGTCAGGGATTCCAGGTAGGGAACCCTGGGAAAATGATCAGCCCACTGCAAAGATGTTGCATCATGCCCCAGCTGTGGTTAATTGCAAGGTTGCATCAGAAACTGGGGTTGTGTGCAGATGGTAGAGGGAGGTGTGCAAACCTCTGCCTGATTGGTTGTAAATATGTATATAAGAAAGCAATCCCCAGTATGTATTTGTCTGTTGACCAAACCGGTGTCTGGTGCAAGCCTTTGTCCGTCTGTTCCATGAACGTTGCTACAAGATAAAGTGCCTCCTGTTTGGAAGAAACTCCTCCGTGTGTGAGTATCCTTACTAGGGAACAAGGCTGCTGCTGTTGGCTCGCTGCCTTCTGGTTTTTTTCCACTGCATCTCTGTGGGGCTGAAACTCCTATCATCCCCCAACATTTGCTATCTTTTCTATCTCTTTTATACAGTACCTCACTATATTGCTTTGATTTCCTCTTTATTTTATCCTGACTACATAATATGTAAACCTGCTGGTCATACAGCACCCCTACTCTTGGGCTCAATTTTCCTTTAATTTCCCTTCTTTTTTGTTGTCTTCTATTTCTTTACACTGATTATTATAACAGTTATCTTTGCTCCATTTCATAGTAAACCAGGGCTGGGGAGTCCTTCCTGGCCTGAAATGCAGTTTAGGAAGATTGTGTTTCAGCAATAGGTGTGACCAAGAACAGAGTGGGCAGACAAAACAATAGTGCAATGGCCAAATGTCGTTCTTAACTAATTTTCTCAAGAACTATAATAAAGCAAAGGTAAATTTTGTGCATATTTACTTAGGAATAAAGTTCAATGAAACAGTTTTCCTGCCAGTAAAGTGCAACTCAAACCCATGAAAAGTTTTTACTGCTGGAAGAACACAGCTCAGTTCTATGTGGGATGTTTACTTTTAGACAATTTCTAATCTCTGATCACCAGTGTTACCTGGAAAGAAGTCTGTAAGTCTGATTAAAAGACAACATTGTTGTTGTGTGCCTTCAAGTCATTTCAGATGTATGGTGACCCTCACGGTACTCCATCACAGAGTTTCCTGGGCCTGAGAGTGTGTGATACATCCAGCGTCACCCAGTAGGTATCCATGGCCAAGCAGCGAATTGAACCCTTGTCTCCAGGGCTCAAGCCCAACACTCAAACCACTACACTACACTGGCACTCTAAAAGACAACATACAAACCTTAAAACAGCACCACAAAGCATTAAAATCCTACCTCAGTCAGCTTCCAAAAGCCTGACAGCATAAAAACATCCTAACTTGATGACAGAAAGCAAGGAAGGATGGGGCCATTCTGGCCTCCCTAGGGAGGGCATTTCAAAGTCTGGGAGAAGACATTGAGAGGGCCTTCTTCCTTGAAAGGGTCCTCTCTTCCATGTTGGTAAGTAGCCTCTTGCTTAACTTATCCTTGAACAAAGGAATAAAGTTGTCAAATAGCCAGTGAACAATTTGAAGGAAATAAAAAGAGACACTGTTTTTCAATAAAGAAAAAGGGCTTGGAATTTGGAGAAAATTCAGTATGACGCTGTTTTAACAATACCACCCCTTGCCCCCACTCCCAATCAGTGGACTTCATCGTGCTAAACTATGAGCAGTAATGTATCTTTAATTCTGTTGGAATGAAGTTTAACTTATATCAATAGAAGTGGCTACAAAAAGCAAGCTGGGGACCTTTTAAGTTTTTAAAAAATGTGCCAGTCTGTCTATCAAATGACATCTCTACAGTGCAGCTGGAAGCAAAATGATCATGGCAATGGAATGCAAGTGTCATTCTCTTAAAGGAGCTAAATAATACCTGTGAATTTTCCTTAAAAATGTAAGTGTCTGGAGATAAGGAATTAACATTTTTCAGGAAAGAAAATGCCAAAGGCAAACTGACAGAAAAATTCTCTTGCATGGCTTGGGCATGCTAAAAGCACAAATAGCCAAAAAGATTTCTGTATTTAGGGCTGACAAATCAAACCTTTCATTTTTATTGGTGCGTATGCATGTTCAAAGGGGAAGCTCTAATTCATGTTTTAAGTAGACTAGTTTAATTTTATATCTGAAAATATTTAAATAAATGGAAACAAAAATCACAGAATGGGAATAACATCAGAAGAGGGATAAGTGAAGTGTGACCCAAAGGTGACATTTAGCCACCAAAACTGTTTTTGCTTCCACATTTTTGGCTTCTGGAGGCTTCCAGTAGCAACATTTTTGCAGGTTGGAGGGTCCTCAACCCCTCAGCTTTCAAAAGTTCAAACAAGAAGAAGAAGAAAAACAAAGTCCAGACCAGAAGTATCTGTCAAGCTTTGTTGTTCTATGCCTTCAAATCAATTCTGTATCATGGAGTTTTCTTGGACAGATTTATTCAGAGAATGTTTGTCATTCCCTTCATCTAAGACAATGTGACTTAGAGAGTGCGACTTGGCCAAGATCACCCACTGGGTTTCCATGGCTGAGTGGTAATTTGAAACTTGGTCTCTCAAGACCCCTAGTCCAACACTCAAACTATTACAACACAATAGGTCTCTTATATGTCAAGCCACTTTCAATTCTATACTTTTCATGCACGGTAGGTGTCTGTGGAGGGTCCCAGAGGCTTAAAATTAGCCCCTGGCTGGACCTTCTGAATGTGCCCAATCCATATCAGAAGAATGATGGGCAACTTATTGGGCTGCAACTCCCTTCATTCCCACCATTGGCTAGGATGTCTAGGGTTGAGGAAAGGTACAGTCCAAATAAACTGGGAGGACTGTATTGCCCACAACGAGTGTTACAAAAACCAGCCATTTATGGAAAGAATGAAAATAGAACATGAAAAAATGTAAAATTATAAGGAGATAACCATTTGCTAGATTTTGATTTGGTGTTTGTGAGAGGAGGAATGATAGCTACAAATGTAGAAAACACATATAATTTTCTGTGCACGTGTTTCAGCAGGTGAGGTGCTTTTGTCTTCTCCATTGTTCACAGGGAGTTCTTTCTAATTTTTCCTCACTAGTAGATTTTTGGTGGGAAAAAAACACAAAACATGCTAACACAAAGCTACTTAAATACTTTGTAAATGCAAAAAAAAAAAAAAAAAAAAAGACTCATACCCCTTCCCTTTTATTTGCATCTCTTACTTCATCATCCATCAATTTCAAAAGTAATGCAATATTATCCAGAGCCATATAGGTAATTGTCTCCATAAATTTCCAGAGCAGAGAATATCCTCCATCCAGCCACAGATTACACAGTGATGATACACAGGAATTGAGAGGCACTGAAACGATATCATGCCCTTTGAAACAAGGGAAATGTGGTTTCTGCAAATTCCACAGTAAATTTCACCTGCATCCATAATGATGAAAACTCCTATGATAGGGTGCTTCCAGATGTTAACTCCTAGCACTATGAGGTTTTGCGCAGTTATTCTGCTTTCTCCTCTTTAACAGGCAATGTGTACAATAAAAGCCTCACTGGAAACATATATGGTTAGCACTGATGGAAACACAACGCTACCCCATGGTTAAAACAAACATGGAAAAGGGAGACCAGAGAGAGTGCACAGCTCATGACTTGTTCCTAAGTGTATCCAGGACATATAGGACTGGAGTCAATTAAATAGGATAGATTAATCCCTTCTTCCCACAGAAGATCCTTTCCCCCCCTCCAGGGAGGACAGGAGCACAATCTGATACAACGGACATAAATAGCACTTTTATTTTAGGGATGAATATGAGAGCTTTTATTCTTCATATGCACGCAGCAGGAACTAATGCATAGCAGTTGTAAATACGTAGCTGTGTAATTAGTAAAGGATATAGTGTAATTAGCCTGGATTAATAGTGCATCTTGATTCACAAGGACTGTGTTCCACGGTTATTTCTCTGTGCTTGGATTCAGTTCATGGAGCATGGGAAATAATAACCATTTCTTACAATCATTTTTTAAAAAAGATAGCCTGTAGCATATTTGAAGTATACTTCTGCCCTGCCCATGGAAGAAAGTCATTTAGGATTAAGAAGCTAGGTCAGTGAGGGAGCCAATGGCAGCCAATGGACATGACTGAAGGGGTGTAGTTACTTCCTGAGCAGCAGAAGAAAATAAGGGGGTTAAATGCAAGATGTTCTCCTTTCTTTCTTCCCCCTCTTCACACATACTCAATTCCATCTCTCTATTTCTCATGTATACACCCATTTTCCCCTTTTGTTGTCAACTTGAACCAGCAGTGGGTTGATAGTGCATCTGTGGCCAAGGGTTTCTGACTCCCAAATATTTAACCATAAACAGCTAAACAGGCTTGTGCCAACTTCCCCTTAATTGCATTCATTTAGTCCTGTGATACCACCAGTAGGCTGAGAGTGTGGTAGCAGGGCTGATTCCCTTTATACCAAGGGTGGACAACTTCCTGGATGGTAGATTTCCCTGCTGCTCCTCCTGCTAAGCAGACTGAACTAATGCATCCCGGATGGCCTAGAAGGGATCAGAAGTAACTTAAATTGAATTTCAGGTTTATTTTTGGCTATTGTTATCACATTTTTGATGCTCTATAGGCATTTTTCTGCTTGCTTTGTGTTTTGCAGCTTGGAGGACTGAAAAAGGAGGGTTGAGGTGACATGTGGTTTACAGGTCATATCCTTCCCATCCTGCTCTTGTTGTTATGGGCCTTCAAGTCATTTCTGACTTATCACAGGGTTTTCTTGGAAATATTTGTTCGGGGTGGGGATTGGCTCTGCCTCCCTCCAAGGTTGAAAGAGTGAGACTTGCCTAACGTCACCCAGTTGGTTCCCCACGGCACAATGAGGAGTTGAAGTCTGGTCTCCAGAATTGTACTCCATTGCCCAAACCACTACACAACACTGGCTCTCACCATCCTGTTCTAAGGAGGGTTAGTGTACCCTCAACTATTACTAGCCACCCTGAGCTATTATTTTGCAGGAGGTCCTAGTTGGTAGATCTCAGGATTAAAGGGCTTTTTTAAAAAAGCAGATCCCTCATGCCTGACTTCTGCCAACTTCTGACCTAAACATTTCTTCTTATGACATACATAATCTTTTTTCCAAGATCATACTGACACCTAGTTTTCTTGTCAGACGCTCACACAAACCCTCAGACAGTTTGTCTGGCCAGTCTGCGGACTGATTCAAATGTGCAGTTGGAGTTTGGAAACACTACATTTTTAGACTCTTATCTCCCAAATTCCCTAGCCATTGCAGCTTCCTGTTCTAGGCCACAAATTCTAGAATCACAGAGCTGGAAGAGACCACAGGGGCCATCCAGTCCAACCCCTTGCCATGCAGGAACCCACATCAAAGCACCCCCTACAGATGGCCATCCAGCCTCTGCTTAAATTATGCCAAAGAAGGAGACTCCTAGAATCCTTCAAACAGCTCTCCCATGGCCATGCTGGGTAGGGAATTCTGGAAGTTATAGTAAAAAAGAGGAAAGTTTCTAAGTTCTGGGCTAAATCCAGTTTTTAGTTTCAACTAGAGCAGGACCCACTGGACTCACTCAATCAACACTTCATGTAAATTCCACTGATTCAGTAGGTATACTCTATGGGATTAACACCTAGATTTAACTCTCTGTGTTCTGTATGTGTGGTTGCTACTAAGAATTCTTTCCTTGGCAGAACCCACACAAATGTGATTACGTCTAAATCCACTTCAGGATCCCTTCAGGAAGCAGCTACGTAGCTCCTGGGAGAATGAACAGTGCCGATGTAGGCACCTCCCAAGCAATCCAGGGATGCATATACTAAGTAGATTAAAAAAAACCCTTCAGTCTCATGAAGCTTTATTCATTCTCCTTTTTTCCAAACATGACTCTGAAGTGAATCCCAACGGGCTTTTTATTGTGTTCAGTATTACTCTACGGTCCATAGTGGGGAGTGGGAGGAAAGCCATATATTTAAAATGAGGTACAATGGAAAAAAAAACATTTATATTATATTTATGACTAATATAGGTATGTCACAAAAAACCTAAAGAAATTATTTCTTCCTTTACACATTACCAATCTGTTAACAACTGAAGTGACTCAGAGCTGTTTCATATCCCACAGATTTCTGTCAAGTGTGGCCTCTTTTTTTCTAGATGTCGTGCTGTGCTAAGGTGCAAACAAATCAAAACAACAGCCTATATAACAGCTAAGTCCTTTTATGGATACCCAGCTGAGAAGGGTTTGTTTCTGTTTCTTCTGAGAAATCTATCGCTCTTTATATGGCTAATCTGTGACTAACTAATGGAAGTGGGTTAATTTTAGGAACCAATCCTGCCATGGACTCAGGGACTCAAAAATAGAAACCATGACTGGGTTGGTAGGACTATGAAGCTAAAGACAGAAAGTAAGGACTTCATATGTAAGATTTTTTTTTAAAAAATACAGTCAGCCCTCCATATTTGTGGTTTTAACTTTAACAGATTTGATTATTTATGAGTTTCTCCAACCCCTGCCACCCCCATCTCAAGCACTTCTTTCTCAGGAGAACTGGCCCCGTGCCACTCTTTAAAAAGCTGTCTCTGGGCCTCCTCCTCGACCTGCTGCTGCCTAATGGCAGCTCACATGTCGATTTCTCAGCACCACAAATCTTCTCCCAGTGGCCCCCCCCCACACACTCAAGGAAAGAGACAGGTGAGAAAGAGGACATATAGGGTCACCATGCTGAGCCACCCCCTTTCGCTCTCCTTTCCCTGACCTGATCCTAGGTGCCCACTGTCTTCACCATGTCTTGTGCCCCTTCCCACAGACACATACACGCATCTTGATACCTGTGATTTTTCCACTTTTGCATGGGTCCTGTGCCCCTAACTCTAGTGAATGTGGAGGTCGTACGTGCCCATAGGATATCACTTATATTTGATATATATGACAAATGTTTGCAGTATGCAATATGGGTTAGTTCATGCAGCCCACAGTCCAGCATCATTGGCCCTTGGCCTAATATGGAAATCCCCCTACCAGCAGTAGTTCTGACTTTTGGAAAAATAAGAGTTTGGAAGGTGTTTTAAAAAATAACTAGTTACAGCTAACAAATTACAGCAAAGAATTCAAAAAGCAGTTCTTTCCATTCTTGCTACTGAGAGGTAACTATAGTCATTTATCATTTTTTTCATTAACCTTTTGTGGAAAAAATTCAGAATGTTAAAAAGCCCCTGAACTATGACACAAAACTGCCTAAGTAGGGATGCACACCCCTGTAACTATAGAAGTAAACTGTCAAGTCAGCTTTGTTCTCCATGCCATGCTTTTAGGTAGCTGCCTTGTTTTGATGCTTTATTGGGCTTTACTGTGCTGTGAAGGGATGATGGGATTGGTTGGGAAACAGTGTGCTGGGAGTGAGGAAATGTTATTGTAACAAATTGTGATAAGAGTACAAGTGCAGACAGACAGAACTGACTACAAGGTCAAACTGCTGGCAAGTTGAAGGTGAAAATGGGAGGGGGACAGAAAACCCTGAGAAAGGAATTGTTTAGCTATCACACAGAACACTAGCACAGATTAATTTGAAATGTTACAGCTCATAAGATGCTGCAAATCCAATCCTTCTTTAGTCCTGGCAGTTGTCAAGTTGTGCTGTTGTTTCTTCAACATTATGAATAAAGCTTTTAAAACCCCTAAGTCTATTCTCTGAACATGGAGCTAGCCTGTACATTATGTAACCAGACTTACAGTTACACTGCAAAGAGAATGCTGCATTACAATCCTAGCTTAATTTAGTTACACACCAGTTATTAAAAAATGTTACTTATTACAGTCATCCCTTCATATTCGCTGGGGTTAGGGGCACAGGACCCCTGTGAAAATGGAAAAACCATGAATAACTCTAGGCCTTCCCAAACCATATTTAACATACAAAAAAGTATGATCAGCATATTCAACCCACCATGGATTCCTTCACAAGGCAGAAGTGGCTGGCTGGTGGGGCTTACTGTCATCTCCACTGCTCCCTCACAGCATTTTTAATAGGGGCTTACAAGCCTCATTCGCAGTTTCTCAGTCTCACAAGGCTTGCACTTCCTAATAAAAATGGCATAGAGAGGCAGCAGAGGTGACAGCAAATAATCCCTGAATACTCAAATCTGCAAAAGTGAAACCCGCAAATGTGGAAGGTGGACTGTATTTGTAAACTGGTGACTTCCGGGCACGAGTGATCTGTCCTCCTTGCAACAGGAGTGAAAATGAGATGGAAGACAGAAAGAGGGGAAAAGTGCAACACTTTTGCCTCCTGAGAGAATATATCCTCCATGAAAGACAATCACAAGAGATGATGGTAATATTAAAATGATAAAGATGACAACAGAATCATGCAGTTGGAAGGGGTTCAACCCTCTGTCATGCAGGAATACAAGGCTATAGCACTTGTGAAAGATGCCAATCCAAACTCTGGTTAAAGGTCTTCAAAGGATGGGGATGACAATGAGTTTTATTTATATTCCACCTCTTCCCCAAAATGGGATCAAAGCAGTTTAAATCAAGAATATTCCAGGGAAATGAAGTCTTCAGAGGAAAAAAGAAATTAAACTAGAACCATGGTAAGAGATGTCACTATACAATACAGAAAATCAAAGTACCATTTGCCCACGGCAAGACAGTACTGGAAACAGTAAGAAAATAAAATAAATTGTAATCTGACATAATGAAAATTATGTTGGCAATCAAATAAGTAACTCCATTACAAATTAAATATTTTCACAGCCCAGTATAAAGATATTTTTTATGCTCTCCCACCCTTTTTTCCTACACATATCTTTGTCTTAAAAAAAAGAAAGAAAATCTCCAAGCTACAACACAGCTCTTGCTTACTTCCTCTCTGGTCACTTGGATCCAGCCTCAGGTTTCCTGGCTAATCAACAAAGGAACTCAGCAATGGAAGGAAGCTCTTTAAGGAAGCTGAGTCACTCAAGAAAAGAAAGGAAGGCCATCTGGGAAGAACATTTCCAGTATAACAAATCTTTTCTCAGGGCTGAAAATCTTGCTAAGATGTCCCTCCTGAACTAAGCACATGGGGTCTTTTCACACTACAAAATTATAGCACTATATTCCACTTTAACTGTCTTGGCAACATCCTATAGAATCTTGAGATTTGCAAATTAGTGAGGCACGATAGTTTTCTAGCTCAGAACTATCAATTTCATATATGAAAAAATTAACTGTTGCACTCCTAATCATTATGCATATAATAGTGAATCTTAGCTGTTTTAGGCTGATAGACAGATATTTTGATTATATAATATTTTGATTAGCAAACTTAATAAATATGGAATAGATGGAAACACTGTCAGATGGATCTATAATTCGATGGAAAAGTGTACTCAAAGAGTTGTCATCAATAGCTGCACTTCAAACAGAAAAGAGGTCTTAGGGTTCTGTCCTAGGGCATCTACTCTTCAACATTTATATCACACTTGGATGATGTGGGTAGAAGGAAACCTTGCTAAAATTCTGCAGATGATAAAAACTAATAGGAGTGGCTAATACACTGGAAAATAGGATCAGAATTCAAAGGGACCTTGACAAACTAAAAAATTGAGTAGAAATTAATACAACAAAATTCAATACAGACAAATGCAAAATTCTACATTTAGACATCAAAAACCAGATGCATAGATACAGGATGGGAGTATATGGCTTGTCAGTACTACACGCAAAAAGAACCTTGAGATTTTTGCTGAGTATAAGTTGAGCATGAGCCGGCAATGTGATGCTGTAACAAAGAAGGGAAATGCTATTTTAGCCTACATTAATATAAGCATAGTTTCCACACTGAAGGAAATAATAGTCACACTATATTCTACACTAATCAGGCTTCATCTTAGTAATGCATTCAGTTCTGGGCATCTCATTTTAAGATGGATATAGGCAAATTGGAGTGGGTTCAGAGAAGGGCAACGAGGATGATAGGAGATATGGAGAACAAAACATATGAGGAAAGGTTAAAGTTGCTGGTCATGTTCAGCTTGGTGAACAGAAAACTAAGGGGTGATATGACTGCAATCTTTAAATATCTCAAGGGCTGTTACAGAGAGGAGAGGGCAGGCCTGTTCCTGCCCCAAGAGGTAGAATCAGATCTAATGGTTTTTAGTTATAGAAGGGTAAATTCTATCGAACATTAAAAAGAACTTCTTAACAGTGAGAGTGGTTTGGCAATTGAACCAACTGCCTACAAAGATACTGGAGTCTCCTTCTCTGTCTATCTGCTGGGGATACTTTGGCTAGATTTCCTGCACTGAGCAGGGGCTGGACTTGATGGTCCATAAGGCCTCTTCCAATTCTATGATTCTGTAATTCTACGTACCCCTCCCTAAAATGCAAATCACAGGACTCCATAGGATGCTGCCATAGCAGTTAAAGTAGAATAATATATAACTGTATATAGTATAAAAAAGTTCATGCTCCATGAGTATTAAATAACAAAAATTCTGGAAGTTCTCCTTGCCACTCAATGCCTTCACTTTCAGCCCTAAAATTTTGCATGGCAGTTTCAGAATGGTTTTGATCCAGATGAGAGCATTTGCAGAAATGGTATCTTCTAAGCCCCCAAGGTGTAGTGGTTTGAGAGCTGGACGATGATTCCTTGCTCAGCCATGGAAACCCATCGGGTGACCTTGGGTATATCACGAACTCTCGGCCCCAGAAAACCCTGGACAGGTTTGCCCTAGGGTTGCCATGAGTCGGAAACAACTTGAAGGCAAACAAGTTATTTTTAGAAGCAATTCCTCATCATGGAACTCTGAACAATCAATTCCTACTTCTCTGTGTCCAACAAGCACAAAAATGGTACATGCACAACATTTATTTTCTTTTTTCAAAAATCAGCACCTACTGTGAAGAGGAAAAGGTTGGCTGGTTGTGATTGCTGGAAAGGTAAATCCACCAAGCACATTTTCATTACTTCGCTTACATTAGTTTGATAACTGCTCTAACAAGCTCACCGTTATTATCCCCATATTGCAGCTGGCCGGGGCTTGAAAAATGAATTATCAAAGTGTATCAACCAGATTCATGACAAAGGCAAAATTAAAGCCAACGCCAGACAGTGGCGAATCCTTGCTTTGTATGCTGAATGCTGTGAACTGCCACCTGGTGGCCACAAGACAAAGAAAATCAGATATATAACTTGCTGTATTTTTCTTTCCTTCAAAATGATGGCTTTGTACTGATGCTAGTAAACTGGCACAGAGACACTATGTGGTTTTGTTTGCACTTTTGAGCCGGCTCCTCAACAAGTAGGATGAATTACCACCTGCTGGTTGTCTTTCTGCTGCTCTGTTTAGAAGCCCTTTTAAAAAAACTGAAGCACCTGGCTTTCAGATCCTTTGCACACAGGAGCTGGTCTCCATTTACCTTCACTGGGCTTTGATTATGCAGTAGAAGAAACTGGGAACTACTTGTCTTTTATTACATGTTGACATGTCCAGGTAATGAAAATATATCTTTTCCCTTTTCTTTTTTTGAGCTCCTGCAAAAGCTAAGATTACCTGCAGACACCCTTGATGATAAAATTAATGATCTTGTACCAATTGAAAGGGCGGGAAATTTAATGGATCACACTGCTAAATTAATTTGAGTAAAGGAATCAATTGTTTCTTCATGCTTTGCCTCCTATAAAACGGTTTTTGTGTTCAAAAACATGTTTTAAGGCTCAGTTCCCATCTCAATTACGTCTTCAAGTCTAAGCTATACATTGTCTTTAATTCACAATGTGCAAGTGACATCAGGATCCCACATTCAATCTCAAGTAAGCACTGGAAGCCTAGTTAAGGACCACAGTATGAAGAGGAATAGGAGAGTTTTGACACTTGTCCCCATGGTGGTCCTGATTGATGCTCATGCCTCTATAACTTGCATGAGAAAAAAGAGTTTTCCACTTGATTTAATGGGACCTTTTTTTCTATGAACACTGCAGATGCAGGGCCCAATAAAGACCAGGACCTACCACTCTCAACTGCAAGATTCTAAAACATCGTATAAGGGCTCATATTAATCAGCCAAAAAAGTGCTTCTCAAAAGTGATAACATTAACATGTTTACAAATGTTTGTCACTAGCCCCTCTTCATCTCTATAGACAAAAGGATAACAGGCATTCACTAAGGCCATTTCTGCACTACACTGTTCTAGTGCTATTATTCCACTTTCAACATCCTGTGGAATTCTGGGGTTTGTAGTTTATTGAGGCCAAAGAGCTCCCTGGCTGAGAATTCTAAATGCCTCTCCCTAAACTGCCCTGGGATTCCACAGGATGTTGAAAGTGGAATAATAACACTATAACAATGTAGTCTGGAACTGGCTTGAACTACGTATGGCCCTTACTCAAAGCACATGGCTCTTGTGTCAGCCTGGAGCAAAAAAACCCCTGAGTTATCTGGCAATCTCCATATCAGCAAAATTGGCGATTAAAATTAGGTGCTGACGTAAATAAAAAATAGTCAATTGGACCAAAACTTTGAGTATTACCTTGTGGCTGGAGAAAGATGAAGTCTTCAGTATCCCTTGTCCCTCTTTGTTGTTGTTCAGTTCCTTTGTTCTTGCTATGTGTCTTCAAATAAAACCTGACTTATGGCTACCCTATCCTAGGGTTTTCATGCCAAGATCTGATCAGAGGGGGTTTGCCACTTCCATCAATTTCCATGGTTAAGTGTGAATTTGAACCCTGCTCTCCCAAATTCCAAGTCCAACACTCAAATTAGCATGCCACTTTGGATTTCTTGCCCCTTTTTAGTGGTGGTAAATATCCTTCCTCCAATTACATCTTGCTCCAGGCACACATATGTGGAATTCTTTGATTGCAAATAAAGAAAGAAATACAGCTCCCCCCCCAAAAAAATCTATGCTGGGAAATTCCTTTATTGAAAAACTATGATATGTTAATGGTCAAACAAAGACATTATCCAGCTCTGATTTTTGCTTTTACTAATGGCTGAGTTATTCAAATTTATATATTTGAGCATTTGTAAATGAGTGTTTTTTTACAAAATCTGAAAATATATTCACTAGCTATAATTCCCCAAAGAGGCTATTATATAAAAAGTACCAGTTCTTGTCAGATTTATAAGTTGTGAAGAGAGGAATTAAAAGTATTTTGGGAAAATGTCCAAACAATACAGTGCAGTAAAAATATGGTACAGTGTAATTATATGACTTAATCTAGGCTAAACCGCATTGCCTGATACATATGAATGACTGCCAGAAAAAAACAGCAATACAAAACACTTAAGAAGTCAGTCCCGCTTAGAGATGTCAGCCAACATTTTCTTATCTCATTCTCCCTGAACCGTGATGGGCTGAGAGTAAAATGCAGCAATAAACACTCACAGTGCTCTTAAGTTCGCACATGCTTTGAATTCACGAAGCCTACTGGAATGTTTCACAGCCCTGCAGGCTCACGGTTCCACCCTAACCTGGTATTTCAGGTATTTCTATGACTTCAAACTCTTAATCCTCTAAGCAGCTGAAAGGGAAAAGAAGGGATATAGCTTCAGTCCTGAATGCAGCTAACATGCAGCAATTACGAAATGCCTGTTGAATACCTTCACAGAAAGAAGGCCTCGAGAGAAATTAGTTCCCTTTAAAAGATTATCTGGGGAATAGCAGCATAACAAATACAACAGATCGGAATTTGTCTCCCAGTACTATGAAATAAAAACAGGAGAAACTCTTTAAAAGTAGAACCCTGTGACCTGCCCATAAGCATTTATTTGTCACTATAACTTTATTCTGATTATGAATTACTAAATTCCAATTCAACCTGCTCACTTGTCTTGATACCAAGAATGAGTTCTGGTTAGAAATAATCATGGGTACTCCTTTCAGATTTTACTTTTTATGAATATATATTTTTTGGTAACTAAAGAATGGACACTAGCCTCATTGGGAAATACTGAAAGCCCTTAAACAAACATCTTCTACTTGAATGCAAGAACCTTTGCTGTTGCTGTATGCCTACAAGAAGTTTCCGACTGTAGGTGACCCTGTAATGGGGTCTTCTGGAGGCTGAGAATGTGGGATGTGCCCAAAGTCACCCAGTGGGTTTCCATGGCTGAGCAGGGAACTGAACCCCAGTCTCCAGGGTCACAGTTCAATGCTCAAACCGCTACACCACACTCACTCTGAAGAGACTTTGTTCAGTGCTAAATACAGCATCATCTCTCCAAAGGTCTAAGCACCCTAAAGTCAACAGATTCCCTCTGATCTTGGAAGTTAGCAGGGTCAGCCCTGGTTAGTACAGGGATGGGACACTGCCAAGGAATATGAGGGAGCGTATGCTGTATTTCAGAGGAAGGAAATGGCAAACCACCTCTGAATAGTCTTTGCCTATGCAAACACTATGAAATTAGTGAGGTTGCCATAAATTGAAAGGCAACCTGAAGATGCGCGCACGTGCGCGTGCACACACACACACACACAAGAGCCTTTGCAGCCCCAATTTTAACCCCTGAGCTAATCATGTTCAGAAGGGGGAACTCAGGTAGTAACACAATCCCTAGTGTTGTATGCCCAAATTAGGTTTGGCCTCCTTTAACATCACCTCTGAGAATGAAGCTTTTTTTTACAAAGGCTTTTGCCCACATGTGGCTGGAAGTGGGTTTCTTCCCACTCAGTGTAGAAAAAGAAAATCTCCCAGTGGCACCACTCTGACACTGCAGTGATGAATCAACTTCCCATGGCAGATCAGACAGGAAACTAACTTCTTAGTTTGATAAGAAAGTTTTGTTATTGTTGTGCGCCTTCAAGTCATTTCTGACTTATGGAGCCCCTAAGGCATAGGGTTCTTCTTGGCAGAATTTGTTCAGAGGAGGTTTGCTCTTGCCTTCCTTTGAGGTTGAAATGGTGTCTTGCCCAAGGTCACTCAGTGGGTTCCCATGGCCTAGAGGATTCAAAGTTTACTGGAACTAAAACATAGATATTTATAACCACCCTGCCTGTGGAGAGAGACAGAAAGTGCTGCAGGGGATTTCCAGAGTCCCTTCCCAACTCAGCCGGGTAAAGGTTAACCCTGTATGTTCAGGTTTTTAATGAGTCTTTCAACAGAAACTTCAGAGAACTGCTAATTTAGATTGCTACAATGAGATGCTATGTGACCAAAGGGGGAAAAAAAGGGCAAGATAGATGTCCTTGCATTTTAGAAATGCCTTCAAGCCATCTATAAAGGATTCAGAATGTTTTTATTTACATATGCAAGACTTACCTTGACCTTCACACATGCATATACTAGTAAGTTTCCTCAAACATGTTGAATCTTTTTTGTAGTGTTGGAACCTATCCCTATTCCTTCCCTGTTATTTTTGGCTCTAGTACCAAATTTTCTGTTGAAGAAGTAATGTCCAGGAACACATCTACTTTCTTAACTGTATATACTTCTCTTTGTGCTAAGTTTAAAATCCAATACATCTTGGGATATGGAAGCTCTTCTCTTACAGTACATGACTTCCATTGTCTCAGCTGGGACCAGAGCTTGAAGTTACTTTTTGGACTACAACTCTAAAAGTCCTGTAGTGGACATGCTGCCAGAGGGGTTCTGGGAATTGTAATAAAATAAAGCCAGCCCTTTTTCAAGATCTAGTTGAGACCCTCTATTAGAAGCCATTACACTTAGTGGAATATGTAGGACACGCCAAACTTACCAACTTAGCCAGAAAAAACTACCAATTCATTTTTTTTCTTTCTCTGTTCTACCTATATTAGGAATGTTAAATCTTGAATTTTTTTTTCAAGTCTCGACAGATATCGAGAACAATGAAAATGTTTTTCATCCTACAGCTTTGAGACATCTAGGATTCCCCTACTGCAATGAAAGAAAACTACTCAGCTTTTCCATAAAAGCTACACAGATTGCCAAGAAAACTGTTACATTTTCTGGGAGTTATGCAGCTTCCTCTTTTTTGTTTGTGCAAAAAAAAGATTGTTTCCAGGCAGTAGCATCCTTCATTGTATTGTCAGTATGGGGCATCACATGCACTTTAGATTTTGATTTTGTGCCTTTCCTCCAACTATATAGCAAAAAACACTAAGTGGATGAGGTGTTCTTCATCAGAAAGCTGTGTAGTCTTCATTGCATAGTAAAAAGCACGTGAGTGTAGGTTTTTACTTGCAAAGCTGTGCAATTTCTCAAACCATTGCACCATTATAAAAAAGTGAGCACTGTATGCTGTGTCTGGAAAAAACTGCTGTTTTTCTTCCCAGGTTTCCTGAGGGGCCAGGAAGTCTAAATTTGACCCCTGTCAGGAAAATGACAAATTTCTGCTCCATCTGTACATGACATAAGTTTTCTTGTACCAAGTTATAAAACAATCTATTACAGAATTATTCTTTTCCTTCAGTATTCAAATATTTTCCCTTTTGCCCTTAATTTAGAAGTGTAAATGCCTTAAGGATTAGGCAGAAATGCAGTGCACACATGTGACAAGTAAACACTTAAATAAATATGACCCCTGATCCCAGCTGAGAAGATGGGATGCTAGAAGAATATTGATCAGAGGCTTCATACACCCTTTAATCCAAGAATGAGCTCCAAAGTTTACAGTCTTCACTATAATCATTAAAATGTTTGGGCTCATTATGGTTTGGAGCTTGCAATATTCTCTAAGCAGCCACCAAGCAGACAATTTTTAGCATTATATATAAGTATCCTAACAAGATTTTCAATGTGGACCCATATTTTATTGAATGGATAGGGCAGAGGTTTACGATTATCTCATGTTTACTGTAATATGTGATAAAGGAAACTGTAATGAATTAGTCACTGGCTGGGCATTTATGAGCTAGTTATAACCCTTACTCACACATGTGACATAATATATCTTACAATGCATACCTATCCATAATTAGTCATACTTTTTCATTGCCAGAGGCTAGAGTTTCTACAAACACCAGAGAAAAAGTATTTACTTAAATAAGGCAGTGTTAACTTTCAAGGGACTCTGAAAGGCTGAAAATAACTGTGTTCTTTTGCTCATGTTTTAGTTACAAAAATCCATCCATATTTGGCTGAAAGTAGAACTATTTCCTCATATTTTATTTTTACACCCACCTACAAGACTCCTATTTTTTAAATTTTAAAATAATACTAAAGAATTTCTAAAAATTTTGAAAGTAACCCCAAACTTCTTGGTAATAAAAGAGCCCTTTTGTTGGTAACTTGACAAATGCTCTAGATTTCCTTCAACAATAAGAATAAAACAAAGCTTGTACTGATATAAGCTAAAAGCCTGTACATACCTTTGTGGGAGTTAAGTCCCACAGAGTTTGGCAGAAATGAACAGAATCACACTTTTGTTGTGTATATAAGGTTGAAACTTTAAGCATGCCTACATGCAAGTAAATCTTGTTAACATAAATGCTGTCCTGAGAAAATCCAATTAGGACTGAGAAGCCAACTTAAAAAAAACAATGATCAAATATGGAAAACAGAAAATGTTTACATTTCCTTGTTGTTATTGGGTGCCTTCAAGTTGTTTTTGATTTATGACAACTCTCAGGTGAATCTAACACAGGGTTTTCTGCAGTTGAGAGTATGTGATGCGCCCAAGGTCAACCTGTGGGTTTCCATGGCTGAACCCCTCCAGAATCCTACAGCATTGGATCTGTTTCTTCCCTTGTTCTTAGCAGACATGTCTTCTTTAATAGACAGGCATTTCAGAGTTTTAAGAAACATTGCAAAGGCTTTTCAGATTATTTTTTAAAAATCTCTTTGATAATAATGTTAAATGGCATTACAAGTTGCTATGATGTGACAATATTCATTTACTGCAACATTAGTCACATCATGCACATATTTAGAGTGGCAACATAATCCTGCATGTGATTCTCAAAACCAGGTCCCACAGACTATAATGAAGCTTCCCAGGACTGCAGCCTCAGTGTGTTTAGAAATGCGCATACAATTGTTAATAGGAAAGGTGTGTGACTCCATAAACTTCATAGTTTTGTTAGGCAAGGAATACTCACAGGTGGTATTCAGGCCATTTTAGGAAAGGATCTAAATAAAGGCACCTGATCCCATCTGATCTTGGAAGTTAAGTAGAGTCAGCCCTGGTTATCATTTGGATGGGAGACCACAAATGAAAACCAAGTGCTGGAGGCTATATTTCAGAGGAAGGAACTGGCAAAACCACCTCTGAGTATTCCTTGCCTAAGAGAATCCTAGGGTCAAGCAACTTGAAGGTACACACATGCAGACATAGAGAAAAGGGCTGGACATTAATGACAGCATGCAACAGCAAAGAATTGGAGATTCCTGTATAATAGTACCCAATAAAAATGTGCAGCAGGATGCATCATTAATTTAAATCACTATGTCACATTTACATTTTGTTTTACTATTTGAAGAGTTAGTATTCGTTGGGAGTTCATGAATACTATTTTAGGCTAAGATGCCTCAGCTTGAACTGGCTGCTGCTAGTTGTATTCCAACTTCAGCCATGGAAAAGCAATATTATTACAGTTTTTATTGACATGTTTTTTGATCCATTTTTGTTTAATCTCTCTCCCTCACACACGGTCTGTAGGTTCACTCTCTTCACTCTATGCACCACTATCAATGATAGGTTACTCTAAAACAGTGGGTCACACACTAGAGTCCCTTGATATCACTGGACTAACACTCACAGGATCCCCTGCGATGTAGGCTTGTGCAATGGAGAGCTGATCCCAACAACGTCTGGGGACCAACTTTGGAAACTATTGGTCTAGGGTCTAAACCTCTCTATTAATTCTCCTTTCTTTTCTATCTGGCTTATTGTTCTCATAGGCTGCACCCCACAACAGCAGAGACTGTTCCTTCCTCTCCCAGTCACACACACACCTCTTTTAAAAAATGTCTATGCTCACAGGCCTAGGACTGCAGTACTGCTTCTCAATTACCCCCACTTCTTAGATGATGGTGAAAAAGGTAGGGTGTTAATGCAGTACATAAAACCCAGCCCTTGATATGCCCCAAGACATGCTGCATTACCTAGTGAACAGTAGCTAGGTTGGAGGAGCATCACAGAAAGGATACCCTCCTTTATAGGTATACCTGAGTTAATGAAGTAGATGTATTTCCGGGCATTATTTTGGCATAGGAGGCAGAAATAACATAGAAAAAAAAGGGATAGGATCCTATACCACAAAAAGGAAAAACAATTCAACATGTTTCAGAAAACTTTATTCAAAGCTGTAAAACGTAAGTAGCAGGTCAGGTAAACTTTGTACAAGTAAACAAAAACATTCTGAACCTTCTAAAGACTGTTTCAAATCTTATTCCAAAATGCATCTGGAACTGACTTTTCCTCTCATCAGCCTTCACTTTTCTTATGATTTCTATTTTGATAGCTAAACTTACAGATCTGTGCTTTGTTAACATCCATGGGGGGTGGGTGAGGTGGCTGGTAGGGCCAGTGCTATCTGCTCTCCTTCCTTCTCTCTGTTTTGATGTCCATGTGTGCTCAGTAAGGGATTCCAGAGGCAGTTGCTGTTTACCTTGCCTGCTGGAGGCAGGCACACACAGCTACAGTAAGACTGGCTAGAGTAGAATCCCACTCCTTCTACTTTCTAAAGTAGAATCCTGCTCTTTCTTTTTATTGTGTTGTTTACTAATACACAGCTGCAACATAACATAGAAAGTTTATGTATCAATTGATCTCCTTGAACATCCCCCTTGATGCTGATATATCTAGACAGAGGACAAGGAAGAAAAAGAGGGTCGAGGGGGTATAAAAAGACTTTACAAAAAGGAGTGTCTTTGTCAGAGCCTTTGTTAACTGAGGCATGACTATACTAGTTTACCCCCTTTTCAGCCTACATCCCTGATAATATGCCTCTCTCTGTCCTACCATGGGAATCTCTACATCTTTCATTTGTCAACCCAGTTTTTCTGCCACCAGACCTGAGCTGTGCAGTTCTATCTTTGTGGACGCCTTTTTAAAAAACTGTTCCCCATATCCACAGATAACCTATGGAACCCCATTTCTCAGGTACCCTTCCTCTCTATAGCACTATGACATTCTCCTCTGCCTTCACCACCATAAGGATCTTTTGCACATCAACTTCCATACACCTTCTCCTCCTCCTTTCTCACAGGCCTCTGCACTTCACTCACTCAGCCTTACAACTCGCTGGCAATGGTTATCCACTTGGAACTATTCTGATAAATCTACTTCACAGGAATGTTCTGAGGATAAAATGGGGCAGAGAAGAGGTAAGGAAGGAAAGGTGTGGTTTAAAAATAAAAGTAAATTACAATAGGTCTTCTAGTTGTTTGTGGCATTAGATTTTCAAACGTATTTGCATCAAAGTTATGATCAGAAAAACATGTCCTTTTAAAAGGTTATAAAATGGAGATCTTGAAGTTGCTGGATGTGATGTAGTGTCTTAGAAAAGCAACATATGTTTTAAAAATTATCTCTTATAAAGAACCAGAAGCATGAATCTGTCCAGAGTGTTGTTTTGCTAACTGGAACTGTCTGAAGCTACTAAGGTCTTAGATTCTTATCCAGGGTTTACCCTAATCCACATAAAGCTGTCTGGAATGCCTTGAAAAATCACTATCTTGTCTGCAGAAGAAAAAGATGTAGATTGCTTCAAGGATTTGTCCAAGCATGAACCTGCAATAAATGATATTCCAGTGCGGGGAAGCACAACATGTTTTCTTGTTTGTTTGATTCCCCTGTTACCAAGATTGCATGCTTCTAAAAATACACAATTCCCCTGACTAAGGATTATCTTTGGTCCAAAACATATTGTGTTATTTGTTGAATATATTTGTCTCTGGTGGAAAAGCAGTTTTCCTCAATTCCGTGGCACCAACTTCCTTTCCCCAGACTATTTCTGAGAAAAGGAACTTCTTCATATTTTTAGTCCCTTAGTAACTCTTCTACAACTCTGCATAAAAATGTTGCTTGTTTTATATCAAGGATAGCTGCCGGTAACTTACAGCACTATTTTTTTTTAAGGGAGGTATAAAAAGGAGGACAGGAGGGGAGAAAAAGGTAATGTGGTAGCACCTTTAAGACTACCTGGTATTTATTTTAGCATGAGCTTTCATCAATAATAAACCTACTTCTTCAGATCTTTATATCCATGAAACCTCATGCTAAAATAAAAACCAGTTTGTCTTAACGGTGCTGCCAAATTCCATTTTTCTCATTCTCCCTTCCTCCATTTTATGCTGCAAGAGACTAGCTAACACAACAATGTCTTTGATAAGGGGAAAGGTAACCAAAGAAAATAAGCAAGGGCATCAACATCCTGGGTTTTCCTATGCTGACTAACCAACCTATATGAATCTTCACTAAAAAAAAAAAAAGGTGGAATGAGAACATTTTCACCCTTTTGGAAGCTACATGCATTCCCTTCACACATTTAAGGAAAAATAATCTTTATAGCAGATCAGAGTAACTTTCATTAATTACAATGAAAAGAATTACCATATATGTTCAAGTATAAGTTGACCTCATGTATAAGTCAAGGGCAAGATTTGGGGTCAAAATTATGGACTTTGAAATGACCCATGGGTAAGTCAAGGTCATTCCATGGAGACGGGAAAGCGCCAGCACCACCTCAGAGGCAAACAGCCCCAGCCACTGCAGCTTTTCTATCCAGCCATTCAAAAACACACTTTGCCACTCTACTCAGAGAAGAGGGATTTTTTCAAAAATATAAAAGATAAGGTACGGTATTAACTCTTATCAAAAGAGGAACCATCCCCTTCTCTCAGTAGAGTGGGGAAAGGTGACAGCCTAGTATGTCCGAGGAAAACCTAAAAGAAGCACCAACCTCCTGTACTCTCTTTGAGGGCAAGCACCAAAGAGCTGCTCCTGCTGCCATTTTCCTACTCAGGCATCAAAAAAGGCTAGAAGCAGAGCCGCAGAGGAGAGAGTTGGCGGGTGGGTGTCAGTGCTTCTTTTAGGTTCTCCCAGCAGTAACGTCTCACTTTTTGTCACTCTACTCAGAGAAAGGGATGGATGGTCCCTTTCTTGGTAAGAGTTAAGGTACATACTTACATTGAGCCATGGATAAGTCGACTGAGTTTTTTTGGGTCAATTTTTTGACTAAAATTTCTAGACTTATACATGAGAACATACAGTAAGTAAAGTGAATGTGGTAGATGAATAAGCTGGCTAGCACCAGAACTTCAGAAGGAACAGGTATAGGAAGGAGGGACTACAAAGTAACATCTTCATAATACAGCATAACTAAGCCAATATAGTGAAATAATTTATCATCTGATGTTCATGCTGCTGCATAAAATAGGCTCTCAATGGTAGATTGTCAGAACGAAGCCAGACACATAAATATCACCTGCAAGATCAAAGGATGTAATGCAATTTTAATCACTAGAGGTCCCTACGACACAGCGATAAAATATAGAGCTTAAGCAGCTGGGGGAAAAAATAGATTTTAAGCTGCTGGTTTCCCTGATTAAGCTTAATGGTGATTTATCCCAGTCTGATAAGATGCTAGCTTCACCTGGCTAAATGTCTTGCCCGTATATTTAAAAAGATTCCTGTTTTTTGACTGCAATGCCAAAGAAGAGCCAAAAACTTCACTTGAAGAACATCACTACGTATTAGAATGCAGTCAACAATCGAAATAAAACTTCAGCCATCTTTAGAATTCATCATGGTAACTGTTTTCTAATTTGGTGCTCAATTCAATATTTGCTTTTTGCTTCAACTTGGAATTAAGAAAATTGTTAGAATTAGATTATCAATGTTTTGGAGAATATATGCATCAACCTAACAGACTGTTTAGATCAGTGCATATATATAAAACACAATTCGGATTTGAGTGAAGGGTCAAATAGCTTGATATCATAAAATGTCATCATGATAGTTCTCAAAACTGGAATATTGAGAAATAAAATGGGTACAACAGAGATCCTTTCAGGTATTTATAGATACCTGCAAAGATCACAGATTTGGGACTAGGGAAAAAAAACACAACAATTCAGTATTTTGTGTACTGGAAGAATACGTTGCGGAGCATTCCATTTATTTGTATGATTACCATACAGACTGTAAAACACAAGATATTAAGCAAGAAAATCAGCCATAATAGACATGTATGGAAACACGTGAACATGTGAGCATGCAGGCACATTTGGAAAACCTTCCATAAAAATGAATCCAGAAATGGCTTATATTGGGAACAGTGAGGCCAAAAGTTGTAAAACAAATGAGGAGGGTTTCTGAAATTTCTATGAAGAATGAAAATATGTCTTGATGAGAACAATGTGAACCATTCACAGCAGAGGCTTCTATCTCACTAGTCAGCAAATGGCAGAAAATATTTCTGTGTGTACATATATCAGCTAACAAATCAGCTAATAAATAGTCATACAAATACTTTTGATAATGTTTTTATTTCTGAGCTCAATTTAAGAAGTTGGTTTAAAGATCTAAATGACTACTATCTATAAAGATCTAAATAATTAAGAGCCAGGATACCTGGAAAAAAGTCTGCCAGCAATGAAAAGAACAATGGCAACCATTTCCCTCTACAGCAGACTTTTTCAGTCTGAATTGCCTAATTTCAAAGAAGGAGAGCAGGCTTCCTTCAAAAAAGGATGGAGACTCTCTGGAACAAGTTTCAAATATATGTTATGGAAGTGAAAGAGAATTCCTGATCTGATCCCAGAGACATTGTGAAAATAAAGTGTCTGGGTTTTGTTTTTGTTTTGATAGGCACACCTAACAAAAGGGAACTACACAAAATCAAAAGTGTCAGGAAGAAGCAAGGTTGGGCTTCAACCAAGCTCACTAATACAAACTTGGGAGTTGCTCATGTTCTGCAAGTCCAGACATTGTACAAGACCAAGAGGTGAGTCTCATTTTTTTTTCTCTATCAGACTTTGGTGTCTCATCTTAAAGACTTTTTCTACTTCATGTTCTTTTTAGAACACAAAACTTTACTTCACACTACCTTGGCTAGCTTTGCTTCTTCTGTTTGTGCAAAATATTGCATACATTTGCCACCAAAAGAGAGACACAACAGCCCCTTCCCAAACGACTACAGAGGATAGCGACATTAATCTGTGAGGAGTCAGTTCTTCTAACGTTCAGGTCCAAAACCACCTAGGGTTTTACAAGTCAAAACAACACTTTGAGGTGGGTCTCAAAGCAAACTGAGAGCCTAGTAACCACTGCAAATACTGGAGTCATCTGATCAAATAATCTGCCTTTTGCCAGCTGCTCCATCCACTCTGCAGCAACGGAAGTTTTCTAAACACTAAAAGGCAACCTAAGAACACACAGAATATGTTAAAACAGTCTGAACTGAAAGGAACCAGACTTGCAAGATCAGCACTCTCCTTGACAATAACATTCCTTTTTGTAGTTACCATCTTGTCATCCAGAAGTACTTCCAGCTCCAGCAGCACTCATTAAGTAGGTACTTGGTCCTTTAGAAGTGTTCTCAGTCCAAAATAGATGATTACCTAATCTTGGGTCAGCTGTTGTTTGCTTTGACTGAACTTTAGTTTGCTAAACTGCACCTAGTTTGGGAGATGAACATCCGGACATCAGAACATCTGGGGCGAGTCCAAATAAAAGCATATATAATCCAGAATTTTGTTCTCACAGTGGCTAAACAGATGTCTATGGGAAGATCAGAAATGCAGCATGAGTGAATTTCTCAGTACTCTGTGGCTCTTAAGAGTCTGTGGTACTATATTCACAGCACAATTTTGCACTGTGAGAAGAGATACCTCCTTCTACTTATCTTGAGCGTCCCACCATTCAAGCTCTTTGGATAAACCCAGATGTTAGTATTATAAGAGAGCAAAGCTCCTCTACCCACTTTCTCCACAGAATGCATAATTTTATACATCTCTGTGAGACCCTTATTCCCCCTTTTCTTCCCAAACAAAAAGCCACAATTGTAAAAATTTCCTCATTAGGGAATTGCTCTATTCCTTTCATCCTTTGGGCTGCCCTTATTCTACAGCTTTTTAAAGCACTCATCAGCTTTCCTAGAATCTGGCAGAAAGGAGAAATAAAAATTGGATGTTATTAGCATAACTGATGGCAACACAACCCAATGCTACTGGACAGCTTCTCCAGTAATTTCATGAAGATGCTGATGAGAGAATAAAATGGGTGCCTAGAGATCCCTGTAAACCAAAGATCACTGGGATGAACAATAATCTTCCAGTGCCATCATCTGAGGCCAAGCCTATAGAAATTATCAAATTATTCCCCCTAAGCTATCTTATTCACAAGGTTCAGAGCATATAATATAGAGTTGGATTTGTACAACTGAACATTGTGTGTGTGAGGGAAATGTGTGTATGCATGAAAAAAAAAGGAAGAACAAAAGAAATAAGGGTCCTATCTGAGAGAAGTATGTGAGTGAAACTGTGTCCATACATGTGTTCACATAAATTGTGAACATAAGGATATAAATAAGTTTCATTTCATTTTCTTGTTGAGCTATTCAGTAGCAATGTGCTCTTTAGCTCAATACAGAAGACAGCCATTAGTGCCTAAAAACTGCAAAAGAAATAACCATCTCTCTTTCTTCAGAGATTCAGCTTCTTTTTCATCATCTTTTTTCAAATCTGCAGAAGGATATCAGAAACATATAAAAAGTCTTCTCTTCTTGTTTTATGAGACAAAATCAGCTAAAAAGGAATCTCTTTATAATCCTTTGATAATGGGAAGCATTTGAGTCACCAGCGGAAGTAATACTTGATGCAGAGTAGCCCAAAGACTCTTAGTGGCTTATGATCAATCACATGTACCAATGAGAAAAAGCAGTAAAACACACACACACACACACACACAGAGAACACCCACTTTGTCATGTGTTACATTTCTACTACCTAGTTAATTTCCACAAGCAAAGATGTCTTGTTGAAGTTTGGGTGTGATCCAGTAATTTTAGGGATGTAAACACTATGCCACCACATAAAGGTCATGTTCAGAAGAGGAAAGGGTAAGCTTTATGTATTTTAAATGTGTCAAATCAATAAGCCTCAAACTACTAATAGCAAACATAATGGCTAAGGATGGCTTGGCTTTAAAAACTGAATAGACAAAAACAAAGAAAACTAGGGTGGCCTCACATCAAACCTATGAATGCCATTCTGATATTCCCCAAGTCCCAATTTAATAAATTCAATGTGGAACTTACATTAAATAAAAACATATTTAAACTAAATTTTTAATAATGCACTAAAAGCATTTTTATTCTCTAAAGAGCAGATGCATTGCGGAAACATTTTATTTTGTACGCACACAGTGAGCGTTTTGGACACAGTCTGCTTTAGTCACTAATACTAATAACTAAACCATTTCAAGTTCTAACATTACTCAACCCTGTCACCACTGTGAAGTACAAGCAGTATATGGCATTTTTTAAACCACAATGTGCCAGTTTTGCATCTATAAACCTACTACTACTATGCAGATTGTATGTTAAGATAAGATAAGGTAAGAATATCTGATACAGCACTGATGCCATTTTCTCAAAACACCTTTCTTTCTTAGTGCCACAGATATCCCTTTATGCATACTGGATAGCACACTCTACCAGATGGCATAATTAAATCATGTTAAAAGAACTAGAGGCCTCTGCCTACAAGAGTCCATTCTTGGAAAAAATGCTTGATCTTGTGGTTGTATCTCAGCTGCAGGTGACATCTCAGTGGCAGAGGCTGATTACCTAATGCTATTTTAAACCGGCTTCAGGTCAGCCTAGTTGTAGAATGGAGACAGGACAGGGCTAGTTGCCTTAACAAAATCTGGAAAGTGGGATCATATGCCTGTTGGTTCAACTGTTGGTTCAATGTCTTCTGATTCCACTGTCCACAATACTCTGTCTCACTGGTTTGCTGGTATCCTGCTACAGTGGTTCCTGCCTTTTCAGGAGGTCCACTTTACCAACTGCAGATGTTGTTGGAGCATACAGATCATCTATGATAACCCATGCCCTAGTTACCTAACACCTGGACTACTGCAAGACTGCCTCTAAAGTATACTTGGAAACTATCATTGATGCAGAAAACAGCAGTACATATTTTAACAGGACTACATTTGTACATTTAAAAAACTTCACTGCCTTCCGATTTGTTTCTGGGTGCTGGTGATGAACTTTTAATCCCTATCTGTTTTAGGATCAGAATATTTGAATAACTACTTTGTCCCACAGGAGCTTACTAATCAATGATGTCACAAGGTATAGGACTGGTCCTCTGGGGCAAAGACTATGGCTCCGCAGCACAGCCCTCTTCAAAAGCCCCACCCCTGAAAGTGGGAGACCAGTGGCAAAGACGCCTGACTGCAGCACACTGGACAGGATAGCCATGCTGAAATCTACAGGGACTGCTGCTGCCTCATATTTTCCCCCTGTTAATAGAATTGCTAGGAGGCAGCTTGCTGGTCATACACACATACTCATTTTATTATTCTGGACAAAGTGCGGAGGCTACATTGGGACAGGGTGCCAACACTTGTAGGGGCTGCCTCTCTACTTGAGAAAAGATGCTGGAAATGGAGCATTGTCACCAAGGCAGTCTGCCTCACCTAGCCAATATCCTCCATCCCACCCTAATTTCTATGCTTTTTGTGGAGGACAGGAAACCATATTCACCACTAGCAGCACAGAAATGCTTCATACTAGCAGGAAGGGAATCCGACATATATAGTTTATGTGTTGGTGATGCAGACAGAAGCTCCTGTCACTTCTAGGCCATAGTTCCCCACCTGCCACATGCATTCTGGTCAACAAGCAGAACAGAGACCTCTTTAACCAGCCCAACACACAAGCCCGTAGGGGGTGGGGTTGATGTTCAAGAGGATTACCTGATGGGCTCCATCAATTCTTTTTTTCAGATAGGCATCAATATGCTTGTCTATTTCTATCTCTCTGTTAGTTACATTGCCTATTGCTGAATTCACTGGTTAGAAGCATTCACAAATACCCTAGACAGAGATGGAAAGGGTAGACAAAGTTGCACATTATCAGCATATTGATAACATTGAACTCCAAACTGCTGGAGCATCTCTCCCGCTTAAATAAAGATTACTTGAGTTAATGTGAAGTCATTTAGAAACTGCTATTTAAGGAAGGTATTAAGACTGCTGTTTTCTGTTCAGTCACCTAGCACATTTAGAGAAAATATGGAGAACAAATATTTTCAATTAATAAAGTAAATACTTTTCTACAACTATTAAAAAATGTATTCACATAGGACCCTGAACAGTTTTTCTGTTAATAAGATTGAAATGGGAAATCAAAAATTTGGAACAGCGCTCCTGGAATCAAGTTTAGTCTGCATGTTCATGAACTCCTTACTTTCTGTTGCTTGCTTACTATCATAACCAATACGTCTAAAATTTTGACACAGTTTTAAAGAAACTGTTAAATCCAGTGACTACATCCTTGCTTTAAGTTGATGAAATTAATTCTATTCCATGTATAATACCTCTAAGTGAAATGAGGTATTAACTTAAAGCTATGGTATCCATATTACCATATAGAACATGCGTTCTTGTAACAGGTAAAATGCACATGCTAGCAGCATTCTTCTTACATGGACATGTAGAAATGTATGAGGCTATTGCAAACCAATCATTCCTAACTTTCATTTTTTGAAGTTTCATGGTATGCAAGGTAGTTTTTCAAGAGCTGTGACCAATCACACAGGTGAATGAAAATGTTAATTTAAAAAAAGAGTGGGTGGAGAAAACCATTAGACTAAGAACGCTATACAATAATTTATAGGTTGTATTCTGGCAACCAACATGCAGCTGAAAATAATATGTGTATCATTTCAGTCATATGCAGCTATAACATGCAAACTGACATTCCAGCTCATGATAAATTTGCAATGGGACTTAATGTGTGCACTCTTTACTGTAGAGAAAAAAGATGAGGAACAGTGTCAGTCTACCGATTTAAATTAGACATGCACCACTGCAAGGATTCCTAGGCAGGAAGGAAATCTACGTAGAGAGCGTGGTATTTTGCTTGCAAGCTATTCATATAAAAGTGAAAGAACTCCGAACTTACTGCTGACTGGCAGTTCTCTTCGTAAGCCAAGAGTTAATGGTTATTTTTTGTTGTGTTAAGCACTGCCCTTCAGATTATATTTATATAGATTTATTAAAGCAGACAAGCTAAGTTGCCATTAAAAATAATATTCAGACATTGCTACAAGACAATACATTTCCAGCTCCATAGCCTCATAAAGGCATACAGTCGCTGGATCTGTGAGCCTGGGTTAAGCATAAGGAATGGCTCATAGGCTTGTATACTCTGTCTTCTCTAACACAAATTCTTTCTCCTTTCCCTAGCTGACCTTAAGTTAGTTTAGAGTGTGGAAAAATTAGTATTTTGGTCTGGCAATCATGGAATCCTCTAGCTAATATGGGCAGTTGTAGTTCAAAAGATTTCCCAATTTCTGGTTCGGGTACACTGACAAAGAAGGCAACGATGATGAAACCATTAGTGAGCTTGGGCTCTTCTTCTTTAACTAAGAAAGAGAGCAGCAGCAAATTCATGGTCCAGTACCTGAAACATTGTATCTACAGTGCTATAGGAGCATTTATATTTCAGTACTTTGTACAGTTTTAATGCCAAATGCCAAACCCAGAATCCTAGATATGGTGCTACCTCAGGGGTGGGGAAAGATATTGGACTGCAGCTTTCATCACTTCTCCTTATTGGCTAGGACTGATGAGTTTAGGTCCAGCAACATCTTGAGGGCCACATTTGGCCTGACCCTGTGCTACATCTTCACAGTTTTTATCACCAGCAGAGATTCTTAACTGTTCTTGTTGTGTGCATTTAAGTCGTTTCCAACTTATGGTGACCCTAAGGTGAACCTATCATGGGGCTTCTTAGCAAGATTTGTTCACAGGAAGTTTGCTCTTTGACTTTCTCTTTGGCTGAGAGAGTGCAACTTGTCCAAGGTCACCCAGTGGGTTTCCATGGCCAAGCAGGGATTTGAACCCTGGTCTCCAGAGCTGTAGTCCTATGTTCAAACCTCTACACTATGCTACTGTATATGCTAAAAGTGTGTTTATTAAACCTTAACCTTCTCTTAAGATATGCTGGTTTCTACTGTAACACATTTAATTATTAAATTTGAATTCTGTCAAGCCTCAACACAGCTATATCTTGATTGTTGTTGTCTGCCTTTAAGGCACTTCTAACTTATGCCAACCCTAAAGCAAACCTATTACAGGATTTTCCTGGCAAAATTTGTTCAGAGGGGGTTTGCCCTTGCCCTCCTCTGAGGCTGAGAGAGTACAGCTTTCCCAAGGTCTTCCACTGGATTTCCATGGTTGAGGAGGGATTCCCGCCCTTGTCTCCCAGTGTCCTAGTCCAACACTCAAACCACTATATCATGTGGGCTCTTATATCTTGGTTGCTGCTGTTGTTCCTGTTGTTGTTGGGTGCCTTCAAGTCACTTACGATTTATGGTGACCCTAAGGTGAACCCATCACAGGGCTTTCTGGGGCTGAGTGTACGCTGCATCCGAAGTCACCTAGTGGGTTTCCTTGGTCAAGCAGGAAACTGAATCCTGGTCTAAAGGGTTGTAGTCCAATGCTCAAAGCACTATACCATGCTGTCTCTCATATCTTTGTACTTTAATCTATTTCAGCAGGAATCATCATGTTTGGAGAAACTGTTAAAATTTAGGTAAGAAAACCTTACCACCTTTTAGCATAGGCAGTCTCTACTACAGCAGTTTATGTGTTAGCCTTATAGGATATAATCCAGTATCCCAAATGCAGTTCATTAGCCATGTAATGTAGGCTACAAGAGGTCTCACTCACATCCATTTCCATGCTAGTACCCTTCTACTAATGTGATGGGACTTTCTTTTACTGAAAAGTGTTATGAGGAGCTTCCTTGCCATCTCCTGGTTTCAAGATCTCCTCCTCCCAGTTCTGCTGAGATAAGAATCCCATTAGAGAAATTCCTTTTCTGTGTTTTGCTGTTCTTACAGATCCAATTCGTATCTTGAATCACTATCCCTGTTTTGCAGTCCTAAGCAATCCAGCAAAAACAAAAACATTCAACCACAGTTGTATTTCCATATAACTTTTGGGTTTTGTTGAGCTTGGTGTTCACAGGGCCTGAAATCAGCTATGAATTTGGAAAGAACTGATGAATTAGATATGCATAACAAAACAGAAATTATGGCTGAGATTCTGCATCGGAGGTTGTGATGCATTAACAGCAAGGGAGCTACACCAACGACATGATACACATCCATATTAGTGAACTGTGACGATGCACAATGTGACACAGTGCAAGAAGTCCTGTTGTAGAAAGGGGGACTCTTACTGAACAGTGGGACACATTGAGCAATTGGGCACACTATGCAACAATCACACTCCTCGCTCTGCATGCAGGATGGTCCTAATGGCATTGCTACATCTACCCCTCCCTCCAAAGATTATGGACATTGCACACCTGTGTAATTCAACTTTATGTGATTGCAGGTGAGTTTATGATAACATAATTTTCCAAGAGGATTCCAATATGTGTTAACAAATGTTTGTTATAATAAGACACACAAAACAAATTATACAGAGGTCAAACTTCTAAACCCAGTTTTTGAAATATTCCAGACAGTTTAATGATGTATGATGCTGATTGCTACTCAATTTTAATAGAAACTTTCATGTATCATGTATCCATAGTAACTCAGTGTCCACAGCAACAAATGCCATGAAACACAAATATATATTTCTAATAGGGTCAATTTAAATAATCGGTCACAGGAAAAAATTAAAGTAACATGATCTAAGAAAGGTCACTTAGCCTTCTCTCCATTGTTGCTTGGGAAACAACTGTCTTTCAGCTCACATGCTAAATTGGAAATTGACCATACAAGATAAATCTCATCCATTAATACATCTTTATAGATCCAACATTTCTAGCTTAAAACCCTGCTATGCACCCAATATCATATTCTCACAGTACCACTACTCATTTTAAAAGATTATTATACACTTCCTAAAATCTCCTGAAGAGAGAAGGAGCTGCTATATTAGCATTAATACCATTATATTGAATACATTTATAATATAACTCAAGCAATTTAATTGCAATATAAATTGCCTTAATTTTTTAAAACAAGAAATCATACTTACATATCTTAACAGAGGTAGATTTTTAACATAAATTTTGCTGTTAGTAGTCTCACAAAAATATTGACAACCCTTTTCCTTGTGAAGATTTTTATCTTTATTATTTGATATTACTCATAACCACCACAATTTTCTTCAAACCAAAATGTGCAGCATGGATGCACTGGGAATCAGCACATAATATTACAGTGTTGCCAGCACAGATTCTTTTTTTTTTTTGACTGTATAACAACACATAGTGCTATATCCAACAGTAGTTCTGTCTCCAGGAAACCCACTGAAAAGAATGGAACCTGTTTGTTGTTGTCGGGTGGCTTCAAAACGTTTCCGATTTATGGCAATTCTAAGGTGCACCTATCATAGCTTTTCTTGGCAAGAGTACGACCTATGCAAGGTCACCCAATGGGTTTCCACGTCCAAGCAGAGATTTGAAGCCTGGTCCTCAGAGTCATAGCCCAATGCTCAAGCCACTGTCTTGGAACCTGTTTTGTTGTGTGCCTTCACGTCATTTCTGACTTCTGGTGACCCTAAGCAGAATCATATCACTGGATTTTCTGGGGCTGAGAGTGTGTGATGCATCCAAGGTTACAACTACCTTAAATCCCACTGATTTCAACAGGTCTACTCCAGTTAGGACTAACACTGGATTTAGCACAGGAGTAAGCAAAATTGGCTCTGCTGCCTTGAGATGATGGGAGCTGCATTCCAACAGCATCTGCAGGTCCACATGATTCCCACCCTGATTATATATGTTATCCTATGCCTGATTTAGCATACAATCCAGCTTTAAAGCATGTTACCTGCACTTCAATCCAGGTTTCTGAAAGAAATTAATCTGCACTTGAGAAGAAACAAAGAACTATAAGATGTTGACTCATATTAACTTTGGAGGTGAAGTGCTTGAGCCAGTGGTTGCTCAGCAACTTCCAGACACCCTTGGTTGAAGCTGACTTTACAGATTCATTTCAAGGCCTGGTTTTAGAACTAAAGCTGCCTTTGGTACTCTTTTGAGTGAAACAGAGGCAGAGTGTGACCTTTATTTGGTCTATCTGATTTCTCAATGGCTTTCAATACCACTGACTAGTTGACCACTTTGCAGTGGTACTACTTCTCCTTGGATGCTGATGAGGGATCACAGGTCTACATGCCTTTTAAGTGGTGGTCTTAGATTCTGCCCCAGGCATCTCCTCTTAGGAGCAATTTCTGTGGGAAATACTGGAATAGACGGCTCATCTGACACTGTTTGTAAGCCAACTTTTACATACACAACCCAGTGAACTCTGATTACAAAATTGCAGAGAAATTCTGCAAATAAATAATAGTAAAATAACTGATGAACATCAACGGATTCCGGTGGAATAAACTATTTTCTAATATAACAGGTTTGCTGAGGCTAATAATGTGCATGGAAATTGCCAAGAGGAAAGCACAGTATTTCATTAAACTAAAGGAACCACTTAACATATATTGATGTGCAAGAACAACATAAACGCAAAGTAATATTTATCTCTAGTCTGATCAATAAAGTAGGATTAATAAAGAAAATTGATTTCTTCTTCAGCATACTCAAATTCTTAATATACATTCACAACTTACTCAATTAAGTCAGAGCCACCATGGTATAGCGGATACTGTCGAATCTGAACCAAACAGATAGAAGATTACAATTTCTAAAATTATATAATCAGCACTAAAAATTTCAACATTTCCCAAAATGTGGCCATTCTTCAAACAAAAAAGATTTTCCTGACTATCGTAACAAATTTGATTGTATCTATTTTATATCTTCAAGGTGGAGGAAAGAGTTCTATTAAAGTAAAAGCTCTTGGAAGCAAAGAAACAGAAAGAACATTTGATTCTTATGTTTATAAAACAAGCAGCATTAACATAAGATTGCAGGAAACACTATCAGAAGAAAGACAACAAGTGAGATATAAATCTGTATGACTAACTAATACCAGTAGTTTACTCTGTATTTTGATCATTTCCCCTGTAAATTCATGTCACCAAATATTTCACATTAGAAAAGAAAAGCACATAGAACTTCAAGAATATTACCTAATAATAGAAGCAGCTGGCTTCCATATCATTGGGGTAGTGAATCCATTCTCGGTTTTGGTACAAACTGTAAAGGAGCGCTGAACTTTGCTGTCTCACTGATATGGAACCTACCAGCCACAACTGTTGCCTAGCTATCATCCATATCTGAGCTCTACCACTTTGGGGGTGAAGTGTGCATGGCAAGGAGCTCCTCCATGGAAAAAAAAAAAAATCCCTGCACACAAAATAGGCATATCAGTGATAAAATGTGGAAGGATGTTTGAAATTTAAAATTATTTCCTTGCAGGGTTCATTCATTCATTTGGACCAGCATCCCTTGACAGTGGTATAATTCAGATGATTGGCAGGTTATGATCCAAATGAGGAGGCATCTCTCACTGCTCAGGGCACAGGCTGCCTTATACAGAGGTTGCCCACATTAATTGCAGTAGTTCTAGGTGAACAACTATGCATTCTACAGATATCAATGGATATCTTATGCTACCTTCAGTTCCCTAAAAACAACAGGAACCTGTTGCCTTTGAACTTATGGTCATTTGGAGGGAGTGTTAGAGCCTTTCTGCACTATATTGTTATAGTGCTATTATTCCACTTTCAGCATCCTATAGAATCCTAGGGATTGCAGTTTAGAGAGGGGCCCTTAGAATTCTCAGTCAGAGAGCTCTTTGGCATCAGTAAACTACAAATCCCAGAATTCCACAGGATGTTGAAAGTGGAATAATACCACTGTAACAGTGTAGTGCAGAAAGGCCCTTAGAGTTTTCTCCTGAACAATGTGGCCTGAGAAGGATCTGCTTGAAGAAAGAAATTTTGGCTCCAATAGCCCCATTTGCCCCCCCTCCCACAACCTATGCTGGTCAGGAGAGCCTCTTGAGAGACTTTGAATGGGGAAGGGATTGCAAAAGAGAGTGCAGAATGGGAAAATCTCCTTCCATGAACTTCCTTAAGGCAACTTATTTTAGGATCCAAGACATTGTCTACTACCTCCTTGGGTCTCATATTCAGAGAAAGGGGATATAAAGGTCAACTTGGCTGCCTTTCTCCTTCCTTTCTTCTCGCAAGCAAAGAACCTTTTTTTTTTAAAGACAAGCCTTTAGCACTGGCAGCTGAAGAAGTGGCTTTTAACAGGGTATGCTGTAGCTTTATCTTCACTATTATGTTTTAAATGCTATTTAAAACTCTTTGGAACTAGGGTTTTAATATGACGGTTTATTCATTTGTTTTCACCTTTTGTAAAAATAATTTTTGCTGTATCTTGTTTTAACTTATAAGCCTCCTTGGGTCTCATATTCAGAGAAAGGAGATATAAATTTAAAAAACCTAAATTAATTAAAGTATAAATCCATCCTTCAACAAACAGGCAGAAAGAACATTTTAACAAAATGCCTCAGGGACCAGGGCAGGTCAGATCATGCTGATGATGGTATAGGCTGTAGTCAACAGCTGGCCACCAAACCTCTGTAATATGATCACTATTTGTTTCTGTTTCAAATAATTCACTTTTCCTTGACTCAGCAACTATTGGCTACAATATATGACATCATCAACACACGTGCTCTGCCCCAATCCTTGAGTAATTCTATAGTATCCATCCGTCCGTCCTCCCTCCCTTCCTAGCCCTACAAAACCACATCCTTCTCCCAGGGTTCATCCTAGGGCAGAGAAAATATTCAAGGACCATAATGGCAGCTTCAGACCACTTAAAATGTCACATCTGTCTTCATCCTTTATTTGTGGCTTGGCTGTTTTGAACAATCTTCTCCAGCCGTATGTGGGCCATGCTGCTTTTCTGCTTGTAATATTTATTTTATCATGTTGTGTTAGGCACCCTGAGGACTTTGGGCATGGTGAATCACATTTATTATTTACAAGCTTTGTCAGGAGCAGTTAACCTGTTTGCTCTGGACATGCAATTATTCCCAATGCAAGACCAGCCTGGTATTTTCAATGCTGATTGCTACATACGGAAGATGTGTCATGCTTCGCTGAACCTACTTTTTCATTAAACGTCTCCCAGTTTACAAACGATTGTTAAAAAGGCTTTACTGTGAGGATTTATATTATGGCAGGTGTTGTGCCTGCTATTATGTCGCTGCAAGACTAAAAGTTACTACCTCTCTCTCATATCAAATGTTTTTACATTGTGCAGTAAACACAACAATATTGTACTATATGTTCTAGCTACTGGCATTATAAATCTTAATCACTTCCCTTATGGAAGGCACTAATGAAATGCAGGATGTAGCTTGTCTACAGTTGTCTCAGAGATACTCCTCTCTCTCCAATCCGGCCATCAAACTTTCCTGCAAAATGTCATATCCCCTCTCTCATTACCACCATAACAGCATTTAAGTACACATAACTGTATTTGTTCACTATCCTTTCTTACAGGCAACCTGCCCATTCTATCTCCTCCAAACTTTAGACCGCAAATGCCTGGGGCACAGGGCTCTCTCTTGAAACTGGCTAATACATATTAAACTAAATTAAACAAAACTAAACTAATACAAATTAAGCTAATTTGCAACAACAAAAAAAGTAAAATTATTTTCTCAGTGTCTATTTATCCATCCATCCATCCATCTATCCATCCTGTGTTTCATTTGACACACAATCCTAAAAAGGTCCTGAAAGCACACTCTTCCAATTGACAAATCCTTGCCGTACTCAAAGGAGAAAGACCATGAAGGGAAAAGGAGCAATCCCCAAGAACTATTCACTAGCACCAACCCATCACCTAGGAGAGAGTACATGTCAAGTGGTCTCTACCACTCTCAGAGGCAGTCCAGAAAGACATTTGCGCCCCAAATCACTGGAAGGTACAGAAGACGTAGTAGAATTTATGGTTCCCATACTGGGGCTTGCCTATATCTTAGCTATTATAGTTCCAGAAAGTCCATCTCACCCAACACTGGCAAATTTAAAGTCAGCTCTTAATTTTTCAAATTATCCAGGTTCATAGAGGACTTTGGCAACTTCTTCATATTTGAAGAACATCTTAGGAAGCAGATCCTCCTCCGCAGATCTAACTAAAGCTCAGAAATTTTATTTTGGACTAAACCCTTGGCCAACTTGACTAGTGACTATACTGGCTGAGGGATTCTGGCAGCTGTAGTCTGAAAAGCTCTCAAATAATCTATTGATATAGTGTGATGTAGATTTTAATGAACAAGGTTCATTAAAGGTGCATCTTAGATCTGGAAATATTTTTTTTCTCAATCCTATAGATCAAAATTAGAGAAACAGAAGATTTTTGAGCAACAACTACGTAAACCACACAGTAATGATGCTACATAAATAAAAGTCCATCACAGTAATTGCATATGTCTTTTTTCTTTTTTGCTGCCTATCTGCTGTTTTAGTAACACTTATCCTATCACATTTAAAATAAAACTTGACCAAATGCAGACATTCCCTTAAGATATTATTTTTTTTAAAAAAGCTCAAATTTTGCAGGGTTTTATCTGCTGGAAATTGGAGAGGGTGCAATATGAAATCATTAATGTAAGTGGAAACTGTTATAGTGACTTATGTTATAGTGACTTATGTAGGATGTAGAGAATGCCTATTGTCTCCTTTCAGAAAACAGACTGAAGATTAATCATATTTTGCTTGAGAAATACATTCCATTTTTAATGTGATGCATAGCTACTTTCCCCTCAGTTATTTCAAGCAATAAGTGTAACAATTTCTGCTATCACAACTAAATTTAGATGACATTTATTGTAGATGCAACTCAAACAGTTTTCCCAAGCCATTCTTCAATATACAATCTTTCACTATGTGCTAGATGAAATTGTCACTTACCCAACAATGATGAAATGCCGCCAACTGATTTGAAGCCATATTGCATAGTCAATAGACAATCTGCAGAGTATTCCCATCCATTTGTAATAAGCCAGCACAGAATTTTATAACTTTAGTAACAACAGCATGACCATGCCATTAGAAGAGCCAAAATTTACTAACAATGCACAAATTACCTATGGCATTGCTACATATTAAGTCTAAATGGTATACAATCTACAGACATTTCTTTTCCCCATAAAGCTATCTCTTTACTGAGCAACATGCACCTTAACAGAGGCAGAATGCTGCCTGTCGGCCTTACTCAACCTTTGATCTGAGTGAAAGGTGGCCAAAGTACACCACACCATGCCACAAGTTTGAACTCAGTCATGCGCTCCTACACCTAGTGACAATATTCCTTTGTACTGACACACAGGATCACTATATATATATGTTTTTAAAAAAACTAATCTTAGTTATAGTTGACACTGGAGAAGAGACCTATTTCAGTGTTTCTGTCAGTTTGTTAACATTTAAATTAAATCAAAAAGACAGACTCCTTTAAATTAAAAAGACAGATAACTTTATAGACTTCTAATAGAGAAGGAAGGCCAGTTGTGGCTGTGGTCAGAGAGATGTGTACAACCTTCTGGTCATTGAAGCTGCAGCCTCCTGCTGCCTCCAAAAATCTTTGACCATTGACATTTCCACCACTACCAAAATACTGATGATTCTTTTGAAAAACAAGGAACATACTGAATAGTCAGCTCTCCACATTTATGGGTTTTACCTTCATTGATTTGATTACTTGCAAGTTTCTCTAACACCTGTCCATTCATCTCAAGCACTTGTTTTCTGGGGGACCCTTTCCTCCTGGTGGCTCCAATCAGGACATGCAGCCCTTTAGAAACCTGCCTCTCGTCCTCCTCCACCACCCACTGCCTGGCCAGCTAAGGACGTTTTGCAACCTGATTTCTCAGCACCACAAACGCTCTCCCAAAGTCCTCCCAACACCCAAGGATGGAGCTGGGGAGGTTAAGAGGAAGTATAGGGTCACCATGCCAACCCACACCCTTTGCTTGATCTGATTTGGACCCTGGGTGCCCTTTTCCCCACCATACCTTTGCCTCCTTCTCACAGACACATATACAGACATTTTGATATTTGTGGTTTCTCCACTTTTGCACCCTTAACCCTAGCAAATGTAGAGGGTTGACTGCACCTTTGCTTTATATTCCGCCAGAACGGTCAGGATTTCAATGGTGCTGTAGAAAAGATGTGTGTGTGTGTGTGTGTGTGTGTGTGCACGCGCGTGTGTGTGAGCATGAGAAAATGGTGAGGGAGATGTATATGACTCACAGGACGTATGTGTCCATCCCTACTTTAGGTCAACTTTGCCCAACATCTGTTTCCTTCTATACTTTCATTTCTGTCATGAACCCAACACATTTCACTCCCAAAATGGAGGGGAGTTGATTAGCTTTCTTAAAGTCAGTTCTCATAACCACAAAAAATTCTGAAGGTAATACAGGTAGGAATTCAACCTATGAAACAGACACCAGAAGCATTTCTCTGGAAATGTTCATAATTATCACCACGAAGTGGTGCTCCCTGGTTTACTAGGGAGCTGATGGTGATGAAACGAATGGGGTGGAGACCAAAGTGATGTTGGCAGAAGTATCAGAGTGAGTCTGATTGAACACAGGCTAGATCTTATTGGAAGGCCTATGCTGTGGCAATCATGGCAGAGAAGAAATCATACTTCTCTACCACTAGTGCATCTGCACAGTGCTGTCCAGTGGAGCTATTTTGAGTGTTCAGGGGCCTTTTACATCCTGGCCCACAAGAAGGAACTGATGACCACTCTACAGCCCACTGTGATAAATTTGCAAGACACTTTGCAGACAAAATCACTCAGATTCACTCTGACTTGAATGCTGTAGTTGAGACAAGTCCAGTAGATGTAATCTTGGCACCTGCTTGTTCTGTATTAATGGATTCGTTTCACTTTGTACAGCCTGAGGATATGGACAGGATCCTTGGAAAAGTGAGAGCCACCACATGTATACTGGATTCTTGCCCCTCCTGGCTTCTGAAAGCAGCCAGAGGGGGACTGGCTGACTGGGTAAGGGGAGTGGTGAATGCCTCACTGCAGCAAGGAAAGTTCCCAGCATGTTTAAAAGAGGCTGTGGTGAGGCCACTATTAAAAAAGCCCTCCCTGGATCCCACCATTCTGAATAATTATCAGCCAGTCTCCAGTATTTCTTTCTTAGGCAAGGTTCTGGAGCATGCGGTGGCCTTCCAGCTCCAAGGCTTTCTGGATGAAATGGATTATCTAGATCCATTTCAATCTGGCTGGTTATGGGATGGAGACAGCTTTGGTCATCTTGGTGGATGATCTATACCGGGAACTAGACAGGGGGAGTGTGTCCCTGCTGGTTCTGCTGGACCTCTCAGCAGCTTAAAAGATACCATAAACCATGGTATCCTTCTGGGCTGACTCTCTGGGATGGGACTTGAGGGCACTGTTATGCAGTAGTTCTGGTCATTCCTGGAGTGGGGAACTCAGAAGGTGGTGCTAGGGGACTCTCCCTGGCCATTGGCCTGGGGGGTCCCTCAGCGTTCTGTTTTGTCCTCTATGCTGTTTAATATCTACATGAAACTGCTGGGAGAGGTCATCCAGAGTTTTCGTGTTCACTGTCACCAATATGCTGATGACACCCAACTCCATCTCTCCTTTCCATCTGATTCCAAGGAAGCTGTTTCAGTTCTGAACCAATGTCTGCTGTCAGTAATTGACTGGATGAGGGCAAACAAATTGAAGCTTAATCTGGACAAGATAGAGGTGCTCCTGGTCAGTTGAAAGGCAGATCAGGGAATAGGGACTTTGCCTGTGCTGGACAGGGTTACACTCCCCCTGAAATCTCAGGCTGACAGCCTTGGTGTTCTCCTGGATTCAACTCTGAGCCTGAATGCTCAGGTTTCAGCTGTGGCCAGGAGTGCATTTGTACAGTTAAAACTTGTGCAACAGCTGTGCCCGTTCCTTGAGATGTCAGATCTAGCTTCAGTGACACACACCTTGATTATATCTCAGTTGGACTGCTGTAATGCACTCTACGTGGGGCTGCCTTTGGAAACTGTTCGGAAACTTCAGCGGGTTCAAAATGCGGCAGCTAGAATGCTGATCGGGGCTAGTTACAGGGAGCATATAACTCCCTTGTCGAAATAGCTCCACTGGCTACCTGTTTGTTTCCGGGCACAATTCAAAGTGCTGATTATGACCTATAAAACCCTAAATGGCTTAGATCCAGGCTATTTAAAAGACCGTATCCCCCTGTACAAGCCAGCTAGAACCTTAAGATCTGCTGGGGAAGGCTTTCTCTCTGTCCCACCACCATCCCAGGCTTGCCTGGTGAGGACACAAGAGACGGCCTTCTCAGTGATTGCTACCACTTGTCAATGTCAGGTGGCGGCTAAGCAGACACAGAGGCAGTAGCTAAGTTCATGGCTTTAGTAATAAAGAAATTAAGAGGTTACGTCACCAAAACAAACATCCAAGTCCCAGGGGCAGCAAACCCAAACAGCAAGGTTTAGCCTGGAACAGAAAGCCCATGACACAGGATGCAGATTCCTGGTTGATAGACGGTTGTTGCCCCGTGCTCAACTCCAACAGCGTCTGTCTTAAATACACAGTCTTTAGCCCAGCTGGGGCTGATCAAATGTTCGTTGGCCCAGCTCACAGCTGGAGCCCCTCAGGACTTCAGGGTGGATTCATCAGACGCTTCTCCCGCAGCCGCTGAGACCTCTGAACAACCCCCTTCTCCAGCCGCCTCTGGAGGAACGTGGGGGGAGGGTCTGCTGCAAACTCTGGGCTGGAGTCAGAAACACCAGGCTCTGTCGAGTAAGAAGCACTAGCCTCTGCCTCTGGAGCAGAAACATCTGCTGTAGTCACTGGCTCGGGATCTGTGCCCGGGACAGCTGTGGGGTCACTGGCAGACTCCTCCCTAGACTCTGAAGGAGCCCCCTCTCCCGAAGGCCCCTCCAAGGGATCCTCCCCCGGCTGGGAGTCCAAGTCTAAATCGGAGTCCAAGTCTGAATCAGCAGCACGCTCAGCCTGGCTCATGACATCACTTCCCTCCCCAATAACTCCTCCTCTGCCCTGCAGAGGCCGAGGCTTGGCCGGGTAATGGTGGTGAAATCGCCGCACCAGCTCCGGAGCATGGACGTCCGCCGCATCCTCCCAGGAACGCTCCTCCAGCCCATATCCCAACCAATCGACCAAGTACTGGAGGCGGCCCCGCCGCCACCGAGAATCTAGAATATCAGATATCTTGAACTCCTCCTCCCCATCGACCAGAACTGGAAGCGGAGGAGAACTGTGTGCAACATCGTCCCACACATCCCCGGCGGGCACCAGCAGCGACCGATGAAACACTGGGTGGACCCGCAGGGATCGAGGGAGCTGTAACCGGAATGCCACTGGGTTGATCTGTGCACAGATGACGAAAGGACCGATGAAACGAACGTCCAGCTTATGATAGGGGCGGGTAGTCGGTAGGAAACAGGTGGACAGCCAGATGCGACCTCCGACCTGTAAAGGTGGCTCAGGCTGACGATGTTTGTCAGCCTCCTGTTTATATGCCTCCTTGGCCTGATCTAGCTGTTCCCGCAGGAGGCCCTGAATCGCCTGAAGCTCTTGCAGCCACTGGTCAGCAGCCAGAACCGCGGACGGCTTTCCTATCGGCGGAAACCACCTAGGATAGAACCCATAGTTGGCGAAGAACGGGGTCTGCCGAGTCGAGGAGTGCTTGGCGTTATTATAGGCAAACTCCGCCAGCGGAAGAAGATCGACCCAATTGTCCTGTTGATAACTGATATAGCAGCGCAAGTACTGCTCCAAAGTGGCGTTGGTGCGCTCCGTCTGCCCATCTGTTTGTGGATGATGGGCGGACGACAGACGAGGCTCGATGTCCAATTGCCGAAGCAGACACTGCCAAAAGCGGGCGGTGAACTGACCTCCCTGGTCCGTCACGATCTCCTCCAGAAGACCGTGTAGCCGGAAAACATGGTCCATGACCAAGCGAGCCGTCTCCTTGCCTGTGGGGATCGCGGAACAAGGGACGAAGTGAGCCATCTTGGTTAGAAGGTCCACTGCCACCAGAATGGCGGTGTGGTCTTTCGACAGTGAAAGTTCCATGGTGAAGTCCATGGAGACCATTTTCCAGGGACCCGTAGGCGTCGGTAATGGTTGTAATAGCCCTGTGGGTCTGCCTGGCGGGCCCTTGGCCCGGCGGCACATGGGGCACGTGTGTACGTAGCGATCTATGTCTGTGTGGACTCTAGGCCACCAGAACTCCCGAGTCACTAACTGCAAAGTTTTGTACAACCTGAAGTAACCCGCAGGTTTCCCGTCATGGCAAAGGCGCAGCACCTCATCCTGAGAGGCCCCAGTTGGTATGAACAGTTGACCATGGTGGTAAAGTAGCCCATCCCGCTCAGTCCACAGTGATGAGGGGTCCCCTATCTGGTACCGCAACCCCGACGGGTCTTGAGCCTGGGCATCTCGTATGCGCTCGGTCAGGGTCGCAACTTCCACAGAGGATGCGAAGTTTTCTGGGCGCAGAATGGTGGAACGAACCTCCTCTTCCAAGGTCGCAGCGTACTCAGGTTTCCTGGACAGGGCATCCGCTCGCCGATTGCGGGCTTGAGGCACATACTGCAGGCAAAAGTTGAAGCGCGAGAAGAACTGCACCCACCTCATCTGACGCGGAGTCAACTTGTGGGCTGCCTGCAAGTATTCCAGATTCCGGTGGTCAGTCCGCACCTGTACTGGATGAAGAGCCCCTTCCAACAGATGCCGCCAATTCTCGAACGTTGCCTTGACCGCTAGCAGCTCTTTCTCCCAGATAGTATAATTCCGCTCGACAGGCGACAGCTGCCGGGAATGATAGGCACATGCAACAACTGGGACTCAGGGCCGGTAGGCTGCAAGAGGACGGTGCCCAAAGCGACATCAGATGCATCGGTTTCAAGGACGAACGGTATCTTGGGGCCCGGGTGCCGCAGGATAGGCTCTGTGGTGAAGCGGGCTTTCAATTGGTCGAACGCCTGCTGTGCAGCGGGGGTCTACCGGAACAGAGCCTTCTCACGTAGGAGGCTGGTGATGGGTGCCGCCAACGTGGCAAAGTCCAGGATAAACTTGCGGTAGAAATTGGCGAACCCCAGAAAACGCTGCACGTCCTTGCGGCTGCCAGAGGTCTGCCAGGACACTACCGCCTCCACCTTGCTGGGGTCCATCTCGATACCCTTTCCGGAAATGCGGTAACCCAAAAAGTCGACCGCCGAGAGATTGAACGCGCACTTCTCTAACTTGACGTACAAGCGGTGTTCCCGGAGGCGTTGCAAGACCGCACACACACGCGCCTCATGGGCACGCTGGTTTGGGGAATAGATCAAAAAGTCATCCAAGTAGATGATAACAAAGCGGTCCAGGTAGTCCCGAAAGACGTCGTTGACGAAGTGCTGAAACACAGCTGGGGCTTTGCACAGGCCAAACGGCATCACCGTGTACTCATAGTGGCCGTAACAGGTCTGAAACACGGTTTTCCATTCGTCACCAGCTCGGATCCGGACCAAATTGTACTCCCCACGGAGGTCCAGCTTGGCGAAGACAGTGGTGTGCCATAACTGCTCCAGCAGCTCTGGGATCAAGGGTAAGGGGTAATGGTTCTGGACGGTGATCCAATTAAGGGCCCGGAAGTCATTGCAGAGGTGGAGCTCCCCCGACATTTTGCGGATGAACAACACGGGAGCTCCCACCGGTGAAGTCGATGGCAGCACAAAGCCCTGGCACAAGTTCTTCTAGAGGAACTCCCTCAAAGCAGCCAGCTCAGGCTCAGAAAGAGCATAGATCCGCCCAGCAGGGATGGGAGCTCCGGGAATCAGGTCTATCAAGCAGCTGTAGACTCGGTGCGGCGGCAACCAGTCGGCTTCCTTTTGGTCAAAAACATCCGCAAAGTCCCAGTATTCGTGTGGAAGCTCCATGGAGGATTCCGGGCCCGCAGTCTCCAGAGAAGCTAATAGCCTCTCCGGCCAGCAGTGCTCCTGGCAGTACTCGGACGCAAACAACACCTCGCGCCGAGACCAGGAGATGCGCGGAGCATGGCGGGCGAGCCAGGGCATTCCCAGCAACAGGGGAAAATGCGGCACTGTCGCCACCAAGAAGCAGGTTCGTTCCGCATGCCCCTGAATCTCCAAAACCACCTCAGGAGTCTGATGGGTAACTGGGCCAGATTTCAACAGCCGCCCATCGATGGTCTCCACGGGATGTAGCTCGGGCAGGGGTAACAGCGGTATTCAATGGTCCTTAACAAACTGCAGGTCAATGAAGTTGCCGGAAGCTCCAGAGTCGATCATGGCCCCCACACGAGTCGGCGGCGCACTGCCGAAACACACTGTGGCCGCCACCAACAACGGATCTCGCTTAGGCTCAGGCATTGCCAGTGGGCCCACACTTACGGTTTCCCCCAGGCCACGCAGACCCTCTAAGCCTGGAGGTTGGTGTTTCCCGGCGGGGCAGGGACCGACAGCTTGGAAGGACAAACTCGAGCAAAATGTCCACCCAAACCGCAGTACAGACACAATCCAGACCACCTCCAGCGTTCTTTCTCCTCAGCAGTAAGTTGCGAACGCGCCCCACCAAGCTGCATCGGCTCCTCGGTTGACGCCGAGCCAGCGGGGGTGCTGGTCACAGACCGGCCTGGCAGGGTTTACCGTGGAGTGGATACCCAGGTTCCCCCACCACCAGCAGTTCTAGAGCCGAGATTTCCTGCGCGATGGGCCTTCCTGCGCACCTCCAGACAACCATCGATGCGGAGCGCCTGCTGTATCAGGAGCTCCAAGGTATCTGGCAGGGGGCTGCGAGCCAGCTCATCCAAAATTTCCGGAGCTAGTCCCGCCTTGAACTGATCCTGCATGGCAGGGTCATTATACACCAAGTCCTGTGCCAATGACAATAAAGAGATCGTGTAGTCTTGCACCGAAATCCTTCCCTGCTGCAACTGGCGTAGCTGGCGGCTGGCCATCTCCGTTTGAACAGGGTCCCCCCAAACAGTCCTGAAGGCCTGCAAAAAGGAGGCCATGCTGTCCAAGACCGCACTGTTCTGGCAGAGCAGGGGAGTGGCTCATTTGGCTGGCATACCAGAAAGCAGGCTGATCATGAAGGCAACCTGAGCCTGCTCATTGGGGAAGTCACGGTTCCGGACCTGAATGCAGAGCTTGCAATTGGCTATAAAAGTCTCTAACTCAGAAGGTTCCCCAGAAAAACGCCGTGGAACCGCCACGGGAATCTTTGGAGCTGGCGGGGTACAGCCTGCAACTGACCCACCTGGAGTTGGAGATTCTGGACAGCATGGGTCAGTTGGTCAACCTGTGTTCGGAGTCCCTGGTTCTCCTGAGCCCCAGCAGCAAGCTGCGCCTTTAATGCTGCATTCTCTTCCTGTAAAGCCTCCGTTCTGCTTAGCCGTGTGGACGGGGCAACAATCTGTTAATGTCAGGCAGTGGCTAAGCAGACACAGAGATAGGAGCTCAGTTTACGGCTTTAGTAATAAATAAATCAAGAGGTTACGTCACCAAAACAAACATCCAAGTCCCAGGGGCAGCAAACTCAAACAGCAAGGTTTAGCCTGGAACAGAAAGCCCATGACACAGGATGCAGATTCCTGGTTGGTAGACGGTTGTTGCCCTGTGCCCAACTCCAACACTGTCTGTCTTAAATACACAGTCTTTAGCCCAGCTGGGGCTGATCAAACGTCCGTTGGCCCAGCTCACAGCTGGAGCCCCCCAAGACTTCAGGGCCGATTCATCGGACGCTTCTCCCGCAGCCGCTGAGACCTCCGAACCGCCCCCTTCTCCAGCCGCCTCTGGAGGAATGTGGGGGGAGGGTCTGCTGCAAACTCTGGGCTGGAGTCAGAAACACCAGGCTCTGTCGAGTAAGAAGCACTAGCCTCTGCCTCTGGAGCAGAAACATCTGCTGCAGGTACTGGCTTGGGATCCGTGCCCGGGACAGCTGTGGGGTCGCTGGCAGACTCCTCCCTAGACTCTGAAGGAGCCCCCTCTCTCGAAGGCCCCTCCAAGGGATCCTCCCCCGGCTGGGAGTCCAAGTCTAAATCGGAGTCCAAGTCTGAATCGGCAGCACGCTCAGCCTAGCTCATGACACCACCCTGTGGAACACTTTACTACAGGAGGCTAGGTATGCCCCCTCCCTGCTCTCCTTTTGCTGACAGGCAAAAACCTCTCTCTTCAAACAGGCTTTCACGTAAGCCGGGCAGCTTCATTTATTAACTGTTGTACTGGAATATCCTTTTAAGTGTTTTTATAACGTTATATCTGTTTAATGTTTTTAACTGTTTTGAATGTATTTAATGTTTTTATTGTGTATTTATTCTGAGAGAAAGGTGGCCTAAAAATACAATCAATCAATCAAAGCAAGCAAGTCTTTGAAAATACTGGGAGACACTGGGAGACAGCAGTAAGAGTTTCTCTCTCAACTCTAATAAGCTGCATCACTCAAGAAAATGGAGTGTTAGTAAATACAGGGCACACATACACACACAAAGAAAAAGAGGGAGAGAGAGAGAGAGAAAGGACTTCTTCCTACGATGTCTAATTAATGCATAGAATTTTCTATTTATTATCGATTTTATATTTACAGTAATGGCAAAGGATACGACCTGAATTGATCTGACACATTTCTGGAGGCTTCCCAACAGCTATTAACTTTCATGAAAAAATAAAACCCCAATATTTAGAAGCAGTATGTCAGTACCAGTTGCGGGGGGAACAACAGTAGTACAACAGCATCTTCATGTTGGACTTCTGGTTTTTCTGAAGCCATCTCATTAACCCTTATGGTGAAAAAAAAAAAAGAATACTGGAGTACACAGACCTTTGTCTGATCCAGCAAGGCTCTTCTTACGATCTTAGCTTATTAATGTTTCATTTAATGCAGGTCTGTGTGAAAACTGCGTGAGTCCATCCTTGAGGCCTTCTATAGGTTGTACCATTTCCAAAAACAAAACTGGAAATGGGTAAAAGTCCCTCTCTGGTTTCACAAAACAAACAAAACAAAACACAACATGGGAGTTGGTTTGTTAGTCAAAATAAGGTAAAAGAGCCCCTGCACCTTGTTTTAACAGGGTATCGCCACTTTAAGGGGTATAAGAAATAGCAACTCTTTTTGTTTGGCTATTGTTTCATAGTTCGGACTGTCCAAGGGCCACAAATATAGATAAGGGGGTGCATCTAGCCCATGTGCTTTGTACCTCTGATTGGTCTTATTGGTCACAATTTGTGCTGGACTGCTCAATTCTCTAGATTCTTGTGGGGAAAAAAAAAATCTTAAGCAAAAGATTATATAATCTCATCAGCTTCTTCTTTTAAGAATTTCCTGTATAGTTTTGATACACAATTAACATTTTCCAGAAAATATCAAGTCTATTGATTGTAATTACGGTCCACAGAGAAGTGATGAAAAGAATGAAACTAAACCTATTAAGGCTAGTGTTGGTTTTGTAAGAAGAATTATTGATGATAAAATATAAGGGGAGTACTTCCACAAAATGATCTTATAACACCTACTACCAGCTATAATAAATCATACAAACATGTTCGCTGTTCCTTCTAATGTAAGGCAACATTTTGGAGTTGGCTGTAAAAAGAAATAATGTTAGCAGTTCCCCCCCACTTAATGGTACAACTTCACATTTGCTTCTATGAAATGTTAGGAATAATGCTTTGCCTGAAAGGTTGGAGTTGGCAGAAGTGGAATAAAAACACAATAGGTAAACCTCAGTGAACTCACCTATCTATCACATTTAACTATCTTAGATCCATGAATACAATAAGTTGCAAAGTTTCCTGTTTCAACACAAAAAGGAATCATGCAATTTCAAATGACTACAGTCTTCCCTTGGTTCCAAGCTCCTTAAATGTCACAAATAGGTAAGCAATGCCTTTAGTTATAAAACAATGAATGCTTTCAAAGTTTTTAAAACTGCTGTGCCACTTAGAACGCAGCAAGGATTGAGTGGACTCTGGCTTTGGTGGGCTGGGGGAAAATGTAGCCCTCTGACCTAGGGAGAATGCCACATATACTGTATTCACTGGTCTATCTCACTCATATTTAAAGGATGGGTAAAGCAATCTAATTTGTGTCATCAGTGATGGAAAACTTTCCGAGGTCTGGGGACCACCACCCCTGCCTGAAATCTAGGTAGAATTTACCTTTTCCACCTTCTGCTTTCAATAGCCTTGGGGGGAAATTGTGCCACATTTTGGAGGCTCCCTGGTCTGTTCAACTGGAAGTGAATTCTAGTTTAGATAAAATAACTGGACAAGAAGTGACTAGACCTCACATCAAGTTCAGGAGAAAAGCTGCCCCTTCAACTGAAAACAGACCAAGCAGCTTCCAAAATGTGGCAAAAATCTCATCATGGCTCTTACAAGCTTTAGGTGGCTTTTTTTAATTTTTAGTTAGAAGGGTACCTTTAGGAGGCTGCATGCAAGATGTGCACCACAATTTCCCCATCCTTGATTTATATGGAAGTTGCTCACAAAATTCTCTCAGTAGCAAAAAAGGGACAATATTTGTGTGGGAACCAACTGCACTGGCTCCACCCACACTATTGTCACATCCAATGATTAACACAATCACAGGGAATGAAGTAGGATGATGCAACAGATCAATCAGCACACAGTCAACTCATATCCAGGAAGGTGAGGACAAATCTTTGAGACAAACATCTACTTGACTAGTGGGTGGACAGCTTTCTTCAAGTTAAATACTAAATATGACCAGTGTCACACTTACCATTTCCGCCCTCTGCCCTAGAAAAGTGACAAGCTCCTGTCTGAAGCAGCTCAACTTCCCAGTAGGGAAAAAAAAGTAGCTGAGCACTTTTAACACTTTGAGCAATGTTAAGAGCAATGTAAGCTTAATGTGGCCTTGCACATCTTGACTAATCTTTTATTTTTGGTTTAACTACATTAGGTCAAAGACATTTTCTTTTTCTGGTTATCCTGAGGCAAAACAGTAATGGAGAACTTCCTGTTCTTCATAATAAAGGTGGGGTTAGTGTTGGAGAGAGGAGGCAGCTTATCTACAACCTCCTTCTCTGCCTTTCTCTCTGTTTCTGAAGAAAATTTTATGTTTACTATGTAGAAAATTCTGTTTACTTGGTAAGATTTGGGGTTTTTTTGGTTCATTAAGGGCCACACTATGTGTTTTGATTAACCATGCACATGTTGACATGTTAATAGGTTGGCCATTTCACATCACTGAGAACAAGAAGACACTGAGTTACATAAAGCTGCATATGCTGATTTATGATGCAAAAATATTTCCATGTTTTAAGCAGAGTTGCTATGCCTCTCACCCGAGTAGGGATATGACCTACTGTCTGGTGTCTGCTGTCCAGATACTAATTGAGAATGGTCCCTGATCTCCTTTTGTGGTTCTTTAATTCAGACTTGGATTATCAGACAGCCTTTTGAAGAGAACACACCTTCCAAAAAGTAGACTGTTCCCTGGAAGTTTTTCAGAAAGAGGAGTATCCTCCACTAAAAGAATACATGGCTACCTTACATGTTAAGCATAGCATCAAAATTAAATTGTAGGAGGGAAGTGATTAAAACACTGAAGTGTAGCCTAGTAAAGAGGGCTGGTTGTTTGTCAACAAGTCAGGTTTGGCTTATGACAATTCTATGAATGAGATACCTCCATAAAACTCTGTCATCACAATCCCTGCTCAGGTCTTGGGGGCTCAGGGCTGAGGCTTCCCTGACCGAATCAACACATTTATGTGGTCTCTTATCTTTAGCTACTGCTTTCCGCTTTCATGACCATTGTTGTTGTTTTTTTTCCAGTGAATCATATCATCTCATGAGATGCCCAAAGTACAAAAGCTTCAATTTAGTCATACTGGAGAGTTCAGAGTTAATTTTTGTTGAGACCTATCTTCCATGGTTTCCATAGAACTTCTTTTCAGCACCACATTTCAAAAGAAATTGTTTTCTTTTTGTATGCTTTCTTCACTGTTCAACCTTCACAACTAAACACAGACATTGGAAATACTATGGTATAGATGATTCTAACATGGATATTTGGCAATGTATTTTCAGACTTTCTTCCACATCCTAGTCTTCTTCTGATCTCTTAAATACAAACTCTGTTTTGATTTACAAATGATCCAAGGCACAGAAAACCCTTTAACTATTTTGATGTCTTCATTACCTATTTTTTAACTTATGTAACTCATCTGTGGTCATTATTTTTGTTTTCTTAATATCCAATTCTAACCCTGATTTTACACTTTCTTCCTAAACTTTCCTCAACAGTTATTCCAAATTTTTGCTATTTTCTGCTGGTAACATGGTATCATCTTCATGCCTTAAATTCTTGATGTTCATTCTCACATGTTCACACTTCCCTCCTCCAAGACTAATTCTGCTTTCCATACATTCGGTATATACATTAAACAGAAAAGGTGATAAAACATAGCCTTGACAATTGAAAACCATTCTATTTCTCCATATTGTTTCCAGATAGTAGCTACCTATCCAAGGTATGTACACATCAGTGTAAGCAAATGTTGCAGCACATTCTTCTTCTTTATTTTAGACCAAACCACAGTTTTTCATGATCTACACAATCAAGCTTAGCTATAATATATAAAGCAGAGGATGATTTTCTACTTGTCTTTATATATGAATAGGCCTGACTGTTCACATACAGAAGTTCATCTATGAATAGTGCAAACACATGCTTGACATCCATGTAAATTGTCCAGTGCAGCATATTTGGACCTTAGGTTGCAATCTTATGTGCATTTTCTTAGGATCAGGTGCCGGTTTTGCTTACAAATAAGCATGTATCAGGAAGCACTGAAATCACATCCTGTTAATTAAATACGCAAGCCTGAGAGTTGATGTTTTTACTGTGCATTTAACTGAACTTGTTCAAAATTAAAACCTTTCTCTACATCCAGGGAGTAGAACAGTCTGAAGGTTATGCAAAGCCCTGGCCTTACCTTATGGAGATTCAAGTTAAATTAACATGACATTGAGATGAATGCTCAATAACATGGCAGCACAGATATTTGGTTCCCTCCAATTTGGTTGCTGTAGTCATTCTGATGAGCCAGCAGACTTCAAGCTGCAAGTAACCTATTATTTAAAAGATTTAGTAGAAGGCAGCAGTAGTCCCATTATTAAATTCACCAGAAGTAACACTTGACCTGCTGCAGATGCAAAATTTTTCAGTCAGCACAGCTACTAAGCCTTATTCCATGAAACATCTGATAGTTGGAGAGCAAGATTAATGGAAATATTTCACAAAGTATTAAACATGCCAGCTTAGTTGCCTAGCTGGCTAGTTCTGGAATATACATCTTTCTTTCAAATATTTTAGAAAAAGGAACTTCCATCCACAGTTACTCAGAAGTTGTTCCTGAGAGGACATGATACCCCTGTTAATAAGAGCTCCATTGGAAACCTATCCATTTTCAGGAACAATACAAAGTTCTGGTTATGTCCCTTATTACTGTTATTTGCCATCAAGTCAACTTCAACCGCTAATGAGGGATTTCCCAAATTCCCAGTCACTGACTGCCCTGCAGGTCTTGCAGACTCAGGACCATGGCTGCCTTGACTGAATCAATCTACCTGAAGTGCAGACTCCCTCTTTTCCTAGCATTATTGTCTTTTCCAGTAAGTCATGTCCTACAGTTGTGTTATGTACTGTAAAGCTGTACAGGTTCAGGTCCATGTTTTCTGAAAGACTTTACATCTCAATATACTGAAGATTATGGAATGTTTTTTAAGCCACAATCAAGATAGCTTCCTCCCTGTTGCCTTTACACTGGCAGGCAAAAATTCATTTATTCAGGTAGGCCTTTAATAACTAACTGGATCTAAAAGAACTTTTAATATTTTAATGTACATTTTATTAAGGTGACATTATAACATGTATTAAGTGAGTGTTTTAAATCTATGCACAAATTTATATTTGTAACATAAAATTACTAGATAATTTAATATGCTTTAATTTATCTCACAACCTTAGGAGAAAGATGGTAAATAAATAAATAAAGATGGCTTGGATCCAGAGTTGCTTCCAATTTTCAAAAGCCCACAGGTGAGTGACTTACAGTACATCCCTTCTTCATAGGATGGTCGTGAGTCTTAATTTACTATCCTCTGCTTGAAGGGTGGGCCAACCAAAGTCCAATTTAAAACAGAAAGACCCATAAGAAAGGAGAACAGGGGTTTTGAGCCTGCTCATAATCTGCGGGCAGCTGAACAGCACACAGGTCATTTGTTCACAGTCTTCCCCACTATAGAGAACTGCATTGTATTTTTATCCAAAATACACTAATTATAGTCATTATTACTATAGTAATATGGTAATTATTTTTGGATTTGTTCTTCCCTCTATAAATTAGTACACGTAATTTTTATGCAGTTCTGTGTCTTTTTGGGGGGTGGGAAGATTATACTCTTCCTCTTTTTTGACAATGCTTAAGTGGATAGTCTACTTCTCAAGCCCCTAGATTTGAAAAAGTAATAACAGAGCTGCCACTTGATGGTGATGACAAAGCTGCCATTTATGTTCCATCTGATCATCATTACATGGGGACCACTGAGTGAAATTAAAGTGGCAGTTCAGGTAGTCTAATTGTCAAGTGCAGGGAGTTCAGGGTAAGCAACTGCATACTACAGGGCCTTGCTGGGATACTGGGGTCCTAAAAGTGCCTCAGGGATGCTGTGTGTTGAAGCTAGGCCTGAGTATAATGGACTTGGTTTGATCCATGAACCCAGAAAGCTATCTGTGGACTGAATGAATTCAGGTCACAGAGCTCTCTAGGAACAGGAAGGAATGGGCCATACAATACTAGTTCATTTTCCTGCAAAGAAATGCCTAGATTGGTCAGGTCTATTATAAAATTACTAGCTTCCACTTTCCTACGCACGACATAACAGGGCCTGTTTAACATCATACTCTGTCCCCAAATAACGAACTTCAGAAATTCTGACTGAAAAATACATATAATCAGCCTCTCAAATTATAAACTACTTTGAAGATGATGTTGGAAAGGTATGATACATAAAAAAGATTTCTACAGGTCTAGCTTTGGGTATAATAGTAGCTAGTCTCAGCTAGAGCCAGTAAGAATTCTCCGAGTTTTAATCTTGCCCTTGTATTTAAAAAAAAAAGAAGCATGAAATCCCATTTTGACTGTTAAAAAAAAAAACTGCTATGGCCTCTGCATTACTAAAGCAACCTCCTTCAACAGTATATCCAACTTTTTCCTTCAGTTCCTTCTATGTGTGTGTGTTTGTGTGTATCTGTGTCTTCAAGTTGCCTGTTGACTTAAGGCAACCCCATGGATTCTTTACAGCCTGTCAAACTCTCTCTCTCTCAAAAAAAAGCACCTTTACTTTATCTTAGCAGACTAAAAGGCCTGGAGCAGTTTTTGGCTTTCTAACCTTGTGTTTTCCTCCCACATCTACTTGTCTGAAAGCCTTTTACAGCCACTGCTGGAGAATTTCCAGAATTCCTTCTCACCTCATCCCTACTTAAGTCTATACATATGCTTTGAAACACTTCAGCAATTTAAAATGCCCTGTTTCAGCCTCTGCAAATCCCAATTCTCTCTCAACTCTTGAACATTCAAGATGTTCCAGAAATGATTCCCTTTTTTTTTAAAGACCCTGTTATCACAATCCCCACAGCACAGGGGAGTTCAAAGGCACAGGGCATTTCAGTCTCTGTGCTGTCAATTTAAATCCATCCCTACAGGTATAATATGTTCTTTTGTAACATTATCTTACACAAATTATACAACCAGTTTAAAAAAGAAAGACCATGGAAGTAAATATATTGGGATCTTTAATACCACACATCGTAAACACAAACCTTACAGGTTTATAACTGGGCAAATTAGGCACTTTTGAATGGAGAAAAAGGGTTGGAAAATACTTGTAATGATGTGGGAGGTGGGATGTTTGGGGTTACTCTGCAACTTTTTTTTTCTTTATAAGTGTACATGCATTATATGAACTCCATATGATCTTGCCCAATGACGCATCTCAAGGTGGATCTACATATTACAATGAACTAAGCAACACTCTTGTGAAAAAAATTCTCCTCCCTTCTCTTTTATTACAATTTTGCTGCCAGGTCTTCTTGTCCTTCTCACAAATTCAGCATCATTGTGGCTAGAATCTCTCTTCCATTGGGGTATGTTGGTCCAATGTGGTGTACTGGCTTGAGTGTGGTTTAAGTCTATGGAAACTAAATTTGAATCCCATAGTACTCAATGGATGACTTAGGTCAGTCACTATCTTTCAGCCTAATCTACCTCACAGGGTTATTCAAAGTGTGAAAGGAAAAAGTTGTGGGCAACTGTGTACGTAGGGTTGCCAGGTTCTTTAAACGGAAATTTATGGTATATAGTTGAAAATCATGATGCAATGTGAAACAGAGAGAGGAGAGAGAAGCCCCAGTCCTCAGAACTGACCTAAAATCAGTCTCCCTACTCCCTACAAGATGGATTGGGGAATCCATGAAACAAGCAAGCCTCCCATCTCTCCACATTTAAGTGTGGCTTATAGATTCTTTTACACTGAAAGCCCCTTAATGCTTAGTTTTCCTATGTACTGTATGTGTGAGTTTTAAACAAGATAATGTTAGGTTCTGATTTCATATCATACTAATTCCGCCATGGTGTAGTGGTTTCAGCATTGAACCATAACCCTGGAGAGCAGAGTTCAATTTCCTGCTTAGCCATGGAAACCCACTGAGTGACCTTGGGCACATCACACGCACTCACACACTATTCCCATGCCTTTTGCCTGGGCACAGAGAAGGAAGGTACTGGGGCAAAAGGCAAGGGAATGGGAGGGGGAGCACAGGGGGAGTTATTACTGGCTTTTCCACTTTCACGAGGGTTCTGTGACCCAAACCCTCATGAAAGTGGAGGGGCCACTGTAGTCCATTATGAAAGGTTGTCTACAAGACCATTTCATTCCTCAAAGAGTTAATGAGCATTTATTTAGTTATTTCTTAGACATAAACCATTGCCTGTTTCTAAAATACAAACTAAGATTAACAACTTCAGAATTTTTTTATGTTGGGTTATGGACTTAAATGAGCTAATTTAACACACTTGATCACAAACTGTGTTAACTGAACCCCCAAAGAATATTTAGAACAATATGACTATCTTCTAACATGCTTAGCAGTTTAAAGAAACCCAAATCATGACAACACTACCATGCTCCATCAAACAGTGAAACATGAATAAACAGAAGAAAAATACAAGTCTGTCCTATACCAACAAATTTATCATTCATAAATTCCTCCTCCATTTGATTTATATATTGCAGCTGAACAAAAAGGAATTGCTTGTCCTCCAGACTGGAGCCAAGATGCTACAAATGTTGTAGGAGAAACAGATTAAGTGGTAAAAGGAATCTTGCCAAAGGGACATGAAGAACTGTAATCTCCTTCCAGCACAGGCAGCAGAGCAGAGAAGAAAAGAGTATCCAGATTCACTTGTATATTATAAGAGGAAATAACAGGCAGGAACAAGGAATGCTTGATTCACTGTTTTGGGACCCCCCCCCCCCACAAACAGCATTTGCTTCTCCATTTTAAGAGCTATCATTATGACATATTGTGAGAGCTAAAACTTTACAGATAACATTCTACAGAAGTGGCACACAATTGAAAGCAAATGCTGTTTTTACTGAATATCAGCATCTTCTAACCCAAACGTCTCTTTGCTTTTATTCAGCATATTTCCAGTGTTAATCTGCATCACATCCATGCTCTCAACAAACATTACAACAATCCTGTAAAGCTGACCAGTACTGTAATACCTGTATTACAACTGAGGATAGAGGCTGCCATAAATTCTGAACTAGGAACCTGTGATGATGATGAACACATGGAGATATTTGATCACTATACACACACACACACACACACACACACACACACACAGAGCGAGAGAGAGAGAGTGAGAGCGAGAGAGCAAGCGCGCACACGAAAGGTATCCATTAAATGGTGAGTGTGCTAGTGAATAATCACACACAACCCACTGAATTTCTAAATCAAGTGACTGAGCTCATAGTTAAAAAGACATTATTCAGTACAAAATATCACTCAGTTATAGAACTGGGTTATGGCAGAGGTCCTGTATTAATCTTGTTCAGCCTAAATTTCCACCACCATACTTACAGCAGGTGGTAAAGGCTGCTCTCTCTCTCTGCCCAGCATCTCTCCCTCCACGTACAACAAAAGCTGGAGAATAACCAGATGTAGGCTCACTTTTTGTTGTTACATGCTTTCAAGTCAGCTGCAGTTTAGACCTATCCTATCAAAGGATTTACCTGGCAACATTTATTCAGAAGAGATTTAATCTGATACATAGCATACAATATCTGCTACTCCCTGGTTCTCTCCCTTCCAAGTAGTAACCAGGCCTTATCCTGTTGAGCTTCTGAGATCAGACAGGATTTGACACCCTGGCCAGGAATCAACTGTAAGAGTGTGTGTGCCCAGCCTTATTTCAGCTTTTCTTGACCAGAGGAAGCAGCAGCAGCCTCTTTTGCTAGCAACAGCCACAGCCCACTGTTCAGTCCTAGCTATTTTCCTATTGCTGAGTCCTAAGCAGTTCTGGCAAAAGTATTTATGAAAAGTACCACATAGATATGCTGAATGCCTTAGTTATTAGTTACATACTGTGCCAGTTCTACCTTGGATGTAGGAAGAAATCTGGTTATTCATGAAACCCATACTATTGTTCTAACAGATACTAACAGAGTGGCCTAAGTTCTAGGTCCCATTCATACACACTACATAATAATAGCACTATCATTCCACTTTAACTGCTACGATTCCAGTTTTTCATCTAGTGAAGCACTGAAGCAATCTGGCAGAGAAATCTAAATGTACCTCGCTAAACTGAAAATCCCAGTATTCCACAGGATGGAACCACGGCAGTGGAAGTGGAATAATAATCCTACTTTGTGTAGTGTGAATGAACCCAGTTCTTGTAGATCTTCAACAGAGCCTCTTCGGTGTCCTAAATCAAGGTCTGATTAGGATGAGGGACAGGGTCTTTTTGCTGGCTGCACCCAGGTTGTATAACTTACACTTTCACTGAAGGTCTTTCACTACAGCTTAAAGACCTTTGTTTCTAGTTGTTTCACTGGAGTCAGTATTAGGATTTAAATTTGCATTCTTGCTTTTTAAAAAATTGCTGTTTCCTGGGTTTTTAAAACTGTATTTGATTACCCTCATATTATTGTTGCCAATCAACAACAATACTGTGTTTTCAGTCTATTAGCCACATAGGAACTGTGGTGCCTTGTAACAAAGGAGGGGGTATAAATATATTAAATGAAGAAATATAACAAGTAGCTCGTACACTGTTCTGGTAACATAGCAACTGTGACTTCGAATACAGATAGAAGAGCAATGAGGAAAGGAGCCTCAAGGGCCTCTGCTTACACTTCCTGAGTAATATGATGCAGGAGTAATTCAACCCCCTCCCCCAAGATGTACAACCTCCAGAGACACTTCTGCTTCCTCTCCCCACTATTCCTTTCTAGTGCATCAGCCAACATTCAATGCCACAGCTGCATTTTCTTTTACCACAGTGTCAACACACAGCTCATGAGCAAGGGCACCACCACACACTGTACTCATCTGGAGCCAGGACGCTGTGATTAATGTATCATAAACTACATGCTTAAAGGAAACTTAGATAAGTAAAACTCCAGGGTCATTAGCCAATCTTAAAAGAAGGGAAAGGCAGAAAAAAAGAGACTATGCTAGATAAGACTGAGGGTTTAGTCTAGGACTGTCTTTCAACAATGGCCAAGAGGATGATACTTTCCTGGATGTGCTACAGAGATTCATTCAGTACTATGAAAGGTGAGTGCTACTTCAGTTAACACTCGTACTCTGTATAACCTGCAGAATGGCTTCTACAAGGCTCCTGCAGCATTTCCTCCATGTACTTCCTGGAGATCTAGGCAGAGCTTGTCACAGTACTGAGTAAATCAAAGACAAATGATTTATGATTCCTCAAGCACCCCAACTATTTCTTATGATCCCTAAAGTACCCACATATCTGTTTCTGGGGAAAGTATGGTCTGTAACACCCATATTTGCAGCCCCCAGTGTGTTCTAGGACAGTGGTTCTTAACCTGGAGTCTGGGGACCTCTGGGAGTCCATGGAGCCCTCACAGAGGATCCATGAAGCCCTCCTGCTGGACATCAGCAGTAGGAGCAGCAGCAACAGGGATGTGGCAGTGGAGCAGGGGTGCAGGTGCCAAAACTGCTCTCTTATTTGCCTTCAAGTCACTTCAGACTTATGGCGACCATAAAGTGAGCCTATCAGAGTGAGCTTTTTGGCAAGATTTGTTCAGAGGTTGAAAGAATGTGACTTGTCCGAAGTTACTCAGTGTCTGAGCAGAGTTTTGAATCCTAATTTCCAGAAGTCTTAAATAAATAAATAAATGTATATTTAAATACATATTTGAAGTTTTAAATCTAAACTGAAATATTCAAATTTTGAGTTAAGTCTTGAGGATCCCCAGCAACAAATTATATTTAATGGGGCCCCAGGTAAATAAAAGGTTAAGAACCACTTCCCTAGGAGACCTCATAAATCTCCAGAGCCTCCAACTGATTTTGTAAGTCAAAAACAATCTCTAAACTACCTCAAAAAGTGCATGTTTTGGCCCTCTAGTCCCCCATAATTCCAAGCCCCTGAAAACTGGGGAAAAAAGGCCCGTAACTCCACAACAGTTGTCCATCCCAATTTAAATCATTGTTCCTACGCTATGTTTCAATAGAAATTTCCCAATAATGAACCGATGTGCCTGAATGCCTATTATTTTAGATGCAGAATAATATTTAACAAAATAGTATTTGGGATCACCCCCAAATAAGGCCATTTCTTCTAATTACTTGAAGGGTGTCCTAAGGATACCAGATAAATATTTCTGTGAATTATGGGAAAACAGAAAGTGTCGTAAAGGAACTGAGATGCTTACATAGTGCTGATGGCAGCTGAGCTTTTAGAACAGTGGGCAAAACAGAGATCCCATGCACTCCTGTATGAGACCATTTTGCAAGTTCTATAACCTCCTACTTCAAAGATGCTAGCCTACATCTGAATGTTCCAAAAAATGTATTCACATTAAAAAAAGGTTATCCGCAGGCAGACCTTGTCTTAGACCTTATCTAAAAAGAGAAGGGTGCTTCCTGAAGAGAAAGTGCCTGCTCTTGGAACACCTTGACTTTCTCACCTCCATGGTACATGCAGCCCACACTGGAATCTGGGAGTGTAAGACAGACACCTGGACATTCTGAAGTTGCCCACCTGATGTGGGTGGGGTGGGGGTTGAAAGAAGCCACAAGTCAGGCAAACTGTGTAAGTATCAGTCAAGTCTGTGGGTGAGATCAGTTTGAATCATATGAGTCACTTTAACAATGTCTGACTCATTTTGACAACACTCTCCTCCCAAGAAAATATAAACCTGGAAAAGAGAAGGAATTGCTGATCTGTTAAACACCTTATAGTCAGTCTCCTGGAAGAACAGTGGAGCCCTCTTTCCAGAACTGTGTACTTGCTCCCATGCATCTCTAGCACAGTCTGATTTGAGACTAGCAGTCTTCCAAAGCTATACAGCACAGCAGGGAGAAAGCCTTTTACGAAGAATGAAAAAGGCTCTCTTTTATTCCTTCCCCATTACTGAAAATTACCTCCTGAGAGGCCTGACTTCTGCAGCAAGCTGTCTGGAACCATGAACCACAGCAGTTTTGTTAAGGGTGAGAATACACTGCATTGTTTCATCAAAGTTTGCGCTTGTAATACATTTGAGACTCTCACTGTGAATTTGTTGTCTGAGAACGGATCCTTATACAGCCAAAATAGTACCACCTATGCATCAGAGGGAGGTTTCAGCCATCTTGGGGAACCCCCAAGGTTTGTAGAAGAGCAAAATATTGCTAGAAAAGTCCTAAAGGTACTCTCCCAATAATCCAATGAAAATTGAGCATGCTCAGTGGCCACTGAATGCTAAACAGTGGGTCAGGTGACACTGAGAGACATGGAACAGATTATTTTGAAAAAAAGGACATGGACTAGTAACTGTTCACAATCCACTGCTATTCTACTACAGATCCAACCCTTCTTCACTTTGCTGTTCTAACAATCCACAACACTAACATGCTGCACTCAAGGGCATAGCTATAGTATAAAATTTGAGTTCCAGCTCTCTTGAAATATTGTAGAGCCACTCTGCACAGTGACAAGGACCCCACAAGGGGTGTAACAGTCCTTCTGTGTAATGAGATACTTGCAATAATCGAAGTTCTCCTATGAAGCCACATCATCTGTCAAAATATCAGGAATTCTGCCACTGCATAGTAAACATCACCTCTCATGCTGGGTACTTATATTCAAGAGCTGTTAGAAGCTGACCAGCACTATAAAGTGAGTAAGCACACTTTCTTGCTCTCCCACATAGATTGTTGACACAGCTACACAGCCACTACGAGATCAAAGAGGTACACTACCATTAATCTACCTATCTTCTGCATGTGTACCCTATGCTCATTTCTCTTTTAAGATATATTCCAACAGGGTGGTTTTCGGTGGGTTGTTTTTTTTTTTTTTAGCCCTCAATGTCTCTGCTGTTGATTCTCTTAATTTTCCCCTTCAAGTATTTCAACTCAAAATGAATACTGGAGAAAGAGGGCAGCGATAGGTAGTTTCAGGGAGGGAAAAGAGCATTTCTCTCATGCTCAGTGGAGAGAAGGAAAAATACAGCATTAACTGTTCTTCAGCTGTGATTATGCCCTTCAAATCATTTCAACTAGAATGTGATATGAGACATGATAAAAAGAAAAGGCCTGGGAAACTAAGTTGTGACAGAGCTGGTGAAGAAAAAGAAGCATATTCTTACTGCAGCGGACAATCAGTGTTTCCAAGGGAGAAGAAATACCAATGCAATCTGAGGCCAAAGTATACAATGTAAAAGAAAAATAAAACATAAAGCAAGTACTAAAAAAAGTGGATGGGAAAACACATTTTAGTTTCACATTATGTTAAAAAAAAACCTTTAAAAAGCATAACTCCCAGAATCCTCCAGCCAGCATGACTACGAACTTTCACAACATCTTACCAATTCCATAAAACCATCTCTATAGATCAGCCTTTCCCAGCTGGTTTCTTCCAAATGTTTAAAACAATAGCTCCCTATAACATGGGCAATAACCCATTAAAAATAAATAAATACAAAATAAATATAAAGTAACATAAAAATAAGATAAAAATGGAGGTTGTGTTCAAAGACATCATGAAAACCCAACTTCTGAGAAAGATGTGAACATTGTTGTATCAGGCTTGTTAGTCAGCAGAGAAATGAGTAGGACACTGATATTTATAAAGTGTAAGATATAAATATATCCTCCAGAATTTGGAACTGCCTCCTTACAGCCCAGGTCAAAACATTTTTGTGTCATCAGGCTTTTACAAATTGACTGGGGTTGGGCTTTTAAAGCTGTGCAGTTCTGTTTTGAAGATTTGCATACAGTCTTTTAATGAATGCTAATACTTTTTAATGTTTTAACTTCATAGGTTAACTGTTTTTCATATCTTATATTTCTACTTTTGTGAATGTTTGTATTGTTTTTAATTTTTTAATGTTTGAAGTATGTTGTTAGCTACCTTGAGTCTCATTACTGGGAGAAAGACAGGATATAAATGTATAAAATTGATGATGGTGGTGGTGGTGGTGGTGATGATGATGAGTTCCCTGATAATTACAACAAGTAACACTATGTTTGTAGCCTGAGAGTGACATTTGACAATTAAAAGGAAAAAAAAGGATTAATTTAACTGGAGAGCTGACGCAGTTGGCCATCCACAGCACTGCTGACAAAGATGCCTCATCTGAGCCAAGCCAGTCCTGGCACTGAAGTTTTGACAATTTTTTTTCTTATACTGGCAGCACTGATGTTATGAATTTTTTTTTAAAAAAACTTTTACACGTTCAGACAAAGTCTGCATAAAGAAAAGAATGAGATACCAAAGAACACACAGGCTGATGCCACCTGTAGCAAAATGAAAAAAAAAAAAAAGGCTAAGAAAACAGACTTTCTTAAAACCCTTGGAATTCACATAACCCAAAGGACTGTGGAGCAGTGGAAAGGGCTGCAGAATCAAAACAAAGTGTTTCCATAATCAGGATGTACTTATTACAAAGCTCACAAGTTTCTATATTTCTTACACACCCAGACCAGTTTTAGGATATTTTATTATCTAAAACTGTCTTTGCATAAAGACATAACAAACTCATCAGCCCTAGTGGTCAATGAGAGATCTGTTTATGTATATTATCTGCCATTTGTGTGCTGTGAACATATATCATATGCTGGTAAGACAGTACTGGTAGTTCTCAATATATATTCACAGACAGGTTTGAACCAACACAAATGTCAACTTACAATAAGCTATGAGAAATATAATGTTATTTTTATGAGAACTGCATAACCCATGAATAAGCCTTTAAAATTCACAGAGGGTCTATGAGACAGAAGGAAAGCAAATCAACAAAATACATGTGAGAAAGCACATTTTAAAAAGCACTGAGAGGCAAGACAAAAATGAAATTGAAATTGTCAATATGTGTAAGGTTTGTAACCTAGGACTATGAATCAAGTCACCTGTTGACTTATGGCAATCCCACAGATTCCATAGAGATTTCTTAGGCAAGGAATACTCACAGGTGGTTTTGTCAGTTCCTTTCTTTGAAATATAGCACATGGTATCTATTGCGCTGCTCCAGAGACCAGGACAAGGAGCAATGGATTCAAGCTGCAGGAAAGGAGATTCCACCTGAACCTCAGAAAGAACTTCCTGATGGTCAGGGCTATCCGGCAGTGGAATATGCTGCCTCAGAGTGTAGTGGAGTCTCCTTCTTTGGAGGTTTTTAAGCAGAGGCTGGATGGCCATCTGTCGGGAGTGCTTTGAGGGTGTCCCTGCATGGCAGGGGGTTGGACTGGATGGCCTGTGTGGTCTCTTCCAACTCTACATTTCTATGATTCTATGATTGGTCTTCCATCCAAGTACTAATCAGAGCTTACCCTGTTTAGCTCCCAAGATCAGACAGCATCAGATGCATTTAAGGTATTTAGATATACCCATCATAAATAATTTCAGCAAATCTGTAGATCCAACTTAAGAATGACTGTGTGTACTGACTTCAATACTATTTTCTCTTCCATGAATAGAACATACTCATGAAATGGGGTTTTCCTGTACTCAAAATCCACTCCTGAGACATGGGGGAACATTGTGAATGATGCATGGCAGAGGAGTATCTTTTTTGGTGTTGCTGGACTGCAGCTCCCACCATTCTCATCACTGGTTAACAGAACTTGCAGTTCAACCGCATCTGGAGGCCCACAAGTTACCTATCTGGGGTATAGTATAAATTGCAGGGGTTGCAGATGGATGGGAATGCAGGCATAAATCACAGGCCTCCAGTGAAGGCAGAACAATTTAGGATCCAAAGCAGTGTGCTGTGGGGAAAATACAATTTATCTCTCTTAAAAAAGAAAAGTTAAAGAAACATACCAGTGTAATGCACATGAAAATATTGTTGCTGTACTGCAAATACTTACACAGTCAGCATGACACCATCTACTTTTAGAGGCACGGTATGATAAGAAACATTATCCATCCTTTGCAACTATTGCAAGTGTCATACAGCAAGCATTTTTTAAAAAAAAAATCTGTAAAGTTAAGACCATAAAAACACAGATGTATGCTAAGAAAATCCCCTTATCTGCCTAAACTTGGAGCAAGCTCAGGTTTCGTATTTATTCTTGCTTAGGGGTTTTCTCTGACAGTGACCAACTGCTGTCTAACTGTTCAGTTAGACATATCTTTCTCCAAATAACATTTCCTCTCTCCAGTAGAGTCTTCAAAATGGCAGCCACCGAGCCTCAGGGACTGGCAACCATTATGTTTGTGGGTGGGCTCCAATTCTTGGACCTGTGGTGGGCCATGCCACCCTAGAATCAGCCCTAAAGTAATAAATAACTTCGGTTTGTGACTTTCAGGTTTTTTCTTCTATTTTGTAGTTAGTTATGAGTGTTTTGCCCTGTTTTGTTGGAATACCCCCACCAGATGCAAAGGCTTTGAACGTCCATGGCAGACACTGAATTATAGAGGACTATACAGGGACGGGAAGATACTAAAAGTAAATGACTGGCTACAAAGATGGTGTCAGTGGGAGAGGTTTGGCTACTGAGACCACAATATTTACTTCTTAGGTAGAGGCCTAATGGCAACAGATAGGCTGCAGCTCATGAAGACTGGGAAAAATGTCAAGTACGCAAACTTGATCAAGAGGGCTTTAAACTAAATTTTGGGGGGGTGGGGTTAGAGATGATAGCTCAAACATCATTCCAAAAGCAAGCTCTAATGCAAGCTGTAAACACAAGTATGAGAACTCTAGAGGAGAAGCTGAGGGAGAGAATGCAACCCACAGAAAAACTTACGGTAAATTAACAGGGGAGATTCAAACAAAGATTCAAATATCTATATACCAACACAAAGAGTTTGGGAAACCAGAAAGATGAGTTTGAAGATGAGTTCCATCTAGTGCAGGATGGAAAATATGATTCTACAGGCTTAAGAGATACTTGGTGGGATAACTCCTACGACTGGAATATTACAGTTGAAGTTTCTAACTAGAAAACTGGGCAGAAATTAATAAAATGATATTCAACAGAAACAAATGCAAACTTCTATATTTAGGCCAGAAAAACCAAACAGACAGGTATAGGATGGGGAATACATGGCTAAGTAGTACTACATGCAAAAAGGATCTTGGGATTGTTGTTGAACATAAGTTGAACATGAGCCAGCCATGTGATGCTACAGCAAAGAATGCCACTGATATTTTGGCCAGCATTAATAGAAGCAGGGCATCCAAGCTGAGGGAAGTTAACAGTCCCCCTATTTTCTCCACTGGTCAGGCCTCATCTGGAGTACTATGTTCAGTTCTGGGCACCTCATTTTAAGGATACAGACAAGTTGAAGAGGGTCCGGAGAAGGGCAACAAGGGTAATAAGAAGGATGGAGAGCAAAACATATGAAGGAAGACTAAAGGAGCTGGGCATGTTTAGCTCAATGAAGAGAATAATTGATTGCACTCATTAAATACTTCAAGGGTGTCACAGAGAGGAGGTGGAGATCTGCTCTCTGCTGCCCCAGAGGTTAGAACTAGGTCTAATGGTTTTAAGTTACAGGAAAGCAGACTTCAGTTGAAAGTTAGACAGAACTTCTTGATGGTAAGAAAGATTCAGCAATGTAACCAATTGCTTAGATTGATGAGAGGGCCTCTTTCTCTGGACATCTTCAAAAAGAGGCTGGACAGCTATCTGCTGGGGATGATTTGGCTGCATTTCCTGTATTGAGCAGAGAGTTGGACTTGATGACCCATGAGACCTCTTCCAACTCTATGAATTCTGTTGGCTTCACCTCTGAGTAGACATATACAGGACTGTTCATTGTAAGTAGCAATTTACAAAAAATAATAAAAATGGCAGACCATTAGACATCAAATGTTAGCTGAAATAAAAATACATCTAAGATGAAGAGATCTCATCTAGCAGGTTATCCTATGATTCTGGCACCACCAATGGTCCTCTTCCATTTGATCTTATGCAAGATTTGAATGGGCCTCTGCTGCTGATCCTAAGCTTGGAGAGGCCACTGTGGTGGAAAGCACTTCCTGATATAACATTACTTAATCCATTTCCCTGCAATTTCATCTGATACACCATATTCCAGAAATGCCATTCAAATGGATCCACACACATGTATGGCAAATTAGAAGTTCTTGGTTATTTGAAATTTCTGTCACAGGACAACCACCACCCAATATCATTGTCATATGACATAACACACTACATCTCAAACTTAATGCTTTTGCTATAGAGTGATTTCTTGTATTTTCACTCAGGCCTTTTCTGCATGACAATGCTCTCGCGCGTCGTCCCATAACAATCCCGACAGTGCCTCTGTTGGGATGGGAGCATGTTCCCAATGCTCCTCTCTGCACATGACTGGCTGCCTGCAGAGGGGAGCACAAAGGACATGCTCCGTCGTTCTGAACTGTAGCTAGCCTTCTTCCCATGCTGCAGTAGGGGAGGAAGCATGTAGATTGGGCTTTCGGCCTTTCTGCATGGCCAGCTGCAACAGAAAGCTCATGCAATCGGGGGGTCATTGATGGAGTTTCTCTGTCAATGATATAGCCCACAATCGTGCTGGCTGGTGATGAAAGAAAGGTAGGACCGCAACGACATCATGTGGAAGCGTCATCATGGTCCCACTCTTCTTGCGTTCCCATGCCAGGATGCCGTCGTCATATGGAAAGGGCCTGAATGATATCCTTGCCTGTACATGTGAGAACCAGTGTTAGGATATTCTAATTTCAGCACTGCTTCAGTTTGTTAAGGACTTATCCTGAATGAGCTACTGAAATCCTTAGTTTAAAAGTACTCCATGGTAAAGTACAAAATATCATTTAAGGTAAGCCTTCTAGTCAATTCATTTCTGACAAGGTTCCCAGTTCTCAAGAAGAACTGATACTTTTGAGGAATAAATATCCTGCATGAAATCCATAAGGGTACAGTCTTATCACAAGAATGTGCCATATCAGTTTCTAAATTTCTGAATCATTCTTTAGAAAGCACATATAATTTGGGGAATATTCTGAAGGAAGACAATACATAGGCTGTTGTGGGTTTTCCGGGCTTTGAGGTCATGTTCTATTAGTATTTTCTCCTGATGTTTTGCCTGCATCTGTGGCTGGCATCTTCAGAGGACGATCCTCTGAAGATGCCAGTCACAGATGCAGGCGAAACATCAGGAGAAATGTCAGCAGAAAATACTAATAGAACACGGCCTTAAAGCCCGGAAAACCCACAATAACCTATGGATTCTGGCCGTGAAAGCTTTCAACTTTACATCGAAGACAATACATGTTTGTTGCATGTCTCTTTGCAGAGCTAATATGTTGTGGCTTGACCACTGGACTATGACTCTGGAGACCAGAGTTTAAATCCCCACTTGGATGTGGAAACCCACTAGGTGACCTTAGACAAATCACACTCTAATACAGCTTCAGAGGAAAGCAAAGACAAATTTCCTCTGAACAAATCTTCCCAGCAAAACCTTGTGATAGGATCTTAGGGTCACCCTAAGCCAGAAATGATTTGATAGCATATGGCAAAAACAATAAAGAACTAACATAGGACTTTTATACAGTAGGGCCCTGAGTTCAAATTCTGTACCAGGACAAAGTATAGGCCCAACCTTTTATCAAACTCCTGACTGTCTTCAAGACTGGTATTGTTTTTAATGTAATCTACTGCCAGAGGTATCGCTATACAACACCTGCCCAAGGTATTTGTAAATCTAGAATACAAATAATATTTTAAGCAGTTTGGAAGTAGTCCAAATCTCAGAAAGAGGAAATCATGTCACAGCAGCATACAAAACCTGGCAATTTCTCAGTTATCCCTCCAAATTCTCGAATCTACAGACAAAACAGTCTTTTCTCAAATACATAAAATCTCCAGAACTATAACATATTTAAAATGCTGCATCCCTCATGGTTGAATTTAAACCTCACAACAGTTTATTATTAAGGTGACAAATGCTGGATTTTGCATCTGATATTATCTAACTTTACATGAGATTTTTCTTTTTTTGAAAAAAAGGATTTTAAAATTCAAACACGGAACCCAAGAAACCATGTTTTCCCCTTGAATCTAGCAGAGATAACCCCCCTCCACATTTCTACATAACGAAATGCAGTGGATGCTGAGGGGGAAAAAGGCCAGTCTGCTAGCAGCTATTGAAAGCAAACATAGTGATATTGGAGAGCAGTGTGAGTGAGATCTGGATCTTCATCACCAGTTCTATCCTATTAGAGGAAGAAACAATACAAGCCCTCTTTCTTTTGCCCTTCTCTTGCTGGAGGCAGCTATGTCAATTATACTGCAAAATGAAGTTACTTATCCTCATGCCCTAAAGTCAAAGTGAACTGCACCCAATCTTTAGCAGCTGGAGGCCCTGGAATTCTCAAATCACAGCCAAAGGCAAAGTATCAACATGACAAGCATATTGTGATGCTAACATAGTCATTAGCCAGATTAAAGGAGGCATCCCAAACAGGCCAAGGTGCACATTACAGAAACAACGAAAACTATAGCTGCATCTCCAAAGGCCAACTGCTCCATAAGAAAAGAGGCATCTAAATAGTACAAACCCTTTTCCGTGGGCCAAATCCACCCTGGGACATGCACCAACTTGGCTAGGATTCCTCCTTACGTTTCTGGTTTTTCCCCCTCCTCCTCTCTTGATGTCACCCACACTGTCTGGTTTCTTTGAATGCAGCCAGGTGTCCCCTGCATAAGAAACAGGAAGTAGTTTGGAATCCTTTCCCTCCCCCATTCTTGGCATGCAAAGAGTCACCAGCTCCATTCTTTTCTATTCCCTAATCCGCCAGGCCAGGCCAGGCGAGGCCGGGGTCAAGCAACTCCTTCCCTTCCTGAACAAAGGGACAAGGGACAGCAATTCTCTTTTCAAAGCTGAGTCAAAGAGATCTATTCTCTCTCCCTCTTTTACACAATGCACAGACAAACACACAGACTATGCAGCTTCTGTGCAAGTATGGATGTTGGTGACATATCCAGAGGTGGGAGGGGGAGAACACAGCACCATCCCAGTCCAAGTAACCACAGCTGCCCATTTGCAAATTGCCTTCTATGGGAAGGAAAAAAGGCTCTCTCTCAGCAAGGGAAGTGACTCACCGTCTCCTCTCTCTAACAAATAATTCCATCTACATTAACACTTCCCTGCTCAGTTTTTCCCCACCGGCATCTCTTTGAAGATCTGCACATTTCACGGCGGGGGGTAATGGACTGGAGTGAGGGGAAAAGACAGAAGCTACTTACTGAGGTGTAATTGCTCTTCTGGTTCTTCTGGATCTCCTGCTCTTGAAACTGCAGCCCGGCCAGATGTTTCTCCAGCGCTTCCCAGTCCATAGTGGGCAGCTGGGGCTCCTGCTCTTTCAAGCCCGTCCCTCCTCCCGAGGAATTCTCCAAAGGGTGGAAAGAAACCAGCGGGGGAGCCCCATTGCTGAGCCTGCCTGCCATGCCCCCCGGGGGCGGCTGGGCTTTCTGAAGCCGAGGAGCTTTGCCGTAGCCCCCGCCCCTTTTATGTCCAGTCCTGCGGCTAAGGGGCACCACCACGTTGGCATTGTGCCGGAGGTCCAAGGGGTGAGGATGCAAAGGATGGTGGTGCTGGTGGTGGTGATGATGATGCTGAGGAGGAGGCGGGTTGCCGTTGGGGGCTGGCGGTGGCATGGCAGGGATGGCCAGGCTGGTCTTCCTCACTTCCTCGAGCTCCTGGGCGAAACTCCTCCTGGCAGGGGCGGTTTTGGCATTGCAGCGGGCATAGCTCCCGTCCGCCGCCTCTTCTTCCTCCCACACATCAAGCTCTTTCCTTTTGCTGTACACCTGGAAGTCCTCGCCCTCCTCCTCTTCTTCGTCTCCCTCTTCCTCCTCCTCCTCCGAGTCCTCCAAAGCAGCCAAGTCCAGGCTGGTGGGCGACGGGGAAGATTTGCATTCCGAGCAAGGGGTGACTTTGCTGGAACTGGATTCCGAGCTGGAGCGGCTGCTGCAGGGGTCGCTGCCTAAATCCATGCCATCCTAAGAGGTGGAGAAGACAAGAAGAGAAACCCAACCCATTAGGAAAGAGAGAGGTGGAAAGGGGGAAAAGGACAGAGAGAAAAAAAAGGACTTCTTCACTTGCTTCGCTACCGCTTATGGAATAACAGCCCCGCCAGGCGCAGCAGACACCAGCCACAAGATTATTCTCCTGGCTCGCTCCAGATGCTGTCAGACTCTTAAAGGGGACCCAAAAAGGCGGGGGAAAGAGAAGGAAGCGCCTCTCCGCCACTTCCCCAAAGTTTCCCTCAGAAGCCAAGCCCCCAAAGCGGAGCACTGGCAACTCTTTTTCAAGAGGAGGGTCGCCCCAAAGGTGGGGGGGCAACGTCTCTCTCGCCTCACCCCGCCTAGAAAAGAGCCAGGCGCACCGCAGACGCCCTCTCCCTTCCTCCTTCAGTTCGCACGGTGTGGCAGCGGCGGCGACCGAAGCCGCCGATACAAGGGGAAAAGGAATTCCCTCCTTCCTCCCGCTCCCGCCTCTCCCCCCTCAACACGAGCACCAGCAACTCCTGCCTCGCAATGGCACCGGAAACTTCCCGGCTCCCTCTCAGTCGCGAATCCGGAGATACGCCGGCAGCGCAAGAGATGGGGGGGGGGGATGCTGGGGAGTGGAGCGGCCGAGGAGCCGTCCCCACGCAGCCGGCGTAAGAAAGGGAGGGAAAAAAAAAGGCCGTGAGAAAACGCGCCGTGCCCACACCGCCCCCTGCGGTACGGCCGGAGGGATCGCGGCGAAGGCGCGATGTGCCGAGGGCTGCTGCTGCTGCTGAAGGAGCGGCAGGAGGAGGAGGAGGAGGAGGAGGAGAAGTCGACGTGAATGCAGAAGCACGGGGGGGGGGGAGCGAGGGAGGTGCAAGCGGTGAGGAGGGCATTTCCGCACGAGACTGTTACAGCGCTATGATTCTGCTTTCAACATCCTATGGAATCCTGGGCCCCTCCCTAAACTGCAAACCCCAGGATTCCATAGGATGTTGGAAGCGGAATCATAGCGCTGTAACAGCCTAGTGCGGAAATGGCCTAGCCTTGCGCTTCCTCCAGATTGCTTCAGAGGGAATGCCAGACGTGATAGCCCACTCTCCCACCCCCCTCCCGTTGCTGCTATGTGTAAAAACAGCAGCTACCCTCCCTTCCTTTCTTGAAAAGGGCACCTGGGTATTTCATCCTACCCCGGCCCGACTAGATGAAAAAGCAAACTTGACTTTGAGCATCTGTAGAGTGCCCTTTTCTTCTTCTTCTCCAGAGCCTGCAGCCCTGCCCTTAGGACAAGGGGTAGATGCATGGAGCCCTCCAGATGTTGTTGGACTGCAAGTCCTGACCAGAATGGTGGGTGGTAAGTGTTGCTGGGAGTTGGAATCCAACGTTTGAGGGACCACAGAATTCCCACTCCTGCATTAGGCATTAGGGAAGGGGAACACAGCAAATCTTGAGTTACTCTGTGCATTATGATTGCATTTTTGCTGCTAGCAAAGGAGAAGAGGTATTTCTGCGATTTTCTGCCTCAAGGGCCAATCATAACTTGACTGATGGAGTGAGCTTTAAACATCACTTAGGTGAGTGCAGGATGTTATGTGCTGCTCTGCCTCAGGCGGTAAGATATCTTTGGTCGGCACCTCCTTCCTCTCAGTACTGAACAGTCTTAGTGGTTGTGGAGGGTAAGGTAGGGTGGCTGAATCTCAGGAGCTGGCCCAGTTACTGTGAATCATCTCTAGGCACCAGACAAAAGTTCACTTTTTCCAGTTTTGATGACCTCACCTCTGCATAGGGGCCTTGAGCAAATCTCCAGCTCAGTTAATAGAGCAGCAGATTGCTACAGTTTGCAAGGATTAATTCATTTGTTGCTGCAGGTTGCAAAGACTCTCCAGGAGAATCTATATATTTGCTTAGCTTCTTCCTTCCCTCCCAGTCATGATAGTGCCAGCAGTTACCCTCCATTCTGCCCTGTGTCTGCTTTTCTAGATACAAGAAAAGTGGGCTAATTTAAGTTATTCCGATCCCATCTCCCTAAAATAAGTGAGAAAGAATAACCCCTCATTTCACCTTGATGTAGGAACAGACCTTTTGGATAAGACTTGGCTCTTAATTTCCAAATAGGAAAAGTGTGTGTGTGTATATGTGTGTGTTTGTATGACAAACTATGAGCAACCAAGGTTAGTATGAAATGAGTATCATTTAACATCACCAGGGTCTGTAGGTCTAAGGTTTTGGCCTAGAAACCTCAGAACCCGGGACAGTCCTGAACTGGCAACTCTAGGGTGAACTGTAAGGGCTGTAAAAACCATGTTATGTGAAAATTTATTCCATTTAAATCGGTGGTTCTTACTTCAGAGAGAACTTGGTTAGAACTGCTGTGCACAATTGTCTTCACACTTTTTTTTCACACTGGGTTTTTAAATTCCATCAACATTCTGTTTCCTGAACTATAACTCTAATCTGTTACGCTGGGAATGCTCTTCCTCACCAAACGTGTTAACCTGAGGTCCAGGGACCCCTGGGTGTCCACAGAACCCTTGTGGGGGGGGAGGGGTCCGCAAAGAGACTTCACAACAGGGACTTGCCCAGGGTCACCCAGTATCTGAGCAGGGATTTGAATCCTAGTCTCCAGAAGCCTTTAAAAACATATATTTGAATATTTAAATAAATTTTTGAGTATTTAAATCTAAATGGAAACATTTAAATCTTGAATTAAGTCTTGGGGGTCCCTGGCAACCAATTATATTTACAGGGGGTCCCTGTTAAAGAAAAGCTTAAGAACCACTTTCTTAATATGTTTACCTATGTTAGCATGTACTTCTTACCTCCTGACAACTGCAAAATGACTACTGTTTAAAAAACACAATAGTGTGTCTACCTTTTAAATTTCTGTACCTACCCCCGAGACCCCTTCCATATTATTTTGTGTATAAACATCTTCCAGCAGAGGCAGCTGATGAAGTGGATCTGTAGCCTAGGTAAGTTTCTGGAAAATTAAACTTGCAACTCTTTAAGATACTATAAAACTTTTTGTTGTTTTTGCTGCAACAGAGGGTTGGTTGCTCCCCTTACCAAAATTATCTATGTTCTTACATCTTAAATTTCTTATAAGTAACAATATTCTAATCCTTAGGACAGAGGCAAGCAAAATATATTCCGCAAAGCTAATTTTTAAGGTTCCACAAGAGCTGTGTTGCCCCATTCCTGTCGCATAATTTCCTTTTTTTTTTTTTGGTCACAGTGAGGAGGGCGGAACGACCCTCTGAAATGTCTACAAGCAATTGACCATTTTGTTTCATCTTAACCCTCCTGCCCATTTTAAAGACATCTATGGGCTCCTCCCTGCTCCCAAAAAAGGGGGTACGTGGTTTTGAGAAAAAGGCCAGGACTGGACTGATCAGGTGGAAAAAAAATTAAAACTGAGTAGTATGGCAAATTCCATCTCCTAGTGAAATTTTTAGGGTGTGCAGATTTAAAAAAGGGAGAGTTCATGTGATATAGTGGTTTGAGCATTGGACTATGACTGGAGAACAGAGTGCAAATCCCTGTTTACCCGTGGAAATCTACTGGGTGACATTAAGTCACATTCTCTTACCCTTAGCAGAAAGCAAAGGCAAACCCCTTCTGAATAAATTTTGCCAAGAAAACCCTGTGATAGGGCCATCAGAACTCAGAAATGACTGGAAGGCACATAACAATAACAACAACAAACATAAAAATACAGCCTTAGTGTGAGTGGTATTTGAACTAAAGTTAGCTAGCAGTGGAATTTTGGATCAGTGTAAAAACATAGATCACCTGAAATAATACTCCAGGGACCCTTCTACTCAAACACTAGTTTTCTAACAGCAGCCTACCAGATATTTCCAAGAAGACCAGAAGCCTTGTTGCATGACTCTTCATCTCCCCTGCATCCTCTGTATGTGGAGCTTCACTTTAGCAATTACAGCTAACAGATTATAGGTACTGATTATAGGCATCCTGCATCAATTTGCATTATCCCATTTTGTAAAGACATAGGCCATTTCCTCAAAGGCTGCTTCCTAAACTGCAAAGCCCAGGATTCTACAAGATGTTGAAAGTGGAATAATAGCACTATAACACTCTAGTGTGGAAATGGCCATAGACATATATTGTGCCAGTGAGAGAACTGTAAAGCTGGAAAGGCTTTAGTCCAGGTCTGAGGAGTATGCCTGTCCTCACAGATGATGTCTGACTACAGCTCCCATCATCCATCACTTTGGGTTGTATTCACTAGGGCTGACGGGGATTATAGTCCAACAGCATCTGGGAGTCCCACACATTTTCCAGTGCGGGAAGCACACTAATATGACTTCTCTGATAGATGACCATTTTGACTTTGATTAAAAATTACCAGCAAAGGAGAGTCTGGCATTTTTCAAGGCAGTATTTTCCACTTTCAGATAGGTTGTACTGTCAGAAAGTCCTTCCTAATAAATATTCAAAATGCATCTTCTTATAATTTGAAGTGATTGGTTTGAGCTGTATCTTTTGGAGTAATATTATCTCCATTATCTCAACTTGATAGACCTTCAGGTACAGTCAGCCCTCCATATTTGCTAGGATTGGGGCACAGGGTCCCCACAAAAGTGGAAAAACCACAAATATCAAAATGTGTGTGTCTGTGGGAAGGGCACCAAGGCGTGGTGGGGAGAACAGACACCCAGGTTCCAAATTAGGTTTGGTAAAAGTGAGGGAAAGGGCTGGGGTCAACATGGTGGCCCTATACTTCCTCTCTCTCTTGCCCATCTCCTTCCTTGGGTGTGTGGGGGCATCCAGAGAGGGTTTGTAGTGCTGAGAAACTGGGCTGTGAGCCAGCCTTAGCTGGCCAGGCAGCTGGTGATAGAGAAGGAGGAGGAGGACCAGAGTTGGGTTTTTAAAGGGCTGGGCAGCCTGACCGGAGCCACTGAGAGGGGCAGTTCCCTTGGAAAAGAAAGGTCTGAGGTGGATGGAATCGGGCCGGAGAAACTCGCAAATAATCAAATCTGTGAAAGTCAAACCTGCAGATATGGAAGGCTGACTACATTTGAAACAGGCCATCATAGCACCTCTCAATTGTCTCTTCTTCTGGATAAAACATACATCAAATCATTTGATCTGTCTTTAGACTAGTATTAGGTGCCCAGGTGATTATCCCAATGTATATTACTTCTTGTTAAGTGTGCTGAGGAAAATCTGTACAGTGCAATCCTATATGTGCCTACTCAGAAATTACTCCCAGTGAATTCAGTGAGGATTACTTTGGAGTAAGTGGGTGTGGGATTGTAATTTTAATTGGTTTGGGGTTTTTTGGTACAGCATGGAATAGTTCCTCTTTAGACCATAACTCCCATAACCCACCAGTAAAATGATTTCTGTTATCAGATATTTTAAGCTTTCCTTGGGCATAATTTTAGCAGGCTACAGAAACCCCTTTGCGCTTTACAGGTGTTCACTCCTCATTGCAAAGATAAATGGAAAAAAGTAGCTTGTGAAGGTTATTTTGATTTATACAAATCAATTTTTAACACACCTATACAGAGCTCTAGGCAGCCTGCCAGATTTTTTTTTAAAGTCAATCCATAGCATATAAGAAATGGCAACAGATAACTTGGCACTCATAATAATAAAGCACTTTTTCAAACAAGTCAATACTGGGAAAATATTTCAGCTACTTCCAAAATAATAGGAATAAGAATGATAAAAAAAAGTCCTAGCAAAGGTAGAAAAAAAATCACATTCATATTTCTCACAAGGAAGCTCAGCTTCTCCCTCCTCCCCTTCCCCAAAACAGCCTGAGGAAATGGATGAGGTTTGCAACAAGCCCAGAAGGTCAACAGATTCAGACTTCTTATAAATCAAGAGAAGTTGCACCAAAGACATCTTTGTTGATAGCAAAACAGCTGTATAACTCACACAATACTCCCAACAGGCAGACAAACTTGTAAAATTCAGGACTACACAGCTAAAACCTAACACTTTGATCTGCATCAGAAGCCAGCTGGTAGCCAAAAGAAAATGTCTAATACCTCAGGAGAAGGCAGTAATGGTAATATGCTATTAAAGCTGAGACCCTATAACCTTTCACCTGGGAACGTGCCCTATTGAAGTGAACAGAACTTACTTCTGAGCAGGCAGCTATAAGACTGCACTGGGATAATGTAAACAATACGGGGGGGGGGGATTGTGTGGCTTCCAGATGTTGTTAGACTGTAACTCCCAGAATTCCTTACTGCTGAAGGTGCTGGTTAAAGCTGTTGGGAGTTTCAGTTTGGCAGTACCCGGAGGGTTGCATGATTCCCGCTCCCGCATTTCAGGTTCTATAAGCTATGGTGGCAGTGCACCGTGAAACCTTAACTTCACCGTTATGTTCTTCTTTAAAAATACATTTTTTAAAAAAATAAAGTATATCACAAATCAGGTTTTTTCCCAATGTGGCTTACAAATGTTTCTCCCAAATACTATATTTCCTATGATTTCAAATATCAGCATGTTCAACTGTAGCTGTTAAATTTGATACCAAGCCAAAGATAGAATTCTCCACACAGATATTTATACCTAGGCTACAAATCTTATAATTCCTACCTATAACTGTAGCTGCCTGATATTAAGGCAAAACATTGGATCCAGATTTAAATTAGTTGCAGTTAGTTATTTCTGACATTCACTTATCTCTCTTTTCTGATAGAGTTACATGCTTGGTTGCTGTGGATGTAGTATATCTTGATTTCAGTAAGGCTTTTGATGGGGTCTGCCATTATAATTTTGGAGACAAGCTGGTAAAATGTGGGCTAGAGCAATGGTACCATTGGATTTGTATATGGTTGATGGACTGAACTTAAAGAGTTTTCACCAGTGGTTCCCCTTCATCCAGGACAGAAGTAAATAGTGAGCTGCCAATTTGAAAACTTGAAGATAGAAAGTTGGCAGCTCACTATTTACTTATTTATTTATTTGTTTTCAAACTTTCTACCTTCTGAGCACTTTTCAAAGAGGTCATCATGTTAATTTGTTTCAACGTGACAACAATGACAGCAACAGCAAAACTCTGGGGGCTTTTCCATGGAGTAGAGAGAGCTTTCCTGGTGCATCCAAGAGAGTACATTTTAATCCACAAAAGTGATAATTTTCAAGCCTGTGGATTGCTGGAAAATACCATATGTCTTATCTCCCATGTGTTTCATTTTCACACATGACATTAAAAGCCACTCTAGTGCTAAAAAATAAAATAAAATAGAGAGCTGCCACAAGGTTTAGTCCTGGGCCCAGTCATCAACATCTTTATAAATGTTTTGGATGATGGAATAAGGGCATGTTTATCAAATCTGCAGATAACATCATACTAGAAAGGGTAGCTAATACACCAGAAGGACAGGATCAGAATTCAAATGATTGTAACGGGCTGGGGAAGCAAAATTATTTCAACAGAGACAAATGTAAAGTGCAGGAAAAATGACATGCGCAAACAGGGTGCTTTGAGAACAGTATACATGAAATGTATCTAGGGGGTCTAGGTGACCATAAGCTAAACATGAGTCACCTGTGTGATGAGAATTTAACAACAACGCACTGCACCCCAAAAAAGACAATGCAATTCTAGACTGCATCAACAGAATAGTGTTCAGATTGAGGGGAGTAAAAGTCCCACTCTGTTATGCTTTGGTCAGAATTTAGCTGAAATAATGTGTCCAGTTTTGAGCATCACACAGTTCAAGAAGGATAGCGAACAAGTTGGAATGTGTCCAGAGGAGGGTAATCAAGATAGTAAAAGGTTTGGAAATGGTTCAGGGAGCTGGGTATGTTTAGCGTGGAGAAGAGGAGACTGAGAGGTCGCATAATAGCCATCTTTAAATATCTGAAGCAATGTTAAGCTTCAAAGTCTGCATGCTTGTTTTCTGCCATTCCAGACATTCCAGGACACCTTGGGATTCAAATTCCAAGAAAAGAGATTCCACCTAAACAGTAGGAAGAATGTCCTGATGGTAAGAACTGTTTGACAATAGAATAGATTGCCTTGGCCAATGATGGACTCTATTTCTTTGGAGATCTTTAAACAGAGGCCATTTCCTCACCGGGTAAGTAAAATGGTGCAGTGCGTCCTCCATGGAGGACATCTGCACCTTGGAGCGGACTGGGTCTGGACTACTTACCGTAGATCCGCACCTCAGTCCACTCCGGAACGACTCCAAGTGGTCTTTCAGCATGTTTTTGAAAGACCTGATTTTTCCGGTCTTTCAAAATGCCGGCACGCACCATTGTGTGCCTGCTCTGCGATGCAGATTCGCAGGCTCGCACCAATGCGAGCCTGCGATCTGTGGAGGGCAGGCTTTAAGCTGGCGAGCTTCAGCGGTTGGTCGAGACCCACGACCAACCAGAAGCCGCCATTTTGGACTCTTGAGCAGTGCGCATCTATGACCACGCACTGCTCCGCCTCACCCTAGACTGGGACTGGACCACCAGAAGATCTGGTGAGTAGTGGCAGGGAGCGATTCCCTCGCCACATGTGGAAATGGCCAGAGGTTGGTTCACAGTCTCCCAGGAGTGCTTTAATTGCATGTTGCTTCATCACAGGGCTTTGACTACACAGCCCTTGTGATGCCTTCCAACCAATTTTATGATTCTATGAAATAAGTGGGATTTAAGCCAAGATTAAAGACCTTTCTGCACTACACTGTGATAGTGTTATTATTCCACTTTCAACATCCGGTGGAATTCTAGGGTTTGTAGTTTACTGAGGCCAAAGGGCTTTCTGGCTGAGAATTCTAAATGCCTCTCCCTAAATGACAAACCCCAAGATTCCATAGGATGTTCAAAATGGAATGATAGCACTATAACAGTGTAGTAAAGAAAGGCCCTAAGTATTCATATTGATTTCACTGAGTACATCTGACTCAGTACTGTCTGCACTGATTGGCAGCAGTTCTCCGGCATTTGAGACAGGTAGTTTTGCAGCATTGCCTGGAAAGTGAAACTGGGAGCATTCTCATACAAACCAGATGCTCTACTATTCTAATCCCAGACTGAATACAGTGGAATTGACTTCTGAGTAAACATGCCTAAGATTGTAGTCCTTTAGGATATGCTTATAGCAGAAATACACTGCGCCGTGCCCTTTTCACATCAGGCAGCTCAAGACCATATCTGGGAAAGGTTTCCAGGTGATCCCCATATGTATGCACTAACCAGACTTGTTTAGCTTCAGCAAGACCACAGTGTCATGGACTTTCAGACCATGGCTGGTATAAACAAAAAATAATGGTAAGATAGGAATTAGTATCTTTCAGCAGACATACATTAACCATTTAATCTTAAATGGTTATCCGATTTGTATCTTGATGATACGAAAGCTATAAATATTTATAGCTGGACAGTGCGTCTTACAGTGTGAGACTTTCTGACAGCCCGTGAGAGACTACAGAAAAGCAGGGGTGGGTAATTGTGGTTGTTGGACTAGATAATTTCCATTATCTCCAGCCAAGATGGCCATCAAAATCCTGTAAAGCCACTATTGATAAGCCTTCTCTCCAAAATCATCAGCTGATGGAACCACAATTCCCATCAATCCAATCAATGTGGCCATTATAGCTGGGCTTGACAGAAGTTGTCATCAAACATTTCTAAGGACACTCAGTTGGGGAGGGTTGCTCTAAATTTTAGAATCTAAACCATAGTAAAAATTAATAACAATAAACCATAGTCAGCTGAAAATCGTCATAAACTTTCAGTCCTCTAGGCACACTGGACAAGCAGAGGGAAAAAGTACACAGGAGTTAGTATACAGGAGAACAGTCCTATGCTCTGTGTTAGAATACCACAGTACTGGAGCTGCTATCTATACTATATCCTGCTGGATTTTTGCCAGCAGGGGTGAGTGAGGGGGGAGGCTCATTTTGGGAGTCCTCTTCTCTGCAATTTTGGGCCTCTCAAACCAAATTATCCCCCCTTTGTTATCAACATGGGATATAAATTATACCATGTCTGGGGCTAGCATGTTTTCCATCTTTATGATAACAGGGTTAGCAGACTGAAAGGGATGCAAATACACAGTGCTCCTTCCCTGTGCACTGCTTCCTGTATGCGTCTTTTCTTCCTTCTTCAAGGCTGGAAGTATAGCCTTAGAGAGGAAGATGCCACAGAGGTTTCTCCAAGGACCAGGAGGGAATGGAAAGTGGGTCTGTGGATCACCCTCCCAGGGATCATAAATTGCTCTCTAAATCTTATTTATTCCCAAAAGATATATCCTGAAAAACCAATGGAAAATACAAAGACTGCACTTTTGTTAATCCTTCCTGAAAGTTCCATGCTATATTATGTGGGGATGAATAAATGGATCAGCGTTCATTTTAGTGTTATTTTATGCAAGCATCCAGCAAAGCCTATGATGGATAGTATTCTTAGATTGCCTGCCATTTTTAGGATTAGGCTTTGAAGGAATTATAAATCCAGAGGTACTGAACACCAGCTGCACCAGAGGGTGTAAATATAGGTGCTTTGACATAATTATAAGTTTGCACTAACTTGGTGATTTATCCAATTTTAAAAATTGCAACTAATTACCAGTAGCCTATAAATATCTCACTTAAAAGCTAATCTGTTTTATTATATTCTGGTTCACTGAAGCCTGCTCTATAATACAAATTTGCGGCCTTCAAAGAACTGTGTTACAAAGAAAGCTTTCCATAATGTATATTTAATCATCTTTCCATTTCAGGCGCAGCAACACGTTCAAAATTTCATTTGCGAAAATAAAAGGATGAGTGTTAACAGCCTCAGCTTGATAGTCTTATAATACTGATGTCTGTATTTGGCTTAGAAATGCCAAATTTTAGTGTGGTCCTATAGAAGGAAGAACTCTCGCATGTATTTTCTTGGACAATGAAAGAATATTTCCGAACTCAGTCCCTAGCTATGTGACATCTTTAATTGCAATAGACAAACTAATCATATTTGATGAATTAATTGGATAAAATTCTTAGTGTGACAGGCATGTGTACATTCCCTTATACATATAGTTGTTCTGTTTTGACTGTTGTGTAATGGACATGTTCAGTTCATGGTTCCATAAGTGGAATTCCACAACTATGTAGTCCACATGGGCCAAAATATTGTTAGTCCTATCTAGAGCAGAGTTCTTGAACAAACTGGATTTGGCTGCATGTTGGCTTGTCATTCAACTGTTTATTGAATGGACCTATTCTAGTTGAGATTAGCCAACAAGATTCCAGCCCTGCAGCTATGCATTCTTGGATGGTGCAGAACTATTTGTCAGTGCTTTCAAGCATTCCCTTTCAGATATTGCAGAAACAGCTACTGTGCATTGTTCAATGGGACAATAAGCAGGCACTCTGACAGATAACACAGTCACTTGTACCTTATTTGTTTTTGGCAGAAAGATGGTTTGGTGCAACCACCATGTAATTATGTGTGTATAGATTTACACAAACACAATGCATTTATGATTTATTCAGTTTATATCTTGCTTTTCTTCCCATAAGGGACCCAAAGAGGCTAGGATTTTATAGGATCTTCATCATCAGTTATCCTTGATAAACTATATTAATTTATAGGTTGTTGTGGGTTTTTCGGGCTTTGAGGCTGTGTTCTGTTAGTATTTTCTCCTGACCTTTTGCCTGCATCTGTGGCTGGCATCTTCAGAGGATCTGGTGGCATGGAAGTGAGACAGAGTATATACACTTGTGTAGTCCCCAGGTGAGGGGAAGCAATTTGCATATGTTACAGTTGGCCTGTGTGATGGCCTATTGTTAAATGAGATATCCCCTAGGGTTGTATTGTTAGTCAGGGGATATGCATAACAGTGGTTTAATGACGTTAGCAATCCATTGTATTGTTTCTTGTAGAGGGACCTCCAGACTCTTGGTGGTGTTCATTGGCATATTTCTGAGTCTCGATTGTAGTGTTCTTCAGTAGCCAAATTTTGTTTACTTTCCGGGTTTCTTCTTTCCTGTTGAAATTATCCATGCGTTTATGGATTTCAATGGCCTCTCTGTGTAGTCTGACATAGTAGTTGTCAGAACGGACCATATTCCCATAGCCTCACTTCCATCCCACCAGATCCTCTGAAGATGCCAGCCACAGATGCAGGTGAAACATCAGGAGAAAATACTAATAGAACACGGCCTCAAAGCCCAAAAAACCCACAACAACCTATGGATTCCAGCCATGAAAGCCTTCGACTTTATATTAATTTAGTTAATGGGTTTCAGTGATACTAGGGCTGCTTAGATGGCTTTTAAAAGTAATTACATTATCAGTATGTCTGCAAATATTGGTTATAATGCGTTAGTAGAATATCTATACTACCGCTTTCCAAACTGGGTGTCGTGACATATTAGTGTGTCAGCTGCAGTGTATAGGTGTGTTGCATGAATGTAACGGGTGGAGGGACTGCCTCTCCCGCTGTGGTGGCAGGCTAGGCCTGGATGAAGGAGCTGCCTCTGCTGCTGCCTTGGGCTGAGGAAGACCCCAACAAGGGTGGTGGTGGGCCAGGTCCGGGTAGAGGGGCCGCCTCCACTTACTGAATTACTTACTGAATTACTGTGATGTGAAATGATGCATGTTTAAAAAGTGTGTCACCAATGTGAAAAGTTTGGAAAGCTCTGATCTACACTCAAAGATGATCTTTCTCTGAATAGCAAGTACTGGAGGCAAACAGGTGAAAAGTCTTGTTGCTTTCATGTCCAAAGTGTGGGCTTCACAGAAGGATCTAGCTGACTGCTGTTGGAAATGAGGACTTAGACTATTCCAGTAGGGCTCTAACCCTTGTAGACTGTGACTGTGAATTATCATGTTCTTTTCAGGAGGATGTTGCAGAAAAAAACCATGAAGCATTCAAATTACTTGTGGACAATCATGGCTGTCTAGATGTTGAGGGATTGCAAGTCCAATTAGCCCTAGCCAGTATGCTGGGATTTGCTCTCCAAGACACCCAGGGGGCCACTATCACCCATCTCTAATGTAAACTCTTTATGATATTTTGGCTCCTTCACTGATATTATATCCACATTGCATTGATAGTTTCATGATTCTAGGTCAGTCTTCCCCCGACCTGTTATCACAGCCAACATGGCCACTGAGCAAGCTAGATGGAAGATATGGTCCAAGATATGCTTCAAATTGGGAGAAACTGTTCTGGACCAACAGTGGACAATTAGCAACTTTCAGACACATTAGTTCACAGGATATTTTTATCTCTTCATTACCTTATATCTGAAAATGGAAAGTTTCTCTAAGAAGAGAAATGAAACACAGATTTTGTGTGTGGCTCTTTGTAGTTGCCTCAATGTTAGCATTCAACAACATTAGTTTTAGTTGGGAGCAAGGGCCTTCTGAATTTGTAATGATTGTTCTTTTATGACCCTATAAAATCTAATAGTTTCATGACCATGCAGCCTAAAATCATTTGGGGAGCATTACACTAATTACATGATCCACTGTATCTGTTTATAAACTATAAAGCAATTAACAGCCATCAGCCCTTCCTCATATGCTCTTTGCTGAAATTTCTGCCTTGCAATATAGAGGGGTGTGAAGGGAAAACCTAGAGGCAAACCTGGTTGGTGTCAAGAAATCACAGCTCAGGGAATGCAGGTGGAGGACTATGAGGGAGAAAGGATACTGTTTCTGACAGCAAAATGCAACAAAATCCCAAAATCTACAAAAGAGCGATATCTTTATTGGCCAGCCAAAGTGCACAAAATACATCATACAAGTATTCAAAGCTCCATTGGTTTCTACATCAGCCAAAGGACATTAAAAAAATCATGCAGAAAAAAGGTGAGAGTCACAAGTCTACATTTATACCAGATGTTTTTTCTGTTATAGTTCAGTTGCTTTGAGGGATCTCAATGTAGGCAGAGGCTACTCTCCCTCTTGGCCATGTGGGGACTGAGACAAAAGGCAGTAAATTTAAGCTCCATTGGCAGGAATAAAGTAACTTCTATTGTGATCCAGGTTGTCTGTCTCCTTTATGAAGCCACAGGCCCCTTTCTTAGGCAGAGAACACAAAATTTCTTGAGAAGCTTGTGCACTTCTACGTCTAATATGTCAGCAGATACAATAAATTATAGCAAATATTTTTAAAAATTTATTTTAAAAAAGTTGGCCCAGTTAATGGCTCATATTCTCTTACTGGGGCTAACATGTGATCTAATAATGAACATCAAAACGTAATGAAAGCTACAGACAATAAAGAGCAACATCTAGTCTACCAAATCCTAAAATGCGGTACATAGTACCAGCAGCTAAGAACAATTCAAACAAAATACAGCACAAAGAAAAAGTCAAGGGAAAGAATGGAGACTTTCCTAAGAGCTTGCAGTGATGAGGCATGGTATATCCCAGATGTGTATCCCAAAGCTCCTTGAGAAGAATAAAGCACCAGTCTTTTCTGCAAACAATATAGTTGCAACTGAATCATAAACCTCCAGTTGTTCAGTTGTTGTTATAAAGCTGTGAAGAGGAGGCTGGTGCTTAATTTTTCATAAGGATCTTTTAGACTTTGCACCATGCTTAACTGTATTGTTAATTAATTCACTGTTTGGATATAACAAAATATTCTATAGCACTACATCAAAGTTGTGTACCAGCACCACTGGAGTTCACAATAACAGCCAAGATCCTATACTGGGGCTGCATAACATAAATCATCCATGTGAGGTTATGCACTATTCAACCCTTGTATTGAACTGCACCGTTGAATGCATTCCTGAATGTACATCCACATCTGTAAAAACAATGGCACTGCATGCTCAGCTCAGCTTCTGCAACCTTGAATTGAATGCAGATGTTCTGCGTTGGACAGAAATGAGGAACCACTTATTCAGGGGAACTTATACATGTGTAAGATGGCAATAAGATTTCAGCCAACGACATAAAGCACAGGCTGAGGAAGAACTGTGTGGCTGAAATGCATTCAGTGATGATATAATATTTTGTTGTTGGTAGTTCATGAGATTATGATGATGCGCTTCCTATTCTTGATTTCACTATTTAATTTTAAAGGATTTATAGTTTTCACACACACGCACGCACACACACACACACACACACACACACAGCCACTCATTTCTTTGCGTGGACCCCAGATTGTAATACAGTTATGGGGCCACTGCAGTTAAAATGACCAACCTAATTCTTTGTATCCGCCAACTTAACTATTCCCAAAATGTAAGCAAGATAAGAACAATATCTGTCATAAGACAAGCCCTGCTGGAGCTAATGAAAAGCCTGCCTGTTCTAGTATGGTCAGCCAGATCATTATGAAGATGCTCCTGCTTTTGATGGTATATCTATGTGTCTGTTGGTCTGGCTTCACCATATCTCCAAGACCACAAAATCTAGATATCTGAAACTCTGCATGCATATCAAGGAGACCACAGGGATGTGTGTCCCAGGGTTATTAGTTTTGTTTAAATGCATTAATTAATTTTAATCAATTTAAATATTCCCATAGCCTGTAGCAACACTTTGGTATTTCTTTTTCCACTTACCCTTTCCATGCAGCAACTAGAAACAAGGGTTCTGACTGGCACTCATGAAACTGGAGCATGTATTGGAGCATTGGAGGTTTTCATGGGGATCACAGAGTGAGGGAAGGGAAACTTAGCACTGCTGCTGTTCCCACAAAAATTGTTCTTAGGAAGCAATTCAGCTGGGGAAAAGAGTGGTCCTACTGGTGCCAAATGAAAGCTTACCCTCCCTTTAGCTGCCATGTGTTGGTAGGCAGGAGCAGGGGAGAGATGATGTGGGCCAGGTCTAAAAGTGGCATGGGATACATATGACCTACAAGCTAATGCTTTCCCATATCAGGCATAGGTGGTTAAGGATGGTGGTCAGTGGTCAAGATCACCTCCTGGGAAGATGCCTTACTTGGAAAGACTCTAGATTCAGGAGACTCGATATATCATAACTGGTTCCAGCTAATCCAACCATCCTTCAGCATCACTCCCGGCAAGTCTAATAAGAAGCTCTGAACTGAACAAACAACGCCTGTTTGATGACACACAGCTCCTGATTCCTGGTTGGAAAGAGAAATCCAAATCTAGCATATGCTTAGGGATGGGTGGGGTGACATAGTTGCTACAAAGCTTCCCAGTTGGTGATTCTCCATTGCTGATGCAACAGCTTATTCTGTTCAGCTGTCTGACCCTTTACTGGACAGCTCCACAGTCTCTGCTGTTATTTTTAAAACTGTAGGCCTGTCCTACTGGAAAGATTCCTGTCTTTATTGGTAAAACAGAAATCTGAACCACACAGCAGTTGTGGCAGGGAGAAAACAAATGCAATCCTTTACCATAAGTACTGTGTGCCCACAGAACTTCAAATGGGCCCAATGTTGAATTGCTGTTTAGTGGAAACAACAACAACAGACTGTATCACTAATATCTTGGAATTAGCTGATAAGCTACCGGTTCTTGAAAATCAACCCAGTAAACTCTAGACCAGAGCTAAAGTGGTGGGGTAAATGAGATAAGTTTGTTTTATCTCTCTGTTTTAAATAAGTGAAAACTACTTTTATAACATAAGCAATATGATGAGTCTGCTGACCAAAAAGAAAAAAAAAAGAATACTGTGAAATGGTGATTCAATATTTGGGTAAAAATGCCTTGCATGAGCAGAGATAGTACTTGATGTTTTAAAATAATTGCAGTTCTGCTTTTGTAGAATTCCTGCACATCAGCATAATAAAACCAAAGCAGGGTAATTGTTAATATTCAGACATAGATTGCATTTTACAATGTTCAGTCAGTTGCCCCTTTTGAAGTGAACTGTTCTATAAACAATGCTCTCTAGAACTTTGGATAAGTTTGCCACTATTGAGGAAGAGAATATGACTATGGCCATGCTCCTGCCCTGCCATTATTTCAAGAGCATTTTTCTTCTTCCTCCCACAGAAATGTCATGAGCAGTGGTAAGCTTGTCTTGTCTCCACAGATAATGACATTACCAGAGCTGCTATTCAACTCTGACTTCACCTGTTCCCAGCATTTCCACTGACACCAGGGCTGCAGACAGTATTGGCTGTGCTGGAGTTGGCCTTGCCAGATGACTCAGGATGAGATAGTCTGGAATTTGCAAAACTGACATTCAGTTTATTTCTGGCGCCAGAACCAGAGCAGGAAGATCAAACACTGGCCAGACCAGCGATGCAATAATTTACTTTTGGGACTTCAAAATCCTGTGAGAGTTTGCCTCCAGAAGTAACTTTTCTAAGCTCTGAGCCAAATGGCCAACTTACCCTGGTAAGATGCCCTCCTCTTCTCTAGTTTACAGTTATTTCATGAGTATGTAAACTCTGTAATATACGTGATTCACTTGATATTATTATACACAACCTTTTTGTCATTCTTATTCTCATTCTTTCCTTCATTCTTGCTTGGTCAATAACCAATTAAAAGAGGAGATTTATTTATATATTTGTTAGTGTATTTATCTGAACCTTACTCTACAGCTTTAATTCTATGGCCAGAATCCTATTGGCAATCCCATCTAGAATAGATCCATTGAAACAACTGTTGAATGGTGAGTCCATATGTTGGTAAATCTAACTTATTCAGTGGGCCTACTCTAGTTCAAATGATCAACAGGATTCAGGCCCATTAAGTTTAAACTTTATTTATTTAATTTAGATCCTGGCTCCTTCCTTGTACGGGATCCAAGGCAGCTTACAAGCAATCTGAAAAAGTGTACAGCTAAAAATTATTTGTACAAATTTAAGGTACTATTAAACAATAGTTTGGTTAAAGAAACAAAGTTAAACCATATGAGGCACAATTAAAACCTAGCACAACCCATTTAGAAGTCGTGTCTGCCACATGAATTATAAGCCAAAGGCTTACCTGAATAAAGATGCATTTGCCTGCCAGCAGAAGGAGGCCAGCTGAATCTCCTGTGGGAGAGAATTCCACAACCTGGGAGCAGCCACCAAGAGGCCTCTTTGTCCTCACCAAATGTGCCTGTGATGGTGGTGGGGCCAAGAGAAAGATCTTAAAACTCAGGAAGGGTCATACAGGAAGATAATATAGGGCTTTAAAGGTCATAACCAGCACTTTGAATTCTGCCCAGAAATGGACTGATAGCCAATGAAGCTATTTCAGTAGTGGGGTTATATGCTACCAGTAACCAACCCCAGTCAGCAGCCAGATACAGTACATTACTGTAATCCAGTGGGGATGTAATCAAGGCATGTGTTACCATGGGCAGATCTGGTATTTCAAGGAATAAGCACAGCTAGCACATTAACTGTGCAAACACACTCTTGGTCATGTTGAGTCCTGGGCATCTAGGCTCAAATCTGAGCCCAGGAGTACGCCCAAGCTGTGAACCTGAGATCTCAGGGGAGTGAAACCCTATTCAGCACAAGCTGAATGTCTTTCTCCTGATCTGTCTTCTAATGGACCAGGAGCACCTCTGTCTTATATGGCTTAAGTTGCAATTTGTTTGCCCTTCTCCAGACAACAGACACTGGTTTATGATCAAGACAAATTCCTTTGAGTTAGACAGAAAGGAGAGATAGAGTTAGTTGTCATCTGCATACTGCTGACACCAAACTCCAAAATTCCAGATTACTTTCTCCAGTGGTTTCATTTTGATGTGAAACAACGTGGGAGACAAAACTGAGCCCTGAAAGATCCCTCAGGCCATTGGCCAGGTATAGAAAAGGAATCCCTGAGCACTACCTTATGAGTTGTCCCTCCAAGAAGGTCTGGAACCATTGTAGAACAGTGCCTCAAGTCCCATCTCAGATATGCAGTCCAAGAAGATACCATACCCAGTAGTATCAAAACCCACTGACAGGTCCAGCAGCACTGATAGAGACACATTCCCCTGTCCAGTTCCCTGCATATATCATCCACCAAGGTGACCAAAGTTGGCTCAGTCCCCTAGCCAAGCCTGAAGGCAGATTGAAATGGATCTAGATAATCCATTTCATTCCCTGAAGGTGGGAGACCACTGTGCACTTCGGAACCTTGCTCAGAAAAGAAGGTTGAAGACTTGTAGTGATCCAGAGCAGCTGGATCAGGAACCTTTTTTTTTCTTTGTTCAGTAAAGGCATCACTGCAGCCTCTTTTAGGCCCTTTCTGCACAAGGTGAGGGAATCGCTCCGTGTCGTTACTCACCGCTTCTTCTGGGGTCTGAAGCAATGCAGACTGTCCCTGAAGCCCTTCTGCAGGGCTCCTCCTTGGTCCAGGGCGAATCGGAGCAGTGCGAGGTCGGTAGATCCGCACTGCTCCGGCTTCCAAAATGGCGGCTTCTGGCTTCCAAAATGGCGGCTTCCGGCTTCCAAAATGGCGGCTTCCGGTTGGTCGTGGGTCCATTGGTGCGAGCCTGCAAATCTGCACAAGAGAGCAGGAACGCAATGGCACGTTCCAGGAAAATAAAGACCTGTTTTTTCCGGTCTTTCAAAAACACGCTGGAAGACCACTTGGGGTCATTTTGGAGCAGACTGAGGTGCGGATCTCCGGTAAGTAGTCCGCTCCTAGTCCACTCCAAAGTGCAGATTACCTCCGTGCGAGGACACACGGCCCTGTTCTAATTGCCTGGTGCGGAAAGGGCCTTAGATAGGATGGATCCTTATCTGGCTGCAATGATGCATTCATCACTTCTCTTAAACATTCAGCCAGGCCCCTTTGGGTGCTTTCATAATCCAGGAAGGGCACATGTCTGGTATGCAGGTGGTGGCTTTTACCTCTCCAAGGATCCTGTCCACATCCTCATGCTGCACAAATTGAAATGTAGCCAAGCTTACATCCACTGGACTTGTATTAACCACAGCATCCAAGTCAGAGTGGATCTGAGCAATTTTATTTGCAAAAGTGTTGTGCAAATTCTTCAGAGCAGGCCGCTCAGTTTTTTACCTGCTATTCTTGTGGAGCAGAGCATAAAAGGCACTTGACCATTTGAGACAGTTCTCTTGGACAGCACTATGCAGATGCAATGGTTCTGACATGAAGTAGGCTTTCCAATGGTGTTCTCCAGGGTGTTCAGTTGGACTGTTACCCGTTCTCTGCCACTGACACTTTAGTCTCTGCCTCACTCATTTCATCACCACTAGCTCTCTAGTAAACTGCAGGTCTTATTTGGCTCTACTCCATGGGAGAGGATGCTTAGGAGCATCTGTATCCATTGCCCTGGTCATCTCCCTGTTCCAGAGATCAACCAGAGCTTTGACAAGATAATCTGCTGCAGTAATAAGCCTTTAAAACCTCTTTGATGAGAAGAATAAACAAAAGGCGCAATGGAAGTAATCCACTAATTCAGTATTCCACTAGCTTAAAAATTGAACATATGATTATTATTTTTTAAGATTGCAAAATTTCTAGCTCTGAGAGATATCCTTTAAACATCTGCATGCACATGGAAGAGTTAACATCGAGTATGTTCAATCTGGAGAGCCAGCATGGTGTAGTAGTTTGAGTATTGGACTATTGACTCTGGAGACCACAGTTTGAATCTCCTTTCAACCACAGAAGCCCACTGGTGGCCTTGCATAGGTCACAGTCTCTCAGCCTCAGAGAAAGGCAAAGACAAAACCCTTCTGAACAAATCTTACCAAGGAAACCCTGTGATAGGTCTGCCTTAGGATTGCCATTAGTCGGAAATGAAAGGGCACAACACACCCACACACACATTTAATCAATACCCAAATTTGCTTTTCAGTCCAACAACAATGCAGGCAATGAGCCTGTTCTTGTACAATACTGGTAACACTGAAGTCTGGAGAGTCAAGAACCATACTTTTGAAATTTTCTATGGGAACATGCTGTGTTTTGTTTTGGAATGGCAGACTTTATTTTCAGATGAGTTTGTCATAGGACAATCCTCTAGGGCTTTGTTTACCCTTAAACTAAAAAGTAAAAGGACTTCAGTGTTACTGGCTTTCTAGAAATTCAATTTACATCCAAGGAGGCTTGCGTGGCCAAGAGCTTTCTTTTCTATCAGTAATAATCCTGTTCTATCACTCAGATAAGCAAATAAAAAGGAGACAAAATAATAAAAATGTCTTCAATTTAGAGAACAGAAGCCAGATTTGGAAAAAAATGTGTGTGTGGGGGGGGTGAGAAATGTCTCATGCGATTAATATATTTGAAAGTATCACATTCTTGTCTTTCACAGCTAGGTACGGAGCACTTGTGGTTTCAAATAAATATCCTCTGGTATCTGCAGAAAGATAAATATTTTCAAAAAGGAACAGAGTATATAAGTATGTAAGGAATTTTTAATATAGTTTGACTTTTACTCCCCAGCATACCAGCTCCAAAGAACTGGCTCATCTTTGAGTGATTTATGGCACCTAAACCATCACATAGTGCAAATAATGATAATAATAAAAAAAAGATGAACAAGGAAAAATGTAAACATTTACAGGCTAGTGTCTTCTTGTGATACCAGCCTATTGGTAAACATACTTGTACCGTGCACAGTGGTATGTGATTACAAGATGATATTACTATTTGTACTACTACTACCATTATTATTATTATTACTACTATTAGCTGACATTCTGTATTATAGTTGCAGATTCATAGCCAGAGTTACAGATCCATAACTGCTCTGTATTCAGTAAAACTACATAGTCATGATTGTGGCACTATCTTTGTTAATTTTATTCTCCAAGGAAGCAACAGATAACTTAAGAAATTTTCTTTCCACTCTGGGAAAGTTTTCAAAACTTTGAAGTTTTTGAAAACTATTTGGAACTAGAGACTTATTCTCCACAAAAGTCATGTACAGAAACATTATGTTCTGTGCAGAATATGTAGTTGTTGGGGATGAGCAAATTTTGCACAGAATAAATGTGAAGGTTCTTGTTAGTCCAAGATTCTCCTGGTCAAAGTTTCTTGACACATTTGGATGTATTTGGATGCTAAAGGGTTCTAGAGGCCCACAGGTTCTCCTACACTTTTAAGACAGCGGAAACTAAGCAAGTCAGGGTTTAATCAGTACTTGGGTGAGACAACTCATGGAATTCCATGTATAGTATCTTGACTTCATTGCAGAAGAAAGGCAGGATATAAATGTCATGAATAATTAAAATATGAGACTAGGGCCCCTTCCAGACGTGGGCGGGGGAGCCGCGTGAAAACGCTACTCATCGGAGTTCTTCAGCGTCCGGGCGAGTCCGTCGGGACGAGGAGCAGTGCGAGCTCGTCGCTCCGCACTGCTCCGGCATCCAAAATGGCGGCTTCCGGTTGGTGAAGGCTCTCCACCAACCGGAGAAGCTTGCCAGCCTAAAGCCTGCCCCCGGCAGATCTGTAGGCACGCGCTACTGTGTGCCTGTAAATCTGCACCGGAGCGCAGCGACGGAGCGACATGGAGTCGAGCACTCCGTGCTTTTTAAAAACCTCGAAAAAGAGGTTTTTAAAAAGCACGCTGTGCAACCAGTTCCGGTCGCTTTGGAGTGGACTGAGGTGCGGAACTACAAAAAGTAGTCCGCCCCAGTCTACTCTATGGTGCAGAAGACCTCCGTCGGAGGTCGCTCTGCACCGTTTCAATTGCCCCGTGTGGAAAGGGCCTAAGTCCAACATTAGTCCCATCTAGAGTAGACCCATTGTAGTCAGTAGGATAAATTAGTTGTAACAATCTTTATTGATTTAATGAGTTTATTCTAGGCAAAAATAACATTTAGCCTGAAAAATTGATTGAAACAGTTTCAAGTTTTCATGAGTAAATACACCTATCTACACCAGTGCTATGTCAGCGTATACCTTTAAAGAACAGGATATCCAAGAGGCAAAGTAATCATCTTTTGTTTTTCCAAGGAGCATTAATGGACTAGACTAGTTGGCAGGATGAACAAGTGCATGCACATAGACTGTGACACATAAAAAAAATTCAATATGAGGCTACTGGGAAGAGTGCAGATAAATGAAGTAGTCATATGGGCAGGATGTGGGTTTTTCAATAATTCACCCATCCCTTGTTTGAATCTAGTTATCGAAAAGACTAAAGATATTAGTCTTTTCTCCATGCACCCCACACTCTAGACTTTTTCCAACCTTCCAAACTTTCTTCAGTCCTTTACATCTCTCATAAAGTCTCATGCGACTTGGGGAGTATCTACACTACACAGCTATAGCAGTTTGAAATCACTTTCTGTCATGGCTCCCTCTTTTGAAATCAAAGTATTTTCAGTTTGGTGAGGTAATTTAGAGTTTGTTGCTAGACAGCAATAGTGCTGCAGTTCTGGAGAGTGGACTAGAGCTTCTAGTAAGCTAAACTACAAATCCCAAGTTTTCATGGGATGGAGTCAGGCCATTTAAAGTAGCATCAGACTCCTTTAACTATGTAGTGTAGCTATGCTTGAAGAAATGCACTTTCTTCAGCAGTATGATGTAACCATAAGAAGGTGATTTTACTGCTAGTACTATTTGCAGAAGAGGATAAAAGCACCGTAGAAATAACCAAAAAAATCCTTCATTGAGGGATAGGTTCACCCATTAGATGCACTATATAACAGTTATTCACCATTGTCTACTATTCTTATTTTTTTCAGTCAGTTAGTTAAAATATTAAAATATTAAAAAAAAATAAAAGTATTGCTATTCCTGAGCTCCAACAAATCAGTCTTTATTCAAAATTGACCAGCTGCTACTTGGAGCCTGAGACATTCCTCACACAGGCCATTTCCTCACTATGCTGTTATAGTGCTATTATTCAGCCTCCAATGGAATCGTGGGGTTTGCAGTTTAGGGAATGGCATTTAGAATTCTCAGCTCGAGAGCTCTTTGGCCTCAGGAAACTACAAACCACAGAATTCCACAGGATGTTGAAAGGGGAATAGGAGCAGTGTAACAGTGTTGGGTGGAAATGGCCTCAATGTAGTAGCCATAACGTCTAAATCAGCCCTGAAAGATCACAACTAACCTATTTTTCATGTTTTTTTCTTTCCTTATTATGACCAAGTTGACCCTATAGAATAATTATTTCAATATCATAAAGAATTTTCGATAATTAATGTTAACTTTAACAGGTGCAGTATTATCTTAAGCTTGGACACTCAATTGGTATCAGCTAGAAAAAGTGATGAAAATAGGTTTAAATGAAATTGCACCTTGAAGACATCTGCCAATAATACGCTAGCATCTGGAACAGGATTATTCCAGATATTATTTCTAGTGGTGTTCTGACACCTTGCTTCAATTCAGGAAGGTTATCTGGTAGTTGCTTCAAAGAGAATAGCCTTTTTGATATTTTGAATGTCAGAGCATTTTACTCCTAATGAATGGACCTTTCAGTCTGACAGAAGGAAATTGGTCTTGGCTGTTGCATACCTCTGATATTAGACAGAGGTTGCTTTACATTAAGTGCTGAAGATTTTCATAATGATAGCCAAGAACACAATGAACCAGTAGTTTGCATGGGACATGGCTTGTGGCATGCCTTGCCAAAAACAAACAAATTCTTGCTATGATTGACTTTCACATTTTTTTTGCCATGGGTCAGATCAAGACATTTTGCTGCCTCAGACTAAAAATAAGAGGCTGGATTAGACCCCATGACACATATAGAAGATTCGGTGGCAACCAAATCTGGCATCCACCACAACTCTTTAAAGGATAAGGGAAAGTACAGTAGCACACACAGTCAAGGCTGAATTAAGATGACTACTGCTCTGGAGCAGTTCCAGAAGGAGGTCTCCCTTTGAGCATGTTTGTGAGGCAGGTTTTGCACCACAGTGCATCGGGCTTAGCAGTGCTTCAGTGCTGGGATATGTGAGAGACAGTAGGGTTTCTCTAGCAGAATAATCAAATTGGCAAGGTAATAGCTGAACACTATAGCACTATCACAGTGTAGTGCGGAAAGGCCCTAAGAGGAGCCATCTCCTTTCAGACCCAAAAAAGAAGGTAGCTCTATCCATCATCCCAGCTGGTGTGACTGAAGCTGGAGTTTCAGCACTGACTCAGATGTGCTAGCTGTCTCTACACTTGCTCTGCAGCTTGGAAATGGCGATGGGGTGGACAATAAATGCTACCATTCCTGGGGAAGAGTGTGGGAAAAATGATCTACATCCCAGAAGCATTTCCCCGGAAACATTCATCTGTTCAGAGCATCACAGCACAAGTGGCTTGTATGTACATGCATGTGTAGAGGCCCAGCAGCAACATGGGCGCCCTAGTCACTGAGGGCCCTGGTGCACAATTGATCATCCATCATCAAGTACAGCTCTTTCCTTCAACCTTTCACTACCATTCCCTGTCCCTCTAACTGGGGCTTCTTCAGTCTGGCTACTGGTAGAGCTGAGCTTTTTTCTAACAATTTAGAAGGCTCACATTTACATTGTGTAAGTATTTACTACTAATAGTAGTACTCTGCTGTCACACATCCTGCTTTGAAACGGCAGTATATTCAGTCTTTTAAAATATATGAAAAAGCAGGGGCATGAGATCCATTTCCCAAGTAAGAAACATTACAAGAATAATTATTATTTTGCCAAGCAAATAAGGAATAGTTGGACAATTAAAAGCCTACTGTGCATACAAATGAGATGCATGCCAGTATGCTTCATATGTGCTGGAGACAGTTTTTAAGAAAGCTGAAAATGGTAAGCTGGAGGCATTGTTTCCAATGGTGTACACTTTCATTCTTCTTATTTTGTTGTCTCTTCAAAAACAGGCTTTACAATGCAAAAATGTGCATGACTTGTGGAAAAAAAAGCAGGATGAATATGCTCACATTAGCATGATAGCCAAAAATCCAACCCAGCCCTTGTGGCTAGCCATATAGTAATAGTTATTCTACCAACTTTTTAAGAATTGCTGGAATGGAAAAGAGGAGAGTTCCTCTCCCTGAGGCTGTACCATAAACATTGACATTGGGAACTTCATTAATCCGTCATCGTCAATACTGCAATACTAAACAGTAGAACCACTACCTGGATCCAAACTCGTGTCATACTTATAGCAAACTCATTGATATCAGTGGGATTTTTAGTCATGACTAGATAAGGCCTACAGAGCAAAATGGGAATAGGTTCTGAGTAGATATGAATAGATTTAGACAGAACAGCCTTTCTTCTTATAGATTATGTCCTATATTCATAAATTATGCCTTAAAGTTGACTAAACTTCTCAAAATGAACTGAGGCTCATCCCTCCAGCTCAAGGAAAACCTCCATATGGAAGTTCCATCTCCAGTTACACAAAGCTGTTGCATGCATTTATGTTGTATGTCCTTGTCTTCAGTTGTGCCTATGTATGTGTAACAGTTGTGTTAGATTCCAAAAGCAAATGGAGGCAGTTCCTACCCCACCTAATTTAGATGTTTTAAAATATGTATCTTTTTTCAATTTTCCTGAGTCATCCTTGTGCATGGGTGCAAGCTCAGTACCACCACTTCAATACCCTTGCAATTCCAACAAATACAGCTGCTATGCTGCTACTTTGTGGATATGTACACAGTGTTTGTTGGAAAACAGCTTGGGCAAATTACTTTTGGAACTACACCTCTCAGAATATCCAGCTCAGTTGGGAGATTCTAAAAACTGTGGCTCCAAAAGTGAAATGTCTAGCTCAGTTTGTTACAGGTTGTTGCATATGTAGCTCTCCAGTTAAATGGGTTACAAAAAAAAATGTATATATATCCCTTGTACAACGCTGCTTCACATATACATGTCTCCTTATTGTTAACTACTTTGTAAACTGCTGGACCTATGCTCAGTCCCTTTGTATTTCCTTAGATGAGTTCTGGTCATGCATCTGATTATCATCAATCATTCCAAACAATACAGCTGCTTAACACACTGTTTTTGTTGCTAAAGAAGAGCCCATTATGAATGTTCCAAGCAGCAGAACTTTGAGAAAGAGAAATTTACTGGGGGCAGTCTTGAAATCTGATTCAAGTACAGTTGGGAATTTATTTTTTCCACTCCCTGAGAAGTCCTAAAAAACAACATTTTGTAGCTGGACATTATAAACACTGAAACAGTACAATTTATATACAGACAGCCCTCCACATTTGCGGGTTTCACTTTTGCGGATTTGATTATTCACAGATTATTTGCTGTCACCTCTGCTGCTTCCCTATGCCATTTTTTAAATAGGGACTGCAAGCCTCATGAGACTGAGAAACTGCAAACAAGGCTTGTAAGTCCCTATTAAAAATGGTGTGGGGCAGCTGTGGAGGGGGCAGTAAGTCCCACCAGCCACCACTTCTGTCTTGTGAAGGAACTCTGATGCCCAATAATTAAACTTTTATTGGAGAATCCACCACATCTAATGGCAAAATTATACAAGAAATTAATGCTCTATGATAAAGAAGAAGAAACAGTCAAAGATGAAATGATAAAATGGGCCCAGAACGTCGGACACACAGTACAGTTGAGTCAATGGGAATCAAGTTGGAAGAGGACCATGAAGTTTACAACAGCACAAAACTTGAAAGAAAACTATTTCAAAATCTTCCATAGATGGTATATGACTCTGGAAAAAATACAAAAAATATACAAAACTGGAACAGGAAGATGTTGGAAATGCAACACTCAGACTGGTACAATATACCATATGTGGTGGACCTGCCCAAAGACACAAAGATACTGGAAAGAAATACACAAAAATGTAGCAAAAATCTTCCATATTCAATTCACTATGACCCCAGAAATTTATTTATTAAATATACTTGATGGAATAGATAATCAAACCAACAAGAAAAACTGGAGAATCATACTATATATGGTAACGCAAGAATAGAATTTGCAAAATTTTGGAAAAATGAGGATGTTCCCAAAATTGAGCAATGGTTTCAACATGTACAAGAGATGAAAATAGCAGATACTCTTTCACGAAAATTAAGAAACCAAACAGAAGAAGGCATAAAAAACAAGTGGGCTCCAATAGATAATTACCTCCAACACAAAATATAATTAATATATAAAGAGAATTTAAGAATGAGTAGTTGGGGAAAAATACATTAGTATATTCCAAAGGGTTTTAAGAAAATATGTATTAAAGTATTATGGTTACTTAATAGATTATCTAGTACATAAGGACCTGGAATGAAGATTATTAAAAGACAACTGTTGAAGTACGTAAATAACTCGTAACATGTATGTTAATACTAAGATTTTAGGTAGAAGCGTAGGAGGATAAGAAAATACAGTAAACTTTCATGTATGTAGATAAAACTACAATGGAGAAACTGTTTTTAAATATTTGCTTTGTATTAAAATGATATATAAAAATGATAAAAAAAAATCCATGGCGGGTTGAATATGGTGATCATACTTTTTTGTGTGTTAAATATAATTTGGGAGGGCCTAGAGTTATTCATGCTTTTTTCACTTTCATGGGAATCTTGTGCTCCTAACCCTAGGGAATGTGGAGGGATGACTTTACCACTTTCCCAACAAATCAATGGCTTGTCAATACATCAACATATATAAAAACAAGACTGCAATACTTTTACACTGACTGCTTCCCTTTAATGGCAGTCCCGTGTTGATTCCTGTTTTGATTCAAGGGCATGTATACAGTGGTATGGATATTCAAGCAGCTCTCCGTTTGCATCTTTAGCTGCTATTATGCCTAGACTAGTGTGCCCTATTCAAATTTTACGTTAATGCTATTCATGCTTTACGTTTCTCTAGGGACTCTGAGAATGCTTTATGTTACTTTCTGAGTGAGGTACAGCACTGTCATTTTGGTGTTTTCAAATGGACTATGAATACATATATAAGTAGATATATGTATGTATATTTGATGTTGGAATATTATAAAAAACATTGCAGAAAAATGAACTCAGTTCTCCAGGCTCTATATGCTGAAGTGGTACGCATTTATATTTAATGCAGTGTCTCCAGACGATGCCACGTGGACAGTTGTGCTATTTTCATGTACAGACCCTCATATACAATGCTGGGACAGAGATTCCGCGTCTTTACAGAACAGGGCAAGTCTCTGCAAAGAGAAAATCAGATCATTATGCAGCTGTGACCCTGGATAGGTTGCCCCCCCCTGCAAAAAAGTCCCATGGCAAATAAATGCCAAGGCTGAAAATGCCTAAGGCTTTGGAGGCAAAGATATGCCAGTGCAAAACTGTGTTAAGCTGGCCCAAGACAATTTGCTGCCTAAGACAAAGGCAAGATAAACCTCCCATCTCTACCCCATTGACAGATGGCAACTGTATGAAACTGGAAAGTGTCTGTTCTTTAAAGTTTTGCTGTTATGTGCCTTCAGGTAAACTCCAATTTATGACAACCCTCTCAGCAAGATTTCCTCAGGGGAGGTCTGCCAATGCCCTTCTCTGAAGCTGTGAGAGTGTGACTTGCCCAAGGTCATTCTGTGAATTTCCATGACTGAGCAGGGATTTGGACCCCGATCTCCCAGAACTCTAGTCTAATGCTTAAACAGCTAAACTTTGTTGACTTTAACAAACGGAATAGTAAGAGCTATATTTTGTCCCTTAAATAGTACAGAGGATCTGTTGGGAATTTTTTCCACTATAAGACAGCACCAACTACATGTGAGGTTAAAGCAAGTAGAAGGAAACAGAGAGAGAGAGAGAGAGAGAGAGAGAGAGAGAGAGATTGTCCCTAAAAATTTTATTCAACTATTATTTTGGCCTTTTGAGATTTATGAACTATTGCCTACACACTTGAAAGAATATCTTTGCCTCTATAGGAACTAGAAAGTTGCTTTTATAAAAGAGAGAAGGAATGATTCCCATCTGCACATCAGATCTTGTGACTTTATGTTCTCCCGTGGAATTGTTGGAAGTATACACACTGATTGACTTATAAGCCTTTTCTACCACTGCTGCTAAGGAAGTGACAATGAAGGTACAGGGGACTATGGGGTGTGTATTTGTGTGGATTCAGTACCATTGGAGTTTTTGATATGGGAGGGGGGAAAAACACCTCAGACTTTCAGCAATCTTCCACCTTGGTGGAGAAAAATGCCTACAGATATGAATAATCTGGGTGTATTCCAAATATTTTGCTGATTTAAAGAGATGTGTATTGAAACAGAAATTTGATATAGAAGCTTGCCTATCCAAAAAACGGGCAAAAATACCCTTCTTACTTGTAAGACAGCTGGTACTGTAGAAATAGTTTCTCAGTCCATTTCTGCACTAGACTGTTACAGTGCTATTATTCCACTTTCAACATCCTATGGAATCCTGGGATTTGCAGTTTCGGGAGGAGCCAGCTGCCCCCCCCCCGCCCCGAAACTGCAAACCCCAGGATTTCATAGGATGTTGAAAGTGGAATAATAGCACTATAACAGTCTAATGCAGAAATGGCTTCAGTTTTAAAGATGTGAAACAGAGGTTGAGGTTGAGCCTTGAACCCAGGTTTTGCAGGATCTTTTTCTCAATGCAGTAAATACATTTGGAGAAGCAGAAGGGTGGAAATACTAAGCACTGCCTGAGAATAAATCTCTGGAGTAGGATCTCTACCATTCACCTGTTTGTGTCACTGAACACTAAATAGAAAACAGGCAGATAAAAGATCAGAAATGCTCCACTGTAACAGGAAAGGCTAGAGGTTTGAGGCGGGTGAGGGCAGAGATAATTCTAGTTTGCTGACGAAAAATGCAAAACAAAACAGAAAATAGTGATAACATTTAAAAATAATTACTATGCTGAGGAGAATGAAATACATAATTACAATACATACACTTATATCTGAATGGATAAAATCTCATTCCTGATGAAAAAATGTGTTTTTGTTTAGAACAGATGCACCAAGGCCTTTGTATTCCACTCCCATGCATAAATTACCATATTGCCTGAGAGCTACTGTAGGCGTCGTTCTATTTCTGTTTTTCTTTTTTTGCACACAATTAAACAATGAGTTTGGAAGTATGTTACTTAATTACATACATAGTTCTTAATCTGTGCAAAATCTCCGGCCTGAAGGGTAAATAATGGTTGCACTCTATTGTATTCAAAGCAATGTGTTCCAAACCCAGTGAAATGGTGTAGCTGGCATGTGGACATGGAGGAAAAGTCTGTTGGTGGCTTTTAAACATCATGCCAAGATACAGTTTGCAAGGTCATGGACTGTACCAGTTGCTGGGGAGTACCAATGGATGAGGGTTATTGCCACTTTGGGGAAAAAAGATGGTAGACTTGTTGGTAAACATTTGGTTAGATAAGGGGACATATGATATTGGAATGCACCAAAGAATTTAAGAAGAAAATCAACCTGTGCTTTACAGATTACAGCATAGCCTTTGCATGTGTAAATCATGAAAAGTTATGTTTTGTGCTAAAAAAAATGAGTGTGATTGTCTTGGTGCATAACCTCTACTCTGGACAAGAGCCCAGTGTTAAGACACAGTATGGAGAAACAGAATGGTTTCCCATTGGCAAGGAGGTCAGACAAGACTACCTTTTATTACCTTATCTTTTTAATTCATATGTAGAATGTGTCATATAGAAAGCAGGATTAGAGGAAGAAGGCATGAAAACTGGAAGAAGGAGCAACACAATTTATGATATACAGATGATACCACATTACTTGCAGAAAATAGCAAAGACTGGAAATGACAATTGAGGAAAGTTAAGGAAGAAAGTGCAAGAGCAGGATTACAGCAAAACATTAAGAAAACAAGAATATTGACAACAGATGCTTTATATACATTTAAAGTTAGGTGTCAAAATACTTCAAGGTTTTGTATACTGAATTGTTGTTGATGCTGTGTGCCTTCAAATCATTTCTAACTTATGGCAACCCAAAGCTAGGGTTTTCTTGGGAATTTTTGTTCAGACAGGGTCTTGCCTTTGCCTTCCTCTGCAGCTGAGAGAGTATGACTTGCCCAGTGAGTTTCCATGCCTGAACAGGGATTTGAACCCTGATCTCTAGAGCTGTAGTCCAATGCTCAAATGCTACACTATGGTGGTTCTATGGAAACATAGCCGAAGCTTCTCCAGTCCCCTCTGTTCTCTTACCAGCAATGCAATGGTGAGTCTAGAGAGGGGGCCCGGTTTGTTGAAGTGGGTGAAAGAGAATACCAGCCTTCACAGTGACTGAAAGAAGACGTGAAAGAGACCAAAAGAACTGGACATAAGCACACAGCCAGCATGGTAAACTCCGACCTTCCCCCACCCCCAAGACATGGCATATTGAATGGATAGTGGAACATAACATTTCACCAGCCCTGCCTGGAGAATTCTGCCTTTTCACTTCTACCCATTGTCAAAATAAGTTCACTTTCATGCATGAATGTGTCATCATAGATCGCCCCTGGTAGTTTTTTATGGGTGGATGGTTTGCACAGTCAGGGACCAACCAAGTCCTATGCAAATATGGGATGCATTTCTATCCTGCCCTCTCTCCAAATAGTCCAGGTCTTCTTTCCATCTGATCCTAACAGAACCTGCTCTCAGACTGAGAGACAGTGGCTGGTCCAATATGACCCAGTAAGTTCTGTGGCTGACTGAAGATCTGAACCTGTGTCTCTTCACTTCTCATCAGAAAGTGGCACACTGTCTACCTGTCAACATCATGCTCCATATCTCTAGAATATCCAGTGAAAAGCAAGATAAAATTATGGCAGGAATGTAAGCACTCCTTGTTTGAGTGATGGGTAGGAAAATATTTTTCAATTTTCATATGAAAAAAAGGAGGATAGCAATAGGTATCCAATGTAATTATGTTATTATACTATGAGAGTTGCTTTAGCTTTTCCTAATTTCATTTGGAGTTTCTGATGTCAAGCTAAATTACTTTTAATTGCTTCTATGAAAAATATCAGATGCATTAATGGTTTTCTGAACTAGCTCTCAGAGCACAATTTTGTGAGAATTTTTTTCGTCCTCTATAAAGATTTTAGTTAATGTGCATGTATTGGTAATTGCAGTGACTAAGCAAGTAAGTAATCACAGTGTTATTATCATTAAGGAAAGCACACGGTTATCACACACCACAGTGATACCCCTCCTCCTCCTCATTTCTTGTTGGGCAGGGCGAAATTGTTAAACATTAATGCCAATTTCCTCCTATTGTTTCACTTAAAAGCTCCTTGAACACCATTTATGATCAAAACATAAATGCTTATGCTTATAAATGCTTATGATTAGCCTCCTACATGTATATGGGCTGGGAAGCACACAGCTAGAATACACATGGCTGACAGATTATAAAGTTTATTCTAAAAACTGGAAGTGGATATAAACGTGCAGCTAGAATGGTGAACTCTGGCCTTATGACAGTCCTTATTTTCCTCTTTTTTTTGCACATGACAAACTCTATGCATAGTGAGCATCCCATTTTCCTGGTCCTGCCTGGAGAGGGCCCCTCTTCCAGAGCTATCTCATGTCTTTGAGCTATCTCAGAGGGGTTTGCCTTTGCCTTCCTCTGAGGCTGAGAATGTGTGATTTATCCAAGGTCACCCACTCTAGTCACCCAGATGGTTTCCATGCCCAAGCAGGGATTTGAATACTGGTGTCCAGAGTCAAAGTGGAATAATATCACTATAACAGTCTAGTGTGGAAATAGCCACAGTCAGGCGCTCAAGCCACTATAGCACGCTGATTCTCATTTCATTTCTACCCATTATCAAAACAGTTACATCATCTCTGTACCTGTGTTTATATATTTATATTCCATCTTTTTCCCAGCAGAGGACCCAAAGTGGGTCACATCAGTTTATAAAAAACAAAATACAACTCTTGTGCAGGTGGAAAATGCGGCCAGTGGATTCTCTGTGCTGCTCAGCCCCACCTTAAATCAATCCATTGGAATAACCAGTTCTTCTTTCAAGTCTGTCAGTCTCTTACAGATCTTGACGCACAAGAACTGTGCAGTTACACATTTGTGAAACCAGAGGCGTATCTAGGTGGGGCAAGTAGTGTACGTGCCTTGGGTGCCAATGCTGGGGGAGCACAAGAAAGCCATGCATGTAGAGGTGGGGTGTAGGGGTAGAAGTAAGACTTCCATGCTTGCCTTATGCCCTGTTTATACTAGATACACCACTGTGTGAAACACTAGCAGCTCTGAAGCAATCACTTGCAAATCAGTTTTGAAAGAGAGACTTGCACACAAAGAACCCTTACTACAGACTAGGAGGGGGGAAAGTACATCCTTCAAAGAAGGTATTGGACCTTTATGGTATGAAAGGGAACTGAGGAGTATTTTTATGGCAGTATAATATTTATTTCTTGGTTTTAGATGCTATCGGTTGTTCCTCCACAAGAATTTTTTTGACACCTTTTATTTTGGCAGTGTGCCATTGGTATAACGAACACCACATACATGCATGAGCTCCCAGGAGGCTGCAAGCAAATGTCTTCTGAATCTGTGTATGTGGAGAGGAAAGAAAGAGAGAGGGACAGAGTGATTTCTAAGTACAGTGAAATTCCAAAGTAAAGTAAAGGACAGTGTTGCACACAAGAAGGGGGATTTTGTTGTTGGTATGTGCCTCCAAGTTGACTTTGACCTTTGGAGACCTTATTATTGGGTTTTCTTGATAGTATATATTCAGAAAAGGTTTGCCATTGCCTTCCTATAAGGTTGAGAGAGTATAACTTGCCCAGGGGGTTTACTTGGTTGAGCAAAAGTTTGAACCCTGTTCTCCCCAAGTCCTAGACCAATACTCAAACCACTACACCACAGTGGCTTTAAGAAGGGACATAGTAAGATCTGTTCTTTGCTCCTTACCGATGTATTTCTACGTGTCTTCAAGTCTCCTGTCAGCATCTGGTGACCCCATGAATTTTATAGGGTTTTGTTAGGCAAGGAACCATCAGAGGTGATTTTGCCAGATCCTGACCTTGAAATAAAGCCTATAGCACCTGGTATTTATTGATGCATTCCTATTCAGATATTAATCAGGGCTGATCCTGTTGAGCTTCCAAGATACATTTACAGTATCTAGGCCTCCTTCAGTTGTGTAGAGCAGTTATTGTTGGGACCTCTTTTCCTCCAATACAGCCCAATGAAGTTAAAGCAGGTGCAGGGAGGGAGAGAGGGAGGGAGGGAGAATTAGAACAAGCATCTTGGCAGCTTCAGAGAAGAACAAATAAGAAACATCCATTTCAACTATATACAATGGATAAGCAAAGATCATAAGGATATCCAGGGTCTACAAATGCCACTTTTGTTTCCTACAAAACACAGAGTTGGGTAATACCTTTATTGGGCCACCCAAATATAATTGAAAAGGCAAGTTTTTGAGTCCTTCAGAACTCTCCATATATATATACATATTTATCTGTCTGTCTATTATCTATCTATACATCCATCCATCCATCCTTTAGATGTTTGAGTAAAGCTATTAATCAACCAGCCTTTTGATTTGATACATGGACCACACAGATAAGTTTCCCTTTTTGGTTTCTATAGTGCCTCCAAGAAGTCCCTAGCCAGGACCAAAAGCCAGTAGTCCACTGCCATTGTTTGTTCCCTGCAACTGTTATTCAGAGCTATACTGACTCTGAATCTGGTGGATCAACTTACATAGTAGAACATAATGGGTGTTTGTCCTCAGTGGCCTTTTCCGGTGATTCTTTTTGGAAGTCATCTAAAGGTCAGACCACATATTACTTTTAATACACAGCATGCAGTTCTACATGGGACATTTTTGTTTACTATAGGTAAATACAGTCCTTCTTAATCCAGATCAGGATCACAGCTTGCGGAGAACAGAAGTTAAGTCCCTCCCTCTCCATCTCCCACCCTATCTATTCTGTCTCCACCAAACATAGTGGTTAGGGAGAGTAAAATAAAATAAAAAAATAAATAAAAAACTACTGAAAAACCTACCTCTCATTTGTATACATGGAGGTGTTTTTTTTTTTTTTTAAACAACTTCTTAATCATTGAAGGGGGGAGCCTTTGGAAGGACAGCAGATGGCGAAGGAGTGAAGGATTTAAATCTCTTGTCTGGTATGCCTCGTGTACTAGATGAAGACCTGCACACTAACTTTTGAATAAAGAAATAGCTCACACAGACCTACAGGTTACTTATTAAACCTAATATGTGTTTTGACTGTAAGGCTGTGGCCATCACACTGAATCCCAAAATTTCATTATGTTTTGTGTGAACATCTAATTTTTTCATCTGTCCTAGCTTCACTTTTAAGTATTGAATCAGCTAAAACCCTAGTCTTTTCTTATCTTTGTTCAATCTCTCTAGCATTCCTAATTCCATTGTTATCTTAACAGTGTAGCACATCAGGACTGTGATGCTGCTTGTAAGAAGCTCTCATACTATTGGTATCTTTAGGACAGTACTGCCTGCATTAGTGATAGGGTACATGTAGTCTTTCAGATGTTGTTGGAAGATCCCATTATCTTTTGCCTGTAGCTAGGTTGGTTAGAGCTGATGGGAATTCCAGTCAGCAACATTTGGAAGGTTACATGTTCCCTGCTCCTGGTCTACAGTGAGAAACAGTGTACTGTATACTGGGCTATGGGGAATGAATGGTCTTCTGACATTTCCCATGCAAAAGGGCCTTTGCAGCGTCATGTGATTGTGAGGAGCGTTTCAGATGATGTCCTTGCATTTGCGCGATGCTGCTGGGGCTGGCAGGCGCTGATCGCACAATATATTGTTTTTGGCTTTTAGCTGAAAATGGTGCGTGATTGCGCATTGCTCTGGAGCCCCACGTGCACTTACCTTCGTGTGGAGCTCTGGAGCCGCGGCCCTTGCGCTTCCTCCCCCAGTGCAACCTGGGAAAATACCCAGCTGCGCTGCGAAAGGAAGAAGTGGAGCCCTCATGCTGCCTGCTGGCTGGCCGGCAACTCCTGTGAAGCCAAAGCAGTGGGGACACGAGAGCCTCATGGAAGGGACTGCTCGTGTGATTCCCGCGCGATCGCGCCGGACGGAGGTAAGGTGCAAAAAGAGCCATAGTAATACGGTAGCTTCCTATTTTTCAGTTAGGGATGGTGGAGAATGCACCTGGAATCTGTCTGGCATCCAATTTCCAATATTCCCACCATGTAGAGGTCATGTAGGGTCAGGGGGTCCAGGTTCATGGAGTCCTCCAGCAGATGTATGCTCTCCCAGCCAATCAAACATTCACAGAAAGTTATGTAAATACTTCTGCAAAATATTTCAGTGCTTTTGAAATTTCCTGTACTGTCTCACAGAGAAGAGAGATTATTGAGCTAGCCAGGTGAGATCAAAAAGTCTCTCATCCATTTCAGTGCTTTGCTATCGCATTAACTTATCCTTCTGCTCTCCTCTTCTATTTCCTTCTTCCCACTGAGACCTCTTTCCTGGCTAAGCATGAGGTGCACACACACACACACATTGATTCAGGACAGACTATTATGGCAGTACTGCCCTTTTATAAACTACAATTCAGAGATGTCAGGTAAGAGCATCTCTCACAACAACAACGACAACAGCAGGAGCAGGAGCAGCAGCAACAGCCAAATCCCAGTGTTCTCTGGCAATTAGCCTTTATTTTCTTTTTACTTCCTGTAATTCTTTATCTTCCAGACAGTAAGTCTCATTGACTTCAGTGGGATTTACTTTTTTGTAGGTACACACACACACAGATTATGTGTGTCTGTCTGTTTGTTTGTGTGTGTATATGTACTTGGGTGCATATGTGTTTATATATATTGGAATATATTGTTGTTTTTGTGTGCCTTCAAGTCATTTCTGACTGATGGTGGCCCTAAGGCAAATTTATCATTTTTTTATGCTATTGCTTTCTAGGAATATATACACATTCCTATAAACCCTCTAGGAATGTATATGCTCTGTAGGAATCTTTGTCTGTCTGTCTGTCTCTCTCTGTAGCCAGTGTGATGTAGAAATATATACACAGATGCAAGTGTGTGTGTGTGTGTAGAGTTAGTGTGGTATTGTGGTTTAAATGTTGGACTATGATCCTGAAGACCAGGGTTTGATTCCCCACTCTGTCATGGAAACCCACTGGGTGACAAATCACACACTCTTAGCCCCCAGAAAATCCAGTGATAAAGTCTCCTTAGGGTTGCCATAAGTCAGAAATGACTTGAAAGCATACAACAGCACACATGCATACATTCCATTACAGAATCTTGTGTGTTTGTGCACATGTGCACCCATGTAATGCTTTGAAGTCTGGAGACAATGACTGGCATTTCTGTTAGTACCATACGTATGCATAAATTTCTCTTTCTGCAGCATGCAAGGCCTCTCTGGAATTACTGTACAGCCTCTGAAGCTCCTTGCATGGCCACTCTGAGTCTCTCGGAGAGTGGGCAGGACTGCAGAAGTGTCTACCTAGGTTCCTGTTGCCAGAAATGAAATGATTACAGCCGTGCTGAGACCTCCAGGGGACCCAGAACCCAGTACGGCTGTAATCACTCCATACTTGGGATCCCACCCACTCCCTGTGTGACACAGAATGATGGTGCACCTGTGGAGCTTCAGAGGGTGTACAATAAGTCCAGAGAGGTAGTATGCACTTCAGCTTAGTCTATATTCTCATGTGGAACTACTATGCTACACTAAGCCATACAGGTTTATAGCCACTGGGTGGGTAGTATGCTTAACCATGTACCAAATTATAAGCAGTCTGATTTGTGCTCACTATCAGTTCAGGGGTGCTTGCTAAGTGGAGTTGCCTGGGCATCCAGGAATGGCTTGAACAATCGGGTTTCTTTGTTCAATCTCAAAGAGGTAGTGGTTAGGGTAGAATTTAGACCAAATGGTAGGCAGGGTGGTTGGGAAAAAAGTGAGAAGGAAACAGGAGGAAATGTGGTTGGAGTATGATTTAGGAGTAAATAGCAGGAAAGAGTTGTAGCACGAGTAGGATCTGTTTGAGTTAGCAACCTTCGCATGCTTACACCCACTAATTGCTGGTTTGCCTGCTTGCAGACTTCTTCTTTCTCTGTTGTTTTCCCCCTCACATCATTTGCCTTTCTGAATACATTCTTCCCTCTCTTTCCTCCACTAGACCGCATGTTTGACTATACACAAGTAATTTGTAAGTAAAACTACTTTATATGTTTTAAAAAGAAGTCTAAGCTAGTTTCTTTTCTCAGTAAAACCTACATGAGTGTGGGTGCATGTGGGACTGGTTGTATTCAGGTTCTGCCTTGCCAATTTGGTTACTTGAGAGATCCACTACCATCTTACATTTCCTAAAAAGAGCTAGAGGTAAATAGGAGAAATAGTTGTTGAGGCAGGATCTGAAACATAAGTTTTCCTGTCTCCTGGATTTTTCAAAAAGTCAGGTGTAGCCTGTGTTTTTCACCATCACATGTGCACATGCTACATAACAGACCGACATAACAGAATGCAGACCAATTTGCAAAAAACTTGTGCAAGGGGGAAAGGGTCCAACACTATTCCTTCCGGGACTCAGGACAAATAACAAACAAGGGATGAACTAAAGGTGATTTGCACATCTACTAATTCCACCCCACGGACATAATATGCCTTTGTGCAATGTGTACATACAATATACACATTTCATGTCATTTTACAAGTCGATAATAGCGCCACAGAAACATTTTTGTTTTGACATTGCAATGTTTATAGTCCAAGACGTCTTCTGCAGGATGAAAATAGGCAAGAACCAAAAACCTCCTTTCTTCCTTTGAGAAGGCAAGAGCCTAGGAAGATGTCCCTCTAATCCAGGATTGCCAAATCTGGCTGAAAGCAGCCTTCTGAAATCTCAAGTAACATACGTTCTAACTCTTTCAATTTGGCAGGGATAGACCCAATTAATCCTGTGCCATCACACTTTTCAGCTGCTTTTAAAATGCCCCAGTTTCTCTTTCCTCCTTCCAGTTTCCCACTTTGCTCGAGCTTAATTCAATTTCTGCAAACTGAATTATTGCAGGTACTGAAATGGCTGCAAACTAGGGATGGGATGAATCCAGAATTTTCCGAATCCGGATCCGAATCCCTGGAAGGTTCTGGGAATCCACGAATCTCACAAATCTCAAATCTTTCGAATCCTTTTTTAAAATAGAGTTTAAAAAGAAAGGGAAAGAAGGATAATCTTGGGCAAGACACGTTCTCTCAGCCTTAGCAAAAGCCTAGGCAAAGGCAAACCTCCCTCTGAAGAAATCTGGCCAAGATAATTGTCATAGTTTTGCCTCAGGATCTCCCCAGATTGAAAATGACACGAAGGCCCTTTCTACACAGGCAGGAAAATGTGGATTAATCCCACATTTTTCTGCCTGTGTAAACAGGGCCACATACTACAGTAGAGAGACAATCCAGGTCAAAACTGGCTTTTCTTTGCATAGCTGCTTCTGGCATCCTGGGGTTTGTAGTTTGATGATGCACCAGTACACTTTGTCAGAGAAGGCTGTGACACCTTGGAGAACTCCAAAGTCCAGAATTGTGTCTGAAAGAGGTTTGCAAGGGAGCTCTGCAGAGGAATGTTTCAGCTGTCATTGAAATCTCAAGCCTGTAGCTTCCAGTCAAGTACTGAACTTAAATATGAAATGTTCAATTTAAATATCTTAGAATACAACCCCAGCTGTAATTTCTGAAATTGTTAGCAAAGGCCATTATTATTCCAAGGGAAAACCTCATCTACTTATTATCTTCCCTTGTATATATGGTCTCCCAGGTTTTCAGGCACCCTGGTCTCCCAGGTTTTCAGGCATCCCGGTCTCCCTGGTTTTCAGGCATCCTGGTCTCTAACGATCTGTTTAATTGGCAGATTTGAAAGATTCAGTTCACCTATTTTGGCGCAGGGATTCAGGAATCTCGAATCCTTACCCAGGATTTGAGGATTTGGTTGTCCCATCCCTACTGCAAACTCAACTTAGCAAGTGGGAGAGGAGAGGAGAGGAGAGGAGAGGAGAGGAGAGGAGAGGAGAGGCGGAATTTTGCCCTTCCCAGTAGGCTCAGGCAAAAGCAAACTGCTGCTTGCGCATTCTTCCTCACTAATAACTTTTGCCATGTTATCCATACTCTGATGTTGCTTAGCCACATGTATCCCAGTTTTCATCTGTGAAATGCTGGAGGGTATGAGGTAGATGTCTTTCACCTACTTCCCAATCCCTTTTTATTAAACGATAAATGAACCTGAGACCTTCTGCATTCCCAATCTGAATTGGAGACATCCTTAGACTAATCGTTTTATTTCATCAGTTCGAACTGGGCCAGTTAAAATCTGGCCTGAATAAATAGTTATATCAGAGGTGGCCAATACATGGCCCATGAGCCACATATAAACCCGTGACCCTTTTATTCCAGCTGTTATACATCAAAGGTGGTATCTACACCCACTTCCACCAGCACTATGCAAATCATGGTGGATTCTCCCATCCTTTTTTTTGCTGTCTCTTCTGGTGTTTTGTCTCACAGGGCTTTATGGAGTGAGAGGATGTTCTGATGCTTTTCTGTACCACATAGAATTGTTACAATTACCACTGAATTTCAGCAACAGCAAACTGAGCAGTGGTATGATGTGGTTCCTGATAGGTTGTGGGTGAGGAGTTTTCCATGTGACCTCTGGCTGCAGGAACTTGTCTGTTTCTAACCTAAACATATAAAACCATGGACTGATGGGAAAACAGCCAAGTCATGTGTAAGGTAAGAGATGTATGAGTGGAAAAAAAATACTGAATAAATAGTGGAAAAAATAGTGAAATGCCAAGTTGAAAGTATTTACTTTCTTTCCAACATTCATGGCTAGCATCTTGATTAAGGCAGCTCTGTCTATCGAAACGCCTTCATAATCAGCATTCCATGTGTGGCAGTTCAATTATATAAGGATCAGTACAAATTTAATCCAGCTCTTGATAGCTTTATCTATTTACTTTACACAGCTGTTGCCAGGCTGAAGCCTCATCTTTCAACAGCTCCTGAACTGCACTGTAGGCGGTTTGCATATTCTGGAAAATGCAGCCAGTATGTGTGATTTAAACATTTGCATTCCTTTGTAAGAAAATTGCTTCATCTAGATGAGCAGAAGGACATGTTTTAATAAATACTCAGAAGTGAAGTACAGTGATCCAAAGTTTATATTAATAGGTGGGCTAAGTCATCGTTCATGTTAAGTCTGAGTTGCAGTGTAGCATTAGAGAAATAAATCTTTGCTTATTTCATTCTTATATGTCTCGATGAAAAGTTTCCAAATCTTTATCCTCCTTTCCATGAGATTACAAGAATTTTTGTGAATTTTTGATGGCGATTTTTTCCCCCAGTTTGGGATTTCTGCTGAAATTTTATGATTTTTGTGTATGGAGAAGGAAAAGGAAAAGAAATAAAAATAAAAATGCTTGCTTGTGTTCTCAAGCAGAAGTGAAACCTTTCATGGAGGCTGCTATTATTTTTTAATGGGAGTCATGACATGTCAAGCACAAGAAAAATTCTGAATATTCCTTATATTCCTAGTAAGCACCATTTAAGATGGAACAGGAAAGAATTCTCTCTAAAGACTGCTTTTTCTTACTTTTTACTGCATTTCAGTGAATTGCACCCATATGAGAAAAGCAAGGATGAAGATTAGTACTCAACAATATTTGAAACAAGATCCAGGTATGCCAGACTCTAAGATTGGTTCCAGGGTTTATAACTCTTCCCCTTAAAATGATGAGTATATGTTAAATTTTACAACACTGTTTTTACACTGTCTACAAAATATTTGGGTCCCCAAAAGTCAGATTACTCCATTTTGTTAAAAAGGTCTTTTTCTGGCTTAAAATGGACCCAGGAGGATTTGAAAGTACACATAAATGCCAAATGTGGCCCATATGCTCACAGAAGATGCTTACTCCAATGTAGATGATATTTACAAATCCACTTAATCCACTATAAAGTCCACTGTATCCGTATGAATTGGATCAAGCCTAGTGCTAATGGCTCCAAACGATGGAGAGTAGGGCATAAAGTGGAATCTAATCATCCTGTGGAATGCTGAGGTTTGTAGTTTACTGAGGCCAAAGAGCTCTCTGGCTGAGAATTCTAAATGCCCCTCTCTAAACGGCAAAGGCCAGGATTCCACAGGATGTTGAAAGTGGAATAATAGCAATATAACAATGGAGTGTGGAAATGGCATCTGATGTAGGTCACTCTCTCTTCATCTCCTCCCCCATCACTATACTGACTTTACTCCAAGGCCAACCCAAGATACCTTGTAGCCTGAGTAGAAGGACTAGATATTACCCCTCTCTTTTGATTTCCAAAACTCAGCTGAGCTGGTACTGGTGAACCATTCTCTATCACAAAGAAGGCTAGCTTGGCGAGGGGTGGAGTCCTGGGTTTCTTCTGTCTTTCAACACAATGCTTGCTTCCTCCTGTCCTCTGTCAACTATCTCACTCTGCCTGATAATAGGCCTGGCCCTATTCTACTCCCACCATGCCTCTGCTGACTCCAGATACTCAGAAATATACTTGGCCAGCCACTTGAAAGAGCTACACATGGTATTGTCATTGGTGTGTGCCTTCAAGTTGTTGCCCACTTATGGCAAACCTAAGGTGACTCCTTCATGGGGTTCAGTGGGGCTGAGAGTGTGTGATGTGCTCAAGGTCACTCAGTGGGTTTCCACGGCCAAGCAGGGAATTGAATCCTGGTCTCCAAGGTTGTAGTCAAACACTCAGAGCACTGCACCATGCTGGCTCTCACTGGTGGTACATTAAACCTAAATTATTTCTTTATTTCCTTATCTATAGTCTTCCTTTTCTCCAGAATTGGGACTCAAGGCAGCTTAGACGTTCAACCACATATAGGCTAGATGTTTTTAAAAAATACTAATACACTAGCGTATATAGCCAGCGTTGCCCTGGATTTTATTTTCTCATAGGTAAGACTTGTTAGAAAGATTTGAGATCATGTGTCTCTAATTCCAATCTGTATTCAGAGTTATTAACACACAGCGGTTGAGTTCCTGAGGGAATACACTGCCCTTCTCCTTGCTGCTAGGCCTCATCTCCATAGCAACTGGCCTATTCAAGACAGTTGACTGAGGCCCAATAGCTCTCTGGCTGAGAATTCTAAAGGCCCCTCCCTAAGCTGCAAACCCCAGGATAGAACCTTCTTAGGCAGCCAATCATATGAAGTCTTCGCCTGACACAGACAAACAAATTTTGACATTTATATTTTAGATTTCCAATTCAAAGCACTAGTTATGACCTTTAAAGTCTTATTTCAAAGGCCGTGTCTCCCTACTAAGCTGGCCCAAGTTTTAAGATATTTGGGGAGGGCTTTCTCTCAGTCCCACCATCATCACAGACATGTTTGATGAGGTCGTGGGAGAAAACCTTCCCATTGGCTGATGCCAGGCTGTGGAATTCCCTTCCACAGGAAGTTCGGTTCATCTTCTCCATGCTGTCTTTCAACTGGCAGATTAAGATCTTTCTCTTTAGGAAGGCCTTTGATTTTTAGTCACATGGCAGATCAGTGTTTGCAAGCAGAGTGCTGTGTTTTTATTCTATGTGTTCTCAATTACATTTTAAATGCATTTTAAATTGTTTTGAACTATGTGCCTTTAACAGAACAGTTGTTTAATAGTTTTATTTAATTTTTGTAATACAACATTTTTGCTAAACCTTTTTTTAAAAAAATATTGTAAGCCAAGGGTCTCATGGCAGGAGAAAGACAGGATATAAATGGAATAAATAAATAAATGCAATCCGTTAGCTTTAAAATATAATTGAACTATCAGTAACACGGAAAGCAAATTGAAACATACCTTAAAAGAATGAAAAGCAGTTTAAAATATACAGAACACCAGTAGAACCTTTTCTTTAAAACTATTCAATACCTGGAAGTTTGTCAGAATTTAAAAATAAAATTTTGCTGGCTGAAGGAAGGAGTTTTCTCCTATGTGGTTATGTGGTTTTCTTTCAGCGGAAGCAGAAGAGAAAGTAGAGAGGTGCACCCAAACGTCTTTTTTTGCAAGCATGTGACCTCTAGTAAGTCAGAATGAAGTTTATCAACAAGGGATAGAATCCAGATAAACTTTTGAACACAAAGAAATAGACAGATATATCATTTCATTAAGCTTTAATCTCTCCAGTACAAACTCTGAACCACATTTTTTCAGGCTTCTCTGAACAAGAAACTGCAAAAGTGAAAGCTGGAGATGGCTCCTATATCTTTAATGGTTCTGTAGAAAAAGGACATTCTGCAGGTTCTGCTTGTTACCTGGGTATGTGACAATCAACACCTGCTGAAATCCCCCCTTTTACACTACCATTCAGGAGTCTCGTCTATTTTTCACTCTGGCAACCCTACTTTAGAGATATTGTACGGTCATGTTAGCAGTGGCGGAGCTTGGAGTGCGGGGCGAGGGGGGGCGAAAGGGGGGCTACAGTGCATGGGGGTGTGGTTGTGGTGCGTGGGGGCATGGCCAGAGCACACGGGGGCATGGCTACGGGCCAGGACGCCCTAAAAACATTGCTGCCTGGGGCAAACTGCCTCCCAGCCCCCCCCCCACATGACTGCATGTTAGCAGAAGATGTGATCCAACATATCTAAAAGTACCAGTGGGCAGAAGGCTGGTGTAATTAGTTTTGACTGCAGCAGGGGAAAAGAAAAGGTAGGGGATTAGTAGAAGGTTAGTATTACTAATCCAGGAGATAAATATTGGACGGGCATAGAAGGGACAAAGTGAACTTCAGTGAAAGAGAAAGAGAAAAGATAGAGAATAGTGTACTTTATATTCATGCTTTCATCCTAAACATATTCTCTCTGAAAGAAATCCTACATATTTTAGTGGACTTCTTTGAAGTAGGCAGTATATGAAAAGTGCCTTTCCTTCAAGTAACCAAAAAGATTCACCGATGGATGGTGGCACCTTAGAGGAGAAAGGCGCACAATGCTTCTTTGCAGTTGCAATAGACCCTTCCATCTTAATGCCTTCTGGTATCATTAAATGATCTTGAGTACATACTGAGGACAATAAGAACTCCTCAAAACATAGTACAGTACTTAATTATCAATTATGATATACCTTTGGTCTCAAATATTCTGGGTTGGCATGGTTTAGACAATATGAAAACTTGATTCTGTAAGGAGAAGGATCCCATGATTATACTCCACAAAAGAAATAAAACTGCTAACCAGCTGAAACATACATGCAAACTTATCCTTTGGGCCATTTATGGGCAATTGGTTTATTTCCAGGTGTTTACATTATGCTCTCAGCCATCTGATAGGAGGCTAGACTCGATGAGCCTATAATTTGTTTTAGTACAGCAATTTTACTTGCTCTACAAGCTCTCTGGAATCAGTGATTAATTGTAGTTAGCTTTATTACAGAAAGCCACAGCATAGCAATACAGGAACTAAACCACCTTGACAAATATAATGTCTAGAGGATAAGAGTGAAAACACAGATATTTAAAATCAGAACCACCAACAATTAACCACAAAAATGCTCATACCTTCACTCACAAGAGAACATTTCCCCATAATTTACGAACAGCCACAGCAATGAACTGGAGAATGTCCCCCCTTCTGCTTCCATGGCATTCCTGTTTTGCTGAATAACAAATAGAACCACTTTGCCCAGTCAGGCTGGAAGTATTTATATCTCCTGAAAGCAGGATAAAGCTTTAGCTCTGCAGGGTATCCTAAAATAACACTGACAGCTGGACCTGGAGAACTACTGGCATGTCTGGAGACTATTGACTTGACGTGGGATATCAGATCTACTTGGATTTAGTGGATACTGCTTTGTAACAGGTGAGACAAGCCGGCTTACGGAGGCAGCAATGGTTGGTACTACAGTATATAGTAATACTATTATCCTGGCTGTTTCTTGCTAAATAACAACAGTATGCATATTGGGCTATTTATTTTCCTTTACTCTTGTTCTGATTTGTTTCCTGTATGGGGCCCAAGCTGAATCTCAATGTAGATTGAAACAATACTTGGCTAAAAACTTACCATAGCAGTAAACCAAAAACAACCCCACCCCCACAATTCTATTATATTAAAAACAGCACCAGCATAAAAGAATTTAAAACATAACACTGACATTAAAAATACAGTACTCCCATTAAAACACAGCCAGTGTGGTATAGCAGTTTGAATGTTGGACTATAACTCTGGAGATCAAGGTTCAGTTCTCCATTTGGCCATGGAAACCCATTTGAGGACCTCGGACACATCACAGACTCTCGGCTCCAGAAAACCCCATGATAGGTTCACCTTAGGCTTGCCATAAGTTTGAAGGCACACAACAACCCCCACTGAAAGACCTTTTTTTTCTTTCCAGCTGCCAGTTAATAGCCAAAACCTGTCTAATGAAAAGGTCCGTGCCTGCTGGTGAAGGAGAACAGAGAAAGGGCTCGCATAGCCTTCTGAGAGAGGGAAGTCCACAGCATGGGAGCAGCTACTGGGAAGGCCCCTGCACATATCTTTCCCTAACATGCCTGTGAGGGTGATGGAACTGGGAGAAAGCCATAGCCTGAAAATCTAAAAACAGCAGGATACAATTTTTCAGATGGTCTGGATTACTTCCTGGCAGCTATCTATGTACCATTTGTGCAAGCATGCTATGCTGTAAAGATATCTGAGTGGAATGCTTTATGTCAGCCTGGATTTCTGACTCTTGTCAAACTCTCACTGTTCTTGTCAAGAGCTTATCATCACAGCCTTCATAGCCATGCTGTCAAGAAGAACCCATAGTTATACATCCTCAGAGGAGACTGAGAAAGAAAGACTGAATAAGACCGAGACCCTGCTTTTCTGTTATTTATACTAAAAAGAGCTAAACAGCTGGTTAAAAATGCTACAATAAAATGCAGGGATCCAGACCACTAAAGCTTCCATCTCACAATTAAGTTTAAACGGAGTGATTGCAGCCCCATGTACAGCTACCAGTGTGTAAGTGCCACTGAACTCAGTGATGTTTAATTCTGACTGTTTGGGTTTAGCCTATAAATTATCTTGAGTTTTCAGAGAAGATCTTCAGCCAGAAGAAATACACCTTTCGCTTTTAATTAGAAATGCAAATAATATCACAAAGGAATGTTACCATTGGGGATGTGAAGAACAGAACATTAGTATTCACGTTCGGAATGAAAAAAGTATTCTCGAGACACTCCACCTAGGATAAACTGTGAGACCTGAGGACTTGATTCAGGAAAATGAGTTTGCATAGAAATACACATGGTCTGTCTTCACAGAGAACAGGTTTTCTGGGCAATGTTTTCTTTGTTTTTTTGCACAAAACTTCAAGATACACTAAGCAGCATCCTTTTGGGGACACATGTGTGTGCAAGGGAGGCTTACATGTGTGTATGTCTCTTTTTGGGTGGGTCACAGAGAACTATGCTATAGCCCTTTGCACCCTGTCCAGAACCTTCCTCAAAGCTGTCAAGCCCCGGAAGACAGAAGGAAACTCAGAAAGTGAAGATGTGGATCTTTGGGATCCCAGGGGAAAGAAAAGGAGAGTGCACTCCATTTGTGAGCACACCATTATTTCTTCCGAACTCCCTAGCTGAGACCAGCTGCTTTTTCCTCACCTGAATGGCCTCCCTGTCCTCTTGTCCCCACTGCTAAGCAGTAGCAGCAGCAGTCCCACCAAGAGCACAACAGTTCCCAGAGGGATGGTGGTGAAGACACAGGACTGCGCTGCTGGTGTGGTGGAGAAGGACACAGAACTTGACACTGGATCTTGGTCACCATCTACCATGCAAAATGTTGCTTTTGGCATAGAAGACATGTTCTCACATGTGGAAACAAAGTAAGTGAAGATTTACATCTCTAATTACCATTTAAACAGCTATCATGGAATAGCAATGTCACCAAAGAGAGAAAAAAAAGCAAAAAATCCAGCCTTTGCTTAATCATTTTTCTCATTGGCAATGTCAGGAAGTGGGCAAGCTGAGGGGCAGAGGTTCTTCTTTCAGTTCTGCCCAGACCTGCCCCGATTACCTATTTTCTGGGGGAAAAAAAGGTGAATTCATCTCCAGCCACCCTACAAGAATGGCTATATTCCATGTTTGTTCATTTAATTTATGTCCTGCCTTTCTCCCAATGTATGGCTTTCAGGAAAGATTAAAACAGAATACTGCTAAAACAATTTATAGTTTTAAGAAAGCTAAAATGCAGTTAAATAAACAATCCTATTAAAGTGTGTGTTTCAAGTGGCTGTGTTTCATGTTGAGGCTAAATGTTGAAAGATGTAAGTTTATAAGAACAGTTGCTCAGCATGTAGAGAGTGTATTTCCTGCATCATTAAGCAAATGTAATTTTTCCCTACTAGTTGACACATCTAAGTGTAATGTACAAACCAGGCCAAAGGTTATGGCTCTCATTTTAGCTCCATCGCTTCTCTTTTTTAGAAATGAAACACTCCATAGATACATAAATGTAAATCAGGCATGGCTGGTACATTATATCTTTGGGACCCCCCTCCACACGCCCAGAAAACAAACAAGGAAAAAACAACAGCTACAAAATACTTTCCAGAATTTGAAAAATGGTAAAACATTTTTGGACAAGGTAGTAGCAAACAATTTTAAATTATGGCTATGCTGGAATAATATATCAACATTTACTAGATGCCTCATCAGCAAGATTTTATTTAATAGCATTAGTACGAATAGAACAAAAAGCTAGTCACCCCAGGGATATAATCTTATCTGAAAGCATAGAAATTTATGAGTATTAACTTGAGCACACCCAGATGAGTTTTTATCCCTTGGGCTTTTTGGAAAGTATATCAAGAACACATCTGAAAAGTGCTTTATCATTTGCTGAGATAATTACTAACCCCGAACCACACAAATGTCAGCACTGTTCATCACCCTTCCTTAAACACTTCCAGCAGTGTGTTAGTGTATCTGTGGCCTACATCCACTGTCTAGCTGATATGATTCAGCAAAGGGATCTGTTTCCTGTTCTTCCGGAAAGGGGATTTAAACCCAGGTTCGTGCGCTCGGGACTGATGAATGATGCTGACAAAAAAGGCCACAGCTTGATTGGCTGCAGTTGCCAATCAGGTTGGCTCATGCATGGGTCTGGATCTGAGCATCAATCTACCCACCTGTTAATCAATGAATCTGACCTTCCAGCCTGTTGCCAGAACCAGTGGGATGACAGGGAAGGCACCCCCTGCAGGGGGTTCCCCTGGTGCCCTCTCCTGATATCAGGGAGTGTGGAGAATCAGGGTCCTCTGTTGCTGTGCACAAACTCTTCCGTCTCACACCCCTGAGTCCCTAAACCATAAGACCACCTGGAATACCCGGATACCAAAAATTCCACATCCAGGACCCATGGTACTGCCAATCGACAAGTTGTGACAAGTAACAGCAAAATACATGCACTCATGAACACAATCCATTGCCCTGCCAAAGAGCAACCAGACTCTACACTGGGCTGGACAGCACCCTACTCCTAGCAGCCGCAGCTGTCCCAGCATCCATGTTAAGCACCCACAACATACGGGGAGTGGGTGGGTGTGTTCCAAGAAGATCTGGCTGGGAGCTGGGAGCGCAGGGCAATAAAAACCCCAACAGCAGACCTGAGTGAAGAGTGCCCATGTGGGCACTCAGGTTGGGGCCTGGCTTGAATTCATTGGCTGCCTGATTATCCTTCCCGGGGGCTGCACTGCCTCCTGGGAAGGAGAGACACAAGGCCTGGCATAGCTGAGCAAACCACAGCAGCAAGGACCCACCCTGAGCTGCAACTCATCTGCTCAGTAAGTTGGGCAGTCGCTTTAAGGAAAAAAACGACTGCATCATGCTGTGATCAGTAGCAGGAAAGCAGAGTATGTGTCGCCTTTCCTCCTCTCATACTTTCCTCCTTCTAAATTGTTTCAGCTGTCCCTCCCTGCTGTGGGGTTTCAGCTACATGTTTGTAGGAGTTGGAATATGCCCAGTGGCAACCTTTGGGTGATGAACTTTTGAGGGGGCAGCACGGAATGGGAAAAAGGACAGGGGAACTCTTAAGCAAGTGCGGCTTTCATAAAGTACTGTTTATTTTGTCAAGAATAGTCATTGGAGTCTATATACACACACATGCTGTTAACACTGCATCTTTGCCTAATCTGTTGCCCTTCAGATGCAGTGAAGTTCTCACTGTGGTGAGCCTGCATAAACATTTGCCAGTGATCTAGACTCGAGCTGATTGACTCAAACTCAAGTCCATCTCATGTCACTTCAATGACTTGACTTGGCAATAAATGAGGCATTAATTTGACTCGACTCATGACTTGTATAGTTTTAGTGACTGACTTGCCATCCTTAGTTCAGTAACATAACACATTCATCCAGAAGCCATATGACTTTGAACAATGTTTCCATCTCTTTTTGCCTACTGGTCACATGATGATCTATCTCAAACAAAATGTGGGTGTGTTTTTTGGAGGGGAAGAGCAAATGCTTTAAGCAACGGGCTTGAGTCAGGGTTGAGGTCTGCTTGGCAGTCTGTCCCCACTGCATATGGAAGGAACTTTCTAAAACTTTTTCTAAGAGCAGAAGGTAAGACTCACTCCCAGTTTCACAGAAAGGAGCAGTAAATGTGTTGGGCAAAGGGCTTGAGGAGGAAAGATTCTTCCTTCTAAAGTTTTTGAAGCTTCAGTAACGGAGAGTAAGAAGAATCCTATTCCCCACTTCTGAAAAAGTGTCCAGCTTTGGAAATGGGAAGTAAGAAGGATGCTATTCCTCACTTCAGAAGCTGCAGACATTTTTATGCCCATTCACACAAAAGCCTCCAGCTTTGGGAAGGGGGAGTAAGAAGGATCTATTCTCCACTCCAGAAGCTTACTTTCTACATGTTTTCTTGATTTTCTTGTTATTGAAACTTTATCCCCTGACACCCCACTACCACCTCCCTTTTTTTTTCTGTCAAAGTTGGCTCCCAGACTTGAGACAACTTGAAAGTATCTTGCAAGGACTTGATACTCAACTTGAGACTTGAAGGTAGAGACATGAGACCTTACTTGAGACTCAGAGTAAGACTCAGCTGCCTCTTTTTCTTTCACACCTGCTAAGCTAATTCAGTACAAACTTCGTTTGCACTTTGAACTCTGTTGAGCAGCAATTGTAGTAAACTGAGAATAAAGGGCGAAACTGGGAAGAGGAGAGAGAAACTGGGACATTTTAAATGCAGCTGAAGCAGGAGAGAGGGTTAGCATAGGATTAACTGAAATTGTCCCTGACGAATTGGAATAGTTGGAAGGTATGGGCATGAAGATCCAGTATCAGATCAATGGTATGGCTAATTCCCACATTCCAGAAATACCACAAGTTTCATTGCAAGACCACGACTTCTGGGCATAAGACTGAAAATGAAGAACAGGTAATTTCCTGAGTACAGAATGGTCCAGAGATATATCAGTAGTGGTCCCGAACACACTTGGCCATGCTGCTGGGGGATACTGGGTGTTGTAGTCCAAAAAGTAACTTTTCCAAGCCCCTTTTGAATTGTCACGTAATGTCCTCACAGTACCAGATGGGCCAAATAGAATGCATAGCCTGCTTTGTAGTGTTTGTTCAATAATTAGCACATCTTACTATTCATGCATTCATGCAAATATTATCTTTGCATACAATGAAATAAAGATTATCCTTCAAGCAAGATTAGAGAATGAGGAGTTCTGTTTAGAGTTAGTGAGTGAGGGGTGCAGAGAAATCTCAGATGGCAGGCTGTTTTTTCTCCAACACTTCACACGCAGATAAGCATTCAAATGCATCAAATATTCCATACAAGACATTGTTTCTTTGATTTCCCTAGATCATATTATGAAGAACAGAGACACAGACTGACAATGATAGCTGCCTACAGATCCAATTAGAAAAGACCACTTTAAAAGTCTGTTTCCTTCTCATTCCTGATTCATTTGATAATGTCTCCAGACATCAGTCTGTATCACTATGCCTGTACACAACAGTAAAAATAAAGGAAAAGTGAAATTAAAAGGAGACTGAGGAAAACTACTGGCAGTGTTTGTTTTTCAAAGAGCTTGCAAAAAGTTCCTTTTCTAGTCTCTAATTGGTGGCCATGCTGGTGGAGATGATTCTGGAAGCTGCAGTTTTACAAAGTAATTTCTCCAAGCTCTGCCCTTCTCATAGTGAGCTCTTATGAGACAGAAACAATTTCACTTTGCTTCTTGGATATGAAGGAAAGACTAGAGAACGTGTTTAAATGCTGGTCTGGGACTGTGCAGGTTTTTGGCCAGCTCATGTAAGGGCTAAAAGTGGGACAAAGGCCTGCATGCAAAGTTTATCCCAACATCCCTCTCTTCTCCCTATCATCACCCATTTAATAGGGAAATTCTAAAGGGAACTTCTATCTACATGTGCTTGCACGGAAGTAGAAGCATCTGCCCATTTGGGATCCCTGACAAAGTATGGCTCCTGAACACATGGAAGCTTCTATCGGTGTTCACACAAACACCAGTAGAAGTCCCCTTCTGGCCTCAGAGGTAGATGTGTGTGCACCGTTATGGTACACCTTCAAGCTGTTTCTGAGTTATGGTGACCCTAAGAACTTAAGTGGGGATTTGAACTATGGTCTCCAGAATCCTAGTCCAATACCCAATCACTATGTCATGCTGGCTCTCTGTGTGCACGCATCTGTAGGCTGAATGGCTAAATCAGGAATGTCTAGCCCTGCAAATGTTGTTGGACATTAACTCCCATCAGCCTTTGTCCACATAGACCATACCCTCAAACCGTTCCAATTTAACAGGGACAGTCCTAATTAATCTTCTGTCACCACACTTTTTCAGCTTCTCTCCCCTCCACCCACTTTCTTCCTTTATCCTCAGTTTGGTGTAAAGTGAGTTCAAAATGCAAAAGTAGTTTGCACTCAGTTAGCTCAATGGGGATAAGAGGAGAGGAGTGGGCAGAGTCTTGTCCTTCTCAGTAGGATCAAGCAAAAGCGAACTGCTGTAGCCTCTATTACCCTGTGTATTGTCCTCATTAACAACTTTTGCCTTCTTGAGCAAAGTCTGATGTTGCTTGGCTGCATGTACGGTAGACCCTTCACTTTTGCGGGGGATACGTGCAGAGAACCCTCATGAAAGTGAAATAACCACGAATAACTCCCCCCCCAGCACCCCTCCTTCCCTGCACAGATGGCCACGCCAGTTATCACTAGCGACAGGCAGAAGATGGGAGGGGAAGACCAAAAATCCTTCTTCCCTTTCACCCTCCCCCCGCCCCGCTGCTGGGGCGATCGGTCCCAGAGCTGCGGACAGGCAGATGGCAACCAGGAGGAAAATAGCTTTTCTGCCCCTCTCACCATCCCCCCCTCCCCATTGAAGGGCCGATTGCGCCGGAGCTGCAGGTGGGCAGGTGGTAAGTCTGACCACACCAGTGGTGGCCGAGGGCATGCAGAGAATGGGCGATTGCCCTCTCTGCATGGCTGCTGCCTGCTGCCAGTGAGCAGAGGCCCTGGGACATGCCGAGAATGGGTGATCGCATGAGATTGTGCTCCTCGCATAATTCCCCCACCCACCCTTGGCGGGATTGCACCAGTGGCAGGCCAGAGAAGAGTGAGGAGAGTGAGACTGCACTCCCCGCATGCTTCTCCAACCCACCCCTGGGGCAATCGCGCAGGTTGTGTGTGGGAGGAGAGCAGGGAGGTCAAGATCGCCTCCCCAGTTCCCTCTGCCATCCCCCATGGCACGATGGAGCCCTCAGCTGCCAGGAAGGGGAGCTGGAGAAAAGAGATGCCCCCTACCATTTCACTCTTCCATGAGCTACCGGTACCATAGCTGGTAGGGAAAGGGTAGGGGAGGAGATCTTCTCCCTGCATTAGGGAATGGGAGGGGGAAAATGGGGGAGGCAAGCCACTCACGAATAATCAAATCTGCAAGACTCAAACCTGCGAATGTGGAGGAAGAACTATATCCCAATTTTCATCTGTGAAATGTTGCAGGGTATGATTTGCAATGGCAAGGGATGCTGGCAGTTGCAATCTGCCAGTGGTTGTATAACAGAAGTCTGAAAACCTAGTAAACTGCCTGGGTCGAACCCCTGCACAGGGTTCTAGTCACTGATGATTTTAATTCATATCTGCACATGGTTTATTGTCATGCAAAACTTTTGCTTTTGTGTAGAACCAGTGATTAGCTGAAGATAGGAACACTTTTCCTTGAGCAAACCAAGACCTACTTCCAATTTAACACTCGCCTACTGGACATCTCTGCTAGCACAGTTGTGCTGGATCAAATCTTCACACACTCAGTTGTGCAAAATGATTGTACCACTCAGACAACCACTTGTGCAAGAAAAGACTGTTGGCCTTTCCTCACTACACTGTTACAGTGCTATTGTTCCACTTTCAACCTCCTATGGAATCCTGGGGTTTGCAATTTAGGGAGGGGCATTTAGAATTCTCAGCCAGATAGCTCTTTGGTCTCAGTAAACTACAAACTCCAGAATTCCACAGGATGTTGAAAATGGAATAATAGCACTATAACAGGGTAGTGCAGAAAGGCCCTGTATTGAATGCCACCCATGTGCTAATACTGAAAATTGAGAACCACAGGTGGAACGAGCCTCACACCAGCACATCGTCGAATATAGGCCAAGTATCCTGTTTTGGACACCCCCTAGCGAGATGCTTCTGAGAAACTAAAAAAAAAAAGTGTTAAGGCAACAGCCCTCCATGCTGTTGGCCCCCAATATCTAGTAATTGGGGTAAATTGCCTCAGATTTTTGATCATTGAACTATCATGGTAAGTAATCAATAAGTATTGATAGGGAAAGGGTTAGCACATCACTATTGTCATTTATGTCCTCCCCTCCTTGCTCAAGACTGCTGCTTTGAAGACAACCTTCTCTCCATATAAACATCTCTGTTGTTTTGGATGCTTGCTTCTACCCAGTTCTCTTCTTCAAGCACATATGCACAAGTCTAGACTGCATTACCATTTTTCATAGCAGATTTTTCATCCGCTCATTCTCTTACATAATGAATGTCTGCACCTTGACTGTCTGCATTGGCCATCAGCCAAAAGAGTTAATAAGTTCTTGCATATTGCCTTCAGTTGTCCTTTGCCTTTTGTATCATTTTCATATGATCCCCAGCAAAAAGAGTTTCTACACCATTTATTGTGATAAAGGAGAATGCTGAGGCTATATACATCAAGGCATGCCACACAAGGAAAACAATATTTATAGTTACATTCTTTTGATATAATTCACCCAACAATTTTATCAAATCAATTCTAATGTGATATGGCCAGTTGCTACTGCCACCAGTGAAGCTTCAAATTCCAGATTTGGGGCTCAAGGCATTTTGATGAGCAGACATATTACGCATGCATCAGACTATAATGCAAGTCTGTTGCTGTGTATTATTACAAACATGGAGTGGCATTGTAGAGCAAAAGTTAAGTACCTCTAGGTTTCATGGATTCATGACCTTACCTTGGATCATTCTTGCTCCTCCCCTTTTAAAAGACTGTACTTCCTCTGAGTAGTATTTGCCTAAGAAAACCCTATGAATTAATAGGGCTGCCATAACTCAACAGGCAACTTCAAGGTGTACACACACACACCTCTACTACATCTTTCCCTCCCTTCTTCCCTTGTTATCATATGAAGCAATCATATACTGGGACAAAGATACTAGTTTTTGTGAGGGTAAAAAGTTTTGGTATAAATGTGCGCATGTGAAACAGTGCTTGAGGGAAACTGTCAAGCATGACAAATTATGGCATAAAATGGCACCTTGCTGAATGATATCTAGAATATAGACATTTGAGAAAGTTAATATGAGAAATGCTTTGTGAAATGCCCTCCCTGCAAATTACTCTCAGCAGGTACAGCCAATGTATGGACGCAGAGTGTGTTCACATCCTTTCATGCTCCATTCCTGACCATACGTGCTCCACCTCTGACATCACACATTCAATGTGGATTCCAAAGAAGAAGGTGTAGAATTCAAGTACGCAATGAGGCTTCCAACTGTGTGAAAACCTATATGCACACAGCCATATGTGGATAGCAGACGTTCCTTTTCAGATGTCTACACACCAAATGATATCAAGGATGTGAGATCAGGTTTGGGCCAGGAGATGTAGTCCAGCCCTATTTGTGAAGGAAACTCTTATCTATAATTAGATGAGGAAGTAACTGTGAGAAAGAAGATATGAAGGTACATGCAAACAGAGGAGATGAATTTCCTTACAAAGAGATACAGGAAAAACCAGCTCTATCAGAACTATCTCCCCATACTAGAAGATGATAGCCATCTTCCCTATTCAGTACATAGGCTCTGATCTGCATGAACAGTTTATAGCATGAAAACTAGCCTGGCACAATGGTTCAGTGTATAGATCATAAAAAAATGAGAAGTTCTCAGTTCAGATGTCCTCTTCTCTCAAAACTAGACAGCCTTAGGTAAGCCTCTGTTCCTTGGCTGAAGCCTATTACCTTCAGTGTTAAGATAGTAATAGAGGTAAGTATGATTGCTAACTTTTGAGGAGTGTTGACACTTTTTTGTCTTATGGAATCACTGACAGTCTATTGTAAATAGCATGTAAACAGGCAGCATAGAGAAACTGGAGATGTTTTTCATTGGCACTTTGAAAACTTCTTTTACATGTTAATGTTTTGTTCATGCTCACAGGCTGAAGAGTAGAAAAGACTTTTCTTTTTTACCCCTTCTTTTTAAAAGCGAAGTTGATCAATATTTTCAGCTGCGCTATCATACCCAATGGAAACTGAGCTAATGGTATCACTGGTTTACTGGCCTTCAAAAATACATGTATCCGAAGAGCATTGCTCCATGTGAATACACTCAAGCTGACGTGTTAGTGGGATTCCCCTGTTAAACTATGGAGATAATGCTTGACATCACACAAGCTTACCCCATTTCTCCATCTAACTCACTATGGTGGCATGGTGATCTTACTGGTAGAAACAAGTGAGCTACTAAAAGTTACTGTCTTTATGACAAATTAAATCCATTTTAAAATGCATTACTCAGAAGGATTTCCCTTGCCAAAATATTAGTATCACAAAACAGACCATTGATTGCCTGAAAAACAAGAACTTGAGTCTGTACTTAGAAACACCATAGGTATCAGTTTAGATCAATTCAGCTGATAAAAGTGCATGTAAAGGCAGTTTTAGATCAGCCCCAAATGTATTTTGCATATATCCTGTTCATCAAAACTATGCCTAATTTTCAAATTTTCCCCATTCAAAGACAGTTTTTCTATATGTAATTAGCTATTGCCCTTCTAAATACCCATAGCTGCAGGCTTCTGCTTTCCTCTCTGCCAAAGTTGCAAAGCCTGCATAATTGATTATGAGCAGCACTAAATCGTAATTTTGCTACTTGCTTCCTACCTTTCAAAGAGGCTGAAAAAGCAAATGTATATATGTTTGTGCTAGGCTGCTTTACCCATTAGAAAATTTCTAAAAATAAAAGTGCTGTCTGGCAGATCAGGTACCACTGAGATGCAATTAAAGAATGCTGAAATCTGAAATGCATTCATCAAGCTATGGAAGTTATTTGTTGCCATGTTTTCCATTCCCTTTTAACCATGAGCTGGAATATTTGCAGACGTACTTAATACAAAGCCAAGCAAAAAGTTCCATTCTAAGGGGCTAGAATAGCCTGCGCATTGCTGAAACTGTTTGCTCCCTATAATAGCCATTGTCATCCATTGCACAAGAAATCAAACGACCATTATTAAAGCCAGAAATGCTCTGAAAGGTCTACCCTATCCCACCCCCTCGCTTTAGCAATACTCACATTCATCTTCTACAAACAGACCTTCTCTTTCAAGCCATTTTGTAAGGCATTCCAGTCATTTCAATGGCAGAAATAAAGTAGGGTCGTGTTCTCCGTACTTGGCTGCCTGGGTAGGTATTGTTCATCGTCTCCCTTTCCTTTTGATAACCATTCCTTTAGGAGGATGTGGAAGCTGAGTTCAAAACAGACTCCAATTCACTTGGCATCAAACATGCAGACTCCAACCTTTCCCAGCAGCGGTCAGGCTCCCACTGAAACCAGCCTAAGTGCCAATGGATTTCAATAAAACGTTTTCTTGGAGTGATGATCTGGTGTGTTGCGTCGTCGCATGAACTTGCCTTAACCCTCCAGATGGATGGTGATCTCCCGACAACCCTGAAAGAATATGAGCTGATCTGTCCTAAAGCCTTGTCTTTTTCATTCATCGACCTTGCAAGACAAATCCTGCCTCTCCTTTGAATTATTCATGCCTCCTTCTCTTTCACCACTCCCAGTATACACTTCAAATCATTTAATGCAGCGTGACTTTTCCATTCCATCTTTTCTTCACTTTTTGAAAAATAAAAATCTATGATAGATCTTCAAGCTAGTAGCAGCAACACCAGTTCATTGTAACACTAGCTGTGTGTGTGTGTGTGTGTGTGTGTGTGTTTTAAAGCAATGTTAATAAATATAAGCTGCTGTAAAGTGCACCTCAGGCAGGAATCCAATGTTCATTTATGAACTAAATGGATAAATAAATAGGAGGCTGCCAGGATAACAAATTCTATTTTAACACTAGTGGTTATTTGTTTGTGAAAGGAACACCTTCTTTCTTTCTTTCTTTCTTTCTTTCTTTCTTTCTTTCTTTCTTTCTTTCTTTCTTTCTTTCCTTCCTTCCTTCCTTCCTTCTTTCTTTGCAATTCCCTCAAAATTCAAATGCTGTTTTTTAAGAAATGGGACTGAGTCATAAGAGAATAAACTCCTCAGTTGTGTTCTACTTGACTGGACATTCACATGCTTCTAATATGCTTCTAAAATGAGGTCACATTTGGGTACCACACACCAACCCTTCACATATATACTGCATATATGGAGTGTGACTATGCCTGCTGGCTTGACTTCAAGGGACCAAGCATGAAGCAGAACATTGTGGAGGAGAGCCTATGTGAGCGCAAGTCTGTGCAGTAAATACCTGCCATCCTGCCATCTAGCATGGGACATGAGCTGGAGTGAGGGATGCTAAGAGAAGGACATGGAGATGTCCGGGTAGATTGAGCAGATGTGCTTCTGCTCCACCCACCATGTACTAGTTGTATTCATTAGGAGATTTGTGAACACCCCTATTGTCAGAAATGCTTCAAGCTACAAGGTATTTAGAACTAGAAAACTGCCAACAGACATATCTGACCAGATCTGGAGAGTTTCCAGATGGCAGTCACCCTGTGCCAGCAATAAAAAGTACAATACAGCTATTCTGTCTTTTTTCTCGTAATGGATTTTTCATTGTGTGGAAAAAAGAGAAATAGAATAACATGGGAGGGATATAGTCAGAGCGTGGAATTTTTTTTTTAAAGAAATGCAAATTCCCAGCATGACTGGGGAATCCTGAGGGTTGTAATTCAAAAAGGAACTTTCCCAAGTTCTGATTATGAATGTAGGGCAATCTTACATGAGTTTCAGAGCCCACATAAAATTCAAAAAAAGGTGATGGTGGAACCAAAGCCTCATCTGGATCCATGCGCAGACTGCTTCTCATATCCAAGGGCTGTGCCAGGAAGACAGAACAATTCTGTGTGGAACTATATGACACTTTATACTTTATATGGCAACCTCAACTGAAGGTGGATGACAGCAGTAGACAAAGATATGAGAAAAAGAAAGTGTATGTATAGCAAGGGCAATAATACCAATTAATTAACTAATTTCAGCTTTTTTAAGATAAAGGGAAAATTCATGTTGTACAATACTTGGGGACTTCACTGGAGAGCTATGATTGGCAACAACTGCTTAGCATGTGCCCATTCACTGTATCTTTGTAGATGCAATATGATTCCTTATGTCTCAGGTTTTACATAGAAAATCTAAGGTACAAAGCTGTTGCAGCACATGTGATGTGACTCTTGATGTCACATGTCATGGAGTTCTCACATGTGGATGTTCTTTGAGGTCAGAAATTTCATGCAAAGGGCAAGACACAGTTTGAAGGTACTTGATGTAACATTCTTGCTGTTTGCCCACCAAGCAGGCCTGGATCTGGTCAGGGACTTCATGTCTCAAGAGACCATACACAGAGAGCAATAAAAAAAAAAGTGCATGGGAAAAATTCATTCTTTGACAACATAGAAAGATTTCAAAGAAAATATGAACAGAAATTAGACCAATATTCTAACGCATGAAATGGTACTAACATGTGGAAATAAAATGTGATAACGAGAATTGAGCTTAGATACTTTAAAGGATGGTGACTAAAATACTATTAGTTTTTTTTAAATGTCTTGTACTGATAATTGACTTCACGAGTGCTAGATACACATGGATATCATCAAATACAGTAGGTCCCCTATATCTATGAGGGATATGATCCTAGACTTAATGTGGATAACAAAAAACATGGTAGCAGCAGCCATGGCCCTGGAGCAAATGATGGGATATTGGTCATGAGGTTATGGGAGACCTATTGTATAAAGGTTTTTATTCTAAAATATGTCCCCTTTATGTTCCTGTCTTGCATTTAGTTATACACTGGATAATTTTTAATCTCTTTTCATCAATCTAATGATATGCCAACTACACATTCTGAATTATACTGTGTGTAGATGCTAGACAATGCTTGTTTTTTCTTTGCACACATGTCACATTTATTGATAATATGTATTATATCTCTTTATAAATTATAAGAAAAATGGTTTCAAAGACAAATGTGATTGTAAAGGAAAGAAATCAAAGGAAAATTATGCTAAGTATTCATATGTAAATCATATCTAATGTGCATATGTAATTTTATCTAACATTCATTCAGTCAGTAAAAGTCAAAACAATGTTTTAAAAGACTCTGAATATTATGTGCAGGGAACTTTTTTACAAGGAAATCACAAAAATTCTATCAATCAGTCCATATCAAACAATGTACTGATCAGCTCTTAGTGGTTTCCAGCAACACTCCATATTTATTCATCAATTAACAAGCTATACCAGAGGTTGGATGTAATGAATTACATGCAAGGTAGATACTTGCAACAGGTTACTTTTTTATAATGAGGGTGAAAGTTACATTTCAAAAGCTACAGAATAAGTGGGAATGAAGTTACTTTATCGGTGTAATTAGTATATAGCTTTGGGCTTTTCTGCACCACAGTGTTATAGTGCTAATATTCCATTTCCAACATCCTATGGAATCCTGGGGTTTTTAGTTTAGGGAGGGGCATTTAGAATTCTCAGCCAGAGAGCTCTTTGGCCTCAGTAAGCTACAAACCCCAAAATTCCACAGGATGTTGAAAGTAGAAGAATAGCACTATAACTGTGTAATGTGGAAATCCCCTTAGACTAAGGAGGAGGAGGATCCTGCAGCTCAACCTGTGGAATGGCAGCCTCTGGATTATCCCAAGACTGATCAAACACTGGCGGCACCACCACAACAGCCGGAATAATCAGATGAGGAAGACTGCCCGCCCCTCACTCTCAGCCTTGGCAGGCAAAAAGAGCAGAACAAAGATGTTCACTGAGGCTCCTTGCTAAGCAAAAGAAGAAGCTCTTTTAATCAAGGACTGCTGGCTGCAGCCAGTTTAAAAAACAACTGTGACCCATAGTCTCTGTTAGAAACAACCATACCTCCTTATGCTCTGGTGTGGAGTTCTTGTGATTCTGTTTCAGATACCTGAAACTCTGACCAGATTGGCTGATGACCCTGTTTGGCTCTTGGACTGGTTTTTGGCTTTTCTCCTCTTGTAAGCAAATCCTCCAGGCAAGTCTCTTTTCGGAGACTTTGCGTGGTTCACTGGCCTTGCCTTAGCCTGTGTTATCTGCATGAGCTTGGAGTAAATGGCTTCCTTCTTAACACAACTGCCTGTGTGGCTGTGCCATAACCTGAATAAAGACATGTGCCCTAGCCCAGCTCCTCAGCCCACCCTAAAAGCCAACTGCCAGACTGGTCAAGGGACTACCTCCCACCAGCAAGTGACCTAGCAAGAAGGACATGAAATGGAGATCCGGCTTCTGACAGTCACAGGGTCAGTCTCTGGTGGAAGGGAGAGTGGAAACATCCTCCTTCGTGTACCCTGATCACCAATTATAGGGACCTTCTTTGCCTGATCAGGATGCCAGCTGTTAAGATGAATTAGGGGCTGTTGGCTGTTAAGGCAGGTTGTGACATTGTAGGATTAGAGAATACTGAGCAGTTACAGATCTGTAACTCTAGACTGGAAATCTGTAAGGGCAATGCGGAATATTGGCCAACATTTTCAATTTGCTTTTAAAATGCATTTTAATACAATATTAGATGTTTAACACAGTATTTAACACAATATTTTGACATTAACTTTTCAGATTTTATACTATTCTCTTACTAATACTGCCCCCCCCCCGCAAAAAATAGTAATGGATAATGCAATAAATAACTTTTGGTTGGATCCAGTGTGCACATGCTATGGGGGGGGGGGGAGCTAGTGGGGGGCATCCACACAGGGACTTATGCATGCATAAGTCATGCTATGCGTGAGGGCCCAAAAAGTCACCATTATGCAATAGACAATAGACTTCACTGGCAGTGAAGTTGTACAGACCATTGTTCCTCAATGTCTTGTTTTTGCACATTGTGCCCTTGCGTATTGCTTATTGCTGTTAGGCTCTGAGCACTGTAGTTGTGCATCATGCATTGTACACTGCAGCTGTGTGTTATCCATTGTGCATTGTGGCTATGCATCATATTTTGTGAACTGAGGTTTTGCATTACATATTGGTATCAAACATTGCCCAATGGCAATGTGTTACACACTGTTGCTCCTCTGCATGGGAGTTGTGTACTGCTTGTGTATCCTACCTTCACAAACAGATATTTATGCAACATTGAGAGGAGGTTGGGTTGCTGTCATACTCCAGATTTGGAAAGACAAATCTTCACCATCCACTGCTCAATAGGCAGAAGATCTTACTGGTCTACCTCCATAAGAAAGCCTATTTTACAGATACCAGCAAACTTCTTTTTTGACATATGGTCAGCTTATATTCATGTCTATGCCTAGGCCATGATTGGATGCTAAGGATCTTATGTGTACTCCTTGTGCCTCTTTCCTCTTTTCTTTTCATTCTTGTCTTCGGTAATTAGCTGTCACTACCTGTTATAATATGGAAAAGATACCCTTTGTTCTTAAAGCTTTTATTGCATTTTTATTATAAGTTCAATAAACGTTAAAAAAAGGAGAACAAAAAGTACGTTTTCTACATTGTAACACATAACGGCAGCTAATTACTTCTCAACCACTGCAACAGTAATGTGAACAGGTTCCATCTAAAAGTAACTTTCCAAACTCCGATGTACACACATGACCTTGCCTTGACTGAGGCCATTTCTGCACTAGACTGTTGTACTATTATTCCACTTTCAACATCCTATGAAAACTGCAAACCTCAGGATTCCATACGATGTTGAAAGTGGAATGAAAACACTATAACAGTCTAGAGAGGAAATTGAATCTGTGTTGAGGCTAATTTGAACCTTGACTCCAGTACTTGAGGTGTTGTTCTCTAGTCAGTAATGGAGAGGGTGTTCCTTTCCTTAGATATAAACAGCTGAAGGGGATCAAACCCCATTGGCCCTTTCGATGCACGGCATGGTATTATATTCATACTTGTGGTTTTGCATGACTGGCACAATCCTGAGTTTAAGCAGAATTGCCTCACCAAAGGTATATCCTGAAACCACTTACACTAGAGTCTTCTTAACCTGTATCTCCTAGGGAAAGAAAACAATCACCATAGCAACTGTATCCTAATAGTAAGGCTTGATTTGCCTCGGAAGGCCTGTTACTTTTTTTCTCGTATATGGATAGCACTTATTAATTTAAAATAAGATCTAACAATTAGCTCAACTACAGGAGGCTAATGCCTCATCCAGTCCCTACTGTTCAGCTTATGACTAGACAGTCTGAAATCTTGGCCATGTTTTCTGAATTGCTAAATGGCATTTCACCAGCAGGGAATGCCTTTGAATAAAATCACAGCACACAGTGCTTTTTTTAAATTGTCAATTATATTACATTTCTATACTTGATGTGGATTTATTGCAAAGTTTTGGACTGTCGCATCAGCAAAAATTCTGATTCAGTTCTGGTCTTCTCTAACTTCATTAGCAAAAGTTTACAAGATATATTTGCCTATCACGTCACATTTAAGAAACATTTAAAGTGCCAAACACATTCATTTAGGACATAAAATAAATGAAGCACAGACTGCAAATGGAAATTACACTTGGGGAGGTTTTCATGCAGGCAAAATGTGACCCATAAGGCTGATTTACAAACTTGTGTTTCACATAAGTTTCAAAGACTTTGATTTGTCTGTACTGATTGGAGATTATTAACAAGATGAGCATGGATAAGTACTCAGTAGCTAATAATGAGGTGAAAGACAGCATGTACTTAAGAATCTTTGAATTTAAATTGAAACAAAGAAATTTTAAGCTTTGAAAGAACTCTTTTTGAAGATTAAAGAAATCTAATAAGCTATATCCAACAGATAAGAAATTAGTTTTGTTTTGCTTTTAAAATTTTATTATTAACATTACAATTCATTATTTTCAGCACAAGAACTTCCAGTTCTATATTTTTTCTAAGGTATAGCCTTGCATGTACCTCCCCTAAAGAACAGAAAAGCATGCTTTTTTCTTTAGAAGTATTGTTTTATTAATGGGCACATTTATGAAGGTTCACAGTGCAATCCTACACATATGTAATTTGACATGAATGGAAGTTAACTCTTTGGTAAGCATATCTATATGATTGCAACTATAATCGATCAATTAACAAAAACCCATATTTTTAAAATATTTTTTCAATTGTTGGTATTGCTTTTTGTTTGCTTGTTTTCATTATTGTGTGCTGCTGTTGCTGGGATAAACGACTTCTTATGTTCCTATGTAATCTTATAAAATATATTTTTCTAGCAGAGTCATCCTGGTGAAGATGAACCATATAGAACAACAACACACTTTATCCATCTCTAGGGATGAAGAAACGTGTCAGCTTTACTTTCTCTTGCATTCACATTATCAGACTTCAAGTTCTTTCCATCCTGAATATGAAGAAAGCTGTGAGCATCAAACTTCCCATTGTTCTCTTTTAGCCAGTATATCTAATACTGGTCCATCTAATACCAATATAAAGTGAATGACTCTCTGGGGTTTCCCAAAATTGTTGCCCTACTCCTTTTAACTGGAGACCTTATGTTCATAAAGTGTGAGTTGTAATGGGTTCTTATATGTCTTCCCAGAGGTGCTTTTGAGCCTAGGTAACTTTATAAACTTTTTGCCCAGAGACATAGCAATAGTATGTGTATTTCTATACCGCTTATCAGCTAAGTGCTCTCTAAGCGGTTTACATGTGTTAGCTAATTGCCCCCAACAAGCTGGGTACTCATTTTACGGACCTACAGGAGGATGGAAGGCTGAGTCAACCTGGAGCCCAGCAGGATTGAACTCACAACCTTGTGACTGCAGTACTGTCATTTAACCACTGCACCACCAGGGCTCCTTATATATAAGATTCCTTATATACCTTCTTTTTCTTTTTCTGCAGGCTTTTGTCTGAAGAACAAATCATCTTTATGTGCAGCTGATTCAGTTTCTTGGTCTGTTCTGCCCCTACAACACATTTATGGGTTCTCTGTTGCTTCCACTCTCCCTGTTCCCTACCACTCTCCTCTACTCTACCTCTCTCCTCTCCACTCTGACCTGTGGCATCTCAGCAGACCAATCCTGCAAAGAGGTAGCACCTGGCATGGAATCTATCATCTTCTCTTTTCTTGTAGCACTCTCACAGCCTCTGCCTTCTAAAACGTGAAAGAAATAAGAACCAATCACAGGGATTATTCAAACCATAATGTCAAAAGATGGACCTTTCGGTATTTTCACCAACAGCTGAAGTGCCTGATGCTGCCTAGGTCCATATCTAATATTTCTAAAGGCTTTAACTGAGGCCCTTTCCACACGTGGGGCATGAATCGGGCAGAAACGGGACTCACCGGATTTCTTCTCCGTCCGTGCGAGACCGTTGGGACGAGGAGCAGTGCAAGCTCATCTCTCCGCACTGCTCCAGCGTCCAAAATGGCAGCTTCCGGTTGGTGGAGGTTCTCCACCAACCAGAGAAGTTCGCCAGCCTAAAGCCCACCCCCGGCAGATCTGCAGGCACGCACTAGTGTGCGCCTGCAAATCTGCACCAGAGCGCGGCGATGGAGCAACACGGAGTCGGGCTCTTTTTGCTTTTGAAAAACCTCTTAAAAGAGGTTTTTAAAAAGCACGCTGCATGACCAGTTCCAGTCACTCCGGGGCGGACTGAGGTGCAGAATTACGAAAAGTAGTCCGAACCAGTCCACTCCACGGTGCAGAAGATCTCCGTCGGAGGTTGCTCTGCACTGTTTTAATAGCCCAGTGCGGAAATGGCCTATGTTCCTGTTTCTTTCAGGTCCTTTGTACCACAGAAATGCCACCAAGAATACCTCAGACAGCTCTTTCTTGCTTGCCTACCCTTCTTCCTAACAGAGGAATCTTAACAGCAGTTACTCAGAGAGCCTTCACCTCTTTTGTATCTCTTAACATCCCCGATGAGTTATGGCAGCCCCTGTTTTTGTTTATATAATGTGCCCCTTCAGAATTTCAACCTGAAACTGGCACTGAAACTTGGATAAAACCAATCATACTTTGTTAAATTTTGATACATCTACTGTGATCTTCTGATGAGTTTTGGCACCTACCTGTTTGCTTCTAGTGAGTGTCCTCATTCAGAATTTTGACTTTTCAGCTTGAAACTAACCATCACAAGTTGACTGATAACCAAAACCACTCTGTCAGCCTTTGAGACATCTGCCCTGTTTTCCTGTTAGCTATGGCTGTCCCAATTTTTTGTTTCCAGGGATCCAAAATTGGCGGGGTGGTGGTGGCTTTTGGTACTTTTGACTTGAACTTTGGCACTACAACTTGACAACATCAAGAAACACTATAAAATACTGAGACATCTACCACAGTGTTTCAATTTATTATGGTCACCACAGACATGCAGGCATTCTCTTTTATTATAGCTATTGCATCACATTGTTAATATTATACTGGCTGGAATTCACTTGGGCAATTACGAAAGCACAACTATTGTAGTTGTGTAGCTATGCAGTGATTTCCCAGCCCAGTCTCCCCAGTTCTCACTTACTGGGCAGCAGCCACTGCGATGGATGGGGATCTGTTCCGAAGTCACTTGGAAAACAGCTGGCTGATCTTTCCACCTCCTTCTGTGAGCAATCTCCATTGCAACAGGCAGAAGTGAGATCCCTGTCACAATTCCCTCTCGCACGGGAGATCACTTGCTCAAACGGATATGAAAAGTCTTCTCCATTGCAGCAGTTGCTGCACCATAAGTGGGTATTAGGGGACTTTCACAGTCTCCGTATATCCCTTAACCTAGGGAATATGAAGGGATCACAAATACAAAGCAATCACAAATATGTAACTCTAGTTTGCACATTTGTAACTGCCTAGTGAATTCTGCCCCATCTGATTAATATAATATAATAAAACACTAACCTTTGGCCCGCTACAGTAATTTATATTCTTGGCTAATAGGCTCTACCAGTTAAGTTAACTTGAATATCTACACCTGGTACTTAGGAAAAAAGAGCATGGTCATACTGCATAGTAGAAAATATTATTAATAAGTCCCAGATGAATAAAATAAACTACGAGGGTAGGGTGTTGCCTCTATGCCAATCCTGAGGTTTGCCCCACTAGCTTCTTTAAAGCTCCCTCAGGCCGCACCACAAGCACACAAATCAGATTTTTATCGTCTCCTGGAATCCATGATATCAGCTTTTTTTGCAAATCTATTTCTCCTCTGAGCAACTTTGTCTCAGTCTGCTTCCCACTTTAGAAATCAGTATTTCTCTTGTGTCACATTAACACCCTCCTTTCTAACAGCACGTGCCAGCAGCACTCTTTTAAATGTTCAGAAACTAAAAACATAACAAACCTATGCAACTGCATGATTTTGTTACTGCTAGTTTCCTAAATGAGGCTAGTTTGAACTATTAGCTAATAACCTAGTCCTGTAAACTATGTTCTACTGAGGTTATTACAGGATTAAGTGCATGGTAGCTGTCCTGCTGCATGGCAGAATAGCATGTTACTTGTTCTAAGAGGGAAAATGAAAGGTCCTTTCTATTGCAAAAGAGATCACAATGCTGGAAGGTACGCCAGCTGATCAATGCAGGATCTGCAGTGCATCTTTGACAGATGGCCCTCAGCCTTGGTTTAACATGTGAAGGACAATCCTCCCATCCCATGGCAGTTGTTGCATTGTCCAGGAGCTCTGACTATGAAGAAACTGTTTCTAGCAGTTGGCTGAAATCTTTGTTGTTGTTGTTATGTACCCTCAAGTCAACTCTGACTTACGGTGACCCTGCTGTCTTACAATATATGTAACTTTGGCCAGGAACAGGAGCATGATGGCTAAACTCTTTTGTACTGTGGCTCATATCTAGAAGGTGGCATGAGCTGTCTTCTCAGTGTCCTCTCTCCCTTCCTCATGCAGCAGCAGGCACTATGCCAACAGTACCTCCTAGAATTCCTGGTTCTATAACTGCCACGGGCACTAGTGTTTCAGGTTTCCTGACCTCCCGTCACTTCTGGGCATGTCTACTCTCTGTGCCTCCCCAAGTGGGCTTTTCAGCTGCTCAGCAGCAAGGCAGGGTATGTGGAAGAACCACATATGCTTTCATATGTGGAATAAATTTTACCCCTTCACCAGCAGTCCACCTCAAGATACTAAGTGAAACCAGAAATAGAGCAGTTCACAGTAAGTGTCCCAGAACCAAGAGGGGTTTATTATATTTCTCGAAAGGTGACCCGAAATGCAGACCAAGAAAATTGATCCAATAAGGAGTTTTTCTCATCAGCCACCTGATAGGGAAAGAGAGTGAGTGAGTAGGAAGCACCTCTTTCTTCAGTGGTGCTTCCTACTCACCATGGCCAAGTCCTTGGCTGACACTGGCTGAAGTCTCCATTCTACTCCTTTGGACTTCCCAAAGGCTGGGGTGAGAGTGTCAGTCGAGGGAAAAGGGACCTTAGAACTGCCAGGTGTTGCTGGATGTTTGGCGTGCCCTGATATGACAGTATCCAAAGGCCTCTGCTGGCTGCAGCTTTCTCAACACTTAGTTCCCCGAAGATGCAGTTTGTATTATCAAAAGGATCATTGTTTAGACCAGGAATGGATACATATAGAGGACTGAAGGGCCATTTTGGGATGCTCCCAATCAAGCTCAGGCAACATGGCCATTACTTCAACCGAAAGTAATGTAGTATGATATACCCTCCAGCCACCCCAATTTCATAGGGATAGGGCAAATTAATTTACTGTCATACCACTTTTTCAGCTGCTTTTAAAACATCCCTATGCTCTCTCCTCCTCCCATTTTTCCCTCTGCAAACTGAGGCCATTTCTGCACTATACTGTTATAATACTATTATTCCACTTTCAACGTCCTGTGGAATCCTGGGGTTTGCAGTTTAGGGAGGGGCCTATAGAATTCTCAGCCAGAGAGCACTTTGGCCTCAGTAAACTACAAACCCCAGAATTTCACAGGATGTTGAAAGTGGAATAATACCGCTATAACAGTGTAGGGTGGAAATGGCCTCAGTTCAAAGGTCAAAAGAGGTTTGTCAATTACGTCAGCTGGGGAAAAGAAGAGTAAAGGGAAAAAATCTTCCTCTTCCCAGTAGACTCAGGTAAAAGCAAACTGCTGCAGCCCCTCCTAGCCCTTGTGTTCTTCCTCATTAAACTTTTGCCATCTTGTCCACACTCTGCATCCGTGTCCATTTTCAGTTGATAATTGTTGGAGTGTATGGGATGATCATTTCCAGTCATTTTTTTCTTTGATTCTGGTTGAACTGGGCTGGACCTGAAGCAGCTAAAGAATATCCACTAAACCATTTTTGAGCCAGTGTAGTGTAGTGGTTGAGTGAGGGACTAGAGCCCTGGGTGACCGGGCTTTAAATTCCTGCTCAGCCATGAAAATCCACTGGGTGATCCTGTGCTAGTCAAATTCTCTTAGCTTACGAATAAGCCAATGGCAAAGCTCCTCAGAATACATCTTGTCAAGAAAACCTTGGTATAGGGTTTCCATAAGTTGGAGTCACATAACAACAACAACAACAGAGTATATTTTGGCTGAAAGTAATTTTTTTCTTCCAAATTTTAAAAAAATATATGATAGTTTGGGAGGAGTCAGGGGGTGGGGGGCATGGGTCACATGATTCCCACCCCAGTTTAGATGAGGGATGGAGAAGACTTAGGTATATGGAGTCCACTTGGCGGTTGTTGTTTTTTTTAGAACCAGGAACCTCAGATCCGTTGACCAGAGCCTAGTCCAAAGGATGTACATTTTGAATTGAATAATTCAGACTGCAGATATTTGCTCTGAGTCGCTGAATTGAAGATATCCAGTGTGGTGTAGTGGTTTGAGCACTGGACTATGAACCTGGAGACCAGGGTTTGATTTCCCACTCAGCCATGAAAATAATTTCTCGTTCAGCCATGGCTGACCTTGGGAGCGTCTCTGTCTCTCTCTCTCACACACATCTCTAGAAAACCCAGTTATAGGTTTGCAGTAAGTTGAAAATGACTTGAAGACACACAACAATAGCTGAACTGAATGGAGGGCACTATCCCACAAAAAAATGGAGACTCCAAGCTTTCTTTATAAAAGTGGTATCATCTAAGGAAGTGAAACGTAATGTTCTAGTTACTGTGATTAAATAACTGGGACTCAGAAATCTTTGCTGATCTACTGGAAATCAACTAAGTCAGAGATCGACCAATAGAACTAAATCTGAATTTCTTCTCAGCCTGGTTTTAGAGAAGTTAAAAATTTTTTTTCTATTTTATTTCTGATATTCTGAGAATTTTTACTCCTTCCTCAGTCATAATCCACTATTTAATGCCAAAATTCATTTGTTTGTGAATTCTACAGGGGTACCACAATTGACTTTCAGCGAGAAACATTGTTCGAGCTTCATCTTTGATGTTCCTGAGTATTCTAAAAATAGAAAGTGTATACCTCTCTATAGCCGTCGTGTTTAAATTTTTTAATTCCCTTAGACTGGGGGGAAAGTACTCCCTAACCTTGTCAGCTGGCACCAGCATCCAGCTGAACTGTCATGCAGCCTGCAAGGAATTGTAAAGTGCTGGATGCTGGGGTCAGCTAGCCTGCAGCGCAAAAGCATTTGGAAATGTTATAACATTAGGCATAACAGCTTCCTGGGCAAAATTTTGATGACTTTGGTGGTGCACAATTAACAATATTATTTAGTATAAGAGTGTTAATGCTGGCTGGCACATAATACACTCCCCATGCAACCATAAAAGTCCTATTTTGACCTTTTAAAAAACGATTTCATAACTATTCCCTCATTTCACATGGGAAACCAATACACTGGTTTATCATAACTCCCCATTAGTGAGGCTAATGAATACATTATGTCTTATAACTCTAAAGCAAAACTCAAAGAATATCAATCGAAAACATGCTGGCAATCCATATAGGTCAAGGATGTAATTCAGCAGCAGTTGGTTGACCTGTTTTGTTATCACAGTTGGAACTATGATTTTAGAAGGGTCCTTGTTTAGTTGCTTTTATGTTAAAGAAAGGCAGTGAAAACTTTGGCTGGACTGTTAAGTAGAACTGCCCTAATATTAAGCGGAGCTCTGGATGTTATTAAAAGGACAGTATGGTAAATTGTTGGTTATTTGTGGTATTCTTGTTGCTGTATGCTATCAAGTCATCTTTGATTCATGAAGACCTATGTATGAGAGCTCCTCAAGTTTTTCTTTATTGATTGAGGAAGGTTTTCTTTATTGATTGAGGAAATCCACCTGTACTGCAGTCTTCTTTTCCCTCCTTCTTTAATACAGCTGATTTTGATAAACTTAGGGAAATACTGGGTGTGATCCCATGGTCAGGAATACTAAAAGAGAAGGGAGTGCATGATGGATGGGACTTTCTTAAAAGTGTGATATTGAAGGCACAATTTCAAAAATCCCACTGGGGAAGAAAGAAAGGGAGGTGTCTAACGAAACTGGAATGGATCTCTAAAGAACTTTCAACAGAGCTAAGATTTAAAAGAGAGATATTCAAGAAATGAGAAAAGGGGAAAAATCACCAAAGAGGAATTCAAACAGATAGCCAGCAAGTGCAGGGAGAAAGTCAGAAAAGCTACAATGCAGAATGAGCTTAGGCTTTCTAGAGAGGTTAAAACCAATAAAAGGATTTTTTTTTTAGTTATGTCAATTGCCTAAGATAGAACAAGGAAATGATAGGGCCCCCACTTGGAGAAGATGGCAAAAATGCTAACAGGAACAGAGAAAAGAGAGAACTATTGAACACCTTACTTGCCTCAGCCTTCTCCCAAAAGGAAAACAGTGCTCACATGGGGGAAAATGGTGCAGATGGTGCATTAGGGGAAATGCAGCACCATATAGGTAAAGAGATAGTACAGGAGTACCTGGCTATTCTATAAGAATTCAAGTCTTCAGGGCCAGATGAACTACATCCAAGGGAATTGGCAGAAGTAATCTCAGAACTATTAACAGTAATCTTTGAGAATTCTTGGAGCTCAGGAGAAGTCCTAGCAGACTAGAAGAGGGTGAATGTTGTCCCCATGTTCAAAAAGGAGGGAAAGGAATACCTAATTATCACCAAGTCAGCCAGACATCAATACCAGGAAAGATTCTAGAGCAGATCATTAAAGAGACAGTGTATAAGCGCTTAGAAATGAATGCCATGATCACTGAAAGTCAACATGGGTGTTACCAGGTTGTATACCACCCACCTTGATATGGTTTAATTGGCAAAATACATTAATTGGCTTTGATTTAAAATGTAGCCTGATGTGTCTGAATGGCCATGCTGGGCAAGAGGAAGAAGCTGGCCAAACATGTGCACTGCAAAGTAGGTCAAAAACCCTTTCTAGACATAGCCAGGTCATAGAATCATAGAATCATAGAATCATAGAAATGTAGAGTTGGAAGAGACCACACGGGCCATCCAGTCCAACCCCCTGCCATGCAGGAACACCCTCAAAGCACTCCCGACAGATGGCCATCCAGCCTCTGCTTAAAAACCTCCAAAGGAGGAGACTCCACCACACTCCGAGGCAGCATATTCCACTGCCGGACAGCCCTGACCGTCAGGAAGTTCTTTCTGAGGTTCAGGTGGAATCTCCTTTCCTGCAGCTTGAATCCATTGCTCCTTGTCCTGGTCTCTGGAGCAGCAGAAAACAAGCCCACTCCCTCCTCTACATGGCATCCCTTCAAATATTTAAACATGGCTATCATGTCCCCTCTTAACCTTCTCTTTTGCGGACTAAACATACCCAGCTCTCTAAGTCTATCCTCATAGGGCATGGCTTCCAGGCCCTTCACCATTTTGGTCGCCCTCCTCTGGACCTGCTCCAGCTTGACCATGTCCTTCTTGAATTGGGGTGCCCAGAACTGGACACAGTATTCAAGATGAGGTCTAACCAAAGCAGAGTAGAGTGTACCAGTACCTCCCTCGATCTGGACACCATACTCCTATTGATGCGGCCAAGAATTACATTGGCTTTGTTGGCTGCCACATCACACTGCTGACTCATGTTCATAGTCAGAAAATCACCAGGTAACTCCAGAGATAATAGGCTGGCTTAACGACTCTGCTTTTTGGATAATGGCAACTGGGAAATCCCCACCAAACTGCTGATTGTTTTACCTCCTTCTCCTTCTACCTGCACACTTCCCTATTGTCCTCAAACCTGTACAACAAGCACTGAGTTATTAGACAACCATTAGCCCTTTTGTCATCTAATGCTAAGACCATTAGCCCATTCCAGACCCCACAGTCCACTCTGCAAGCTCCATTGTTTACTCGGCCAGACAGCCATTCAGACTTGTGCCCTCCAGGCAGAAATTGTGTATAAAACTCTTGGCCAGCTAGCTCTCAGTATACTGACTGCTGGTTGCCACTCTACCATTCTGATTCTCGACTTGTGTACTGTCCTTAGATGAGAGTCTAAGTCACATCACTGCTTCTTTGCTGTTCTTTGAGTTCTTTGAGACCAGTAAATATTACCCAGCAAAATGTCTTGGGCTAATCCTGCTTCTAAGGAGAGAGCAGAGGGGGCCAGGGTATTGTTTCATTAAGTGAGAAAGTTAGCTGAGCTACATTTTCAGAATCATCTGATAGAAATATCCTTGAAGAAGTGTGTGTGTGTGTGCATGTGCATGTGTGTGTTACGGAGAATGGGAGAGGAGACTACAAGGATGTAGTGCAGTATTTTATAAGCCTCCCAATATATACTTTGCTTCATCAGTGGGAGGCATTAGACCAGCTATTTAATGAGGAAGCATGCCAGCTTCAGTTATCATACTTTTTTTTTTGTACGCTTTCTGTGACCTTGGCTTTTTCCTATGCACTCAAAGTATATTTCATGTGCATTTTCCCCTTTTGTTTTCTAATTCCTAAGAATAAGGGATGGATATATCATGTGTCATGGAGCAGAGACATGCATTCTGTCTTTTGTTCCATCTTCTGCTGTTTAGCTGAGGTAAATTATACACCCCCTTCTTTCTCTGAAATCCCTCCGACTTACTTCCCCTGCCTGTTAGCTTGCTCAATAAAGGACACATCAACACAGAGGATTTAATTGAAATAACTGGTAAGTGCTTTTAACACCTACAGAGTCTTACATGCTGGGACTTCCACGATCCTTTTTATACCATGATAGTCTACATCACAGAGAGCCAGCATGGTGTAGTGTTTGAGCATTGGTCTACAACCCTGGAGACCAGGATTCGATTCTCCACTTGGCCATGGAAACCCACTGGGTGACCTTGGGAGTGTCACACACTCTCAGAAAACCCCCTGTTAGGTTTACATTAGAATCACAATAAGTTGCAAATGACTTGAAGGCACATGGCAATAACAAGTCTACATCACAGTAGGCACGATGCTCTTTCTATATAAAATAGAATTGTTTTCCTACATTGTGCCTACTTCTTATTTACTATATTAAAAAAAGAAGCTTTGGGCTTTTGCCTTGATGGCCTGAGCACAAACGCCAGAAAGGCAAGTTTGATTTTTAAAATATATTTATCTGACCCTGCTAGCTTTGGATAAGAGTTGAAGAACAGTGAGCAGAAGACAAACATGGAGTTGTGCCACTCCAGAAACATTTGCTGGATAGAGATTGCTGCCGTGTCAAGTACAATTTATGACAACAGTGTCCGTTTGAACAATATTATATTGTGATATATCAGCATTCTGGAGTATTTAAGGGGTTTTAAAATGGGAGGTGCTGATAGCAAAGAGATGTTGTGGTAGGGTTTGCCCCTCAAACTTGAGCCCATCCTTGACTGAAAATGAAAATCCCCCCCCCATCATCTTTGCAACCACTGAACGAGCAGTGACAATAGATCGCCACAACACTAATTTCAGCCACTGCCCCATACCTCCTTGTACCTGCAAAAGAGTACAAAGACAGGTCTGATACAGGTAATTGTCTTCCTCTCTTCTTTTGTGACTAATAGAGGCTTTCTGAGTGGTGCACTTTAAATCAGGAAAACAGCAATGATAAGAAAGGGATAAAATTTTCAGTACAGTTCTACCACTCCAACTCTTTACTTCCATGGCAAGGTAAAGGATCTCAGGAGATGTGATTACAACTATCTCTTGTCATGTCTATGTTTGGCCTTAAATAGCTGTATTTGCTTGTTTATTGATCTGTTGCAAGAAGAGAGGCACTTGTTAGGTTATCTTGACTAAACTGCAGTGAATAAATTGGAATTAAAAATTTATTGCACATGTTTAGCCTTTTCTGCCATTGGGAGTGGAATGTCTGGGAGCAAAATGCAATTTCCTCCCACACACACACATATTCATTCATTCATTTGAAAGAATGATTTAATGTAGAGCTTCCTGGGTTTCGTTACTCTGCACCATAATTGCCAATACTTAAAGATTTGAGGAGGGTTGCTTATTTGTGATAGCTATCAATAATTATTGATTTGTTTCTCTGATTTAGAAGGAATGAGAATGAGTAGAAATGCTTGTCAAGACTGTGCAACTTGTCCATGATAAAATCTTCTTAAAAGAGAAAAAAACCCTCTCTTTACACAGATTGAAGAATAATGATTACTTCTCATTTCTATAGCACTGTTTATAATTTTCATTTCATCTCACAATAGCCCTGGGAGGTAAATTAGGCTGGGAGAAAATGACTGGCACATGGTTAACTAGCAAGCTCTATAGCTGAAAGGGCAGAGTGAACTATCCTGAAATGCAAATATCTTAAGAAACTTTAATTGCCTTTTGGCTTGTCTTTCCCAGCAGAGAAAGGACTTGCAAGATAGCAAAGGCATTTACAGACCTGTAATGATAAGTCATATATTAATAAAGACGCACTAGACTGACTGCCCTTGGAGTAGCTGTTAGTAGAGATATAAACTTCTCTGGCTCTTGATTTCATTGCATTTCACCACATTCTATATGCAATCTTGTTCTGGCTTTGCTTTTTATCAGGTTATGAGATTTTATTTTTGTTCCTGCAAGGGAACATCCCTGTATTGTCTTCTTTTGATGTTTTAGAAAATTCCACATATTTTTGTATGCATTTTAACACATATTTTCCCACTGATTAAAGTATGTTTCTTCATTATTTTTCTACATCACCTATTAGCTATTCACATTTAAAATATACATGTATGGTTTTCTGCCTATTTTATTTCTCCGATATGCCCTGCAAATTTGCAAATTGTAAGCTTTGGGATTGAGGTATGTTTTGTTTTTCCAGAGGACTTTTAGAAGTGTAACATGAATGCTTTCATCAAGAAATGCAGTTCCAACAAGATTCACTTCCCTAGCTCTTATTAATTGTCAGATTATTCCTAGCATACCCCATGAACTCACTACAAAGCTTTTGTGACTGACAGCAAACCTCCTCGTCCCCCTAACAATGCCTGCCTATAATATCGTCATAACTGAACTTCTATTGATTCAGCCAGGTGTGTAGCTACATGGCAGTGACAGAGAAAGAATTGTTTGTTGGAAGTGGAGGAGAGAATGCTTCGTATCAGCTATGCTAGATGTAGAACCAACCAGCCAGGAAGAACTGATTGATGAATTGAAAGCAGCAGGAATCTGGAGAAAAGTGATGATGTCAATATAGAATTAGTGAAGATGCTATATTGGAATTTCAGCAAGGGATGCAAAAACAGCATAGTCAGAAATGTATGCTGAAGTGTGTCCATAATGCACAATTATAGTAGTTTTGTACCATTTTAACTGCCATGGCTTCATCCTGCAGAATCTTGGAATTAGTAGTGTGGCGAGGTACTTAGAACTCTCTACAAGAATGTTCTAATGCTGAAGTTCAGGGGAGTGGACTGGAGCTTTCTAGCAGAAAATTCTTAATAACCTACCAAACTACAAATCCTAGGATTTTGCAAGGTGAAGTTATGGCAATTAAAATGGTATGAAATTTTTATACTTATAGAATCATAGAATCATAGAGTTGAAAAAGACCACAGGGGCCATGAAGTCCAACCCTCTGCTATGCAGGAACACACATCCAAGCACTTCCAACAAATGGCCATCCAGCCTCTGTTTAAAAACCTCCAAAAAAGGAGGTTTATACCCTTGTACCCTGTACAACTCAGGAAAGCAACTTTCAAGGAGTCAAAGAAAAAACAGACATGAGTAGGTGTTCTGGAAGAAGGACGTTTAACAAAGGTAGAAAATTCTGAAAAGTGAAATACTGATGACATAATCCCAAACAATTTGGATGAGACAAACACATCTAAAGAAGGTAGTATGGCTGCATAAGGAACATGCTGAGACTTTGAAAGGACCTATATAAGAGATGGAAGGAGACATATATAACCAAAAATTAGTGAAACAGAGCAATCCAAACCCATAAGGACAATGTGCAGATGGCCAAAGCCCCAAATGAACTGAGGCTTGCAAGAGATGGTAAAACAACTAAAAAGGCTTCTTTGGCTATATGCAGAACAAGAAGAACCTGTAACTGATTGGTCTACTGCTTGGGGAAGATGATGAAACATCAATAGATGAAAGAGAGGAGGCGGAATGACTTGACTGTTATTTTGCCAAAAGTTTCAACGTTCAGGTCAAAACATTAGGAGGAACATCTTAACATCATAACCATTATTCAACAATGGAACAGACTGCATTGGAAGTTATTGGATTCTTCATTACAGGAAGTGTTTTATATAGGCAGCATGTCAAAATGTCAGGGATGCTGTTGTTGCCAATATATGGCACAAAGCACTGGAGTACACTACATGATATAGGTCTCTTCCGGCTTTTAAATTCTATGAACCTTCAAAAAGGCATTTGTAGCAGGAAAATACAGATCAGAATTAACAAGGTTGCAGTTAAAAATTAACAAAACTGCTGTCCTCTTCATACTCACCTGGTAACCAGCCTCTCTGGACACAGTATGACTCACTTCCAAGAAAACATGCATAAGATTGGACGGCAATTAAAGTTTTATCTTAGGGGGCCACTTTCATAAATTAGCTCCAATCTTAATTATTTATCAGCTACATGTTATTAGTTTTATTTGTATCCAGACTTTCTTTCAGTGAGCTCTCTTTCTCATTATATGGAAGGACTTCTCCAAACAACAGATGGGCAGATAGTGCTAGCCACGCTCACAAAATTCTAAGCAGCACACACTACAGCATATGACATCATATATACACAAGCATAGGGTGACAACATTATACAATGAACATGATAATAGTTTCAATATGATATATTACGCAAGAAACTGTATAGACACAGTTAGTGGCACAAACAGGTTTATGAAGACTTTACAGGAAGTCTGGATGCCTGTTGTGCATGCCTGTATAGCACTTCCATTGCATAGTTTCTTATATTGTACTTCTACTGTATAGTATTTCAACGATTGCAGTACTTGTTATTTAATACTATCTGTTCTATGTTTTTGTATGTGTGATGTCACATAGTTTGGTTTCAGTGATGGATTATAACCTTCAGATGACAGTTCAAATCCCTGCTCAGTCATGCAAATGCTCTGGGTGATCCCCCAGCAGGCCATAGTCTCTCAGCCTCAGAGGGAATCCCCCTGAACATATCTTTCCAAGAAAACCCTGTGATAGCATCACCACAAACTGGAAACATTTTGGAGGCACACACCAGCACCAACAACACATGGTCTATTGAGGCACATAGATTTTATATTGTAGTGCATATTGGTAAGTACTTTTCAGGAATGATTTGAACCTGGGTTTCCCAAGTCATAGAATCATAGAATCATAGAGTTGGAAAAGACCACAGGGGCCATCCAGTCAAACAGAACACACATCAAAGCATTCCCAACAGATGACCATCCAGCCTCTGCTAAAAAACCTCCAAAGAAGGAGATTCCACCACACTCTGAGGCAGCATATTCCTCTGCTGAACAGCTCTAACCATCAGGAAGTTCTTCCTGAGGTTTAGGTAGAATTTCTTTTCCTGTAGTTTTAATCCATCGTTCCTTATTCTAGTCTCTGGAGCAGCAGAAAACAAGCCCGCTCCCTCCTTGACATGACATCCCTTCAAATATTTAAACATGGCTATCATGTCTCCTCTTCTGCAGACTGAACATACCCAATTCCCTAGGCTGCTCCTTATAGGGCTTCATGACTTCCAGACCCTTCACCATTTTGGTCGCCCTCCTCTTGAGATGCTCCAGCTTGTCAATGTCCTTCTTGAAATGAGATACCCAGAACTGGATACAGTATTCCAGATGACGTCTAACCAAACCAGAATAGAGTGGTACTATTACCTCCCTTGACCTAGACACCGTACTCCTATTGATATAACCAAGAATTGTGTTGACTTTCTTGGTTGCCACATCACACTGCTGACTCATGTTCAGCTTGTGGTCCACCAAGACTCCTAGATCCCTTTCACGTGTACATGTCCCCTATCCTATATTTGTGCATTTCATTTTTTCTGCCTAGGTATAGGACCTTACATTTCTCTTTGTTGAAATTCATTTTGTTGGCTTTGGCCCAGCTCTCCAATCTGTTAAGGTCATTTTGACCTATCCAGTGGTGTAGCTACAAAACTACACTGGCTCTTCTTCCCATTAAACTTTGCCATTTAAGAACCAATCACTTTTTAACAAATTGCCATGCCATTAAATGTTGGGTTGCTTGTTCCCAGTACATTCATTTAACACAAATGGGGGTACCTCTTTCCTTCATAAGCTTTCTTGTATAGATTTATTTTATTATTTGGATGTTGCCTCTCAACTCACCAGGGCCCCTGAGACAATGGAATTTACAGTGAATAAGAACATTTAAAACATTAAATACATGAACAAAAACTTTTAAAAACAGATTAGACCAACAACCTTAAATTAAAACCACAGAGCAGTCACTCCTGATTTTAAAGACCAAAGGTTAGGTGAGATAAGGAAGTCTCAATTGCTTCAAAAACTCAGATGGGGTGAAGGCAGCCTGACCTTCCTAGGAAGGGAGTTCCACAGTCAGGGTGCTCTGACACAGAAAGCCCTGTCATGTGTACCCAGAAAAGTAGCTTCATGGGATGGTGGACACTCGCTAGGGCCTCTGTTGAGGATCTTAACTTTCAGACAGGCTCATACAGGAAGGAACATAAATATAGGTTTTCTCTCCATAGTGGCTATTGATAATTGTGTGAATTTGCTGAAAACAAATCCACCCTTCCTGCTGCATCTGTGTCTCAAATTTTGCATCTTTTTAAGTGTGTAAATCAACCATACAGTTTTTAATGAGGATTCACTGATTAAATATTTCTAAAGCATAGTATTCCCAGACCAAGAGGAAAATGCTGCAAAAGTGCAAAGTACTGCATTTTTTTTCCTTTTTTTGCACTTTGTACATTACATCTCCTCAAGGCCATAAATTACAAAGGTTTGCTGAGCCTCAAACGTTACATACAAACACAAACAACCAGACAAGTTCTCTCAACCAATATGTTTTAAACATGACTCACACTACTGGAATTCAAAAGGAATCCTTAATGATTATGCTGACATTTGTACCCTATACCCCTTGGAAAGTGCCACTTCTTTCTTACTGCCTGGAAGAGATTTTTTTAATGGAATGATTCATGCAATACGTTTGTTTTTTTTAAAGTGAGAAGTTCTAACTTGCCCTGGGTAAAGTAGATGACCACATAGACAAACCCAGTGTTCTGAATATTAGAAGGAACATAGTTCCATTTAGTAGCTGCCAGAACATTAAATGCCTTTTTCCAAAGCACTGCACATGAGAATAACCTTGATGACTACATGCGTTTACAGATCTCCATTTCTCAGGGCCTTTCCACACTACACTATTATAGAGTTATGATTCCACTTTCAACATCCTATGGAATCCTGGGGTTTGCAGTATAGGGAGAGGCATTTAGGATTCTCAGCTAGAGAGCTACAAATCTCAGAATTCCACAGGCTGTTCAAAAGTGGAATAATAGCACTATAACAGTGTAGTGCAGAAATGGGCCTCATATTCTCACACTGTCCTGATTTGGCAGGGACAGCCCCAGTGAATCCTCTGTCTTGCCACTATTTCAGCCACATTTAAAATGACCCAGTTTCTTTCTCCTCCTCCCACTTTCCCCTTTTGTTCTCACCTTACTTCAATTGCTGCAAAATGAATTTTCATTGTACTAACTCAGTAGAAAGAAATGAGATAAGGGGACTCAGGCAGCTTCAAGCTACTACAACCTCTCCTAGCTTGTGTGTTCTTCTTCATCAATAACTTTTGTCATCTTGACCCCATTCTGATGTTGCCTGGCCACACATGTCCTGTTTTTCATCTATGAAATGTTGGACAGCATGGTTTTCTAGGTCTTCATAAATTAACAACAGAACTTCAAAACTGGATCATTAGCAATAGGCACTCTGTTTGTTTGATTCATATCCTGCCTTTCTCCCAATATGTGAGCCAAAAGCAGCTTACATATGAATTGAAGCAAAAGAGCCAAAACAGTTCCTTTAAGAGAGGTGCTGTCAGTTATTGTCCTACCAAGAAGCTAAGAAGAAGCATTCTGCACCAGCTTGGAGCGGCCTTAAATATTTTTTTTCTTGATCTTGTTTTGGGCTTTGCTATTTTCCTTTGTAATTGCTTTCTTGCCCAGATGTCTTCCTTAACTGTTTTTATTTCCTAATTTCTCTGTTGGTAATATGGCTGGTCCTTCCTTTTCATGTATCAGGAATGACAGTGGCAGTATCATGAAGTTATGTAGCCAAATTTGGCTATGTATGATTACTTCATTGGATAATTGAGGGAAAGAAGCACAGAGCTTTCCAAGGAGAATGCAAAAAATGGCAAAAAGAAACATTTCTTCATACGCACACCCCAGTTGACTTTGCTCAGTGTGTGTGTTTCTCTCTCTCTCTCTCTCTCTCTCTCTCTGTGGTTAACACAATTAGAGCCTTATCACGCTGCTCCTTTATGCTGTGTTATTCCATTTGAATTCTGTTCCAGCCATTCTCATGAGGGTAGCTGATTATTGACACTCTCTATCACACCCTTTCCACATTTATGCTTTAATAGCCATATTTATCCAACTTGTTCAACTGTATTATGGCATCATTGCAGACTTTTATATCCTTCCCCTTGCCTTTATGATGGTTCCTGCATCTGTAATTGCACCATGATGTCACAACGCTACAACAGAATGATGCTATGACATCACTATGCTATGATGTCAAGACACTATGACTGAAGAAAGTGCTATGAGATATCCACACCTGAACTAGTTACTGAACTGTTGCATCATTAATGGATTATTTCCACTGTGAAAAATAAACACATTTTCAACAATTCTGTACTGTGACACAACACAATACAGCCTGGAGAGCAACAACACTGTGCGATAAGGCTGAAGCAAAAGCAGGACTAATACATGGCTATGACAGTATAACACCATGGTATCAGAGACTGGCAGTAAGAAATCCCTGCTGGGAGGGATTGTGTGAAAGGGTGAATGCTAAAGCCTCTTAACATAGTCCTATAATGTACAGTAATTTCTTACTGGGTTGTGTTGAAACACAAATTATGTTCATGGTTCCACTAATGAAAAACTCATCAAGGAAAGTCATGGGTGCTGTCATTGAGTAGATTAGCTATAGTAATTCACCTCCATGTGGTTACGCAGGATAAACCAGCCTGTGGTTTATGAAGATGTACAGTGACAGCAGTGACCAGATATTAGGCAATTATAAATCTTTCTCCATCTACTCTTTCCTTAGGAGAGGATGAGGTAATTATTTCAAATTGCTGAGCATTTGATAAGCTGCAACAGCAACATACAGTAGCCTGAAAGGGCAACATGCTTCACTTTGTCCAAATCTCTGCTTACAAATCAATTTACTGTGGTGGGTGTCCATAACCTTCCAGTACTGTTGACTGGCTGTTTGAGAGCAAGCACTGGTTTCACATGCCACAAGGACCTTTTTGTGTGTGTGCTGAGAAAGAGAATAGAGTTTATTTGTACAGTGCAAGCTTTTGATACTTTTCTTTCATGTCCGTCTCCTTTTCTGAAATGTCATTTGATTGAAAGAAGTTTCTTGTTCATGCTTGTCACTTATTGTTAAATTCACAAGAGGATGGTGTAGAATTACAGCAGAGGCAAGATTCAGCTTGAGCCCCCAAATATTAAAAGAGAGGAGGAAGAAAGCGCTGCAGAACAATACAGGGTTAAATAAATAAGCAAATTTCAGCAGAAAAGAGGTTCCACAAATTGATGCTGTTTCAATTTGGTCTCAGTCAAGGAACAGAGTGTCTTTGTAGAATGTGTCCGGTGAAATGAGCCTGAGATTCAAAGAGTCTTAGATATGTGTGAACTAAGCTCCCAGACATGGATCATGCTCTTCCTGTCATGCCCAAGTCCCAGGACTCAGGTGCAAACACAGACAGGATGCTTCTCAACAGCCATGACACGCAGACACGAACAGGGCAATACTTACTGTAGCCCAACATAGACGTGAAAGGGAGAGTCCCCAAAACTCAGAGCATTTATATAGACAAGACACATTAATTATGCAAACAGCTGGGTGAGGCTGTTGGCTAATAAATACAAGGGATATGGTAGGGAGAAATCCATTGCAGACAACTGGTATTACTGGTGGAAGCAACACATTCTTTGTTTGGATCCTGGCTTGTGTTCCTGGAAAACCTTGACACTCACTTCATATGCTGGCTATGCTACTGCATATTCCCTTGAACTGACACTCTGAATTTATTACTGACTTGGACTTCTGAAATAAACAAACAAAAAATCTGTAACTGACTTATAAGCTTTTGTAAACACTGTCTGCATTATTATTGTTGTTGTTGTTATCTTTATATCCTCTTTTTTTTCTTGAAAGGACTCAAAGCGGCTTACAATACTTTAAAAAAAGTAAATATAGTTAAAAAAAACATACAAAAGTTAAAACACAAATTAAACAAGCAGTAATAATTAAAGCAAAGTGAAAAACAACTAACAAATCACAATTAAAAATGACCAGCACCTTTCTCAGCCGGGGAATGATCACATATTAAACGCCTGCTGAAATAAAAATGTCTTTAATTGTCACCAGAAAGAAGGCAGAGAGGATGCCAGTCTGACCCTTCTGGGAAGGGACATCTGAAAGTAACATCTGAAAGAAACTGTATAGATACCTATTGTAACAATCAAGTAATCTCACTCTTCCTTGTGTCAATTTTCAAATGTAACTGTGTTGTATCTTCATTATCCCCATGTTCCAAATTATACATAGCCGTGTTACGTACAGTTCATTAGTTACCATCCAGCTCTGATTCTGTGCTAGTGTTAGGTACTTGTCTGAGAGCTTCCCAAGGTTTTGATCACTGCAATTTTGGTATTATCTGCTGAGAACTTTACATGGCCTTATTTTATTTCCTGTTTTAATATTTTTATCAATTGTTACTACTTTTACCTTTTACCCTACTTATAGGTTCTAATTTGATCTAATCTTTTATCTGCTGATGTATTTTAATGATGTGGTTTGGCCTTTTAATTAATATTTATTGTATGAGATTACAGGCATTTAATGTAAACCTTAAAATCCAGATCCAAGGTATTTTTCCCAAATTCATAAATGCTTTACAGCTTGGTGAATTCATTGGGCCTTATTTCCAATGAATTACAACTTAAACACATCCTATGGGATAGCATCCAACAAACACAGTGTGATTTATGTCCAAGTAAATATGCATAGGATTATACATCACCATCAGGGGCAAGTGCAGGGAACAGCACTAATATATGCACATAACTGAAACATAACATCTATTCTTCTCACTTTAAGATTGTGTAACCCTGCCATTAGGATAGTTTATCTCTAATTTGGAAGACCACAAAACCACCTAGATATAATGTATATTATATATCCTGATGGTATCAGTGAACAAATCTGAAAGCACAACTTAGCTTAGGCACAATGCAGCCAAAAATGGAGGGAATTTGTTATTTGTTACAGTAGTTCCTCCACATTCACAAGGGTTTGAGAGACAAAACCCTTGTGAAAGTCAAAAAACCACAAATAACTCCCCCCACGATTCCCCTCCCATTCCCCTCCAGAGCTTCCCCCCTTCTATTCCTTTGCCTCTGGCCCCGGAATTGAGCAGGTGGAGAAAGAAGACAAGCTAAAAAGCTTACTAGTACTTTCTCCTCAGACAGAGAAGAGGGAAATTCTGGAGTTCTAATTACTTCCGGCAGCCATCTTGAGAAAGGAGCACCTGACCAAAAAGCAGCCAATACACAGCAGAATGTGCAGCCACATGGCAGAGAGGTCACACCTTCAGCAGTGGGAGGGGCCTTTGCTCACCGAAAAGGAAAAAATGTCCATTTTAAACACAAGCCTTGCAAGCCTGGGGTGAGCAATGCAAGGGATGGGAGGAGGAAAATGTGGGGGAGGGTGGAGCCAAGCACATGTCTTGCAAATAATCAAATTTGCAGAGGGCAAACCTGTGAATGTGGAGGGAGGACTGTATTTGTGGGCTGAGATTCAAAGACAGAAATTGCCAGAAAACAGATTGCTGATAAGTATTAGAAGAAAGTTCCTAATGAGATGAGTTGTGTCATATTTGGAAGGACTGCCTTGGAAAATAGTGAGCATGTAGTATTAGTCTTTGAGCTGTTTAACTCAGCCATAGCTATATCCTGCATTGCAATTCCTGCATTAGACAGGACATTGAGTTGGCTGACTTCCAAGACCCCTACAAACTCTATTATTCTGTGATTCAAAGTTAAATGTATTAAAGGCCTGATACTACATGCACATAGCTGGAATAACTCCCTCTGAATTTTATGGAGCTGCATAGGACCAAACACTAAATCCTGATGATTCCAACAGGACAGTGGCTGAATTATAAACTCAGATTATTCCAGTTTCCTTCATGAAAGACAGGATATCAGGAAAAGGAGTTTAGGGAATAATGATTCACAGTTAACCAGTCCACTCAGAATGCAAAATATCACTGTGAGTCTTATAGAAAATGAAACATTGCAAATTTGAATGTAACTGTAAGAAAAGGTACACATATAAGAGGGAGGCAACCAAGTTGGAAACAAACACAGGGGCAATAAATTGGGTCAAAAGAAAACATTAGCAACCTGGCTTCTGCCATCTCTTGCAAAGATCATGGCACCTGCCACATCTCTGGCAGCTCTGTGCATGAGAGAGCTGACATCTGATGGAAAGAGGTCCCTGATCTTTCCTGACCCAAGCCACAGAATGCAACTGAAATGATCATACAACTCCATTTAAAAAGGTTTATTGAGTAACATGTCCCTGCCATCTTTTAGATCAGACAAAATACAGGACAATTTACTCTTGACATAACCCCAATGTTCTGGGAAATTACCTCTGCTATGCCATTATTGTGGAGAGTTAAGAGGAAATATATGGTGAATGAAAACAGTTTGCTAGAAGCTCTGAACAAGAAATAAATGATGGGGACAATAATCTTCAAGGTATTTTATTATAGATCTTCATGAATAAAGTGATATCTTACTGCTCTACATTGATGGTGGAAATATACCCTGCCCTTCTTAGACATAATTCAGGTTTGCATAAATTAAAAAGATGCCTGAAAGCTCACATGAACAAGAACAAAATCCTGATTTTTGGGGCTGTGCAAGCCCCTCTAATCCAGTTCATAGCCACATTCAGAGATTTATGCCCGGACTCTTTTTGGCTTGGAATCAGACCAAGTTCCATTCAATCTGGACCCTGAAATCCAGATTGGAAATCCAACAATCAGTACTCCTATAGGCTTGTCTTTGGAAACCAAAATATCATTTTGGTTTTCTTCTATGAGTATATGAAATTCAGGTATGAGATAGACCCTAGGGAAGGGATTTTGGCGTGTGCCATTAAAAAAAAGAAAGAAAGTCAGTGTGATGTAGTGGTTTGAGTATTGGGCTCCTACTCTGGAGATCAGAATCTGAATCCCTGCTCAGCTACAGAAGCCCACTTGGGTGACCTTGAGCAAGTTGTGCTCTCTCAGCCTCAGAGGAAGGCAAAAGCAACCCCCTTCTGAATAAATCTTGCCAAGAAATCCCCATGAGAAGCTCACTTTAGCATCACCATAAATTAAAAACAACGTGAAGGCAACAAACAACAAGGGGATTAATCCTGTCAAGCTGCAGACAGCAGATTCAGGGGAGGTTGTCCTTGATGTCTTTAAAATTTGCTTCCTACTTTCCAAAAATGAAATAAATAAATAAAAGCAGTGATCTAGTTCATCACATACCTCATGGAAGCCTATGGGCAGAAAACAGAGCAGAACAGAAGGGCAGGTAGGACATGACAGCTCTGTCCCATTGTTGTTCTGTAGCAGATGGTGCTCAGAGGTTTGTTTGCAAATTCACAGACTAAATGCAGACGACTGCTACGTGGACTGCCACACAAAATAGGTTGCTTGTTTCCAAACTTACCATAAGGAATATTGTATCTATCTGCCTTCATTGAAAAGCTACAACCACATTGCATTGCATCCCAAATTGAAATATAATGGTCTTCCCATTGCTCTTATCCAGAGCTTCTGTGATATCTGAACAGCTAAGAAAATGGCAACTAGAAGGGTTGTGATAGACCTCAGAGGGCCATGGTGACACCAGAATAGGTGAACTCCTTGACTTGGACTGTACTGCTTCTGCCAGGGACACAACTGTGCTGATGAAGATGTAGGTAGCAGTGGCAGCAAAAGGAGGAAAAAGGTGGCAATTAGGGGTGAGAGGAGAAGGCCGCTTATTCTGAGCTTTCTGTTTCTCAAATGCCTGGCTTGTGGTGGGTCCACAGAGACAAAGCAGTATGGAAGAGTTGGCTTTGATCAGTGGTTCTTAACCTTTTCTTTAGTGGGGGCCTCCTTAAATATAATTTGTTGTTGGGGAGCCCCAAAACGTAACTCAGAATTTAAATATTTAAATTTGATTTAAATATTCCAATATTTATTTCAATATTCAAATACATATTTATTTATTTATGTTTGACTTCTGGAAACAAGGATTGAATTTCTGCTCAAATACTGGGTGACCTTGGAAGAGTCACATTCTCTCAGCCTCAGAGGAAGCCAAAAGCGCCCCCCCTCTGAATACCTGTTGCAAAAGCAAAAAACCAACCCCCTCAAAAAATCCTGTGATAAGTTTACTTTAGGATTGCCATAAGTCAGAAGTGACTTGAAGGCATACAACCAGAATGTGCTGCTGATAAGGGGAGGTCATTTCTAGCCATCGTGTCTCTTTCCTTTGAAAACTGGCTTACAGCGACCCTAAGGCAAACCTATCACAGGGGTTTTCTTGGCAAGATTTGTTGCCTCTACCTTTCCTGAGGCTGAGAGAATGTGAGGTATAAAATAATAATAATAATAACAACAAGAATAACAACAACAACAATGATGTGACTTGCCTAAGATCACCCAGGCCCTTTCTGCATGGCATTTGCCATGCGAAAGGGCACCTGGAGTGTCGCGTGATTGTGAGGAGCAATCTCCACGACACACTCACAATTGCGCAACACTCCAGGGGCTGGCAGGAGCCGCGCTCATTGCACTTCCTGCCCCAGTGCAGCCTGGGAAACTCCTAGGCTGCGCTGCAGAAGGAAGAGGCGGGGCTCTCGTGTGAGCAGGCAGCTCGTGTGGAGCCAAAGGACCCCAGACGCAAGAGCCTCTTGCCAGAGGCTGCTTGCGTGATCCCCGCACCCCAGTGCTGGAAAAAGGTAAGGTGCAGAAAGGGCCCCAGTGGGTTTTCATGGCCGAGTGGGGATTCAAACACTGGTCTCCAGAGTCATAGTTTGGGGTGCACACATGCCTACTTCCATGTCCCTTTAATCAGAGATGTGGCACTGCAGGTGTGTGTGTGCAGGTGCAAAAACAGCACCCTTGTTTGCAAGGGGACTTGCCTGAGGTCACCCAGTGGGTTTTCATGAGCAAATGGAGATTCAAACCCTGATCTCCAGAGTCATCGACTGGGCATGCACACATGCCTGCTGCTGTGTCCCTCTAGTCAGGGACGTGGCAGCAGGGAGTATGTACTGCTGCAGGGTGTGTGTGCACATACCCAAACTGCTCCCTCATTTGCAAATGAGGGAGCACTTTTGGCATGTGCACACATTTGCCACTGTGTTTGTTGGTGCCCACACCGCCTACTGCCATGTCCCATTTTTGGCACCCACACACACACCCACTGCCACATCTCTGTTGCTGTTACTGCAATTGGTGTTCAGCAGCAGGACTTTGCAGACCCCCTGTGAGGGCTTCACAAACCTCCAGGGGTCCCTGGACTCCACGTTAAGAACCACTTAACCAAGTTAACACAATTGTGTGTGCCATGGGACAGATGATCATCCAAGTCAGCCCACCCACAGTGTCTTGGTTCTGTGGACCTGTCAGAAATAGGCATTTAAACAGGTGGTAAAGTGGTGTAGTGGTTTCAGACTGGGAGTCAATTCCCTGTTCAGCCATGGAAACCCACTGGGTGACCTTGGGTGTGTCATATAGTCTCAGTCCCAGAAATCCTTGTCGTAGGTGGCTTTAGGGTCACCATAAGTCAGAAACAACTTGAAGACACACAACAACAAGAACAAAATGGTGACAGTCTTCTCCTCCCCCTGCCATCTTCCTCTGTGAGCACAATGAAAGTCACAATGCTAGTGTAACAGACTGTTATTGGACAGAATTCTGCAGCAGGATGCCAGACCTTGAATGGGAGCCAGTCTAGTAATAAATATGTATGGATAAGCTGAAGGAAGTAAATTTCTCAAGTGGCAAGTGTCAAAACAAGAGGAGTTGTTGCCAGGGATTTATTTTGACAGAGGTTGTGTTGAAAATATTATTCATATGAAAAGTCCAGCTGTGTGAAAAGATTGCAACTCTTGTGCAATGCAGACACTGATATGTCAAAGAGCAATATATTCTATATAACAACTAAATGATAAGATGCAACATTTTTTTCTTTAAGACATCCACTGATGACACAAACAATCTCAAATTTTATGAAGCACAAGTAAAGGCAACTTGCATTTGGAATATATAGATAATGTTTCTGGCTGCCATTGGAAATCCTCACAGTGCTTGATTCTGTCACAAGTGAGTTTTGTTATTTTTTTCAGAATGCAGCTTCTGACTGTATCTGCAAATCCTGCTCTAGTCATATCCAGTCTAGAGAAGGAAAGATTACTACAACTGTCCATGACACTGGGTGGATGGCTTGTTTATCTTGTTCTTTACTGGATTCCCATTATGAATTCAATAGATGTGACATGCAAATATAGCAGTATTTTTCCCCAAGCATTTCTTTTGGAAACCAAAAGTATCTTCAGGAAGCTGTGAATTTAGGCTGGAAGAAAGTAGAAAAGGCTTAACGTACACACGTCTCCATCTCCAAAAGAGAAGAACCAGCTTCAGGCAGTGGCGGAGCTTGGAGTGGGGGGAGTGGGGGGAGAGAGGGGTGGGACTACAATGCAAGAGGCATGACCACTGTGTGGGGGGCATGGCTGTCGAGCATGGGGTGTGGCCAGGGTGCACGGGGATGTGGCTACGGGCCGGGACGCTCCAGAAATATTGCCGCCCAGGGCGAATCGCCTCCTCCACTCCCATGTTCCTATGTGACTGGCTTTAGGGGAAAGGATTTTAAGTTGAAAAGTAACCAAGGAGAAAGTTTCTACAGTGCTTCCCCACATGATTCCTACGCACATACTTGTAGTCTTCCAAAACTGCTTTGGGTTTCAAAAATTGCCAGGGACAGCTACATATGCCTATGTGACACACTTACTTTGGTCTTTCCATTACCTCACTTTAGTACTGAAATAGTTCTTCTGAATTATTCTGTTTCCAGATCTCTTTGGCAGTCAAGGGAGCTGTGAGTAAATTTGTATGAAATTTCAGCTTTCTGTCAGTTATGGGACTACTCAAGCTTTTGTGATATTTCCCCATGAAGCACTGGCATCCTTACATACTGAACTGATCCTTGGACTGTGGTGTATATGTGTGTGCATGCATGTATGCCTCCAAGTCATCAAGGATGTCACAGCTTTTTCTTGGGCAAGAAATACTCAGAATTGGTTTGCTATTGCTTTCCTCTGAAATATAGCCTGCAGCATTTGGTATTCCCTGGTTCCAGGATCAGATGGGATCTGGTGCATTGGACTGTACACTATGGATAAAATTCTGGCATCTGTTATAAGGGCATCTTTCCAAAAGCAGAAAGAGAAAAAGCAAACATATAAATCACTCACAGAAAATGCCCAAGTTGCTTAACATGCAAGATCAAAAAGGGAGGAGGACCAGGACCAGGACCAGTCCCTGTGCTACTTAGCTACTGAGCTACATGCTTAGCAAACAAAGATTAAGGAGACACATGGCTGGATAACAGTACATGTGAAAGGGATCTAGGAGTCTTGGTAGACTACAAGCTGAACATGAGTCAGCAGTGTGATGCAGCAGCCAAGAAAGCCAATACAATTCTTGGTTGCATCAATAGGAGTATGGTGTCTAGATCAAGAAAGGTAATGGTACCACTCAATTCTGCTTTCGTTTGATCTCATTTGGAATACTGTGTCCAGTTCTGGGCACCTCAATTCAAGAAGGATATCGACAAGCTGGAACATGTCCAAAGGAGGGTGACCAAAATGGTAAAGGGTCTGGAAGCCATGTCCTATGAGAAGGGGCTTAGGGAGCTGGGTATGTTTAGTCTGCAGAAGAGAAGGTTAAGAGGGGACATTATAGCCATGTTTAAATATTTGAAGGGATGTCATGTTGAGGAGGGAATGGGCTTGTTCTCTGCTGCTCCAGAGACTAGGACAAGGAGCAATAGATTCAAGCTGCAGGAAAGGAGATTCTACTTGAACCTTAGGAAGAACTTCCTGATGGTCAGAGCTGTCCGGCAGTGGAATATGCTGCCTCGGAGTGTGGTAGAGTTTCCTTCTTTGGAGGTTTTTAAGCAGAGGCTGGATGGCCATCTGTTGAGAGTACTTTGATGGGTGTCCCTGCATGGCAGGGGGTTGGACTGGATAGTCCCTGTGGTCTCTTCCAACTCTATGATTCTATGCCTACCATACCAAACCATACTCAATCAGCATCCTTTCCCAACATGGTGCTATCCAGCTGTTTTGGATTACAAGTTCCATCAACCCAAGCCAGTATAGTCAGAGATAGCAGAAATTCTAGTCTCAAATAGTACTATACAAAGTGGTAGTCCCTGAACTGGTGCTGGTAGACGAGCCATTGATTACTAATCCATGTCAAATTTCCCGGAAAGAAAGAAGCAGTGGTAGTCAATGGGCACATATATTCTGCTGCTTCCTGGTACATTGAAGAAAAAGAATGTGGTAGACCTTGACATTAAATAGTTTTGGAAGCACTGGAATAAAATATCCGGAGGGCAATAGGTTGAGGAAGGCTGCTGGTGGCCTTGAGCAGATAGACTTCAGAAAGCAGCTCAGTTTTTGACAGATCAAAAGTTCCAGCTGGTTTCTCTGTGTACATCTGACAAGAAGCAGTTGTGCTTCAGGGTTGAGTCTCACACCATTCCAGGAACAGCAAGGCTGTTCCATTCCACGTGGTCCTGAAGCACAGCTCACCTGCTGAGAGGTCCTCTAAGGGTGAGAGGCTCACAGAAGGCAGAACACCGACACATGCATTTCTTTTCCAAAAATGATGTATACAGACAGCTTCTGATTTGGCAGACCCTCAAAGACAGCATGAGACAAGTGGTGACCAGGTGCTTCTAAGGACTGACAGTGGCAATATAGCACATTGTCTGACATGCAGGTGCTGCTCCTGGTGCCAGGAGATGAGCGGTACTTAAAAGATTTGCCTCTGTAGATAAATAGTGCCTGTGTGTCTGAATCAAACTTCACAGTGCATCTTGTCCTAGGAGCAGGAGGATGTCCAGCAAAAAGTTGGCCATGGCCAAAGAAAAGAGCTTTGGCAATCACCCTTTGAAGAAAGCTCTAAATGCCAACAAGCCACATCAGACTTGATGATCTACCCTGACCCAATCCAAAGTTTCTGGTTAGTCTTATTTGCTGAACTGACCAACCAGAAAATTACCATATGCTCCTCACTCTATAGACCTCTTATGCGTTCTCTTCATTTGACAGGTCCTAGCAAGGCCTCCTTTGAATCAGAAAGAGAGAGATAATACCCTACTACTTTACAGAAGAATTTCAGCTATTGAAGTGTTGTCTAGTCAAAGCCTGTCTTAAGTACCATCAAAAAGGAGAGAGTGGCCTTGAGGTTTCCCATCAGTGCAGAGCATCTGAAAATGCAGACTAAGGCCATTTCTGCACTAGACTGCTATAGTGCTATTATTCCACTTTCAACATCCTATGGAATCCTGGGGTTTGCAGTTTAGGGAGGGACCTTTGAGACCCCTCCCTAAACTGCAAATCCCAGGATTCCACAGGATATTGAAAGTGGAATAATAGCACTATAACAGTCTAGTGAGGAAATGGCCTACACAAGTGCATCATCTTCCTGAATATGGCAAGATGTGCTGTGTTTTTATTTAAATTACAGAAATTATTTGTAAGTTTACACCTATTTGCACATTTTATGCCAAATAGTAAAATGGTAAAGCTTTTTTTTGTTCTAGTAGTCCACTCTATTAAGACAGATCCTTTGAGCACTGGGGTGGGGTGGGGTCAGACTTTGGACATATCAAGACTGACACAAGGTTACCCCAACTATTTGCAGTATACATTTTCTCCACTAAATTGAACAGAATCTAAGAGAGTAGCTTTTTCAAGTGTGCCACTGAGGGATTACCCACAGCAGAGAGCACCCCTCTGCTCATATTTTATTCTCTATATTATGTATTTTATATATCCTTTCCTGTCCTTATATTCTCTGCCAAGAATAAAAAATCCAATGATTTCCTCACTTGCCTTGCAGAGTTTCATTGTCCAGAAGGTAGAAGAGGCAACAAAGGGATCAGCTATCTTAGATCTGATCCTAACAAACAATGATGACTTGGTTAAGTGATAGGATCCTTAGGTGGGAGTGACCATGTTCTCCTAGAATTTGTTATATAGCAGAAAGGAGAAGCCAAGCATAGTCACATATATATTCTAGACTTTAAGAAAGCCGATTTCAGTAAACTTTGGGAAAAGTTAGGAGTGATCCTGTGGTCAGGAATACTAAAAGAGAAGGGAATGCATGATGGATGGGGCTTTCTTAAAAGTGAGATATTGAAGGCACAATTTTCAACAATTCTAGAGAGGAGGAAAAATGGCAGCTGTCTAAAGAAGGGATGGATGGATGTCTACAGAACTTTCAATGGAGCTAAGATTTAAAAGGGACATGTATGAGAAATGGAAAAAGAGGGAAATCACCAAAGAGGAATTCAAGCAAATAGCCGGCAAGTGTGAGGAGAAGGTCAAAAAAGCTAAAGTGCAGAATGGGCTCAGGTTTTCTAGAGAGGTTAAAAACAATAAAAAGCTTTTTGGCTATGACAATAGCCTAAGGTAGAACAAGGAAATGGTAGGGCCACCACATGGAAAAGATGGCAAGATGCTAACAGGAGACAGAGAAAAGCCAGAACTAGTCAATACCTTCTTTGTCTTGGTCTTCTCCAAAAAAGAAGGCCCAGTGGATGAGTGGTTTAGAAAGCTGGGTGTTTTTAGCCTGGAGAAGAGAAGATTAAGAGATGACATGATAGCCGTTTTTAAATATTGGAAGGGTTGTCATGGAGGATACAGCAAGCTAGTTTTCTGGTGCTCCAGAGACTAAGACATGGAACAATGGCTTCAAACTACAGGAAAAAAAAAATCAACCTAAACATTAGGAAGAGGGGGACTTCAGCGCTTTCCGCACCTTATCTTTTTTCGGCGCTGGGGTGTGGGGATTGCGTGAGCAGCCTCCAGCAAGAGGCTCTTGCGTCCCCACTGCTTCAGTTCTGCACAAGCTGCCTACTCCCGAGCAGGCAGTGCGAGAGCCCTGCCTCTTCCTTCCACAGTTTCCCAGGCTGCTCTGGGGCAGGAAGCATGACCGCCGTGGCTCCGGAGGCTCCGCACACACAGCAAGTATGCGCGGGCCCCTGGAGCAATGCACGATTGTGCACCATTTTCGGCTGAAAGCCAAAAATGAAAAAGTGTGCAAGCGGCGCCTGCCCTACCCTGGAGCATCATGCGATTGTGAGTGCATTGTGCAGATCACTCCTCACAATTGCGCAACACTCCAGGCACCCTTTCACATGGCAAATGTCATGTGAAAAGGGCCTTAGACTGGTTAGAGACAGAAGTAACAGAAACAGAGAGAAGATTAGAGAATATATTTTTCTGGAAGCCAGTTAAAAGGGAAATAGAAAAAAAAGAAACCCCCTTTTTGAAAAACATATTAGAAATTTGGAAGAAAAATAAGGAAAAATTAATGCCAGCTATCTTACCATTAACTCCAGAGTGATGGTGGAAAAATTCCCAATGAACTTGAGGGGTAAATTAGAGAAGGAATTAAAGAAACAGACAATTTATAAGTTAAAAGACTGGATGAATATGGTGATAAATAAAGATAAAATAAAGGAGAGATTGCAGGGTATAAAGATATCATGGCTGAATTATACTCAGAGCAGTGGACAAGGAATTGGAATAGGAACAATGAAGAGTTTAGAGAATATACTAGATTGGAACAAATGATTAATCAAAGATAAGGAATGGAGGAAAATTTTGAAGGGTACCAGAAGGGAAATATATAAAATGTTGTCAAAACAGGAAGATAAAGATGAATTTCCTAGGAAAATATGGAAGGAAGTATTAGTACAAAAAATAGATATTCAGGATGAGTGAAAAGTGTAGAACCAGCACCATTTGAAAAACTTATCCGTATGGATAAAAGAGAATTATTATAAATTGATTTGGAAATGGTACTTAACACCAGTAAGATTAAGTTGTATAGATAAGAAGTATTCGAGGTTGTGCTGGAGGGGTTGTCAAGAAATTGGTACATACATGCATATGTGGTGGAACTGTGAATGTGTACAGAAATTTTGGCAAATGGTGTTTAAAGAGATAAAAGAGATAACAGAAATTGATTTACAAATATGTCCGGGTATAGCATTATTATCTATGTTTGATAAGGTTAACTGTACCCAGGTAATGAAGGATTTGATTACAAACTTATTAACTGCAGCAAGGTTAGTTATAGCAAGAAAATGGAAAATTCAAGAAGAATTTCAAATACAGGATTGGAATAAAGAAGTGTGGAAAATTGCGATTAATGATAAGTTAACATGTGGAATTAAGGTAAAAAAAGGAATAATGAAAGAGAATGATTTTGAAGCAATATGGAAGATATTTGTGGAAAAGCTTTTAATAAAAGAAGAAGGTGTCATACCTCCACAGGAAGAACTACAATTTTGGAAGGAGGAGTAACTTGAAATACAATTGGCTCCGGGGATGGGTTCATGGGTGGGGTTAATAATGATATGTTTAGTCATAAGAAAATATTTAGTAATAGTAAGAGGTTAAACTAAGTTGAAAAGGATAGAAATAAGAATGAGATTAGTAACAGTATATTTTCCTAAATATTAATTATGAGAATAAATAACAATAGTGGATATAATCTGAATGAGATTTAGATAAATGTAATAAAAGGAAATATACAAACAGTATGATTTATATGTGGAATAAGTATGTTATGTTAATGGATTTGGAGAAAAATAACAATGTAAGCACTTTTTTGTTGAAATTTTTCTTTTTCATTTTAATGTTCACCAAGTTATGTTTTTCTTCTTTTGTTCTTTCCTTTTATAATCAATAAAATTTATATAAAAAAAATTAGAAAGAGCTTCCTAATGGTAAGAGCAGTCAATAGTGGAATACACTGCCTCAGACTGTGGTGGAATCTCTTCTTTAGAGGTTTTTAAACAGAGGCTGGATGGCCATCTGTTCGGTTTGATTGTGTGTTCCTGTATGTACTATCCACAGCAGTTCAAGAAAAACTGTTTCCCAGCATCTCCTTCTCTTTCTCTTTTAGCAACAAAACATTGAAACCTATGTTTTCTCTTTCAGGCAGAGCTCTGGCCATGTGGCCCCAAGAGAAAAGACCAGGCAGACCAAGACTTCTGTTGTTATGTCCCAAACTAAGAGCATTTAGTTCAGATGAGGGCAATCTACAAGCAAAAGCAGACCACTATGTAGCACAAAAGAGAGTCCACCATAGAAAGGCTCAAGAAAATGAAGATGTTTCCAATAAACTTCTTGCCTAAGCTTGACATCTAGTCCCACACCCTTCAATATGTTATTGATGAAAAATGGGATGCATGTGGCCAAGCAACATCAAAGTGTAGTCAAAAGGATAGGGATGGACAAGAAGATAGCCAATGTTATTTAAAGCAGAGGTTTATTATGACACATTTAGATGACATATTAACCCCTGACCTAGACAATCAGTCACAGCTCTCCAAAAGCCTATTGAGTTCTTCCCCCTGATGAACTATCCTATCTCTAGTTCAGCTTCTCCTTATCTCCATGCCATCTTTTCACTGTCTCTCTGCAACCTTATCCCATCCCTATACCATCATTCCCCTCTCTCTAGGCCATGTTTTCCCCTATCCACCTTAGAATCATAGAGTTGGAAGAGACCCCAGGGGCCCTTGAGTCCAACCCCTGCCATACAGGAACACATATCAAAGCATTCCCAACAGATGGCCATCCAGTCTCTGCTTAAAAACCTCCAAAGAAGGAGACTCCACCACACTCTGAGGCAGCATATTCCACTGCCGGACAGCTCTGACTGTCAGGAAGTACTTCCTGAGGTTCAGCTGGAATCTCCTTTCCTGCAGCTTGAATCCATTGCTCCTTGTCCTAGTCTCTGGAGCAGTGGAAAACAAGCCCGCTCCCTCCTCAACGTGACATCCCTTCAAATATTTAAACATGGCTATAATGTCCCCTCTTAACCTTCTCTTCTATAGACTAAACATACCCAGCTCCCTAAGCCGTTCCTCATAGGACATGGCTTCCAGACCCTTTACCATTTTGGTCACCCTCCTCTGGACACGTTCCAGCTTGTCAATATCCTTCTTGAATTGAGGTGCCCAGAACTGGACACAGTATTCCAAATGAGGCCTAACCAATGCAGAATAGAGTGGTACCTGCCCTGTGTCAGAGCTAAGCCTCACTTTGATATTATTTCTCTCACCTGGATTCTTTGATTGGCTGTCACCAGCCAGGCTCACGCAGCTTCTCCTTCCACAATGATCTGTGGCTCCCACTTTGAAATATAGTGCTGGAAGAACCTGAAGATAAGATCATTTCCGCACTTCACTGTTATAGTGCTAATAATCCACTTTCAACATCCTGTGGAATTCTGGGGTTTGTAGTTTAGGGAGGGGCATTTAGAATTCTCAGCCAGAGAGCTCTTTGGCCTCAGTAAACTACAAACCCCAGAATTCCATAGGATGTTGAAAGTTGAATGGTAGCATTATAATAGTGTAGTGCAGAAATGGCCTAAGAGTAAGGCCCTTTCCACATGCGAGAAAGGAAACGCGCGAAAATGGAACTCACCGGCTTTCTTGAGCGTCCGGGCGAGTCCGTCGGGATGAGGAGCAGTGCGAGCTCATCGCTCCGCACTGCTCTGGCGTCCAAAATGGCGGCTTCCGGTTGATGGAGGCTCTCAACCAACCGGAGAAGCTCGCCAGCCTAAAGCCCGCCCCCAGCAGATCTGCAGGCACGCACTTGTGCATGCCTGCAAATCTGCAGTGGAGCGTGGCGACGGAGCGACACAGAGTCGTGCGCTCCATGCTTTTTAAAAACCTCTTAAAAGAGGTTTTTAAAAAGCACTCTGCACGACCAGTTCCAGTCGCTCTGAACCGGACTGAGGTACGGAACTACAAAAAGTAGTCCGCCCCAGTCCACTCCACGATGCAGAAGACCTCCGTCGGAGGTCACTCTGCACTGTTTTAATAGCCTGGTGCAGAAATGGCCTAAGTAGACTGAATTCCAAAAGCAATTATACAGAACTCCAAAATCAAAGAATTACATGAAAGTAGAATTTCAAATTCCAGAAGCCTTACTGTTAAGTAGGAATAGATGAATCTGTCAGTTTTGGTTTCTTTGTTTTCTAATATTTCCAATCTCAGATTCATTCAGTTTCTGTCCCATTTCTCCAGGAGCTTTTTAAAAAAGCACGCAAACATTTGTATGTGTTTTAATGTACATTTCTTCCTAATGTTCACATTTTTTGCATGCATTTTGTCTAATATGAATATTTTTTGCAAGTCATTTGCCCATAGATGATGCTTTTTTCTATATTTTTTTCATTAATATATCAATTATTGTGCATACTTTCCCTTAACATTCTCACTTTACAAGCATTGTTTGATCACAGAATTGCACTGGAAAAATGTGAAGAAGTGCAAACAAAGGCAAATAATTACAATTTGGTTGAGGAAATGCAAAGCAGGCAGGATAGCCTTAAAATGAAAACTGAATCAATTTCTCCCACATCCTAAACGTCAAGCCCATACCATTCTATTCCACTGTTTGGTGTAACAGTATGGAGAGAACTCGTTTGAACAAATCCTTGTTTGTTGTTGGGGCTATAGACTGACACATACTCAAATGGGTCAGGTGTGTGGAAATGTGCTACTCAAGATGAAAAATGGATGGAACTATCTTTCATAGTGAAAGTTAACAGCTGCACCCAAACAAGCCCAATCAAAAATTTATACTGTTTATCTTTAGGAAGCTAGGGGCAGGGAGACCCCAAATGACTCTACCTTCTTCCCTTGTGCACCTATGTTTTATTATTTAAAAGCCCTCAGATGCAAGATTATCAAGATCGTTCTAGCAGCTTTTGAGCAACGGACTGCATGATCAGCACAGTGTGTTAGAGGGAGACTGTCTTCGCACTGCAGGAATTCAGAACCAAGTGAAACTTGGAAAGAAGGAAAGGAAGAGAAAGGGAGGAGGGAAGGAGTAATATCATTTATTATTAAGCAGTCTTTCAAAAGGATGGTGAAGAGCATATCAGAGACTGCCAGGGAGAAACGAAAATCGGAATGGATTCTGCCTGGGTCTTACTTGACTTCACACAGGGAAGTTAGTTGTGTGAATCATGCCCCACATAGAGGGTATCTATTCCAGGCTGTCTTATTTATTCAGATCTAGTAAGCATGCTGGCAGAGCACAAATCTCTATCAGGATGGTTATGTTGTATTTGGGTGCAGGAGGTAGAACCTATTCCCTTTTCTGCACTTGCTCCCCAGAGAAATAGCTGTGTTAGTCTCTTGCAGGATAGAAAGGAGGAAGGGAGAAGGAAAGGGAATGTAGCAGCACCTTTAAGACTAACTGGTTTTTATTTTAGCATAAGCATACATAGTTATAAACTGACTTCTTCAGATGCAATAGAGAGATGCAATACAGAGTGGTGCAGTGGCAGCTGTGGGGCTCTTTTAGGAGACAGACAAATCTGCACCACATCCTTCCTGAGATTTACATGTGTATGCTCAGAATGGAACCACTTTTGACTCTCTGGCCTAAGAGAGCAAAGGTTCGCTAGGAAAAGCCTTTCCTAGTCACATCAGCATCTCTGCTGAACTCCATGAATTGCCATCACCAAGTTTGCTTAAGTTTGCTGATTAAACAATTAGAATACTGAATACCTCCTCTTCACAAGATTCTGTGTTTCCCAGAATGTGGCCCACTTCAGAAAACATGGTTTCCGGGATGCCTGCCTTGGCCTGGCTGGTGGCATCCTTTCTGATTCACTACCCTGTTGGATCCACAGCCTGAGGTGATAGACTAATTCTGCATCATGAGGGGGTTGGCCTGTGACTGCTAAGCTCCCTTCTATTTGGCCAGCATCCCTGGGCTTTTGCCTTTTTGGAAGAGACTTAGAAAAATGCTATCATGCAGGATCCTTCCCTCATTTCCTTCCCTTTCCTTTCACTCATATATATTCTGCAGATTAGCTGTATCTATCTGGTATGTCTAACCCTTCTCAGAATAGATTTTTGCCTGTTAAGATCTCTCCTGTGTTTTAATCAGATATGAGTTAGGAGGTGAGCTAGCTACTTGCACTACATCCATGTTCCTTGTCAGTGAGGCATCAACCATAAACCTGCCACGCAACAACAAAGAGTGCTGGTCTTCTGTAAAAGACCGTATTAACAACGAGGAATTGCTGTCCTCTCACCTTTTGGAGATTAACCTCTATGGATTTACAGTGCCTCTTCTACAGTAACAACACCCACACAGCCTCAGGGGCACACTCTATTCTGCTGAGCAGAAAGATGCCAGCCCAATGGGTATGTATGAAATGTACACATTTCTGAGTATTCTACAATGACCTTTGTTCTCTGAGTGGAGAACCCCACTGGCCCCAAGATGATGCACTCTTGCTTCTCTGAAGGTGCAATTGCTGTGTAATGGATATTGTGGGAAATTTCATGGCCTCTGAACAGGCACTATAGACAGCACTCAAGGGACTAAGAGAGTCCCCCTCCTACTCCTATTCCCTTCTTTTTATTTTATCTTTCAGATAACAGGAGGTTTGGGTTAGCTGATCATGCAGAGCTCAGAGACAGCTTGTCAGTTTGACTGTCCACAAAGGGCTCCAATTATTATTATTTTTTGGTTTGTTTTTGGAAACAAATAATGATATTTTGGTCAGGCCACCTTTGCTATATACTAGCACTATATTTCAAGCCTGGAGCATATTGCAGTATGTAGGTTTCTGATCAGAAAGGTATGTCTGGCTGGAATCCTGCAGGTTACTCACATATATCTAAGTTCCCCCATTTAATCCAATGGGGAATGTCAACATTTAGTTCAAGGTTGTGAAAGTGGAGTTTCACATGTGGAGCCACTGTGCACGCAGGGGTGCATTTTGCATCGATATAGATTGTGCATAGATAGGCATTGCGCTTCTGGTTCTGCACTTGCTTGGATATTTGATGCCTTGGTTCAGCTGCACAACGTTGCCATTCAATACAAGGGTTATATAGCACAATTATTGTGCTATACCACCGCACTGGAGGATCCCAGCCTCTATGTTCCATCTTTGGCAGCTCTGTAATCAGATATTCATAGCACTGGAGATGCAATCTACAACCTTCCAATGGATATGACATTATCTAACTCCTAAAGCAGGTTTCCTTAATCTACCACTATCCAGTTATGTTGGAGTAGCCTAGGCACTGCCTAGGAATGATGGAATATGTGGTTAAACACCTCTGAATTATGGGGCCAGGTTGGAGAGGGCTTGTTTAGCATGTCCCATTACTTTTTTGTTTTTGCATTTCTCATACTTACTTGGGATGTGCGTATGTATGTGCCTTCAAACATATGGTGACTCCATGAATTTCACAGGGTTTTCTTAGGTAAGGAATACTCAGAGGTAATTTTGCCAGTCCCTTCCTCTGAGATACAGTCCACAGCAACTGGTATTGACAGTCTCCCATTCAAGTACTAACCAGGGCTGACCCTGTTTAGCTTCCAAGATCAGACAGGAGCTGTTAAGGTATTTAGACCACTTATTTGAGATACTTCCTACCAATGTTTGGGGCCTGTTCTCTTTTGTACTTTCAGGAGATTAGCTAAGATTTGAAAATCTATGTGTATTAGGCTGACCATTTATACACTGCCAGAAAAAGAGGAAATGAAGCAGTAAAAGAGAACACAAAAGAGGAAGTGGATTTACAAAAATCTTGCATATGCTAGTTGATATGCATATTTAAAAATAATTGCTGTAGCAAATTGGCAAATTTATACGCACATTTAGAAATAATTATTACTATAATGTCATCAGAAACACAAGGCATCTCACCATAGTGGGGAAAGCTGTGATCTGCTTTGCTTCTTGGTTCTGTTGTCCAGATGCTGTTGGTGGATAAATTCAAGGTCTCTGTTCTCTGTTCTTATGGTGCATTGTCTTTAAACATTACTTGGACTGGGAGGCTTTTTAAGTAGAATAGTCTCCCCTATAAACTGTGGCTCATGGTAACCCTGGTGACTGTCAAGATTTTGGGTCAGGAAAGACAAAAATTCTTAATAAAAGCTAAAACTGTTTCAAGAGCACGAAAACATTACTAGTGCACATATTTATTTTATCCCATTATTACCTCTAGTTAAGCACATTTTGGAGGTTTTTGAAACAATATAAGACTCTTTTTTGGGGAGGCATTGTTGTCTGCTCTCAAGTCATTTCTGACTTATGGCAACCCTAAGGCTATCACGGAGTGTTCTGGGGCTGACAGTGTGTGACTCACCGAAGGTCACCCAGTGGATTTCAATGGCTTAGGGGGGAATCAGACCCTGGTCTCGAGAGTCATACTCAAACCACTACACCACACTGGGTCCCAAGACGTATTTAGCAGAGGCTAAAGTGAGATGTGAGTAAATAAAGGGTGAACTTTAAACTCTGAAAAAAAAATCAGTTCTCATTCTCCAGCTTCCTTCTCTACATAACCTTCCTACTGTTGTTTCATCTACTGGTCTATGGATTTATCCATGAAGTGGGACAGAAGAACATGTTCAAAGCATTTCCATATTCTTCTAATGGAGAAACAATTACGAGTGTTTGCACACACACAAGCAATTTAAAACTGTGAAATCAATTAAATTATTTGGAGAGAAACTACTCTTTCAGTAGCGCCTCAAATTAACAGTTGTATCCAATTGTTGTCAATTGATAAAAGACTTGGGGCCACTCCGCACATTATAGCACTATTATTCTGTTTTCAACATCCTTCGGAATTCTGGGGTTTGTAGTTTACAGAGGCCCAAGAGCTCTCTGGCTGAGAATTCTAAATACCCCTCCCTAAACTGCAAGTCCTAGGATTCCATAGGGTGTTGAAAGTGGAATAATAGTACTACATCATCCCTCCACATTGGCTAGGATCAGGAGCACAGGACCCCTGTGAAAGTGAAAAAAATGTGAATAACTCTAGGCCCTCCCTAACCATGTTTAATACACACAAAAAAGTATGATCACCATATTTAACCCACCATGGATTCCTTTGAGGCATCAGGGTTCCTTCAGAAGGCAGAAGTGGGTGGCTAATGGGGCTTACTGCCACCTCCACTGCTGCCCCACACCCTTTTTATAGGGACTTACAAGCCTCGTTTGCAGTTTCTCAGTCTCATGTGGCCTGCAGTCCCTTATTAAAAATGGCATAGGGAGGCAGCAGAGGTGACAGCAAATAATCTGTGAATAATCAACTCTGCAAAATTGAAACCTAAAATGTGAAGGGCTGACTGTATAACAGTGTAGTGCAGAAAGGCCCTTAGTGTGATTCTTGTTTTTACATTAGAAACAGGACTCAAAATAGCCAAGATAAAACTTCTTAAAAGCATAGCACAGAAGCAAAAATCGAGAATCAAACAATTTCAAACAACTGTGACTAGATGACCAAAAACTGAAATGGGGAAATTGCACTGGAACAGCATCAGAACAAAAGTAGCACCGGGGGAAAATGGCATCAGAAGAGCAGCAGCTGCCAGGGAAAACTTAATATATAATGAGGAGGTTGCAAAACTCTGAATTTCTATCTGAAAATCAAAATTGGGACATTTTCAGCTCATCACTAGGCAATACAATAATGATATGTTGCACTTTTTTGGAGAGCATGGTAAGCTATGGTCAAAAACAATGATGAGTGTCTGTGCAACAAATTAAACAGAAGATGTCACTGGCGTATATATTATTTATTCATATTGCACCTTATTCCTTTTATTTCCAATATGCTCATGGTTTTCTTTAATCATTTAATTTATCTTTACAACAATACACTCTGGAAAGGATTAAAGAGAACCTGGCTTTCTCAAAATTATTGACTGAGTTTCTTGGTTGAAGAGTGAACTGAACGCCAACCAGCATTTAAAAGAATAATAGAATCTTAGAGTCGGAAAGGACCACAACAGCCATCTGATCCAACCCCTTGCTATGTAAAAACACACACAATTAAAGCATTCCTGACAGATACTCATCCAACTTCTTCTGAAAGAACTCCAAAGATGGAGAATCCATGGGCCAATCTATTCTATTGTCAAATCACTCCTGCAGTAGAAAAAAGTGTTTTCCTAATGTTTAGTGGAATTTCTTTTCTTGTAATTTGAACCCATTATTTTGTGTTCTAGCCTCTGGAGCAGCAGAAAAGATGGATGAGACTAATATACAGGTCTGTTACAATTTGACTTCAGATTGAAGGTGTGGGATGGGGATGGCTCTGATTGGCTTGATAGATCACCAGTGATTAGAGCTATACAGGAAGAGTGTGTATACATCAAATAAATAATTAAATGCTGGGTGCAAACACTCCCACATTGCTTATTCTTTCATATTACTTCTATAACCTCACATATAGTAACTTAGGCCATTTCCACACTACACTGTTATAGTGCTATTATTCCACCTGCAACATCCTGTGAAATCCTGGGGTTTGCAGTTAGGTAGGGGCCTCTAGAATTCTCAGCCAGAGAGGTCTTTGGCCTCAGTAAACTACAAAATCCAGAATCCCACAGGATGTTGAAAGTGGAATAATAGCACTCTAACAATGTAGGGTGGAAATGGCCTCTGGTTACAACTGTGTAGAGAGTGAAAGCAGTAGGACAGAAGATTCAAGTATGTAGTCCCCCTTTATCCTCAGTTTCACTTTCTAAGGTTTCAGTTACCTGCAGTCAACCTCTTCCCTCACAGACTCACTTCCCGTCTTCGTACCCTTTGCCCTGATCCTCCTCTGACATCTGGGAGATGGCATCCATGCAGTCTGCTCTGGGTGCTGCCACCCATGCCAGGCCTGCCTGCCCTCCTGCCACTTTAACTGCCCCTATGTCAACATCACCATCAGAAACAGCTGTGGTGTCACTAGAGATGTCACTAGTCCTCTAGTTTCTCAGGGACCATAAAGAGACTTCATACTACCTGGTAGTATGGAGCCTCTCTATGGTCCCTGAAAAGCTAGAAGGCCACTTCTGGTGACTGTATAAGGTTTGGTACTATCCACAATTTCAGGCATCCATTGGGGGCTGGTCTTGGAACATATCCCCCATAGATAAGTGGGGACTACTGTATATCTAACAATAAACCATTAAACCTACATAGTATCTTCAGTCTTTGTTCACCAGAGGTCTAAGATTACATAAATATGAAAGACAGAATTATACTTTCCATCCAGAAGGGATGAGTTTCTGGAGGTTAGCATGAAGGACGTTTGGATGAGTGTAAGAAAGCAAGTTGCACAGACTGTCAGTTAAACCAAGCATTTCAGTCTCTCCTGTGCTGTCAATCCCTCATTTTTCATAAGCTGCAAAGAAAAAATGGCAGAGTTCCAATCTGAAGCAGAAAGGTTAAGACTGTCAAGCATGTACCACTGCAGGTTTTTTTTTTTTTTTTTTAAATACAGAATACCAGCCAGGAACAGTATCTGCTGGGCTTAACCCTCAGAGACAGGATTTTCTCTTAGTGTGTGAGAACTTCATAACATAGGGCACTTAGATAAAACACACAAAAATCAAAATAAAAAATGCATTCCATGGGAAGAATCATGGAATCAAGCGCCTGCCAGCTATGTGGCAGTTTTTTAATTGAAGGTCTTTTGAGAACTGACCTGTCATAAATTGATAACTCAGACTGCTTGTCCTGAAGTAATCTGCATATATATTTTATCAAGCCACCTTTAAAACTGCTGAAGCAGCCCTGTTTAGTTTATGTTAAGAATATACACTGCTGGAAAAGGTTTGGAATGAAAGCCTGGAAGAGCATGAAATGCTGCAAGATTTGATCCTGTTCCATTAAGGTTTGGTTTCTTTCATCAAACCTTTGCTGACATTTGTTCAAAAGGGGAAAAACAAACAAAAAACAAAATGGTAAAGAAATTTGTGCTCTACTGACTGCAAAATCTCAACATAAGGAGAGATGGCACGGAAAAGGAAGATGTTGTTTGAAGACTTATTGATGCTCTTCTTCTTGAATACCATGTTGAATCCTATATTGGGCACTGATGAAAGTGGTCTTCATGTTCTGTTTCTACTCTCAGAGGCGGAGTTCTCACCTTTTCCTTCAATCAGCCATGCCTGATCCCTGGATGATTGGTAGGTTAGAGGGCCACCTCTGAGGAGCACTTCTAACTATCTATTGCTGTATTGGCAGAAGGCTGGACTCGATCGCCCTTGGAGTCTCTTCCAACTCTGTGAGCCTATAATAAATGGCTGGTAGGTGATATAATTGTTGTTGCATAACAAATTTTGTAGGGATCTTGCAGAGTTTCATAATATATATTTATCTAACATATACAGAGTATACATTTTAATAAGCATATCCCTTATTTGTTAAGAACAAGAAATATTAATATGGAATCCTAGAACTGGGCAAAACTTTAGAGGTCATCAAGTCCTGCCTCATGCTCAATGGAGGATCTAGAATGCAGATGTGACTATACCATTCCCCACAGACCATCCTGATGGGAGCCTAGCTCCTGCTTTAGATAAATCAAGTAAAAGAGAATCCTCTAACTTCTGAGACAGACTGTCTCAGAACTGCCAGTTCTCAGAATTCAGAATTGTCTCAGAACTCCTCTTCTTGTTAGAACATTTCTCCTAATGTTCACCTGAAATCTGCTTCCCAGCCATTTTGATACATTGGTTCTGTTCTTGTCTCTTTCCTCCTACAATAGAAAACAATTTGCTCCACTTCATATGTGGTGGTTCTCTAGATACTTGAAGATTGCTATCATGTTTCCTCTTAATTTTATTTTTTCCAAGCCAAAGGTTTTCCCATTCTCATAGGGCTACAGTTAATACCTTAAGTTATGGGTAAGGAATATGATCTGCATTCTACTATGACTACTAAATGTGTGCAGGGGGTAGTAAGAGCTACAGGTTATACATTAAAAAAACCCCAGCTCAGTGGATTAATATGGTGTTTGGTAGTACAGGAGAAGTAGGTTGAAGATGGCCTGCTTTGATTTCAAGGTAGAAAGGGTATGAAGTAGCTTATTTGTGGAAGTTCAAAGTTTGACAAGGAATATCCAGCAGTTTGACAGATGTTTGTTCATTTCCCCAACGGATTTGTCCAAGTTAGATTCTTGTTGACTCTTTTCTCCATTTGTGTTTGAGAAAACGTTTGTGCCAGGTCAAGGGAAACATTTAATATACATTTTACCTTAGCAGTAGTGTACCATGTTTGTCATTTTTACATGTAGCCACACATTTAACACGCAAGTATATTATTCAATATAATTAAAGATTCAACAGATGACATACATTGTATGAGGGAGCAGCTGCATGACACATTTGCCCTATAGCAGCAGAGCAAGAAGGTTCATGTTTGGGAGACTATGGGAAATGAAGCACAAAAGATTCATTTCCTATTATACCTGAGTATAACAGGTTGTTGAGTTGTTTATGAGATGATGACACTCACCTTTTAAACTTTTTTTTGTATTACCTCTTATTTGTTCACTTCTTACTTAATGAGATCAGCAGTGTTATAGACATGACAGATGAGAATGAATGACTTGGCTTTCTCCTGTGATTAATGTTTTGCTCCCAAATTAGATCTGAGCATCAAATGAATGCCCTTCCATCTGTGATCTTTGCCCTGAGCTAAAGAAGATTAAAAAAAAACAACTCTTAGAGGACACAGTGTACCTCCTTTTGTGTGAGAAATTAAAAATCAGTACTTTCAAAAGCATGTTAGAAACTTTGACCAAAGAAAAGTGGTAAATTTAGAAAATACAATCACTAAAAAACTACAGGAATTCTGAATGTAAGTGTCTTCCTTATTCTTGGGAACCACCTTGTTTTTCAGGAAGAGTTACATAGGCAAGAAGTTGCATAACCTGGTCCCTATTATGCCATGGCCCCTTGCTTTATGAGTAAAATTACACCCTCCCACCTACCCACCCATCCATCCACATTATGTATAAGTATGGTAGGGCTTGTGAGGCCTTAATAAAATTTCTTCAGTAGACAGATAGAGACACATATAGATTGGTTTGTGTCTGGTCTGTATTAATTTGCAATAAATTCAATCATACAACCATTGATGCCCAGCCTGAAACAATGAAACAAGATATATGACATTGGGTTAACTAAGGGCCACCTTTATTAAATTTAATAATTATTTAATTTGCATAGCTTGGAGGAAGCAGCAAGGAGGAGCAACTTGATATGGGTCCAGCTGAGGTCAGGTGACATACCATTGTCCATCCCCTCAGCCTTCCCTTGGGCGAGCCACCTGACCCCCTAGAGCAATCCAGTTATTTGAATTGCTCCCCGACAGCTCAAAGGGGAAGGTAACCCAGGAGTGACTCAAGCCGAAGTCCCAAGATCCTGTAGGCAAGAGTCCAATTCTCAGGGCAGCCTCCAGGGCAGCCTCCTTCACCATCCCCTGGATCACAGGACTTTAAAGAGGCAGATTCAGAGTCCTACCCTACACCCTAAGTGGATGGCCAAGGCATCCACCAGAGCTGGTATCTTTGCCCCTACCTGCCAGATGAGTACCTATTTGATGACCCAATGCATGCCAATTTCCCAATTCCATTCAGTGCAGTGTGGGGTAGGCAAAAAAACCCCAGCAAACCAGGGGGAAAAGTTCCTACTCAGCCCATGATTCAAAGAGACCATGTGTGGGGCGAGCAGGGTTTAAGTAGGCTGTCACCCCACCCATCATGTGGTGCATCCCAGTGAAATCTGTGCTAGCTGCAGACTTTGGTGGTCTCTTTCGAGGAGGGCAGCAAGGGGCCACGCATGTACAGATAAGCCTTCTCTCCAGTTTCTGAATCATTATGAGTTTTTTTAAAAGAAGAAATGTCATAAATACTTACATGTATTTTTCTGTACTCAATTTCCCTAGTATAAACTTTTTACTCACATTTTTCTCTAATGTGCACATTTCTGTATGCAACTATTCATGATAGATCCATGCTTGAACTCAGTGTTTTGAACTGAGAACAGCAAAATCCAGAGAAGTGAAGAATCTACATCCGAACTATGTTCTGGTCAAAACAGAAGTGAAAATTTGTCTGGATTACTAAAAAATGCAGACCAACTGAAATTCTGCTGTCTCACTGAGACCAGGTCTGGTCTGTAAGGCTAGCTGTTGCTCAGCCTATGCAATGAAATGCCAAAAATCTAATGACATCAATGAAATCGCAGCTGATTTGCTCCTATTGAGCTGGTCTCCTCTGCTGTGAAAGTGGCAAGCTAGAGAGGAAATTTCAGACCTTGTTTCCAAGGAAAAGACATGCATCTTTCAAGAAAACAGAGCCGTTTTGCTGCTGAGCTTCTGAGCTAAAGAAGATGTTAGGTAAAAGGATCTTTTAATCCTTTTAATCCACAATGTAACATACAGAGATATTGCTCTATGTCCTGCTTGTGACAGAAATATATGGGGGAGGTGGAAGGGTGATTGCAAGTTTTTTTTCCCACTAGCATACAAGGTCAGCATTAATTTTCATACAATAATAGTTGAACTCATTTATTCTAACAGGAGGCCAGCAGCTTGATGGGCAGTTGTTATCTCTGAATTATGAGCATTATTAGTTACAATTCCTGGAAAGCCTCCTATCCCCAAAGGCCAAAGTCAGGATCCATCTGCTAACTCAAAGGTGTAATATATTAAGGATTAAATGCAAAAACCTGACAAGTCAGGGATCAGATTAATCAGGAACCTGGTTTTTAAAGGTCTAATCTGAGAGACAGTCAATCATGTGAAACGCAAGGTTATTTGCTTAAGAAGGGAAAAGAGCTAGAAGAGGCTGGATGATAGTTAACAAACATCCTGTAATGAGCTTAGCTGCCTGTTTTGAACTTGACATTTCAGCTATCAAGGGGTTCAGAGCTCAGGAAATTCTGATCACAAAGCTGGAAAGATCTTATGGATTTTCAGGCTATGGTTAGGATGACATCTGTCAGAGATGCTTTAAGTGGAGCATGCTCCACTTAGAACAGTAGGTTGGAATAAGCAACACATAAGGTCTCTTCCAGCCCTTCAGCCATGAATATTATTGGCTTATTAGCTTTTTAATCATATCATTCCATGTAGAGAGATGTGTGGGTACTGGGTGACTCACAGAACTATAAAAGCTTGGCTACTTCATACAAGCAAGAAACCAGAAAATCTGGTGCACACTAGTAGTCCAAGACTGCCTGATAAGTAAGGGTAAAATTGAGCATTTATTTTATTTCTCTAAAATATTTATATAGAAAATGTATAAAAATATACTCAAGGAAACAAACAAACAAACAAACATAAATATTAAAAGCATGAAGTAATAATATTTGTCCAAACTATGGCCAATGAAAATACAATATCCTTTATAAATTAATGGCCATTTCCACACGTGGCGGTGGAAACGCCCTGTGCCGGTACTTACCGGACTTCTTGGCTCGACGCTGTAGTCCAGGCTGCTCCGGAGCAGTGCATGGCCGCCGCTCCACATTGCTCCGGGGACGAAAATGGTGGCTTCTGGTTGGTGGAGGCTCTCTGAACCAACCGCTGAAGCTCGCCAGCCTAAAGCCCACCCCTGGCAGATCTGCAGGCTCGCGCTGGTGTAAGCCTGAAAATCTGCACCGGAGCGCCGGAACGGAGTGGTGCACCCCGTGCTTTTGAAAGACCTGTTTAAACAGGTCTTTAAAAAGCACGCTGCGCAACCACTTCTGGACGTTCTGGAGCGGACTGAGGTGCAGAATTACAAAAAGTATCCAGACCCAGTCCACTCTACGGTGCAGATGTCCTCTTTGGAGGATGCTCTGCACCATTTTTTTTAGCCCGTGTGGAAATGGCCAGTGTTTTAATCCAGCAGCAGTAAAGAAATGAAAATGAAAATGAAAAAAAACCCCAACAATGGTGTGCCTACACGTGCTTGGTAAAAGGATAGTTCCCTAACAAAAAGGCAAAGAGTGAGCAAGCTAGGAGGGGCTCTTTGGACAGACTGTTTTAATCCTGGAGCCACTACCAAGAAGGCTCTGTCCATTGGTCCACTGTAGTTTTGATAATATCAAAGTTTATTTGATAGCAGATACTATCAAAGTTTAGGTAACTTCATGGGTAGAAATTACTCTTACATTACTTTGTAAACATTTTTGTACTTTAAAGATCTGTCCTAGACATTTTGGTACTTTAAAGGCCACTAGCTATGCTGGTTGGGCGATTCTGGGAGTTGTAGTCCCCCAAAGTAATTTTTCCAAGTTCTGAAGACAACTAACCTTTAAAGGATAATTGTATGTCTCTCCCTTTAAATGTGATACAAGATGTATATTCTAAAATAGGCATGGTAATTTTACAGTAGCTAGAGCCAGGGTAGTATAGTGGTTTGAGCATTGGAACCCTGGAAACCAAGGTTCAATTCTCTGCTTGGCCATGGAATCCCACTGAGTGAACTTGGGTGCATCACACAGTCTCAATTCTAGAAAACCCCACGATAGGTTCATCTTAGGGTGGCCATAAATCAGAATTTATTTGAAGGCACACAAAAAACAAACAGCAGCAGCAGCAGCAGCAAAGACAACTGAATCCTCATGCAAATTCACCTCATAATATTACTGTATATGAGAATACTTATCATAGTTTCCCTCATAAATAGTTTAACTCATCACAGAGGAAGATGAGTTCACCACAGTATAAGTCAGGTCACACATAGAATATGATATTGGTCTTTGGGAATTCCACTGGCCATTTTAGAGTGAGGCTTGAAATGAGAACTGATTCCAGAATGTAAAATATTTTTTTTTCAGAATTTAATACTTGAAAACAACAAGTTTACAATTCACCTTGGGACAGTGTTTTGGGAACCGGAGTGCTTGTTTCTCTGGTCTTTGGAAAGCATTCCTTAACAAATCTGGGGTTATCTAATGACACACCCTTGTCATTTCAAAATTTTTGAAAAGACCAAAAGAGAATCATAACTTGCCAATGAATCTGAGGCTGAAACACAAACTGAGATTGGAACACATATTTGAGTACAAAACCACTAAAGTAAAGTATGAGGAACATATGGCTCTCCAGAGGTTGCAGGTTTATGGCTTCCATCTGCCCTAACCAGCATACCCTGAGAAGTATTATGGGAGCTGCAGTTCAGAAACTTCTGAATTTTGACATACTGTCCATCTCTGTACTGGAAAACAAAGGGAAAATACACTCATGTCTCCATACAAACACTGATAATCTATAGTAATGCTTCCACCCAAAAATTGTCATTCCATTTTCCACCAGCTTCCTCACACTCACCTTAAAATGAGTTTTAAGGTGTATTATCTCCTAAGGAAGTATTATCTCATTGTATCTTCACAGCTACCGATGTGACTGTAAGTTAGTTAAAAGAAACTGGCTGAAGGTTATCCAGTGGGCTTCATGCCTATGGAACCCACTAAATAACCTTGAGCAAGTCACACTCAGCCTCAGAGGAAGGCAAAGACAAATATTCTCTGAACAGATCTTGCCAAGAAAACCTTGTGATAATTTCACCTTAGGACCACCATAAGTTGGAAATGACCTGAAGGCACACAACAGCAACAATAAGTGAAAAGTCAACTTTTCCAGACTTATGGAATAAATGTTGATTTTATCAGTGTCTCAGCATTGATCACCATAACACTAAAGAGGATGTGCTTAAGGACATATCTGAGGTCATGTCTACTACAGTAATATTAGCAGGGAAAGTGTAATTTATTACTAGCTACCTGATTTTTTTCACTGCAGATTAAAGCATTGAATGGCTAATAAAATGAAGCTCTGTGTCAGAAACAACCAGCACTTGTAGCTTCCCTAAAAGACAGCAGTGCAGGTGATAAACTGGAACAACTCTTTCACTCTTACTGTTTTACACGTGGAAAACCAACATAAATTTCACAAGGGCAACCATCTATATCATCTCACTGAGTGGAAAGGAGTATTTCTCCACATATTGGTACAGATGGGTTGTTCAAACATACATGACAATATGCAGTAAAATGAATGCAGTGAAAAGATTCTTTATTCCACTTTTGCGTAAATCTCTGGACTTAGGGTTTTCAGCAATGTCAGCCCAGCATCCAGCTCTTTATGTGCCTTATCAGAAGATAATTTGTGGTCTCTGTTACTTCTCCAGATACAGTGCCCTTTGAAGGATAATGCTAAGGAGTACTAAAAGCCTTTCTATGGGGTAGGTAATTGGGCAGACTTATTACTCTAAAGAAAGCAGGCAGAACCATTCATGTCTCTAGAGGGAGAGATTAAAAACCTGAAGAACTATAAACTATCTTCATCAAAGAGGACGTGTTCAAGAAAGGAAGGGAGAAGAAATATTCCCAAGACTTCTATATAAAATAGAATCAGCCTTTTTTTTCCCCTCCCAAAGGAAAAAAAAATTAATTGTTAGCACACAACAAGTATTTGCCTTATAGAGGAAGCAAAGAGACAATGGAAAGCAAAGTCCATGTAACTTTATATTGTCAATAATGGCTAATACAAATCACTTTGATGTATTCCTGAAATTTTTACAGCCCTGTGTTTTGAGCAGCGTCTTTGTATTCCTCTGCTATTCGGCTGCACGCAGCCATAATGAAATGCCAGATATGCTGAAGTCAAAAGCAAACTTCAAAGACAAAAAAGTCAAACGCAAAACTGTAAAATGGAAGTTGGGCACAATGAATGGATGAAGAAGTCTCAACCCTGAAAGACAGAAATTCTCTCTCTCTCTGTCTCTGAAGCTTACTGAAGCAAGCATTGACATTTTCAGGCGCGGGGGAGGCTCCATCCTGCTGTTGTGTCACAACCCTCAACGCACATTAGTGACTCCATCCAGCTGTTGCATCACCTAGCCTCACAACCCATAATCTTTCCACAGGAAAGGTTTGTGGCAGGGATCCTCCACAAGCAGTCCAGGCTCCCTTGCTGTACACTTTCTCCAGTACCATAGTGGCATTCATTGACAGGGACATGACAGAGAAGGTGGTTCCAGTCAGTGTGTTTCCACATTCTCCCACATTATGGGCCTTTCCACACTACACTGTTAAAGTACTATTATTCCATTTTCAACATCCTATGGAATCCTGGGGTGTGCAGTTTAGGGAGGGACATTTAGAATTCTCAGCCAGAGAGCTCTTTGGCCTCAGTACAAAGTACAAACCTCAGAATTCCAATGATGTTGAAAGGGGAATAATAGCACTATAACAGTGTAGTGCAGAAAGGCCCTATGTTAGCATGAGAAAAGCTGAATAGGACTAGAGTTCCAGAGGTCACGAGGATCTTACACCAGTATTTGCCTGCCACATAGGTACTGTCATGCCCTGCTTCCAGAGCATGGACTCCATCTCAGAGCCTGAAGCAGGGGCACACCAGAGACTGAAACAGGAGGCATACCAGGACCTGCTGTACCGAGAGAGTTACAGTGCCAGAAACAGAACAAAGGGCAGTGCCAGCTCCAACAGAGACTCCTGCCTCTTCAGATACAGAAGAACACTTACCTAGACCTAGCTTTGCACAGCACAGGCAGCAAAGAGAGACCCAGTATTGCTTTTTCAGAATTTATAACCAGCAACAATCAATCAAGGCACAGCTGTGCTAGGCTTTGGGTCTATTTATCAGGCATCTTTCCCCTTCAGGAGTTGTCAGATCTTATTTGACCTTCTACCGTGCTGGATACCTTGACGAATGCTTGGATTAACCTTGGACACTCCCTTGCCATGAAACCCTGTGGGACTTTGTTTATGTTGGACTTTATGACTCCTTGCTTACTGCCTGGAAGTAAGTAACAAGCTTGGAGTTATTCAGTTTGCTTTGTTTGTTTAATCAGCTGTGCCGGGACTGAGATAGGACAGGTACAATTAAATATGCCATCATCTTTGCACGTTTTGTCAGAGCCTTTGTCATTTTGGGCATGTTTCCCAATTGCTGGGGCAATATAAGTGAAATACGAAAAACTCTAGAATTCTACTGGGTACATGATACTGGCCACATTCCCTGGGGGATTATGTGAGTTGTAGTCCAAAGAAGTAACTTCCCCATGCTCTTAGCAGGACTTATGTACACACCTACATCTCCTCAATAGTTTAGATGCATAGTGCTTGTGTTGCACTGAAATAGTCTTGGATATTACATGGACCTATTATTGCATTCCTTAGAAGGCCACACTGCAGCTGTAGACTAACAGTTATACTCAGTATGCAGAAGGAGGTCCAGAGTGGTATGTGGGGAAAATAGCTAAGAATCTCTAAAAGAAATTCTACCCACACTACAATCTGTAGGATTCTGGTGAGTGGGGGATGGGGAAGAACAGTGTAAAAATGCTTTAAATATTGCTCACATTCTTGGACTTTCTTCATGTAGACATGAAATTGTGTCAGAAAACAGGACACACTGAGGTATCTCCATACCCTCTGACATTTCACAGATGAAAACCAGGGCATATATGGCCAAGCAACATCAGAATGTGAACAAGATAACAAAACTTATTAATGAGAAAGAACATGCAGGCTAAGAGAGTCTGCAGAAGTTTGCTTTTGCCTGAATCTACCGGGAAGTGGAGGTTTCTTCCCCTTTCTCTCTTCTTGCCCCTGCTGAGGCAATTGAGTGCAAACTTGTTTTGCATTTTGAGCTCAGTTGGCAGGGAGAAAGTGGGATGAGGACAGAACATATGAGATATATTAAAAGCAGTTGAAAAAGTGGTATGAAGATGGATTAATCAGACATAAAAGTCCACACCCTCATCTCCTCCTCTATGCTGAGTTAACTGAGCGCAAAAGATTCTGGTTGCTTCAAATCAAGCTGAGGACAAAGGGTATGAGAAGAGAGAAACTGGGACATTTCAAAAGCAGCCGAAAAAGTAGGATGACAGAGGATTAGTTGGTATTGTCCTTGCCAAATCAGGGCAGTTGAAGGATTTGTGGCGGGTTTCAGTGCCTAGCTCTTGATCATCTTGGCATTCCATCCAACTTTCAGAAAAGAAAATTGGGATATGTGTAGGAGAGAAACACCAGAGTATAATCAAAAGTGTGTGACCAGGCAAAAAGAGGGCAAAAGCAATAAAAAAAAGAAAGAAATACATAAAGCTGCTATTTTAACCAAAGATATCTTGGACTTTAGGTACTGAGGTTAGGAAAGCCTGAAAAAAACTCTGAATCAATACATATAGTACTCTTTCTGTATGTGTACAGCTTAGTCTCCAATATTTGACAGATGAAAATCAAATGTGCCTGCCTAAATAAAGTAGGGAAAAAGAGGAATAAGAAACGAGAAAGGAATGGTGGCAAATGCAAGTGGGGTGAGTTGAAGGAGGCCAAAGGAGAACTCCAGGGGAGGGGAGGAGGAAGGAAGAAGAACAAGGAAAAGAGAAAGAGAAGAAGGGAAATTCACTGGGGATGAAGAACAGCCACTTTTTATTCTCCACTGCACAATAGAACAGTAAGAAGGTACAGTAGCAGATACATAACTGCACAATTAGGGTGGTGTAGCACAATCACTATCTTTCTCTGTGAATCTAGATTTATGTTATGGAAGTACAATGTAGGTTTTTGCCCATAATGTTTCTAAGTTTGGCTAAGGTCCTGCCACAAAGCAGACTCTATTTCTTATGACTTGTCAACATACCCAGTTGGCCAAAAATAGGGACCTCCAAAGATAACATTAAAGCATGAGCAAATACATGAATTGTACTCTAATGAGGAGAATGGGGCAGTACATATTATGGGCCATTTCCGCCCTAGACTGTTATAGTGCTGTTATTCCACTTTCAACATCCTATGGAATTCTGGGGTTTGCAGTTTAGGGAGGGACCTTTGATACAGTGGTAGGTACAGCAGTTGGTAGATACAGTGGTTCTTCACAAACTAAGGACTTGCGGAAGCATGACACAGACTGGGCACTGAATCCCAAAACATCTGGAGAGCAAAAGGGTCAATAATTATTTAAGTATCCTCTCATTTATTGCTAGAGGTCTTTCCACACCACTGTTATAGTGCTATTATTCCACTTTCAACATCCTGTGGAATTCTGGGGTTTGTAGTTTACTGAGGACAAAGAGCTCTCTGGCTGAGAATTCTAAATGCCCCTCCCTAAACTGCAAACCCCAGGATTCCATAGGATGTTGGAAGTGGAATAATAGCACTATAACAGTCTAGTGCAGAAATGGCCATGGTAGCATGTTTGGGGACAACAGAGCAGGCATGTGGCACAAACAATTTAGTTTACTTACATCTTGTGACTGCTTCTTAGTCCACCTTCTGGTGTCTCAAATGATTGCCTAATTCTGTCTAATTCTGGTCTTGAACGCATGGGAAACATGTATTTGGCAATATTTCCTCAGTGAGATAAGGTCACTGCCAAGATAGGTGAAACCAAACTTATTAATTTATCTTATCAAAGAGGTGAAAATATCATCTGTGATTTGCAATTCACTGTTATTCATTATCATTGTAATTCATTATTCATTATTCACTGTTACTTATTATCACTGCAAAATTTACTGTTATTCATGAGGATTTTTCTTCTTTTGCAAAATAATTCATACTAACAAGACAATGGACAAATTCTTTCCATAATAACTTTTCTACTTATTATGGAGAGAGTTCATAAAATGTGTGAATGATCCACAGCCATAGTTAATGAGTCTGCTATTTTTTTGCTTAGAGGATTACAGGTGGCTAGAGGATTCAGGGATTTGTAGTCCAAAAGAGGAACTTTTCTGAGCTGTGAAAAGCACTTTCCAGCTGGTAAATTGCTTGCATAGGAAATAGAGATGGGCCAACCAAATCCTCAGATCCTCGAATCCTCGGCAAGGATTCGAGATTTGCGGATCCGAATCCTCACACTAAAATAGGTGAACCAAATCTTTTGAATCCACCATAGTTTGTTTTTAAAAATTGGCGCCGCCGCGGCATGTCAAAGGCCAGATTGGCTGGCTGCTTGTGGGGCTGCCTGTGGCCCGCTGGTGGGGCTGCCTGTGCCCACTCCTGGGACTGCCTGTGCCCACTGGGCAGCCTGTGCCTGCTCATGCTGCCTGTCCCTGTGGCTGCCTCCCTCTTCAAGGTAATAATCTCTATTCTTTTGACTTGAGATGGAGGGTAGGAATTATTAAGATGGGACTAGAGACTTGACCTGAAAGTTCCTTGCAGGTCTTGAGACTAGACTTAAGAGTAGAGAATTGACTACCGGACTAGAGACTGTTTTTTTTTTAAGTGCCTTCCTTGTTGCAGGACTTGAAACTCGTCAAATTCTGCTTCAAAAACACTTTTCAGTAAGTGCTTTCTCTCCCTTGCTTTTTAAACCCTTTTTTAAAAAAGGATTCAGAAGATGTGAGATTCGTGGATTTCCCGGAACCTTCCAGAGATTTGGATCCGGATTCAGATTCGGAAAATTCTGGATTCATCCCATCCCTAATAGGAATACTCTAAGATATGTCACCCATACTCCATGTGCCATGTGCTTAAGGGCACATGACATAAATTCTGGTCAGAGCTTGGTTGTGATATTCCTGTTGTTTTCTAGCTATACAAAAAGGAAGACAGGTAGGGGGAGACTCACCTTCCACACATACTGTCCATATTCTGCACTGGAGAACTTACATAGAAGTGTGTGTAAATGAGAAGGCCACCCGAGAACTTAAACACTGAGCCTTGGTTCACTCTTCCACAGGAAATAAGCTTAGTAGCATAGTAGCAATAGGAATGGCATATGCATTTCTATACTGCTCATCAGGTAAGTGCTCTCTAAGCAGTTTACAATGTGTTATCATAGAATCATAGAATCATATAGTTGGAAGAGACCCCAGGGGCCATCGAGTCGAACCCCTGCCATGCAGGAACACCCATCAAAGCATTCCCAACAGATGGCCATCCAGCCTCTGCTTAAAAACCTCCAAAGAAGGAGACTCTACCACACTCCAAGGCAGCATATTCCACTGCTGGACAGCTCTGATGGTCAGGAAGTTCTTCCTGAGGTTCAAGTGGAACCTCCTTTCCTGCAGCTTGAATCCACTGCTCCTTGTCCTACTCTCTGGAACAGCAGAAAACAAGCCCACTCCCTCCTCGACATGACATCCCTTCAAATATTTAAACATGGCTATTATGTCCCCTCTTAACCTTCTCATACAGACTAACCATATCCAGCTCCCTAAGCCATTCCTCATAGGGCATAACTTCCAGACCCTTCACCATTTTGGTCACCCTCCTCTGGACATGCTCCAGATTGTTGACATCCTACTTGAATTGAAGTGCCCAGAACTGGAGACAGTATTCCAAATGAGTCCTAACCAGTGCAGAATAGAGTGGTACCATTACCTCCCTCGATCTAGACACCATACTCCTATCGATGCAACCAAGAATTGCATTGGTTTTCTTTGCTGCCACATCGCATTGCTGACTCATGTTCAGCTTGGGATCTACCAAGACTCCTGATCCATTTCACATGTACTGCTATCCAACCACACACCCCCATCCTATATTTGTGCATTACATTTTTTCTGCCTAAGTGTAGGACCTTACATTTGTCTCTGTTGAAATTCATTTTGTTAGCTTTGGTCCAGCTCTCCAATCTGTCAAGGTCATTTTGAATTTTTATCCTATCTTCTGGTGTATTAGCAACCCATCCCAATTTGGTGTCATCTGCAAATCTGATCAGCATGCCCTCTACTCCTTCATCCAAGTCATTGATGAAGATGTGGAATAGCACTGTGCCCAGAACAGAACCCTGTGGCACCCCACTAGTCACTTCTCTCCAGGATGAAAAGCAGCCATTGGTGAACACCCTTTGGGTTCGGTTGGTCAACCAATTACAAATCCACCTAACAGTAGCCCTGTCCAGCCTGCATTTTACTAGCAACTTTGCAAGAATGTCATGGGGAACTTTATCAAAGGCCTTACTGAAGTCAAGATATACCATGTCTATAGCATTCCTTTCATCTATCAAGCTTGCAACCCTATCATCAAAAGAGATAAGATTAGTCTGGCATGACTTATTTCTGAGAAATCCATGTTGACTTTTAATGATTATGGCATTTTTTTCTAAGTAATTACAAACTGACTGTTTAATGATCTGTTGTAGGATCTTTCCTGGTATTGATGTCAGGTTGACCGGGCGATAATTATTTAAGTCTTCTTTTTTCCCCTTCTTGAAGATGGGGACAATATTTGCCTTCCTCCAGTCTGCTGGGACTTCTCCTGTTCTCCAAGAGTTCTCAAAGATTATTGCAAGTGGTTCAGAAATGACTCCTTCCAGTTCTTTTAATATCCTTGGATGTAATTCATCTGGTCCTGGAGACTTGAATTTATCCAGTTTAGCCAGATATTCCTGTACTACTTCTCTATTTATTCTGTGCTGCATTTCGCTCACTTCGTCACCTGCTCCCCATCCCCCAGGTTGAGTACTTCTATCCTTTTGGGAGAAAACTGAGAGAAAGAAGTTGTTGAGTAGTTCTGCCTTCTCTCTTCCCCCTGTTATTAATTGGCCATCTTCTCCATGCAATGACCCTATCATTTCCTTCTTTTTCCTTTTGCTGCGGACATATCTAAAAAAGCCCTTTTTATTGTTTTTGATGTCTCTGGCAAGCCTGAGTTCATTCTGCGCTTTACCTTTTCTGACCTTCTCCCTACATCTCCTGGATATTTGCTTGAATTCCTCTTTAGTTTTTTCCATTTCCTGTACATGTTTCTTTTAACAGTTGAGAGTTCTTTAGACACCTGCCATTTTTCCTCCTTATTGGCACAGTTTTCAATTGTGCCTTCAGTGTCTCTGTTATCTAATTGCCCCCAACAAGCTGGGTACTCATTTAACTGACCTGTGGAAGGATGGAAGACGGAGTCAACCTGGAGCTCAGCAGGATTGAACTCACAACCTTGTGGCTGCAGTACCGGGATTTAATCACTGTGCCATCAGGCTCTAGTAGCACCAGGGCTTGCAGGGTTGAAGTTCTGGAACACGTTAATTAGCAGGAGTTATGTACCTTGAAAATGACTTGAAGGCACAAAGCAGCAACAACAACAACGGCATCACCGGCTACCCCACTCAAACTTCTCAACTCTTCTGTGTTTAGTTGCAGTTTAGCTACGTCACTGTAACTGGGGTGGTGGTGTCTGATAGTAGTAGTGAATTTTTGAGAACTGCCCATGTACACATCTAATGTTATTTTGGTGGCAACTGGTCCCCTGAACCAACTATTAAGCTCCATCTCCTTTTAAAAGCTTTCTAATGGAAATTTAAGCTGCTCAAACTGGTTTGCTGATATGATCAGTGCAACTACCTGCTTGTTTGGACTGCCCTAAGGAGCTATGGGGACTGTCAACATGACAGCCTGTACTTTAGAAACTGAGAAATAATTTAACATAGGGCAATGAAAACCATTACAAGCACAATAACCTTTCCATACTACTCTCAGTAACATCTTGGAAATGTTACCTTTTTTTTTTTTTTTTTGGAGTACAACTTCCAGACTCCACCCCAAACTATTATGGCCAAAATGTAACTTTTCCAAATTTTTCTTTTATCCATCAGTTTTCTGTATCAGGTGTTCAATAGCAGTGCTAACTGATTTTTGAGAGCTTGGCTACATATTACTCTTCCCCTTGCCACCATAATACTCACAACTCTTGCTTCTCAGACTTTCCTCTATCATGTGTTGTGTACTCCCTCTGGCTCTTACTACACATCAGGATACAGGTAGGCATACTTAGTACACATTTTGCAGCCAGCAGAAGCGGTAGCCAAGCCACTATGAAGGATGCTGAGCAATATGATAAAATAAAAATGGGAGCAAGGATTTGGTATAATAGTACGAAGTGAACAGTATGAATATGTATACCCAAATTTATATCGGTGAGCACTAGTTGTAAAATTAAAATAGAGCTTCTATAAGATTTCACATATGCATTATTATATCCTGGTTAGGTTATCTAAAATGTTCCCAGTGGCCACAAGCCAGTGCTGCAGGTGTAGGAAGCAGAGGCCTTGTTCGTTCACTGTGGTTTCACTTGCTTGTCGGTTAGAGCGTATATCATACATACAGTCAGCAATGGTAGTGTCATTTCATGTTACAAATTACAACTAGATCCCTTAACTGTTTTGTTAGGGCACACAAAAAAAGTCAGATTCTTAAAGATGATAACAGTTAATATGTTAACTGCAAAAGACACAGTTTAGTGGCATGGCTTGAGGGTTAGATTAGGACTCTTGGAGACTACAGTTCAAATCCCCATTCAAGCACTGAAAACCACTGGGTGAACTTGGGCTAGTCACACTCTCTCAGCCTAAGAGGAAGGCATTGGCGAATTTCCTCTGAATAAGGCCATTTCAACACTGCACTGTTATAGTGCTATTATTCTACTTTCAACATCCTGTGGAATTCTGGGGTTTGTAGTTTACTGAGGCCAAAGAGCTCCCTGGCTGGGAATTCTAAATGCCCCTCCCCAAACTGCAAACCCCAGGATTCCATAGGATATTGGAAGTGGAATAATAGCACTATAATAGGGTAGAGTGGAAATGGCCTAAATCTTGCCAAGAAATCCCCACAATAGGTTTGCCTTAGTGTTACCATAAGAAGAACTGGCTTGAAGGCACAACAGCAAAACAGGTTAACTGCAATCTGCTTTATGCTGGGAAATTCCACGCAGATCATGAATGGAGCAACAGAAACAAAAGATCTATATGTTATGAACAAAGCATCTTGCTATAAGGCACTGTGAGATGGCTACCAGGATTCTGACAGATTTATGAAAAGAAATGGTCTCTTCTTCTTTCTTATTAGAGTGCATAATTCATTGATTAAAGATGTGACTTTGGCTATATCATCTCTGAAATGACTTTTTATTTTATTTATCAGCATTTCTCTCTCTGTGTATACACACACACACACACACACACACACACACACACATGCATATTCAGTGATGTATTTAAGTCTTTTACTCCGAGACTCAAGTCAGGTCTCAAGTCTCTACCTTCAAGTCTCAAGTCAGGTCTCAAGTCCTTGAAGATACTTTCAAGTCTCAAGTCTGGAAGTCAACTTTATACCCCAACTAAAATTCCAGAATTGTTGGATAGAGTGAAATAAATCCAGTTTTAACAATTTAAGCAGTGGGCTCTCCACCTTTGCAATTTTGCCATCTGCAGCTTCAGAAGTGGGGAACAGGATCCTATTTTACTCACCATTACTGAAGATTCAAAAGCTTTAGAAGGAAGGATCCTTCTTCTTCAAGCCTGTTGCCTAATACATTTGCTGTTCCCCTCTGAGAAACGCACCCTGCACTCTGGGAGTGAGTCTTGTCTTTTGCTCTTAGGAAACGTTTTAGAAGGCTCCTCTGATATGCTGCAGGAACAGGCTGCTGAGCAGACCTTAAGCCTGCTTCAAGCCCATTGCCTAACCTGTTTGCTGTTCCCCTCTGAGAAATGGACCCACACTTTGGGCTTGAGAGAGATTGCCATGTGACTAGTAAGCAAAAAGAGATGGCGGTGTTATTCAAAGTCATAAGGTTTCTGGGTGAAGGCATTATGTTACTGAACAAAGGGCACCAAGTCAGTTATTAAAAATATACAAGTCTCAAGTCGAGTCAAGTTAGTGCATCATTTATGGCCAAGTTGAGTCCAAGTTGAGTCACTTAAGTGATTTAAGTCCGACTTGAGTCCAAGTCTATCAACTCAAGTCCACATCACTGTGCGTGCGTGTGTGTGTGTGTGTAGATAGATAGATAGATAGATAGATATTTGGGGGGAGACATTGCAATGCAGAACATTCCCCATAAGGAAGCCTCTTTTTTTTGGCAGCAATTTTGTGACTCTGAGACTGGCTTCCCAGGAGGCATGGGCCCCTCATTTGAGAAATTAAACTTTTCACACTATTATTTTTGTATTTATTGTGGCTTAACTTGCACGCAAATAAAAGATGCAAAGTACATCTTTTACAGAGACAAACATTTCTGTAGCAATAGAGATAAAGGGAATACACTGAAATTGATATAATCCTTTAACAGAAAAGCAGCCTGTACTTAACAGAAGGGTGTGTGTGGAATGCTAGCAGCATACATAGATCTGGAATGCAAATTTTGGGAGGTTAAACATTTCTGCCCTTGGGAAATTTGAATTATAAAGCTATGTTTTATTTTCTTTAAGCTGTTCTCAAGCTGATTTCAAACTGTATATGTCTCTCTTAATTTTCCCGTCTTTGGGTTTGGAGTGATCCCCTTCTCAGGCTGAAGTGGAGCTTACTGTAAGTGCTCAGTTCAGCAGAATTCACTTCAAGAATTAATGTCAAAGACTACTTTGATAATGTTGCCTTCACTAAAAGAGAACATTGCCAAATGATCTTAATAATTTTTATTCCTTTTTAGTTGTATTAGGATATAAAAGTATTAAGCAGCAATTACATATTATCTAGTATGTAGATTGCTGCAATTTGGATTCATGAATAAGGGATGTTTTAATAGAGCAAATAGAAGCACAGCTCTTTTTATTTTTAATTAAGTAGGTGCTATGAAATGCTTGGAACTACATGGTTTTTAAATTTTATCACCAAGGATTTAAATATTTAGAAGGAAATCTTAGGTTAAAAGTGGCAAATTCTCAGAATCATAAATCTTATCAGCTACTGGCTGCAAAACAATGGGATGCATATGTACTGTTGCTGCACAGTCCAGTCCAGATTAAATCTGGCAGCTCTGGAAGTGCAGCAGCTCTGCACAAAGTATTCTGATCCTTTAGTCTTCTAAAGCGACAGGCTGACAGAACTTTCATAGACTAGGTTCAGACAGATCTAACAATGTACTCATGTACATTTAGCTAGTTGTTTCTAAATTCAGTCCAATGGCTGCTTTTTAAAGTCCTGCTGTGTTTGAGATCTGGTGCTTCAAGGAACATCCTTTTCCACATATATTTACCAGAACTTTGAGATCTTCTTCTGAGTCCCTGTTTTGTGTGCCACTGCTGGGTGACATTTAGGGCCCTTACATACCACACAATTATAGCACTATCATTCCACCTCAACTTTCATGGCTGCAATCCTACGGGTTCCTGGAGGTTGTGGTTTGGTAAGGAAGTTAAGAGCCAGAGTGATGTAGTGGTTTGAGCATTGGACGAGGACCCTGGAGATCAGCGTTTAATTCTCCATTCAGTCACAGAAACCCCCTGAGTGATCTTGAGTGCATCACATTATCTCAGCCCCAGAAAACCCTGTAATAGTTTCACCTTAGGGTCACCATAAGTTGGAAATGACTTGAAGGCACACAACACCAAAGTACTAGAAGTCTCTGGCTGAGAATTTTAAAAGCCCCTCTCTAAGCTGCAAATCACAAACTTCCATACAATGGAACCATGTTAGTTAAAATGAAATCATAAAACTATAACTGTGCAGTGTGGAAGGACCCTTTGCAAGTAGTTAATAAGGAAAAGGGCCCTTGGGTGGTAGTACCTCAGCTTTGAGAGACTTTCCCAGTGGCATCTCCCATGATCTCACTTCCATGCCAGCTAAAGACCTTAAAAAACCCCAGTTTCTATTTTTGTCATTTGTTTCTACACTATTCTAAAATGAATTGCTGTTAACTTTTGTAAAATCGTCTATAGCCCAGATCTGACATTGTGCTTGCATAGCATAAATCTGCACTCACATAGTTAGGTGGTATAAGCATTATACCACCCTTCCACTGAACACCAACACTGTGCACTGCTTATTGTTTATTGTCCTGTTGTATAACAGGAGATGTATAATGGCTGTGTCTGTAATTCCAGTGAATCAAGTGGTATATTGAAGACACTAACAGTTAAACATCACTAAGTATGTGTAGCCACATGTACAACAGTTACCTTTGTGGAAATCCCCTAACAAAACTGTAAACTGAAAATGGACATTACACAGTAACCAAAAAAGTACAAATGCATGCATAAGGGAACCTGTGTGTACATAAAACATCAACAGGATTGCAGCTTATGAATTTTAAATTTTCTTCTATCCTTTTTGCAAGCTATCTCATGCTATCCAGTTATAGGGAAGCCTATAAAATGTCTAAAACAAAGACAGAACCAAATGCTGTCATGCATGAATGAGTCAATGATGTTAGACATAAATCCATGAATATCAATGTAACAAATAAAAAATCAACAGAATAAGCAAACTGCTTCCATTAAGATATAATGTGGCCTTAGAAGGCCATTAATAGGAGTGTGCCAGAGAGGGACTGAATCAGCATGTTGTAATGGTTTGAGTGCTGGATTCTGGGAGTCCAGGGTTCAAATTCCCACTCAACCATGGAAAACCACTGGTTGACTTTGGGCAAGTCACACACTCTTTTCTTCAGAGGAACTCAATGACAAACCTCCTCTGAAGACTTCTTGCTAAGAAAACCCTATGATAGCCTTGTCTAAAGGTCAATATAAGTTGGAAATGACTTGCAGGCGTACTATACACAGATATTGGGGAAGAGAGTGAAATGCCCCTTCAACTTTCTTCCCTGTGCTCTTTCCCTTAATGCAAGTTTCTTCCAGCATCATTCCTTTCTGATAGTTGAGCCCCAACACTAGGGGAAAAAGTTGCTTTTTATGAACCACAATTCTCAGAATTGCTCAGTCAGTACCTGGTCATACTGTCTAAGAGAGTCTGGGAATTATTCTCCAGAAAAGGAACTTCTACTAGGCTCTGTTAAAACCGTCTTGGAAGCAAACTTCTTAAGCAGCAGAGTTGGGTGGGGTAAAGCATGAGTAGATCAAGTTCTTCTCCAACCACACTCTTTTCTAGAGAAAAGTATCTCATGATTTCTACTGTTGAGTGATCAGCTTGGAGACGTGGGTTAGTCTTGCACTAGGGTGGGACGGAATGCTAATCCTAGGATCAATTGACAGAATATGTACAAGAACAAGGTGGAACTACTTGGCTCTCTCACTTCTCCAGGAGAAAGGAAGATTCAAGATATTCAGGAGACAGAGTTGTGCGGGCAAGAGAGAAGGAGATGAGAGATCGCAGATTAGGGATTTTACAAACATTTGGGGGTTTGAAAAGTCTGTGCATTGCTACTATCTTATTAAGTCTGAAATTCCCTAAGTCTTCTTCCTATTTTATTATATGCAGTGGACCTCCTGTATTTGTGGGGGTTCTGTACCAGGAACTCCTGAGAACAGGAAAAAAAAAGACAGCAAATGCTTATGTCCTATATTATTAAATAGTGGTGACGTGTGCATGGACACTTCAGTGCATCCACATTCACATCGTTGCCTTTTTAGGTATAGGACACAACACTCTGCACTGGCTGGAAATCAAAGATATAGAGGTAGTTTATATGGTTAGTCTACTGTATGTGGTTTGGACACAACTTTTATTACATTTCCATTTTGTCTTTCCTGATATTCCATACCTGAAGAAATGTCTAACTGGAGTATTTTAAAATCCAAGGATTTGTTTGAATGGCCTATATGTGTGAATTTAACAACAAATGTTTCAGTTGTATAATTACCAGAAGAAAGGTTATCATGCTTTTAACAACAGACTGATCGCATCTGAAAAGTGCAAAAAGAAATAATTACAGTCCAGTCACATGACACTGAGTATGAACAGAGCTCGAAACTGCCTGCACATAGGATGGTTTGTATTGTTCATATCTGCACCGCAGTCCACAGCTATTTCACATTCTACGTTGCAGTTGAGTTGGTCATGGAAAATTACACAATACAATAAACTAATGAACAAAATACAAATAAGCGGAAAGAGGAAACATAAATCCCCAAACAAACAAAATGTCCTACGCATAAGAACTATGGCCAAGACAGGCAACCTGTTTAGGAAGCAGTACTTGCCCTTAGCACTGAACATGTTCACTTTGAATAAAAGCAGCATAGCAATGATAAAGCCTGGTAGAGGGTGAAAATACTCACAGAGGGTAGAATGCAGCATATTGTACAAAGTTCAAGTTGTTTGTTTTCACTTTCCATTTAAATAAATAATTTCTAGGCCTTAAGGCTGCAGATGTAAGCTTGAACATACAGGCATTCTGTGTAGCAAAATTTCAGAAGGCTGAAATTACAAGAAAAGAAATTCCGACAAAACAATAGAAAGAACTTCCTGACAATAAAAGCTATATGGCAGTGCAGTAGACTCCCTCTGAAGTTGGTCGAATCTCCTTTGCTGGAAGATTTTAAACAGAGGCTGTATGTTTACCTTTGGGTTATACTTTTTGTGATAGATTCCTACACTGCCATAGTTTTGACTAGATGGCCCTTAGAGTCTTCTGTGATCCTATAAAAGCTGTTGTAAAAAAGGGGGTTCTAATGATGTCCTTTGCTCCTGTCACTGAGAAGCAGAATATGCAAATAATATAGAAATATATTTATTCAGGTGACACCAAATGGCTTGGTCTGGCACAGAGTTTGGAATATGTTGGCATAGAATTTAGCCCATCTTTATGAAAGCACTAAAAAGACCCATTCAGTTGCTTTAGCACTGTTTGAACCAGTTGTGAATGTTTGTGTAGGATATACCATGGAAGAGAAATGTAACATCCATTCCCAGAAAGGAACATTCTGCATTCACATTTCAAACAATTTAAGGAAAAGTCAATGCATGCATGATGTTTAAAATAATGCCACTCGTTATGTGGAGCAAGGTAAATACACGGAACTAATAGGTACTTTTTAAAAATCAGTTCAGTGTTGCTTTTGAAAAGGAGTATTTATTTATTTGTTTTATTTATTTTATTTCATTTTTATACTGCCTTTCCCCCAAAGTGGGATCCAAGGCAGCTTACAAAAAGAATCTTGAATGAATGCATAAATATCCCTTATGCCTGCCCATGTTCTTCTTGGGGGTGTTGTGCAGTTTGATATTCCCTTCTTCCCTCCACAGCACCCAAAGCCTCCTTCTGAATAGTATAACCTCAGAAGCCCTCCTACACAGCCCTTCTGTACCTCATGGAGAGTGGGCAAGATTAAAGAGGCATCAGGCTATGTTCCTGGACCCAAATGCAAAATTACAAAAGGATTACAGAAGCACTGACATATCGAGAAGACCCTGGTAGATCTCAGAGCTGCTGTAATCGTTCTGTGATATTTCTTTAGTCCTGCTCTCTCTTCATGAGACACAGAATGGCCATGTAAGGAACCTTCAGAGGCTATAAAGGAAGTCCACAGGGCAAATATATCATTTACCTTGGTGTAGGTCCACATATGGAACTATTACACCATGCTGAGTATATGTGATTGTGACCATACAATGTCAACTCCCCAAAAAAGCCAACGTCAACAGCTCTCATATTATGTCAGTAGACACATAGCAGGTTCCCCAACATGATTTTTTAGTTTACAGCAGGGTTAGGCAATTTCAGCATGACAAGGGACCAATCCTCTACTTCTGGAGCCCTTGGGGAACCAAAGGTGCTTGAAGAAACCCAGCAGTGGTAAGAAATCCCCTTTTGGTTTTGAAAAGCAGGTGTTCTTCATGTTTAACAATATTGCAACCTGCTTAAAAACTGAAGTGCTACTCCAGAAGGCTTTCAGGAGAGGTTGTTTGTTTCCCTCTGGATCTTTTTTGGTCAGAAAAAGGGTGATGCAGGGGCCTACAGGGGTTAAGTCTCACAACAACAGCTGTGGGGGTCTCCATTTTGTCTAGCACTGGTTTACAAAGCACAAAAGCTCAGCCTTTTGTCGTCTGATGGAAAACTTCAAGCTACTGTTGATTTTACAGAGATTTTACAAGTTGTCTCCTTTCTTTCTCTAGAACACATAGGGAACTCACAACAGTCAGTGCCTCTTCCAAGTCTCAGTACAATCTTTCCTTGCCCTGCAACATGGTATCTTTTAGTTCCCAGGCTCTAGAACTGCTTACTTAGAGTGGAAAGCATATGAAATTATTAAACGAAAACAGAAGACAAAAAAGGGGGTTCTTTGTTGTTGTGAAACCCCAAGAAGGAAAAGCCTGAACAATGAGAAGACTTCACCCTGACTTACCAGACTTAATGGAAAGCTGGTTTAATAGGATATTAGGGCATGGCAGAGTAGTAGAGGTCCACCATCTTCTTTCCTTCCACGCCTGTCTCTTTCCCAGGGCTTTGGAGAAGGCAGTCAACCAGATAGCTGGCAGGTCGTTCTCTTGGGTGGAATGAAGCACTTTACACTGGAGGATCTGCTTTACAATAGAGGATCATGGGAAGAGGAGCTGTGGGGATTGGTGTGAGCAGAAAACACCTGAAGTCTCTCTCTCTCTGTGTTTATTCTGCAAGCGCAGTTTTGAGATGCCCCCTTTCTTTCAAATATCAATTTTGAACTGTGAGAATACTTTTGAAAACTGCACAGTTTTCAAAGACATTTTCTCAGTGGGGAGAAAATTGAATAAATTATTTGTGGTCTCCTGTGAGAATGAAGTTAAGGAAAAATTACATCCCTAGCCCTGACCAAGGGAAGCTCGTCTTCACGCTGTCTTTCTCCTGGCAGGCAAAGACCTTTTTATTCAGAGAAGCCTTTGGCAAAAGATCTCTCTTGCTGTGGAATGGGTTTTTAATAGGATAGCTACTGTGTTTTCTTTTATTGCTATATAAATTGTGCTCTTTTTTTCTTTTATTAATTTTAAATTTCAGTTGGGCTTTTTCCCCATTCTATTGTAAGCCGGCCTGAGTCTCATTCATAGGCAAAAACAGATTATAAATCAAATAAATGAATAATAAGTTAAATAAATTTGGTGACATTGGAAACTAAACATAGTATTCTATTCCTGCAAAGCACATTCTTTACTACTGAGCTATGGCAAACCCCCTCTGAACAAACCTTACCAAGAAGACTCCATGATAGTTTTGCCTAAGGTTGCCATAAGTCAGAAACAACCTGAAGGCACACAATAACAACAACAAATGGACTTCCAGCATTCTAAGATTTTACTTTACTTTTTTCCAGATTCCCCAGTATTTTGGCATTTATGTGTGCATCCACTGACTTCAGAAATTTACTCTGATTTTATACAGTCAGGAACTACACTGCGTGAAGCCAGACCTTCATGTTGTCTGACTTAACAAAATTTCGAGATCAACTCAGGAGAGCAAAGTTTTTCAAGTGCCCCTGCTGGCTGCCTTAAAGGCAAAATGGTAAACAAGATTTTTTTAAAGAAGTCATCTCTCTCATATGGGAGGTGCTCGGTAGTCAATCTCAAAGTAAGAAGGTCCCTCTTGCTTTTCCCCCCATACAATTAAAGTCCTATTTAATAAAGAAGGCAAAAATATTACAATACAATTTGCTGCAGATGACAGATATCTAACTTCAAATTGATGAACAGGCTGAATATTCAAAAGGAGAAAAGCTTGAAAAGCCACAACAGAATCTTTCCTGGTCTACATGTGTTGACAACCAAGCCTGGTTTCCGCATGTACAGATTTGCCTGAGGATGGGTTTGTTCGTCATACAGTTCAAACAACTGTGTAACCAAAAGAAAAGGAAAAACAGGAGCAGATAACAGAGTTATAACAAAATGTTTCCTGCTCTGATAGACTCCTAAACCCTTTTTTTTGACATTTCCAGACTGCAGTGTGACAAATCTGAAAAGTCCTGTGAGATTTTGCCATATGTTTCCAAGTCAGAAGTACCACACAATCTGTTTCAATACAGATATTTTGGGGGACTGGCTGAATTGCAAATCAAGACAAATCTATAAACCACTAAATTCATAGCACTTTGGTACAGACTGACTGGCACATTCAGCTTTTAATAGATATACATAGACAGAAGGGTTTAGTTAAGCCTCATGAAAATGGCACCCTGCACAAAGCTTACTGGGTAGGTTCATTCTAAAGTTCTGTATTCCAACGTTGTGTTTCAAATGAAAGTATTGAGATATATCTGGGTGAAACTGCACAAAAGAGGCTATACACATGCTGTTAATATAACTATATCACTCCTCTTTTATCTGTTGCTCTCCAGACATTTTAGGACACATCACCCAGTATTCCTGACCTGTGGTCATGCTAGAAAAGGCTGATGAGAGTTGAAGTCCAAAACATTCAGGCCATTTCCGCACCGGGCTAGTAAAATGGTGCAGAGCGACCTCTAACGGAGGTCTTCTGCACCGTAGAGTGGACTGGGGTGGACTACTTTCTGTAGTTCCATACCTCAGTCCACTCCGGAGCGACCAGAACTGGTCGCGTGGTGTGTTTTTTAAAAACCTCTTTTTAGAGGTTTTTAAAAATCATGGAGCGCACAACCCTGTGCTGCTCCGTCGCCCGGCTCGGGAGCAGATTTGCAGGTGCGCGCAAGTGTGTGCCTGCAGATCTGCCAGGGGCGGGCTTCCGGCTGGTGAGCTTCTCCGGTTGGTGGAGAGCCTTCACCAACCGGAAGCCGCCATTTGGGACACCGGAGGACAGCGGAGTGGCGAACTTGCGCTGCTCCTCGTGGCGACGGACTCGGCCGGCTGGAAAACAAAGCCGGTAAGCTCTGTTTTTGGCCGTTCCCCCCCACACACACACACATGTGGAAAGGGCCTCAGAAAGCCACAAACACACAGTGGGAAAGAAAAATTAAATAGTTAGTCGCTTCTTGATACAGGATAATTTGGGGGTAATGTTCTGAATAGCAAAAATGATCAGGTTAAGGGCAGATCTTTTTTCACTCTAAAGAAAGGATAAGGATTGTCCATTCCACTGTATCTCTAATTTTTATGTATGGTTGTGAAAGCAAGACAGTGAAGAAAGCTGTTGGGAAGAAAATCAACTCATCTGAAATGTGGTGGTGGAGAAGAGTTCTATGGATACCCTGGACTGCTAAAATGATAAATGAATGGGTCCTACAGCAAATCAAGCCTGAACTCTCCCTAGAAGCCAAGGTGACCAAACTGAGGCTGTTGCATTTTGGCCATAACATGAGAAGACATGACTCACTAGAAAGGATAATAGTTCTTGGTAAGGTAGAAGGCAATAGGAAGACCACAATACGGAGGGATAGACTCAAGCAAGGGAAACACATTCCTGAATCTGCAAGACCTGAGCAAGGTGGTTGGTGACAGAACAAGTTGGAGGCCTCTCATCTTACAATATCACCACAGATTGAGATCAACCTGATGGCAGTTGACAACAACAACGAAAAGGACAAGAGCCTGCAGTATTGTGATAGCTGAATACATGCTTCAGTACTGTTAGAAAACATACAGAGTTTGATGACTGTGAACAACCATGCGTATTTGTATACTATAGCTGATTTGATACTTCAAATTATAGTATAGATTTTAGAAAAATGAATTGTGTCTTTGGGCTGGGTGACTTTTTCACATTATTCATGAGCCTCTACCAAAATCCACAATTTTCTTCCTATCTGGTGAGGAAATAATCTAAGATTAAAACAATCTGAATGTGGGATAGGAACTTAAGGAATCCCATTCAAGGAGTAGCACCAGCCAGGCCAATTCTGATGGGATGAGTGCATCCTAGGGCCTTTCCGCACTACATTGTTATAGTGCTATCATTTCACTTTCAGCTTCCTATGGAAACCTGGGGTTTGCAGTTTAGGGAGGGGCATTTAGAATTCTCAGCCAGAGAGCTCTCTGTCCTCAGTAAACGACAAAGCTCAGAATACCATAGGATGTTGAAAGTGGAATAATAGCACTATAATGGTGTGGTGTGGAAAGACCTCTAGCAATAAATGAGAGGATACTTAAATAATTATTGACTCTTTCAGTCTCCAGATGCTTTGGGATTCAGTGCCCAGACTCCCTGTGTTGTGCTTCTGCAGGTCCTAAGTTTGAGAAGAACCATTGTATCTACCAACTTTTTGCTTTGTCCTGGGAGTGCATTTGCCAGATTTTTCCACATAGACTTCTTACCAGTCCAGCAGCATTCACAACATCAGGTTTATATTTAATTTATTACTAGCCCTCTTCTACTTCAGAAATAAATTTTGTGCATTAGATTTCCTCCTTGTGGAGCCTTAAGAGATTTAATGTACAGAAATGTACAAAGGAAATGAACAGGGCATTCTCATAATATTCTAAATAGAACAGAATGCATTTTATCTTTATGCTCTGCAAATATTAGAGACAGAATGTTTAAGAAGAGGAGTTGTGAAGGACAATGATCCTCTTTATATTCATTCATCTTTGATAATTAGCCATTTAATAATGTTACATTTACTTAATTTTGAGCCAAATACTTCTAGAATCTGATGGCGTACAAAAGTTCATTGTTAAAATTGTCACCTCTATAATTCTGTGGCAAGAATAAAATAGCAACTGTTCAGAAAAAAAGAGTTTATGCACAGAAAATATACTTTGTAGATAACTGACTAGTCTTGGATAGGGATAGTGCTGAAATCCAACATTAGCAATTATACTAAAAGAAAAATTGTCCTGGCTAATCCAGTGCCGGTTCTCCTCTGCTTTCACAAAACTTGCTGTGAGTGACATCTATGAATACTTTTATACTGTTGGTCATACAAATCAGTAAGATGTGCATATTATACTCTTAGGTTGAACAATTACTAGAACATGCCATCTTTTAGTTTCGCTCCTATAGCATAAAATTTTAGTCCCAATTTCCAAGCCCATTCATCTCACCCAACCTTCTCCCTCTAAAAAAAAAATCTAATTTGAGGATAAGCCAAGCATGTCTACTAATACATCAAACTGTTGAGCACTACAGTTCTTTGGAGGCTGACAACAAACAGATTAGAATTCACACTGCCTCATATAAAACCCTGTAAAAATAACCCATATAAAACTGATAGGGGCAATCACAGTGTATGTAATTCATGCTTTGAAACCATCTCATTTTACCTTCATTAACTTCCATCAATGAGCAGCCCTGAAGGTGAGATCAACATTTAATTTGGCATCTACCCTTAAAATAATCTGTAGGTTAGGAGGTTTTATTTGAAAAAGAAAGTTGTTAAGATGACTACCATGCTTTCAAATTAGTTCTTTTTTCTTTGTTTTCCTTTTTAAAAGCATTTTCAAGCTAGCCTGTTAAGTAACACCCATTAAAGATACAACAAAATGGTGGTGATTGGCGCTGGATGCAAAGAGGAGGGGAAAAGAGGAGGAAAATGAAGGGGAAACTGTTACCTCCAAATGCTTTCTGGTGTCACAAATCAATTATCCCATCTTTCCCCCCTTCATTGTTGGATTTCCAATGATTTTTTAATAAAGAGATGGAAGGAGCAATGGGAAAATCTAGGAAGGTTACAACTGTAAGATGATATCAGCCCATTTCCACTCCTATAAAATTCCTTAAAGGGGTCAAGCGAGCAATACAGTAAAAGTCCTGTCTGAAAGTTCGTACTGTGAGCACTTTATTCCTTTCCTATTTCCAAAACCACGTTTTGGCATTGATAATAACTTATTTCACAGTTCCATAGAGAAAAAAATGACACTGAACTTATATCATTATAGTAAGTGCCAGCTTTTGACTCTGATGGAAAAGACGTCAGCATCAAAGTCTAGTTAGGTACTATTTAACACAAGTTTTAAGAAGCTGGTTTCTCTAGATCATTGTTATTCAGACTCACTTGTTGTTGTCGTGTGCCTTCAAGTTATTTCCAACGTATGAAGACCCTGCAGCAAACTTATCACAGGGCTTTCTGGGGCTGAGAGTGTGTGACACACCCAAGGTCACTCAGTGGGTTTCCATGGCTGAATTGGGAATTGAACCCTGATCTCCAGAGTCATGGTCCAACATTCGGACCACTATACCATACTGGCTCTCCAGACTTACTACCTCAGGTTTTGTTCTGTCTCCAAAATAACCTGCCTCTGGGGGAAAAAACCCCCATAATTGCTACCAACTCTAAAATATCCCTCATGGGGATATGAAGTGCATATTTGACAACAGCTTGAGAGATCTGTAGACATAAAGATGTAAATCTCTGTCATTAGACAGAAAGATTACTATACTCCATTTAAGGTATATATTACTTCTGAACAGCAATGAAAACTGATAAAGCACTACAAAATAAAAATGAAGTATGAGCACTCTTGTCAGACAGTAATGGAAACAAAGCTCAGATGAGAAATAACAGATATGGTAAAATAGTTATGGAAATAATTTTGCTTAGTTGTCTCTAGGTTTTTGCTTAAGTAAGGATGCACTGGTTGTATTCTTAAGGCTGAGAATTTAAGTTTTCCTCACTGCTGGACTCCTGTCTTAAGTGCAATCAGCCACAAACGTTAAGTGTCAGAGGAACAGCAAAACTATACATTATATCGCATGTTCTTTGTCCTGATTGAATTTTTTAAAACTGAAAAGCAGCTCCAGGGGCTGACAGAAAGAGTGGAAGAGCAGAGCCTGGGTGGGCAGGTGGCAGGACTGTTTAACCCTTTCCTTTGCCATGCTCAAAATTGTGCTCTCTCCCTTGTTTCCCATATCTTCCAACGTTTCACAAATAAAAACAGGAATGTGGTTGCAACACTTACATTCTTATGGCAAGGAATGATCCATCCTGAGCCTCCATCCCTTGCCAAAATGGAAGTTGCTGTCTTAGTCTGCCCAAGTCTCATATGCCCTAAATGATTACGCTGTACTTCCCATCCTGCCAGCCATTGGCTATACTGCTAGGGCTCGTGGGAGTGGTGGTGCAAAACATTTGGGAAACCAAGTTAAAGAAGGCTATTCTAGTCCAACTGCTCACTTCCTTGTAGCAGCACATCTCGCAGCATTTGAAAAACTCTCTTTCACCCTCATTCTCAATTTCTCAGCAGCATTCTTACTGTATTCCTGTTTCCAGTTAGGTTTGACATGGAAGTTTTTTGGCCAATGTCTGTATGCCTTTTGGTTTTTTTTAGGAAGGGATACAAATTTGTAGGCATTTTTCTTATCTATGCAGTTTTCTATGTGTGTACTTCTTCCCCAGACTGAAGTGTGTTTCTATGTACATTTTTTGAATGTGTACATTTTCAGCAATGCACACTTTTCAAATATATGCATGGCTTTTTTGCATCCTCCCCAACTGAAACACACTCCAACCCTTGCAAATGTACAGGTTTCTGAAGCAAGATGTGTTCCATTCCACTGGCTTCTGAGGAAATGCAAAACAGACATTTCTGCACAGAAATGTGAATCCAACAGATTCCTTCTCCACCCCTCATTGGAACTTAAGCCTTTTCACCTGCAAGGGAAAATACAGCATGCAGGTTAGTGTTCCAACTTTCTGTCTAACCAATCAATAATGCCAGTTCCTTCGGAGCAGCAAAGCCTACACAGATTTAACAAGCAACAAAACCTAGACTTCAAAATATTAAACTAGGTGTGGGAAAACATGTGATCTTTTACATGCTGATAGGCTGCAATGCCCATCATGCCTCATCCTTGACTATGTTGGTGGGGGTTGCTGGGAGCTGAAGTCCAAAAACATCTGGTGGACTGCATGATTCCCAGACTTTTGTTATACAAATGTTCTTTCCTATGTCTATCTGTTATATGTTACCATGTGCCTTCAAATCTACTCCAGCTTATGGCATAGGGTTTTCTTGGCATGATTTCTTCTGAGGAGATTTGCCTTTGCCTTCTTCTAAGGATGAGAGAGTGTGACTTACCCAGAGTAACTCAATGAGTTTCCATGGCTGAGGGATTTGAACCCTAGTCTTCTGGAGCTCTGGTCCAACACTCAACCACAACATCCCACATTGGCTCTCTGTCCATTATATTATGCCAAAATCATCATCATCATCATCATCATCCCCTCCCCCCTCCCCCCTCCTCCTCTTACACTACAACTCACAGAACCTTTTATCTTCCTTAAGGCAGCCTTTCATGCTAATTAAAGCCATTTCTCCTGTCAACCTGCCATGCTTTCTGATGACCACATGTTTCTAGATTTCCTCATCACCACTTTTATTCGGTGTTTTCTGGACATATTCTTTCCTTGGCTTCTTGTCTATCTTTCAAAATTGTCATGTTAAAAGTTCAGTGAGAGGAGAAGAGTCCTATCTATGAATGTGGAATAGAAATCTAAAGTGACCTTGGTGCTGTTGGCTGTCAGGTTGTTTAGGCTAAAGGAAAAAGAAAACCTTCCAAGATGTCCAGAGATAATATTTGCTTGAAGTATTTTGTGTCATGACAAAAGACATTCAAACTAGTTATTGTCATACTTTGCCTTTGCAAAGTTTGTAGAAATTCTTGAAATATGCCCTACAAAATTGTACACTAATTCTCTGTAGATAGATGGCAAAATCTCTCTCTTCAGCAATGACGGATTCAATCTTTTGTAATGGTGTTTTCTATGCCAAGAATAATGGAAGCCCATCGACTCAGTGGCAGCTTCCAGCCAATTGTTATGGTTGCTGGCACATTTTCTATAGCTTGATCTACATCTGGGACCTATTTGAAAACCTTCCCACTACTGTTGCTGACACAGGTTTGTCCAGATTCACGTTTGCACTATAAAATGCTTAATGCAGATTGAATGCCAGCTGCCACTGGCATTATTTTTTAGCTCTGTGTTGTTCAGCTTTGCAGAAAATAAGTCCAAGTGGCATAGCACTTCCTCTAATGTTGCCAGTCAACAGTCTGTTTGTTCCTGTGACATTAGTAACAGAATAGTGCCAGTCACCTGTGGGGTTGGGAGGAAGTGTGTGTGATCTGCATGAATGAAGTCAATCATCTGTTTGGCAGCACAGATGCACCGGAGGACTACCACACATTTGTTTCCATCCAATGTGGTGAGCAGCTGTGAGTCCAATTCAGGAGAAAGGTATGATATAGCTCCCATCATCCCTCATCACAGGGTAGGGATGCTGGGAATTCAAGTCCAATAACACTTGGGCAGGGTTAGAAAAAGCCTGGTCCAGAATAAAATTGGAAACACCTTCTCTCTAGATGACTCCTCCACTGGGAAAACTGGAATCTTTAGGCAAAGGAGGGGGACCTCCTCTGATCAAATATTTTCATTTTTATGAGTGAATTGCTTTTTAGGAATGCCAAAATATGAGTAATATGGAGATGTGTATGTAGGGAAGTCCTGCAGGATTAGAGAACAATAATTCTCGTGCATACACATTGCACATTAAAACAGTCAGATTTAAGATTCATTTCTGCACCTAGTGGGTGATATCAACTTACACAAAACACAAATCTTCTTGAAGCTAAAAGTGAAGACCCAGGTTCAAAAGTTTTAGACATAGATTGTCATTAGAGACTCATGATGACAGTACAGTTGGCCCCCCACGTTCACTAGGGTTAGGATCCTAGGACCCCCACAAAAGTGGGAAATTTAGAAATATCAAAATGTGTGTGCGTGTCCGTGGAAATGGAGCTGAGGCATGGTGGGGAAAGTGGGCACCCAGGGTCCAAGCCAGGTCCAGAAAAGGAAGGGGAAGAGGGATGGGTTGGCAAGGTAGCCCAATTCTTCCTCTCTTGCCCATCTCCTTTCGTGAGTGTGGGAAGAGCGTTGGGAGAGGGTTGTGATGCATCCTTAGCTGCCCAGGCAGCAGCCGGTTGAGGAGGAGGAAGAGGAAGAGGATCAGAGGTGGATTTTGGGCTGCACAGTCTGATTGGAGCCCCTGGAAAAGAAGTACTTGAGGCGAAGGGGGTAGAGATTGGAGAAGCTCGCAATAAAACTGTGAAGATCAAATTTACAAATGTGGAGGTCTGACTGTATTTTTAGGAATATGTTTATTGTTTAATGTAAGATGTACTGCACAGTTAAATCAAATATATTATATATGTCCAAAGGTAGCTGAGGACAAAGTAGTCTATAGCTCTCTCTTTAGCACATTCAAAATTTTGCTTGTACAAACCTAAAACTTCACATTTTAAATTTCATAAATATGACAAACATTACAATCTTGGTTATGAGTATTTATGTTACTCAAGCAATAAAATATTAGGCAAGACATGAATATAAATATTAAATAATTTCAATTTCGCTCCAGATTTCCATGGGAAGGTAGGACCACCACCACCACCACCAACATTTTCTCCCATCGCTCCAAATTTCTGAAAATATGACGTCTCTGGTAGATGGCTACATGTTTGCAACCTGTTAAGTGTCCAGTTTGGAACAAATATATTGGTGCTTTTGCATAAAGAATACATGATTGTAAAGAATAATCACTTGATAAAATAATATAACTTGCAGTGAATCCTTTAAAACCAAGAAAGTTGGGATGCAGTTGAATAAATCAGAGAGCAACTGGGCCATCATCTAATGTTGCATATGCTCTTTGTTAGGCTCCATGTTGGTGCTACGAAATACCATGGTTACCTACTGCTTGCCATGACTCAGAACAGAACGTATGCTTTAGTTTACAGCCTTCATTCCTTCCTTTTGTCCAGAATTATATCAGCCCACCAATAACATCTCTAATTCATATGCTGAACTGTAAGGCAAGTTAGGATTTAGGGGGCGTAGTACATTAAAACTACAAAAAGGAGCAGTTATCATCCATCATGCCATGACTACACAAACTAATTAGCCCCCAGAGAATCTGTGACATCAGGGTAATTTTTCTTGCCAGTTAAGTTGAGTTTCCCAAGACTTTGGTGCCAGAGCAGATAAATGGGTTTGATCCTCCTTTCCAGCAGCTGATGATTGGAATCAAACAGAGCTGTGATGCTGTCACTCCCACTGCATAAGAATGCTGGCTGGCTAACCTGCCTCAATTATATGCATGACTGAAAACAAATAATACAAAGGGAGTGATGCGGTCCTGGCATTTCTGTTTGAAAGTGCTACTGAGTAAATAGTATTGCCAGATGCTGAAAATTTTGAAAGATTTCGGAAATCTTTCATGATCATGTTCAGCTGCAAAGGGAGAGTTGTTGGAGGAGAATATCATTTATCAAATAAAGTTATATTTTTAGACTGCTAAAATTTTTCCTTTGCTCAATATTAGGAGGATAATCAGAGCTTGGAATATTACTTTTCAAAAGGAACTAATTATGCTACTCACTATTCTGATCACTACTTGTTGCCGTTACCACAGGCTAGAAAGTAACTCACTGGATTACCTGTTACTAATGCATTACTGTTGCACCATTGAATAATACAGAAAAATGCTCTCTGGTTCCCTGTATCCTTGGTCATCATAATTCTGAATGTACTAACCCATCTGGATCTTCTTCCCAAATCAATAAGGTTAGTATATGCACATCACATTTTCTGTGTGTCAGTTCTTCCATCTGTCCTGCATTGATGGTTCTTCTATTCTTCTGGTTAATCTTCAGATCATATAAATCTTTGCTCTTTTTTCCCCTCACTAGCTGTGCAACATCCCCAAAAGAAGGATCACATGAATAGCTACCCAATTGCTCCTTCCTGGTCCTGATCCTCCTCTCATTACTAAGGCCCTTTCCTCAGGACAATGCTCTTGTGCATTGTCCCATCGCAATCCCAACTGTGCCTCTGCCATGAAGGGAGCGTGTCCCCAACGCTCTACTCTGCACCCGACTAGCTGCCTGAAGAAGGGAGTACAAGAGACACACTCCTTCCTTCCACACTGCAGCTGGTTTTCTTCCCATGCTGCAGTGGGGAAGGAAGTGCATGATTGTGCTTCTGGCCCTTCTGCATGGCCAGCAGTGATGGAAGACTTGCATGATCAGGGGTCATTGATGGAGTTTTCCCATCCATGATATATCCCGCAATTGTGCCAGCTGGTGGTGCGAGAAGGGCGAGACTGCAATGATGTCATGCAGGAGCATAGTTGCGGCCCCACCGCTCTTGCATCACCATTTTGGGATGCTGCCATCCTGCAGAAAGGCATTAACAGTGAGTCAGAACACACAGACTAATAAGTAACAGGCAGAAATTCCATTGCCTCACACTGAGAAGCAGTGAATTATAGCCCTGGCCACTGCTGTTTGTTACTGTAAAAAGTATCTCTGTATCAATATAACAAATTACAATAAAGTTACTTCCTAGCTCTGGAATAATTTTAAAAGAAACATGAAAACCAGAAATTTTGTTTCTCAAAGGTAAGATGTTGTAGAAACATTGGAGGCATGCTGCATACCCATGAAAAACAAATGGCTTCAAAGGGAGGTTTAATGATATCTGCCTCTGGGTTAATTTGCAGTGAAAACAACACAAATTCAGCTTCCTATATTTATTTGTGTAATCCTTGGATTGGCACTAAGGGGCACAGTCTAAAGTCCAAGGATCTTTCTTTCTTTCTATTTCGTTCTGGAGAAAACCTATACTATTCAGCAAACTGAGGAGACCAGTTTGGGCGTTTGAGTATCAGCTGCACTGACTCAAGTTATTTATGTATTTGAATTATATTCTACCGGGACCTAACAAAGCTTACAAGAAATTAAAAGTACATTTTGTGCTCTCTCTCTCTCTTGATATGTGTGTGTGTGTGTGTGTGTGTGTGTACACAGACACACACAAAAAAGTTTTTTAAAAATTAAATAAGAAATCCTATTAAAAGGATAAAAACAGTTCAAAGCATATTTAAATTGTAATAACAGGACAAAAGCATAGCATGCCTCCATTAAAAAGCCCTTCTACCTCATGAATTAAGAGCCAAAGCCTGTCCAAATAAAAAAGGTCTTTGCCTGCTAGCAGAAGGAAAACAGAAAGAGGCCCCACCCATGGGAGCCAGGCCCGGCCCCATTGTGCCTTGGTGAGATGCCCTCCCTCTCTTCCATCTGTCATGGTTTTGACTGGAGGAGGGGAGAAGAGCAGACAGGGACAGCTCCACTGTGCCTTGGCCCTAGAGGCTGGTGAGAGGTCCTCCCTCCATTCCAACTGCTACTGCTTTGGCCTCAGAAGGGGGAAGAGCAGCCTGGCACAAATCTATCATGTCTTGGCCCAGTGGCTGGTACAGACCCTTGGTGCATTCCAGCTGCCCTTTCTCTGGCCCCTTGGAGAGAGCAGCCAGCCTTTTCTTGACTCAATCCCCTTCCCACTCATACTCTCGTTTCTTTATGTATCATATGTATTATATGTAATTTAGAATCTGAAGGAGTGTCAAACTCAATTTGATCTTGAGCCGCATCAGCATTATGGCTGCCCTCAAAGGGCCAGCTGTATCTGTAAGACTGTATAAATGTATCCACTCTTTTATCATACTAAATAATTGCCTCTGCATTTGATTATTACTGGTTTTTAAACTGCCTTCCCTATGCATCAACATTTCTTTTCTTGGACATTTTGGGGCATTTGATAGTAGTTTATGGTCCCTATACTTCTGTAAAGTGACATAGAATTGGTCCGTATACCCAAAGCGTGACCCTCTCTGTGCCTCTTTCTGTCCCCAGGCTCGCCAGACGGGGGAGTCCTGCTGCTGCAGGAGAGGTGTGAGGGCCACATGAAATGGTCTGGTGGGCCAGATTCGGCCTGTGGGCCTTGTGTTTGACACATGTGATTTATATCGTAAGCCTGAAGGCAAGGACCTGTTAAATTAATGATTTGTATGCTGCCCTGGGAAGCTTTTTGGCAGAAGGGCAGGGTATAGTCTAAATATAAATAAATAAATGGGAGGGAATTCTACAAGACAACAAAAGATAACAAACATAGGGAAATTACAAAACATATTTGTTAGTTTGATGAATCCCAACCAGTTCCTCGATCTAAATACACCAAGGGAAGCCTTTGTCATTTCTTCTTATTCACAGTTAATTCAAGAATACACTCAATATACGGCATCCCATGCATGGGACCCAAAGCAATTCAGCTTGAAAAAATTCTCGTAAATCCAGCAGCAATTGGGATGGGTTGCAATAAAAATTCCAATCAACAGATGGCAGCAGGAAGACTAGAGCGAGGACTCTGCTCCAGATATTTGGCTCCAGTGTGGGGCACAGTGCAGGGTACATGGCTAAACGTGGCAATTCCCCTATCTGCCTTTTGTTCAAAGCTGAGGAACTGAATACATAAAGGACCAGATAATAATCCATCCAACTCTGGGCTGTTCTGGATAGGTCTAAAGAGTGCAAGAAAATTTTCATAAACTGTAGCTTTGGAAGGCTATTTATATGTGCATTTCCTGCACAGAAAATGCTTTGCAAAAACTATGCATTTTTTTTTTTGCAGAATAAATCCCAAATTGTGAAGATTCTCCTTGTCAGAAAAATATTTTAACCATTTTAATTGTTTTGAGTAGTTCCTTGCCATGTGAGACCTTGTGGGATGGGAGGTGATACAGAAGTATCTTAAATAAATAAAAATGAAATGGTTTTTTTTGACAATTTTTTGAATGTTTTTGAATATTCTTTCCACCTCTAGCTTGTATGCATACTGAAAATTCATTAAGTGGTCAGGACAGGTTATCTGTCCTGTTGGCATTTGCAGAGAAATGTACACCATCCAATAGTTTCCCAAGCAGAGGCACAAAATTGTAATAAATGTTTTTGAGTTTGATCAGCCTCTGGTAAAGCATTCCTTCAGGGTTACTCATTTATTTTCATGTCCATCAGGCTACAACAAGGTTGGACAATTAGCAATAAAAAATGGCTTCTCAAATATGCAATGCATGCTGTTCAGATTAGCTGCAAACTTCTAGAGGGGATGGAATGTGTTAGGCTGGGGCAGCTTGCCTTTATCAATCTGGTATCCTGGATACTGCTGGATACAGTTTCCCATCATTTTATGTCCAGAGAATGTAACAATTATGATAGACAGATCGAAAGGAAGATTGAAAATTCCTGAGGATACAATTCCCACAGTTCCACAGCACTATGAACATACACAAAAAAGCATATTGTGTCTATATAAAAGATACCACCTGGTTTCTATCTTTAGATCACATCAGAGTTGAGCTCATAGAGGGAGGTTCAGTTTGAATAGAACCCATCAGATTCTATGGGGCAAGGTAAATGGCTTCTGGTCTGCAAGTCTATTCGGACAGGCTGAACGGTCACAGCTTCCTTAGCCTTTAATTTGTTGCTGTGTGCCTTCAAGTCATTTCTTACTTATGGTGACCCTAACTCGAATCTATCAAACTGTTTTCTTGGAAAAATTTTTCAGAAGGATTTTGACTTCCTCTGAGATTCAGAGAGTGTGACTTGCCCAAGGTCACTCAGTGAGTTTCCATGGCTGAGTGAGGAGTCAAACCCTCACATCTGGAGTCATAGTCCAATGCTCAAACCAGTACACTACACTGACTCTCTTAGCACTGGCTCTAGCTCTTCTTAGTAGAGGAGTTTAATTTTAACACATGCCTCCGGGATCTCTGTGTTCCTTTCCTTTCTCCCATACAAACAGAGGTCATGTGTCTAATATTATGGGTCTAGTATCATGGAAACTACAACATACCCTGCCCCTGGCAGTGACAGCTGGACTTCCACTGACAGGACTTGTTAGGGTGGGCACAGTGCTGGGGTGTAGTGGCACGGTCAAAATGAGGCCATTGGCCCTCCAAACTAAGAATTCTGCCCCCAATAACATTTACCTTCATGCCCCAAATTTCTAGCATTGCAATAACTGAGTTGAGCATTTAGAAACACAGGCCCTTTCTGCACCTTACCTTGATAGCACGACGAACCAGAGCCCTCACGATATTGCTAATATCGCAAGAGGCTCAGTAGAGACCCCCTTGCAGTCCGCATACAACAGGGCATTGGCGAGAGAGCACCAGTCCCTGCCTGGTGGCTTCTCTGCATGTCGGCATCCTGGGCCATGCCTAGGTCCCGCCCTGTCTCCGCCCCACCGCCGCTGATTGGGCGGTGGTGTTTCTTTTTTTCTTTTTTTTTGCACGATAGATCCTGCCAACAGGCTGTTTCGTACTACGTTGGTAACGTGCTAATGTGCTAACGATAGCGCCGGGTTTTTAAAAAAAACACAGTTGGCCGGACTCCGGGGGCTGCTGTCGTCTCGAGTGTGAGTGGTGACGCAGCCCTGGGGTGGCCTCTTGCGATGACGTGTCGTGCAGTGTTCCCTGCTGTGATGGGGGCAGCAGCTGGCCTGCTGCTAGACGGAGCGTCCCCTGGGAGTTGCTGCATGAGGGACAGGCAGCAGGGACTGCCCACACCCAGCCCACTCCCGGGTCCTTCCCGGAAGCACACCGGACAACGGCTCCGCAGGCCCTCTGGTCGCGCGACCGATGCATGAAAGGGAGGTTATTTTTGCCTTTCAGGCGAAAATAAGAAAACGAGCTATCAGCACTATCTGTGGCCGTGATAGCACCTGGTTCGCCAGAACGTCATGTGGTACGGTGGCTCATGAAGGGGGGAGGGAGTGTGCCTAATACGCTTGAAAAACGCCATGCGAAAAGGGCCACAGGCTAGACATCGAAAGAAAAGGTGTCAGCAAAGTTACCAAGGTAATGTAAACACAGTCAATATAAGAATTTTAGTGTGAAGAATTTTTGGTGTCTAATGCTGCAATGCTAGAAATTTGGAGGTCAGAAGGAAAAGTTCATGCAGCGCAGCATTCTCATTTGAACGGACATTTAGTCTAAACTACAGCACAGTCAGTGAAGTGAATAAGATTTGTTGGCCATCAGATTCAATGGTTCTATTTTAGTTAAGACTAACATTGGGTGTGGCCCAGTGATCAATCACATAAAACAAATGAGATATGAATAAGGGACTGGTCACTTAATCTACAATAGCATGCATGCCCTTTGCTGACATTGTCATTTTTTAGTAAGTTATGTGGTGTAGTAGTTTGAACATTGGACTAGGACTCTGGGATACTAGGGTCAGGATCCCTGCTTGGTCATGGAAACCCACTTGGTAACAACGGACAATTCACACTCATCCTCAGAGGAAACCAGTGGCAACCCCACTTTAAACATATCTTGCCAATAAAAGGTTAGGTTTGCTTTTAGGTTGTTGCAGGATGGAAATGTCTTGAAGGCACACAACAACAAGTTGTTTACCAATGACTAGACCTTTTATAAATCATGACAGTTTGTGGAAAGTCTTTGTTTACTCACTCAGTATTCTGTAGTGCAATGTCAAGCAGGTTAGTTAAATATTTTTCTTGAAAGTTTTCATCAAAATGCAGAGTATTTGTTTGTGATTTGGGATCCATAATTTATACAGAGCTGTCATTTGAAAGAGCACCAGCAGATCAATTTACAGAAAGAATCTTATGTTCCAGAATCTCACTGCTGAGCATCCCAGGACTGATGCTTAGGTCTGGGTACTCCTCTATACAGCCTGTTAACGTTAATGAGTTCCAAGGCAGTGTTTTATCAAAGCAAGGTGTCAAAAGCTCTTTGTTAATGCCTCTTGTTTTGATGTGTTAGTGTTAGTTATTAAAAAGGAACATACATTTCCCCCTCTTGACAGGGCATGCAGAGGGCTATCAGCAATGTAAAACTAAAATATGAACAGCTGGCATGCCCTTAATGATGCATTGTTGCATTGTTAACAAAAAGCTGTTACATGCTTTGGTAAACACATAATGTGTCTCAAGAAATTAAGAGAAAATTAAAATGTAAATGTTTATGCAAACCATATTACTGTCGCACCTGCAACTCAAGTGTAAATAAAATGTCAGGCTTACATGATGAGGCTTAATAAGTCCCAATTATAATTGCTCATGAGAAAATCACAGACTTTGGGCACACCTGTATGGGCCAGGGGAAGTGGTGATGTGACCCAAAATTAGGGGAAAAGGAAAGAAAATAATAGGAAATGAACAAATTTGCCCTGGAACTGAGCAATGAGCAAAAAGAATTATAAAATCCAACTCTATCATTTATTTATTGATAGATAAAAACTGCAGGCTGGTGGATATGAAAGGAGAGCTGAATATCCCTCCTGCCACTTTCACAGGCCCGTGGGTTACGTCCAGATTATCTAAAAGACTGTATCTCCCTACAAGAAACCTTCCGGAGTTCTAAGATCTGCAGCAGGGGGCTTTCTTTCTTTTTTGGTCCCACTACCATCACAGACTTGCTCGGTGAGGACACAAAACAGAGCCTTCTCAGTGTTAGCTCCCACTTTCTGGACAGTGACATAACTAGTGTTGGCATCACCCAGTGTGGTAACTCATTGTGTGACCGCCATGGACCTCCTCCCCTAATAGAATATTTAGAATCCTTAGTAATTTTTTTTGTACTAATGTTACTTGCAAATTGTAGACTGAGGCTGAGAGAGTATGACTTGTCCAAGGGTCATCCACTGGGTTTCTGTGGGGATTTGTACTCTCGTTTTCCAGCGTCCTAGCCTAACACCTAAACTGTCTCTCAAGAGCTGTCTACAACATCATAAAAAACCCCAAGTCTGGGAGCAGGCATGGACAAGGCCCTGTCTCCTGTGTTCACCTCAACCATCACCTAGGAATGTGATGGGATCAAGAGATGCGCCTTCTCCCAGGACCTGAGAATTTGGCTAAGCTCATATGGGAAGATAAGAGTCCTTTACATTATTCTTGTTCTGTCTAAAAAGAGCCAGTAGCCTCTCCAGGAGTGCCAATTCAGCTTGTAGACACATTGCCAGGGGCATCTGCGCCATTTGACATTTTAAAAACTCTTGGTTTTTCCTTTCAAAACCAGATGTAGATTTCTGACCACTAGCCTCCTCCCCACCTATTTTTCGGTGAGTAAGCCTACAGGAGGGTCTGGGAGCAGAAAAGTGGACTCTGTCACGGTGCCTTCCCCAGGTATAACACATTGTTTCTGGGCAAGAAGGAGGGACGTTGACCAATAAAAGAGGGTGGATGGGTGGGTCTCATGCTCAGACTGGCAGGAGGGAAGCAAGAAGGAGTTAGCTTTTAATTGTGCCAAGCTCTGACCCTCCAGAAGAAGACTAGGCAAAGCGCGGCTCTCCAGACAGTGCTGGACTGTAACTCTCAGTATTTCTAATTCTTTATGAAACTAGGATCTAAGAGCTATCTGATAGTGGATGGGTGAAACAGGTGTTAAAGCATTGCTCAAAGAGTGCTTGCCCATTCTCTGTTTGAAGACCTCCATGGAAGTATGTTGCACCACCCTGAAGAAAGTCTATTTCACTGTTGAACAGTTCCTACCATTAACAATCTTTTCCTGAAGCTTAGGCTTGGGATTCACAGAAGCTTCAACCAGCACAGCCAAAGGGGATTCTGGGAGTTGAAGTCCAGCAAGCCCTTGGAAACCAGTCTGGTCTGACAGAGGACAAGGAGGCAAGGAATGCTCCTGGGGCTGTGGGTCCTCAATCTGGAGACCAGAGATGGAGAAAGTTCCCCTGTTTGGACTACAGCTCCCGTAACCCTCCATCACAGTTGGGAAATACAAAATGGGACTATGCACAAGTTCTGGCCTTGGGAGTTTTTTTTTAAAAGAAGTTACTTTAAGAAATTACTTACTGAAATTCATTAGTATTTTGCAAATGGAGGGAAAGTGGTTTCCCTGTTACTTCCTCTTAGGGGAGTTTTAAGAGGACGGCATCTCATTGGGAAGGGGGATGCCCTGAAAAAATCTCTCTCAAAATGCAAGGAAACCTTTGGAAGTGCCACAGAGCTGCCAACTCAAGGAAGGTTGTACCCACTACTCATTAGCCTTACTGTGGGGGTGGGGGGAACACTGTCTCATCACCCTCTTCCCAAAAAAGGAAGCACGTTGCTCTCTCCCTTAGCTCTATGGCTGCCAGTTGTCTTTGGCTGCTGGAAGGATTCAAGGGCCTGATTTCCACCGCCCCCCATAAACAGTGCTACTCCTCCCTTGGCCATCCCATCTCTGCTCTTCTGACAGGAACTGCTCTGGTATTGAGGCCTCATTCCAGCCGAGGGAGCATGCCTGCCCATGCCCTGCTATCACTCCATCCTCACTGATACTGTTGTTTAGGAAGAGCCAGAATATGGCAGCATGCTCCTCCTCTTCCTCCTCTTGCAACCCCCATGCAGAGTGTAGCACTCAGCACCCAACAGTGGCCAGGTCATCAGGTGCAACCTGGACACAGAAGGCTAGCCAAGTGGTGCAGAGCTTACCCTTCAGCATACCTGGTACAGTGCCCAAGCATGCGATCAGCAGCAGGACAGAGCCTGGGGCCAGGAGAGTGGCCAGTCTGTGAGACAGACTCTGGCCAAAGCCCCAGGAAGCCCCCATTACAAGGTACAACACTTGCCCCCAACCTTGCCTCCTCCATCACAATGGGAGGTGAGTCTCAGGCCTGAGGAGTGTCATGTGTTTTGACATACTGCTCAGCTGCACCATTGGAAAGATGCATGGCCTACAGAGGGAACTGCACCGCTGTGGGCAACCAAGAATGGCAAGGGAGGTTCTTCCTCCTATCCCCCCCATCTCTGGTTCTGAAAACAGAGGGGCTGAAAGAGTATGGTTTGTCTTCACTGGTCAGTGCTGCCTCTGCCTTCCTGCCTGCTGTAGAAGGAGGAGGAATCCAGCACACCTAGGGCCATCTTTAGGCATATGTTTCCTGGCCCCCACTCTCAAGTAGACAAAAGGCCACTTTGATGGGCTAAACAGATGGATATTCTCCAAAGGGAGTGTCCCCCTCTGCTGTGCATGGCAGTGCCAGGCCTCAGGTGGCCTTGAGTCCATCCAGTGGTATCACTAGGGTTGGTGTCATCCCCTCTGATGGTGTAACCCAATACAGTCCATACACACCACCTCTCCTAGTGATACCACTGCTTCTAGAATCTCCTTCTGCCGGAGCCTAGGCTGCTTTCCTTCCACCAGCAGCCAAAGGCCTTTTAGTATAAGCAGGTTTTCAATGTATAAGCAGGGGAGCTTCAATGTATAAGCAGGGGTGTTTTATCCTTTTTAATTTTTGTATGTTTTTGAAATGATTTTATACTATTTTATGTGGTGATTTTAATTGTTTTTAAATTTTACTGTAAAAATTTTTAAATTGTCTGTCTCTGGGAGCTACCTCGGATCCCACTTTGGGAAAAAGCTGGCATACAAATGAAACAAACAAACAAACAATAAAATAATTAAAAATATGTGCAGTGAAAAAAGAGACATTTTGAGGACTATTTTGGGGACTACTCAGTGCAGACATCTTTCCTGCTTCCACAATACCCTATGAACAAACATACATTATGCTGTTGCCATTGGGAAATTCTGCAGCAAATGGAGAAACACTGTGCTTTGATAACAGCTCAAAAGCTGAGACAACACTTTTTTTTTTACTGTATAAGAAAGTGTGAAGACAAGTTCTTCTGCATATGACATTTAAAGCCCTAAATAGCTTGGTACCTCGGTACTTGAGGAAGTACCTCTACCTATAAATCCCTGCCCAAGGACTGAAGTCTGCTGGTGCCCCACCACTGAGATCAAATACACCAGAAAAGTACATGGGAGAGCATTTCTCAGCTGTGGCACCGCATTTTTGGAATGCCCTGCCCCTGAAGGCCCAGTCAGTGTCAGTGCTGGCTTCATTTAGGGGCCAAGTAAAAACATGAGTGTTCACTGAAGCCCTTTGGCCCCAACAGATTTACCCCAAAATGCTTATGGCACATGATTTTAAACTATTTTAACCTTTTAAACCTGTTTAACTTGTTGACATATTTAATCTGCTTTTAGGCTATTGAAATTATTTTTATTGCTTTAGATCGTTTTAATCTATTTATTTTGATTTTCCTTGTATTTTCCCCTGAGATCTCATGATATAGGGCAGGGTATAAATCTTTCAGCCCAAATCACTTCTAGTTTTAGGGTTTCGAGTCTTCAGGGGGCATTTTCAGGAGTCTAGGTGTGAAATAAAGCAGTTGCCACTCATGGAGGTTTCAAGGACCAGATATTTACATTTGGGGATTGATTTTTCAACCTAAAAGAGTATTTGATTTTTTGCAGGGCATGGGGGAATGTCTGGTGGATCTTGGGTGTCAGGGAAGGCTTTTAATTATTTTAATGTTGATTGTATTTTTCTAAGTTGTATTTTTAAATTGTGAGGTATTTGAATTTGTAAGCTCCCTTGAGTCCTGGGTTTGGGGGGAAAGGTGGAGTGGACAAAGATGAGGAGGAGGAGGAGGAGGAGGAGGAGGAGGAGGAGGAGGAGGAAGAAGATATCATCGCTACCACTATCACTATTATGTAGCATGTATTATGTATTATCCTGTAGCAAAGTTATGCCATTGTAAATTGACTTATCATCACATAAAGTTGAATGGCACAATTGTATAATGTTCCTATTCTCAGGAGAGGAGCAGAGAAGTTGCTACACCATTGGGGTGACTGTGGAAGCAGAATCAGAAGTGTGGCCCTTGTGGAATGGTCCTGATGCATTTGTCCCATACACGATGAATCCCATTGCGAAATGGGAGTCTCTGTTGTGCAACAGAACATCTTGTGCATCCTGGCAGTTCACTAGCATGGTTGTGTATCATGTCAATGATATGAAGGAGAGGATCTTGATGTGTATCAGGGGATACACTTTGCCCACCTCTGCCTTAAATAATGACAAACGCAGATTTGGGTCAAATCCTACAAGTCTGCTATAATCTATGAGGGCGGTTATTATGCCCTGCTCCTGACCATCAAAAAATGCCAGGCCCAAATACTTTGACTGAGATTTAGGTAGTACACTTTGGAGGCCTAAGATCCTTTTTATGTGATGGAGCTATGAACACATAGCTCTCTCTTCCCTTATCTTCATAATGTGATGTATTCAGTGGATGTTCTGCAGAGAGACTTGTGCCTATGTAAATCAGATTTGATTCCTAAGGCCCTTTTCACATGTCGGGGGGGGGGGGGACGGGCGAAAACGCCCAAAAACGGAGCTTACCTCCAGCCGGGTAAGTCCGTCGCCGCGTGGAGCAGCGCGCGCTCGCTGCTCCACACTCCTCCGGCATCGCAGATGGCAGCTTCCGGTTGGTGGAGACTCTCCACCAACTGGAGAAGCTCGCCAGCCAGAAGCCCACCCCCGGCAGATCTGCAGGCACGCACTTGCGCGCGCCTGCAGATCCACTTTAGAGCCGGGCGACGGAGTGGCACGGGGCTGCGCGCTCCGTGCTTTTTAAAAACCTCTAAAAAGAAGTTTTTAAAAAACACGCAGTCCGGCTAGTTCCAGCCGCTCCTGAGTGGATTCTGGTGTGAAACTAGGAAAAGTAGTCCACGTCAGTCCACTCTACGGTGTAGACGACCTCAGTGAGAGTTCGCTCTACACCGTTTCCCCTCCACATGTGAAAAGGGCCTAAGAGGAAACAGGGAAGAATCCAGGTCTTGAATTATGTGAGAAAGCCTTAATGCACTTAATCAGAGATCCAGTGGCTGTTTGAGATAAGACCTTGTTTTCCAGAAGGGGCATTTTTGTCAGATTTCAGGTATAAATATGTAAGGGAAATAACTGTTATTTGCTTATCTAATATTTCCAATGTTCATAAGCTGATTTTTAGGGCAAATGTCCCCCTCAGGCAATTTCCATCACAGAATTAAAATATAATTAAACATCTAAATTAAATGGAAAAGAATCATCACAACATTATCAGGGCAGTGGCTATAACAACCAGCATAAAATAATTTAAAACCATCAGAGCCATAAGCAGTAAATGATGGCTCTGCCTCTCCTGCACTTGCTTCATTTTATAAAGGGAAGGCATAAATTACTGAAGCCCTGGGGCTGACAGAATGACAGAACAGACACAGGTTTTCTTAATGGGATTACATGATTAACACACCACACACACAGAAAAGCAGATGCCATTAGCTTAAGAACTTCACCAGCACTTTAGATTTTTGCTAGGTGAGATATAATTATTCCCTCCCAAGATAGTGAATACCATGCTATTAAACAGGCTTTGGCACAAAATGATTTAATTTAACCATGGAGAGAAAGACCCCTTTTGCTCTTAAAGGTACAACCAATTTGATCTATTCTGGGGTCTTTCCTAATTTAGGCCCATGAGATCACATGGTAAAAATTGTATGCTTTTGTTAATTGTCAGCTATTGTGTTTATGTTACAAGAAATCTCTGATGCATGATATAATCCCATTTCTCCCTGTGTGGGAGGTGACATTCTGCTTTTACATAAAGGGTAGCCAAGCCTGAAAGGGAAAGACTTTCAACAAATTGCCAAGAGAAAAGTTAAAACCACATATTGTAGATTGTGAGATGTAGTGGTTTGAGCATTAGACCGCAACTCTGGAGACCAGGGGTCAAATCCCCACTTGACTATGGAAACCTCATCAGCGACCTTGGGCAAGTCATACTCTCTCAGTCCATTTCTGCACTATATTGTTATAGTGCTATTATTCTACTTCCAACATCCTACAGAATCCTGGTGTTTGCAGTTTAGGGGGGGCATTTAGAATTCTCAGCCCGAGAGCTCTTTGGCCTCAGTAAACTACAAACCCCAGAATTCCACAGGATGTTGAAACTGGAATAATAGCACTATAACTGTAGTGTGGAATGGCCTCAGTCTCAGAGGAAGGCAAAGGCCAAGCCAAGCCGCTCTTCAACAAATCTTGCCAAGAAAACCCCATAATAGGTTTGTCATAGGGTGGTCATGACAACTGTATGATAAATATGTAGTGTCTGGTGTCTCGTTCATAAATTACAATGTTGTAAGACACACCAACAGAGTTCACGTTCACAAAAGTTCACAAGAGTCCTTTCAAAAAACCTACATATTAAGTAGTGCAGCCATTTCTATGTTGTTGGAGACTAGGGGAACCGGGGCGGGGGGCATGTCTAGCTCTTTTCCTGTAATTGGATATATCACTAACTCCTCCCTCTGTTCTCCAACAACACAGATATGGCTGCACTGCTTAAAAAGGTAGGCTTGGGCGATTTTGTTGGGAGATGTGGCTATGTACATATATCTATGTTTCTATAGCTATGTCTTCCAGTGCAGCATCTTAGCCAGCATTTATATAGCACTTTTTTTTCTTGCTCTATTCAAAGGAATTTGCAGAACTTATCTCAGTAAAATAACAAACCTTTGAGGAGGGGGAACCCTATGTGGAAGCTACAGCCACTTCCTAAGCCCTACAATCCTACTGTGGTCAGACTATAAGATGACGATTCTAGAATTTTCTTCTTCTATTAGCTCCAAAGAGAAGGAAATCACTGCAATAGACTGAGAGCTTGGAAGAAACACATTAGAAATTACATTACTTGTTACTTTTTTAGTAATCAAGACCAACATCATTACTTGCAAATATTTAAAGCAAAACAAGACAAATATTAGATGATGATGATTGATAACTGATGATATAATGAATAAATGTGGTTCTTTCAGAAATAGAAGTTTTGTTGTAGAAACATGACTTCAGATGAGGATAGTGACTTTTTAAAAAAAGGATTAATTTGACAGTGACACATTAACAGTCTGTTACAGCAGTTCGTAACCTTTCTTTTACCACAGACCCCCTTTAAATATCTTTTGTTGCCATGGACCACTAAGAGTAAACTCAAGATTTAAAACCCTGAAGTGCATCAAAGATTTATTTAAAGTTGCTCATCAAGGGTCTTCAGATTTGGAAGGAAGGGAGAAATAAATGCACATACTCGTCTTATAATATTTTTATTGGAATGATTCCATACAAATTTGTCTTTCCTTCTTTTTTTTTTAAACTGTAAAAACTCATAACATTTCTTCAAGCCTTTGTGGATGACCCCTGAGGACACTGTGGCTCCCAGGAGGCCTATGGACCACAGGTTAAGAACACTGGTCTGTACTTGTCATATTACACATTACTCATAAAAAAGAATAAATAATGAGTAAAATGTTGATTGTTGCAAGGCAACAGTTTCAAGCTTTGACCAGATGCCCAATCACACTTCTCAGTTATAGTTCAATTATTCCACTTTAACTGCCTTAGGCCATTTCTGCACCTTACTCTTCTCTGTTGTAGTCCCACCACGATCCTGACAATGCCACTGCCAGGATGGGAGCATGACCCCAACGCTCCCCTCCACACTTGGCCCACTGGCTGCAGAAAAGTAGCGTGAGATGTACACGCCTTCCTTCTGCCGTGTAGCTAGCCACTTCCCGTGCTGTACTGAGGAAGGAAGAGCCTAAATTGCATTTCCTCCTGGGGCCATTACTGGATTTTTTCCAGTAATGGAATATCTCATGGTCGTGACAGGTGGGGATGTGTTGGCAGCGGGACTGCAATGACATTGTGTGAAAGCATGACTCATGGACCGGCAGCAACATGTCCCCATCATGGGATAGCAATGTTGTGTAGAAATGGCCTAAGTTCCATCCTGTGGAATCTTGGGCTTTGTATTTTGATGAGGCACTGGAGCTCCATGGCTGAGAATTTGAAATGCCCCTCCCTAAGCTGCCAGTCCTAGGATTCCATAGGATGGAACCATGGCAGTTAAAATGGAATAATAACACTATGCTTCTGTAGTGTGAATGGGTCCCATGTCCAGGGCTTGTGTTGTTTGAGGTTCTTGGGTGAGTCAAAGAAAGAAGAGGGCTAAAAGTCTCATGAATCCCTGGCCTCCATCACCAAAGTGGTTCCAGGGCACATTGGCATTGAAAAGACATATTAAACATTTATGCTTACAGAGTTATGTCTCTTTCCTAATTTTGGAAATTTACAGTGGGGATTTTTTTCAGTTGGAAATAATTGTAATATTATTTTTGTTGTTGTTGTGCACCTTCAAGTTATTTCAAACTTATGGAGAGCCTAAGGTTCAGAGTTTTCTTGGCAAGATTTGTTTTGGGGGGGGGGGAGGGTTGCTATTGCTTTTCTCTGAGGTTGAGTGTGACTTGCCCAAGTTCACTCACTGAGTTTCCATGTCATGAATGGGGATTTGAACCCTGGTCTCCCAGAGTCCTAGTCCAACAATCAAACCACTGTACTACACTGACTCTCATGGATTGTATTGTTAGGGCACAGAAATTATGATGGTTAATTTTTTTTTTCATCTTCAGCAAAGGTGGTATGTCACCTACTTAGAACAGATGTTCTGCCTCAAGTGAACATATGTTTCTGGCTCTGAATATTTGTGTATTGTGAAATGCCCTTCATTCTATATCCACCAACACACCTATGGACGTAGGATATTTTTAATTTGCTGAAGTACATTTAATTCTCAGGGGGTCAGGAAATACTCTAGAACTCTTTCAGTACAAAAACCCATGTGGAAGAAAATTAAGCAGGAGCACCATATAAGCTAGTCCTTGTTAAAAGCTCCTGCTTCTGAAATGGCACATTTCTTTCCCTGCCACACACACACCACTTTAAATTGCAAAGAGCTTTTGCTTGTAATACTGGTAATTACATGTAAATTATGTGCCATGCTTTCATAAATGTTCTCCTTAACAAGAACGCTTAATTCATTTTCAGAGCAACATGGATAATCTCTCTTGATCCATGAAAGCATGTGGATTAGGTCACAAAAAATGATAATATTTAATAATTTGTGTCAAGAGGTAAATGAGTTTGTGCCTGTTGGCTTTTCTCCTCTGCCTCGTTTTAATTTAATGTACTGTGAATAGCCTTAACGGCCTATGCAGATTCGCTTCCATCATTGTGAACTCACTTAAGCTTTGATACTTGAAACTGATAGTTGCTAATTCCTTCATAATCCCTTGCAAATGGTTCTCTAGCACCAATAGGAAATTTCATATTGTAGAGCTAAAACTCGAGATTTTGTCAGAAGTGACATTTAGCCTGTCCTTTTCCTACTAAATGCTGCTAATGGGGCAATGTGACAAAGATAATTGTCATTAAAAAAAATTGAATCATGGTCTCTAGAGAAAAAATGGCTATTTAATTGGAATGATTTAGTGCAGGAATGAGCAAAATGCAGGCCAGGGTGTGTTTTTGTGGCTCCCTACCTACTCAGACTCTCTCAAAGCACTCATTTTCCTTATCCAAAAGAAGGAGGAATTACATTTGCTAGAAGCCTCTAAGGATGGTAATTCACCTTTTGGATAGGTTGGAAGGGACCCCTGCTTTATTTAACACAAATATGCCAGGTTTTGCAAGTCAGAAGTGGACTTTCAGACCATTCCTGTCCTGCTCCCACCCTCCTAATGTTGGGAGGGTATTTTTGGTAGTCTACGCTAGGGATAGAAAGATGATTCATAATTATTTTTCTCATGCTTAAAAAACAGATGACAGTCTTCCATTAGGAAGAATAACAGATCAGTAAGAGCCAGCGTGGTGTAGTGGTTTGAGTCTTGGACTACGGCCCTGGAGCCAGTGTTTGACTTCCGGTTGGCCATGGAAACTCACTGGGTGAGCATGAATGCATCACACAGTCTCAGCCACCAGAAAATCCCATGACAGGTTCGCTTTAGGGTCAGCAGTCAGAAATGACTTGAAGGAACACAACAACAACAACAAACAACAACAATAAAGAATTCTGCACAGTTTTCTCCTGGTAAGTCCTGAGTGTTGGGAAGGAATTATTCCATTGAGAAAACCCCTTTTTCCCTACAACAATTTTCTGACAGAGAATGGGTTTTATGAGAAGAACACACCGCTTTCTGCACAGAAAACCTGGCCAAGATCTTGCATTGCCAAGCATCGGATAACCCACACTCCGCAAACCTCACTCTGAGATACACAGGAGGTTGTATTTGTAGAAAATGCAGGTAACAAAGCACACTTCTTCTGAAGTTGTTGAGACTAATGCAGACATGGAGCTCACACTTTTTATAAACAACATTCCAAAATTTAGGTGCACAAGGCTGTGATTGGACAGGATCAAAAATCTAGCATCACACCACATCTCAGATGGTTCCCAGACCTGCATTTGGTTCCCACTTCTCATCTTTGAGCCAGGCACATATTTCCTGCCTCTTATCTTGGAAACACTAGGTTCTCAAAATACCCACCTTTGCACTTTTGTTTTTGCTTACTCCGATCTCCTCCTCTCATTGGATATATTGTAGCAATAGGCAATAAAGCCATTAACCAACGGATACTTTGTAACAATGCAGGCAGGCTCCAAACTGATACATTGTTGCAATCACCAATTAGTACTAGATACTGTGTATCATCACCACTAACTTAATGAAGCAGATTTCTCCGTTAACTACAATACACTATTTCAATACACATCCAGGAGACCAACATATGGCAAGGTCTATGCATCCTGACACATAGCTACAACTGCCCATCTATGACACCATAGCTATACCTTGCAATGCTACCCCCTCTGCAAAAACCTACCTTTGAAGCCATGTAAGCCCTCCAACAGAGGAATCTTTGAATAATTGGAAAGTGGGGAGGTGAGCAATGATGTGCCAAGCCTTCTCGTGGTAGTTGGGCATGACATGACAGGGAGCAGCAGCGACCTTCTGTGGACCAGGTCCACCATGAGTTCCTAAGCTCATTCTCAGGATGCCAAATAACAGTACTAAAGAGTCCTGCAGCATCCATCATTCCTTTTCAGCTTGTTTTATCTCAGGGGAAGATTGAGTGGGACACTTGGATGCCATTCTCTGTTGGGGGACCAACAGGCAACTACAGTGTGTGTGTGTGTGTGTGTGTGTGTGTGTGTGCTTTTACTTTGCTTTTATACATATTGTTTGCCTGACTGTCATCTCTGGTAACCCACAGTAAAAATGTTTACTTGCAACTTTCAATAGGGCTTTCTTTCCCTGTACATTCTGTTTAGGATTGCTGCCTCAAGAAAACAGAGCTTCTCATAATGCTTACTGTACCACCATTCAAATAATGATAATGTATTGTATCTATTATTTATTGTCGTAGTAGATTATGCTGTATTACTTTGATGCAATCAATATGCTGTTCAGATTTATATTTACTAGGGAAAAATCCATTCCAGCTACAGAGAAATGACAGAGAAGCATTTTGCACAGTGACATTCAATAACAAGACTTTATAGTCCTTTAATGCCGGTGATCCCAAAAGTCCTCATCTGCACTCCTAAATATATCACTGTGGCATTAGATAAAAGGCTGTGTCATCTATAGAAAAATTGCAGTAGCATTGTCCAGCAGAATGAAAAAAAAGAAAAACTAGCATTGTCATAGTACTGTGGGGTGGACAATGAGAAACACAGGAAGGCTAGGGGCTGAAAAGGTCTCATTCTCAGGAGAATGGAACTGAAAGGTTTTCAGAGCAGGAGTTAAGTAGATTTAGAAAAGAAGACTTAGGAAGCACAGGAATTCAGGAAGCTGCTTTATCTGGACATAGACTTGATAGACTGATGTCCAGCTAGTTGACCATTTTTTTTATATTTGAGTGAACATCTGTGGCCCTCCAGATGTTTTTGGACTCTCATTGCCCATGTTTAGGACTGCTGGGAACTATAGAACAAAACACACTGTAAGAAACATGTTGTCCAAGCCTGGTCTGTCTTGACTGGCATATAACTATCCAGGATTTCAGTATGGAATTTTTCACAGCTTTACCTAGATAAGCTGAAGGTTATAACTGGAACTTTCTGTCTGTAAAGCATGTGTCCTGGTACTGAACCAGAGCCCTTCCTGGAGTGCCCTTGCCAAAAAATAGAAAACCTATTGCTCAAGAAGAGGATGGAGAATTACATGAAATTTGCAGAGACTGATTCATATTAGATGCAAATTCAGAAATAATTACTGTAATTTAAATAGAAATACAATACATTTTACTGCTGGCGTGAGGGAGACCAAGACCAGGTGACATCACTCTGATGTCCAGACATTAGCTGTTGATGGCCTTCAAACTGAGGATGTTTGGTTTAAAGATTAAGAATGAAAAGAAGGGAGAAAAGGAAACTTGAAGTCACCCATCATAAATTAGTGGCTTGACAATAGGTTTAACACATAGAGGGTTGCCTTCTACCAGTTCTGATTTATGACTTTCTTCTGTAAAGCAGGACACATGACCAACCAGCTCTTCACTCAGAAAGTGAAAGACAAAGTGATGAATAATCAATACAGTTAAAAGACAAAGAGAATTGGAAAGTCCTTAAGGGGTTGTGTAAAAATCATCAACATCTTGTTCTCCGAGGCCATTTCCGCACTATACTCTTATAGTGTGATTATTCCACTTTCAACATCCTATGGAATTCTGGGGTTTGCACTTTCGGGAGAGGTGCCCGGCCCCTCCCTAAACGGAAAACCCCAGGATTCCATAGGATGTCGGAAGTGGAATGATCGTGCTATAAGAGTGTAGTGCGGAAATGGCCCAAGCAAAGGCAAAGGGGCCCTTTCACCCTACATAATTATAGCACAATTATAGCACTTTAACTGCTATGGCTGCAATCCAGGGAAACATGAGATTTACAATTTCTGGAGGCACTAGAACAGTCTGGCTAACACTTCTAAGTACCTGTTCCTCAACTGCAGATCCCAGGATTCTATAGGATAGAACCATGGCAGGTAAAGTGGTATCTTAGTGCTGTAAGTGTCAAAGGTGAAAGGGCCCTGAAAGCAGAAGTATTAAGTTGAGCCATGCCAGTAGGAGCAACAGGCTTCCTTGGTAGACAAAGCTATGCAGGAACCTGGAAGAATAATATAATTGTTTAGCTTTCTTGTAGCCCTGAATAGCTGTCTACAGTGGAGATCAGAATACAAATCTGGGGAACCACCTTTTTTAGCTCCACTCATTTAAGGCGAAGACCAAGAATATTATGAAAAGATGAAAATGTAGGCACAATTTATAGAGACTGAATGTGCAGTAATTATCCAGCCTTGAATTTGAGGATGGTGCTTAAATTGTACGTGCTTTGCACAAGGTGACAAAAAGATTAATGCAAGTTAAAGAAATAAAGTAGTCCTCATTTTAATGAGCCCAACTCTCTTTCCACCATTAAGTGCAAATTGCATCTAGTTGAACTTTGCTGCTCTGGGTTTTTGTTGATTTTTTTCTCCTCCTTTCTCTTCTACGGCCAAGCTTAAAACACCTTTAACATAGTTAAATAAAAATGAATTTTCAATGTTCAATACAGCCAGGAGATAAAATCTTAAGGAGTCACAGAAGATTCATCTTTTTTCCATTTGCCAAGTTTACATGAACTAGCAAACATTTTTCTTGGCCCCTGCTCAGTAATGGATAAAATAAATCAAGCCCTGATTGCCTATTACCCTCCTGAGATTACATTAGAATGAAATCTAACAGGAAAATGCCTAAACTCAAAGGCGCTCCCAGCACACCTGTATGAAAAGCACTGAGCTGAAAAGTATTTAGCAAACAATGATATACTTGAAGCTTGTAAATTGTAGTTGTCAATGTGAAACACAGAAGCAAATTTTTCCCTTTCTAGATGGTTTCCACTGAATATTTGATATATACAGTATGAGATAAACTCTGGAAAGAACAACAACCAAAATCAGAATTTGAAAATAATGAAATAATCTGCCCTCTTCTGTCCAGTCCCACAGTACGTGGGGGCAGGAAGGAGAATTCACATATACCTACCTGGTTTGAAAGACAAAAACCCTGCAATGATCAGATCTCTCTGAAACCAGATGTCATTATGCTATCCTTACTGTATTTCACACTATCTTATAGTAATTTAATCTCCATTGTTCAATATATTGAATAATATATTCAAAATACTGAATAATCGGATTCTAGTTCTTTCAGTTACTTCCTATTTTTGTGCACTCCTCAAAAGGGTTATCACTTTACTGTCCCCAATTGTCTCCCAAATTTTCATATTAACTCTTTTCCTCAATTTTAACCTGAGAACTTTGCCATCTGGTGATCTATAAGTATTGTAAAACCAACTAACAAAAAAGCACAGTCCCTGTAAGTGTTTTGATCAACAGCTAGCTACTCTCTATCTCAGTGTTATAATCTAGAGGGCTGTAGCTGATCTTGAAATATTTAGCTGCATCTATGGCCCTTTTCACATGTGTGTGTGGGGGAATGGGCGAAAACGCTCAAAAACGGAGCTTACCTGAAATCGGTAATTCCGTCGCCATGTGGAGCAGCGCGAGCTCGCTGCTCCACACTCCTCCGGCGTCCCAAATGGCGGCTTCCGGTTGGTGGAGGCTCTCCACCAATCGGAGAAGCTCGCCAGCTGGAAGCCCGCCCCCGGCAGATCTGCAGGCACGCACTTGTGTGAGCCTGCAAATCCACTTTGGGGCCGGGCGACAGAGCGGTGCGGGGCTGCGCACTCCGTGCTTTTTAAAAACCTCGAAAAAGAGGTTTTTAAAAAACATGCAGCCCGGCTAGTTCCGGCCACTCCTGAGTGGTTTCTGGTGTGGAACTACAAAAAGTAGTCCACGCCAGTCCACTCTAGGGTGTAGAAGACCTCTGTGAGAGGTCGCTCTGCACCATTTCAGAAGCCCGGTATGGAAATGATACACAATGTATGTAAATGAACAATGAGGATGCTGAAGTATAGCTAGTGGACATGTTGTGCTTCACCTATAATTATCATTATTTTGAAATTGCTACCTTTCAGCCAAGAAAAACCCAAATATGCCTTTGCAAATGGAATGGCTACAAAAATATGTGTGCTCAAAATCAGAACTGGGATCAAATCTAGTAGCGTCTGCATCATCACACAAGGGAAATATTTCACTGTGTCTTAAGAGATTAACCAGTTGATTGTGCTATGAACATTCTGGAGTCATGATTTCAAAAATGCTGCCCCTTTGGGTGAAGACAAAACAAAGTTTAGGAAAGTTCTTTTAGTGGCCATCTTGGATGAGGATTCTGGAAATTATAGTCTAGAAATTCCCCTGGAATAAGGGTGGGGGAGCCAGGAGAATTGTGTAGGTTATAGGTAGAGCTGGATTGGACTCTTGAGTGGGGAATCCTTGGTCCTCTTTGGATGTTTCAGCTTCATGAAACCACAGTGAGAATGGGCAACAGCAAAGGAATATGGGAGTTGTAAGCCACAGAATCAGGGATAGCAAAAATTCTATGGTCCTCATTTAGGGTCAAGATAACAGAGAGTCAGGAATCTTCAGCATTCTGTTTTTGTTGAATGATAAACATTTGTATGAAGAAGGCCAATGAAATATATCTTGGCTTGCATAGAGCCATGCAAAATGCTGGGATATATTTAACCTGTATATACATTTGATAATGTTGCAAACTGAAAGATAGCTCAGTTTTCAAGGCATCTGCCAGAAGAGCACCCCTTGGGGCGTTTGCTACAACCACAGACAACTGCATTCTTCTTTTTTTCAGACAGCAAAAGCCAGAGTAAATGTCATGCAGAAAGTTCAGACCATCTCCAACAAGGGTTGAACTTAAAATCGATCTTTTCTGCTGTTTTTAATGCCATTAACGACTCTGTTAGGATTGTAAGAAAAATGCCCCTGCAATGATGAAAGCTGAAACTTTAATCAAGCGTTCTGCTGGCCACAGTTAACAAGGCAGGATGCCTATAAAGGCTGGGATGAGGGGTGTGTGTGTAGAGGAGAAATCATGTAATAGTTTATGGTGACAGAAGAAATGTGAACATTAGTATTAAGAATTGGTATGAACAGGGATGGTACAACCAAAATATTTGTCTTATTCTTGCTTCAGACAAAAACGGCAGTACTGAACTTCAGCAGTTTCATTATTTCAGTTATATAATAAACTTCCTGGTTATTGTACTCTTTCCAGTTTTATTCTTCTTTGTGAGGTAGAGCGGCTGTGGTCCCAACTGAACCATGGAACCTAGTGGGAGACCTTGGATCAGTTATTCTCTGTAACCCTGGCCTACCCCACAGGTTGTTCTGGGGATAAAATAGAGAAGATAGCCATTTATACTTTATACTGTACACATGGTGTTACTACTTATATCTGCCCCCCCCCCAAAGTGTGGAGGTAGAAAGGAAAAGAAAAATATCTAATGATTTTTTTGGGCAGTTATTTTTCCCTGTATTTCAACAGGGCCTTTTAGGATAATTGGAAAACCTCAACAAACATGTCCTGAAAGTACTATGGGTAAAAGTAACATCACAAAAATGTTGTTGTTGCTTGTTGTTGTTGTTGTGTGCCTTTAGTTCATTTCTGACTTTTGGAGACCCCAAAGCAAACCAATTGTGGGGTTTCCTTGGCAAGATTTTTTCTAATTGGATTTGCCTTTGCCTTCCTCTGAGACTGAGAGAGTGTGATTTGCTCAGGGTCACCTGGTGAGTTTCCATGGCCAAGTGGCAATTCCAACCCTGGTCCTCAAAGCCATAGTCCAGTGCTTAAACTGCTACATCATGCTGGGTCTCATAAATGCTACTAATGTAGAATAGTAAATGGATAATGGCAATTATTTCGCTAGTGCATGAATGGAATTCATGCAGCTCTTCAGATGTTGACCGAAGAAATCCCTGTCCTCACTCAGACAGCCACTCTGGGTCCCTACAGGTTGAGCTGGGCAACATCATAGAGATGGGATGCCATAATTGAACCTAACATGGGCTGCACCAAACTGCTACTGCTGAGATTTGGTAAATGCCACTGAGATCCCTTTGCTACCACAGTTGTAATTGAAAGACCAAAACATTTTTCCCTTCTAGAAGGAAAGGCATCAAATATTGATTTTTGGGTGGATGGGTGAGTGTCACTTCCAGTTTTCAGCAATACAATTGCATTGGCGGCTGCAGCAATGTGGTTGCCATTTGCTAACGGTGGCACAAAAAGTCTACACCCCATAGCACTATTGAGGATCCTTTCTACAGAATCCTGGGATTTGGAGTTTGCTAAGGCACCAGAGTTCTTTGGCAGAGGATACTAAATATCTTAGAAAACTACAAATCCCAGGATTCTATAAGATGGAGTCATGGCAGTTAAACTGGCATCGTAATTGTGTAATGTGAAGGAGACCCAAGTCCCCACTGAGCTGTGAATCTCACTAGGCAAGCTTGTGCCTTCATACTATTGTAGGAAGGGCAGGATACAAATATAATGAATAAATAAATCTGGTTTTTGTTTTGTTTTCTGAAATGGATATTCTTCATATAGTTTTTGTCATATACCCTTTTGTATCAGCAAGGATTTTTAAAAAATGCCTCTTTTTGATACTTAAGGTGTGGATTGGAGAATGGAATTATGGCAGCAGCAGCAGCACTTCACAGCCTGGCTCTGACCCTGTGAAAACATTGGATTGCCTGAAAAAGGCTTGAAAATTCATTCAATGATCCTCCTAAATATCTGTCTCTGGGACTAATCTACCTCTATACCTCCCAATAGCACCTCTTTCTAATTTGGCATCCTCTTTTAATCTGTATCTCTCTTAAAAAAAAAATCACAAGAGTTCCTGCTGAGCACCTTCTGCTTGATGTATGAGATGGGCTCCTTTCCCATCTTCACTACAAGTAAATGAAGTCTGCAAAGGTTCCCATGAAAGTCTAACATGCTAAAAATAAAGTAAAACCACAACAAAACTCCTGATTAAAATCTCTCTTTGGTTATGGATACACATATTTTGTATAGATGGAAAATGGCTGCAGAGAGAGAAGAATGCCAGGCACAGTCTGTTGCTTGCAATGTTTGGCCCCAAATTGGAATCCGTACCTCCTCACAGTGTTCCTTTACTGTTACTTTCCAGTCTGCTCCTGCTCCCATTCCTCATTATTGCAGTTTTGAGAAAAGCTACATGTTCTATTACTCAATAGTAACATCCTTTACTTATTGGGGGGCATATATATCAGATGAACAACAGCTGCCTCTCTTTCTCTCTTCCTGTTTTGAAAGTTATAAACACACCTCTTAGGTGCCAATGCAACTCTAGTCCTCATCTTCTGACACACAACTTTACAACACAGTCCAGAAGCTTGTAGCATTGGAGACTTTCTTTGCAAAGAAAGAGATAAATGGAATAGTAAATATTCTAGTTACTGCTGAGCAATAGGAAAGTAAAGAGTTACAATTTTAGAATTGTAACTATAAAAGCAATTAATTACTTTTTTGGCCGAACTACCATGTTAATTAATAGTTCTTTAAAAGTAACTTGTAAGCTCTGGCCACACACCTGTTACCCTGATTTCTGGGGGTCCCGGGAGGGACACCTAAATGTGCTCAAGCAATGGGGAGGGAATTAGCACAGAGCACTAGTTCGCAATGCGAGAGGCAGGGTAACGTAGCGAGATCTTGAACCCTATGTCTACGGGGTCAGGCCGAGTCAATGATGGCAGAAGTTGAAAATAATAATTGTTTTACTGAAGCACAGTCAAACGTGTATGCAACACACTCACACAAGGAACTACAGAAATAAAAGGTAGGAGTTGGATAGAGGAATTTTGAGAGGAGGTTTGGTATGGGAAATACTATACCTGTCCTGAAGCCCAGTAAAAGCAAAGAAGCTGGGGAGCGTGGATTCTCAGCACGTGGAGGTTGAGGGGAGGCTTGTCAAATGGAGAGACGCAATTCGGGAGGCAAGTCACGAGCCATCCAACGAGAAGCTCAAAGTCAGGGGTTCTTATAGGGAAAATTGTGGCCGCAGGCTAGTCCGTACTTGTGGATAACAATGAGTTTGGGGCTGGAGACAAAGCCTCCGAAAGGTCGGTACTTTAGATGACTGAGTTATGACCAGATTGTCAATAGTGTAGCCAGTATGCAAACGCGGAGTGCTTGAGAGTTGTATAGTCCACTCATCAAGCTGCCTGCGCGGGGCAGGGGATCTTTTGTAAGTAGCATGCATACGTAATGTGGTACTTGCCTTGAGGTCTCCTAAAGCTGCATTCGGCAATAACTGGCCTGCCTGGATCGGGATTTGAATGGTTCGGCTATTGTCGGCCGTGTCTGTGTGCGTGCTTGTCCGGGGGCCTCGCAAGCACTTGGAGAGGAATGGGTAAAGAAGGCCAAATTATTGATATCAAATGATATCTTAATATCCCACAAGCTCAAGCTAGAAACAGCGGTAACACACCCACATGACTGAGGGGAGTGCCCCTTTCTTGAGAGAGCCCCAAGATTAATAATAGCGTCAAAAACTTTAGGGGAAAAAATGAAGACAGTCAAGAGCCTGCATACAGATGGAGCATGACCATTAGACACAACCTCCTGAGTCTTCTGGAAAGCAAAATGAAGGAGAGAAGGGAATAACTTGGCTGGCTGGAATACATCAGTAAAAAGTGTGGTAGAGGCAGCCAGAATCTACTGCTGGCCCTAGGATAAATAGCACTCTACGGTCCCCCTCATTACTTATTTTGCAGAACTATTCAGAAGTTTGTGGGGGCCTGAGGCAGGTGTCATGTTGGGTTCTGTATTTAATAAATATAAATAAAATCTTCAACATATTTTACAAGAATAGTAACCATTTTGTCACAGTCAGGAGGCACCTCTCAGTCATCAAGAAAAAACAACTAATAGTTGGTGTGACTGTATAACATAAGCTTTCATAGTCTAAAGCCTACTTCTTTCTCATGTATAATTTTCAGAGCTTGGAATAATAACATTTTATAACAAAGAAACAAATCAGTTGTTATAAGGTTTTTTTTTTTTATCTATGTGGAGTTAAGTGTCACCTTGTGATTGTTTGAAGTTAAGCTATTGCGTTCCTTAGCTTAAGGATTTTTAGATCTGTAACTGAATGGCAAGGAAGTTAATTATATCTATCCTATCTAATTCATCACTCATGAAAATCTTGGCTTCGGCTTATGAAAGATTTTTAAAAAGACATAGGTTTTTTTCCTTTGTTCTGTTATTGTGGAGTCACACATGTTCTCCCCTCCTATTCTTTCATATCATTGTGTGGTCTACCCGCTGAACTTTAGCAATGGAGAAGCCAGTGTAATGTAGCAGTTTGTATGTTGAAGTATGATGTTGGAAACCAGGGTTCAAATCTCTGCTTAGCCACAGAAAACCACTGGGTGATCTTAGGAAAGTCACATTCTCTCAGCCTCAGAGGGAGGCAAAAGTAAACCCCTTCTGAACAAATCTCGCCAAGAAAACCCTGTGATAGATTCAATGTAGGGTTGCCGTAAGTCAGAAACAACTCGGAGGAACACAGCAACAACAACAAAAACAACATCTGTGTGGATCTGTAACTGGTTGACCGACCGTTCCCAAAGGGTGCTCACCAATGGCTGCTTTTCATCCTGGAGAGAAGTGACTAGCGGGGTGCCACAGGGTTCTGTCCTGGGCCCAGTGCTGTTCAATATTTTCATCCACGACTTGGATGAAGGAATAGAGGGCATGCTCATCAAATTTGCAGATGACACCAAATTGGGAGGGGTTGCTAATACGCCAGAGGACAGGATCAAAATTCAAAACGACCTGGACAGATTGGAGAGCTGGGCCAAGGCTGACAAAATGAAATTCAACAGAGAGAAATGTAAGATCCTACACTTAGGTAGAAAAAATGGAATACAGAAATATAGGGTGGGGGACACATGGCTGGATAGCAGTACGTGTGAAAGGGATCTAGGAGTCTTAATAGACCACAAGCTGAACATGAGTCAGCAATGTGATGCGGCAGCCAAGAAAGCCAACGCAATTCTCGGCTGCATCAATAGGAGTATGGTGTCTAGATCGAGGGAGGTACTGGTACCACTCTACTCTGCTTTGGTTAGACTTCATCTTGAATACTGTGTCCAGTTCTGGGCACCCCAATTCAAGAAGGACATGGTCAGGCTGGAGCAGGTCCAGAGGAGGGCGACCAAAATGGTGAAGGGCCTGGAAGCCAAGCCCTATGAGGACAGACTTAGAGAGCTGGGTATGTTCAGTCTGCAGAAGAGAAGGTTAAGAGGGGACATGATAGCCATGTTTAAATATTTGAAGGGATGCCACGTAGAGGAGGGAGAGGGCTTGTTTTCTGCTGCTCCAGAGACCAGGACAAGGAGCAATGGATTCAAGCTGCAGGAAAGGAGATTCCACCTGAACCTCAGGAAGAACTTCCTGACAGTCAGGGCTGTCCGGCAGTGGAATAGGCTGCCTCGGATTGTGGTGGAGTCTCCTTCTTTGGAGGTTTTTAAGCAGAGGCTGGATGGCCATCTGTCGGGAGTGCTTTGAGGGTGTTCCTGCATGGCAGGGGGTTGGACTGGATGGCCTGTGTGGTCTCTTCCAACTCTACATTTCTGTGATTCTATGATTCTATGAACAGGAGAATCCAAAGCATTATAGCCACCCAAAGAATACGCTTAGCAATAAATAACATTAATTTATATGTAATGCTCAAACACCAACCACTCACATTCCTTTTGTAATCCATATTGCAACCCTGCAAAGGAAATCAGCATTACTATTCCAATATTTGCAGAAACCAATAGGGATTGGTTTAGGCTGAGAGACAGTGCTTGGAGTAGGCTGTATCTTACTTTGCAGAGGTCACTCTTCCACCTGAAGAACTGCTCAGTCCAAGTCTGAATAAAACAGAAAGATCCACAAGGAAGGAGAGCAGGGGCCTTGAAGCTGTTCAGCAATAATGAGCATGCAGGTTGCCTTGCCTTTACTCCTTACTACGAATAGAAATTGTAGTGCAGAATTCGCATTCTACTTTGGACTTACCTCTTTGCAGGTGGCCTTACATGTGCGCTAAACTGAACTGGGTGGTTTTACAACGTCCACAGTCAACAGGCAGCAATATTCAGTTATCCATTGCACAATAGTAGAGCAACCGATGCACAGACCTGATGCGCTATGGGCACTCATGCTCATTGAGATGGGGCCAATGTGCATGTACACACTAGCCAGGAAGTGCCAGAACACATCAGAAGCTCCCGATGTGCATGAGAAGTGCCTGTCAGGGATTCCAGGCAGGGAACCCTGGGAAAATGATCAGCCCACTGCAAAGATGTTGCATCATGCCCCAGCTGTGGGTAATTGCAAGGTTGCATAAGAAACTGGGGTCGTGTGCAGATGGTAGAGGGAGGTGTGCAAACCTCTACCTGATTGGTTGTAAATATGTATAAAAGAAAGCAATCCCCAGTATGTATTTGTCTGTTGACCAAACTGGTGTCTGGCGCAAGCCTTTGTCCGTCTGTTCTATGTTTTGCATATAATGGAACTTTGCTGCAAGATAAAGTGCCTCCTGTTTGGAAGAAACTCCACTGTGTGTGAGTATCCTTACTGGGGAATAAGGCTGCTGCTGTTGGCTCGCTGAACTCTGGTTTTTCCGCTGCATTTCTGTGGGGCTGAAACTCCTATCATCCCCCAACAGTGCCCAATGCACATCAGAAGTTCCTGAAGTGCATTGGAGCACTCTTGCAGTCCCCAGATGCTCATCTTTTCAATTCAATAACAGGATTTTGTTGCATTTTCACAATGTAGTTATGAAACTTATACTGTGATGTAGGACCTGAGCCTACATTTCTAAACGTGTGTATGCTAATTTTGTGCATCACATTGTTTTCCTTCTTTTGGCCAATGCCCTTCCTATATGCTGATAATGGGTAATTAGCAATCCTAAGAAATTAGAAGAAGACTAGGACTTGGAAGGGCAGCCATGAAGGAACTAGTCAAGATCCTGAAGTGTAAATATGTATCACTGAATTCTAAAATTAGGATTGTCCATGCCTTTGTACTTCCAGTTTCTATATATTATTGTGAAAGTGGGACAGTGAAGAAAGCTGATACACTGAAAATCAACTCCTTTGAAATGTGATGCTAGAGAGGACTTCTATGGATACCATGTACTGCTCAAAAGAGAACTAAATGGCTCTCAGAATAAATCAAGCCTGAACTGTCCCTACACACCAAGATGACTAAACTGAGACTGTCATTCTATGGACATATCATAAGAAGACATGACTCACTAGGAAAGATGATAATATTTGATAAGGTAGAGGGCAGTGGGAAAAGAGGAAGGCTGCATTACAGGCCCCTGAGCCTGCAAAACTGAAGCAGGGTCATTGATACAGTGACTTGTAAGTATCTCATTCATAGGGTTAATATAAGTCAAAGTTGCTTTAACAGCAGTCAACAACAACAACAGCAGCAATAACAACAGCCATCATATAGGTGACCCAGAATGCATTTACACTACACAGCACAGTTATACCTTTCTGATTCCATTTTAACTGCCATAGGTCCATTAGTACTATAGAATCCTGGCATTTTCAGTTCAATGTGATACTTAGAATTTTCTACTACAGAACTCTACAGAGGAGTTCTCTAGCTGAGAATTTCAAGTACCCTACCAAAGCACAGCTCCCAGGACTGCACAAAGTAGAGGCATCCATGGCAGTGTAACTAGTGTCATGCTGCTACAACTGTGTGATGAGCAATCCTGACTTACTGGGAGAAGCAATTTACTGTCCATGGTAATAGGACTGAAGTTTGCTGGGTGATATTTTTGGTGCCAGTGCAGTTCTCCTTCCCAGGGCCTTTCTGCTCTACACTGTTATAGTGCTATTATTCTACTTTCAACATCCTATGGAATCCTGGAGTTTGCAGTTTAGGGAGGGGCCTTTAGAATTCTCAGCCAGAGAGCTTTTTGGCCTCAGTAAACTACAAACCCTAGAATTCCACAGGATGGCCCTTTTTGCACCTTACCTTTTCCCGCTGCTGGGCTGCACGGCTCGCGCAGGAAGCCTCAGGAGGAACGCTGTCGAGTCCCTCCTTTCTGGCTCCGCAGCTGCTTCCTGGTCACAGAAGTGTCCCGCCTCTTCCATTCGCAGTGCAGCCTGGGACCTCCCAGGCTGCACTGAGGAGAGGATGCGCGACCAGCCTGGCTCCCGAGGTTCCGCACGCCAGGTAAGTGTGTACGGGGCCCCGGAGCAATGCGCGACCACGCAGCATTTTTGGCTTTGAGCCAAAAAATGAAAAAATGCATGCGCGGTCCACGTCAGGCCCTTGGGCGTTGTGCAAATGTGAGTGAGCTGTATGGACCGCTTATGATAACTGAAACCTCTGTCAGAGCTGCTGCTGATGAGCAGCAGCTGTTGGTCCCTGTTGCTCAGGATGGAGATGACGAGCAGCAGCTGTTGGTCCCTGTTCCTCTGGTTGGAGATGAGTCCTGCAGCTCAAGAGCTCCCCCTGCTGCCATGGACCAAGGAGGCTCGGACATTCCTCTGCCTGCTCCTTTAGGGCAATAGGGATCCAGCTGTGATCCCGAGGATGCCCTGGGGCCTGCGTCAATCAGCCCACAAACAAGGTGGAGATTTAAGAGAGCTGAGCAAAGGGAGGCTTTCTTGATTAAGTTCAAGAAGCGGTGACTGGCCACACCTGTGCCTGGGCTATATAACTGCCTGCCTGGAAGCTTTCTTTTGCTTGTGGCAAACTTTCTACAAGCCCTTTCCTTGCTTCCAGCACCCAGTCCTGATAGCTTGGATTGATCTCTTGGTTCCTGACCCCTGGACTTTGGACTCTGACTATGGCTTTTGCTTGTTGCTCAGGCTTAGGTAAATGGACTGCCTATGAGTAATTGCTTGCTTTGACTCCTCCTGGTGGGACTCTGCTATCTCTCCCTCTCCCTTCTCCAGGCTGGCTTGCCGCCCAGGTCTCTGACCTTGACACCACTCTTCACATTTGCGTCATGCTCAAGGGGCCCTTTTGCTTCAGAAATGCCGTGCGAAAAGGGCCGATGTTGAAAGTGGAATAATAGCACTATAACAGTGTAGTGTGGAAAGGCCTCCACAATCCAATGCAGTTTTTGTGGGTACTGAGAAGTAACAGGAAGCTGGCTAATCAACAGCAGTCTGGTTGGCTAGCATAGGTGAGGACTAAGAACAAGTGAAGGCTTCATTCCCCAATGCTTCTAGCCCATACAGTGGGCTGACCAATGTCATAGTCAGTATAACAAAGTCTTGTCTGATAAACTTAGTGTCTCAATCTCTCTAGGAAAGGAAAGTACACCAAGAACAATAATTCAGAACCCTGGACATAGTTCTGCAAGCACTCTTTGGTTAGAACAGTTCTTCTTGGAAGGAACTGTTATCCCAGCACCAGGTTTACAGCAACTGAGTGCTTAAGTAGGCTAGTCAATTCATGGCCTTCAGAAACTCTATCCCCCTTCTCTTGATTATAGTTGCATGCCTTAAAGGGAATAGACTTCACCTCAAGCTTCTTTATGGTTGACATGGCTAGATCGATTTGGAAGGTACATGCATGGAAGCTGTGTTGGAGGGAAAGACTATTTTTGTGGCCCCAGGATGGAATGGTAACCAGTACTTGGAACCAACACTTGATATGGAAGGTCCGCTATGGAATGATACTACACCTCAGAACCCAGGATCATGACTATATTACATTAGCTCTGAGTTTTAAAAAACCACAAACGTGTTCTAAAAAGAGAAAAAGAGAGCAGAGCATAAAAGAATAATAAAAAAAGTGAGAATCCATTGGCCTTGATATTATTTATTACTTCAGCTATTATTTAGAATGAAGCTATTTCCTAAGGGTGAAGAACGCAAATGAAAACCTTGGTAATTTTCCTTCAATTTCTAGTTGAAGTGGAGCTAAACCTTTCTCTGTGGATTTGACCTTCTTTAGCTCATCTGATTTTCTCACTCAGAAAGGTTAACTGTGGTGTGCCATGGTGATAAAGTCAGGACAGCAGCCAGCTAGTTCTCCTATACATTTTCTTGGTTAAAAAGGACAGGTAAGTTATATTGAGACAAATCACTCACCACAGTAAGTGTCCCTATTGCCTTTGCTCAGGAATTAATGTAGTTCTTTTCTGTTACATACTAGACCCTTTAGAAATTCTTCTGAAGCACAAAGCAAGCAGTATAATTTGGAAGTCAGTTAAAAATTTGCCACGTGTGAATTAAAGCAGATGTATATAGAAAGTCTGGATGGATGCGTGAACAGCTTTACACATCTTTCCAATGTGTAGCTAGTTGTGCCAGATCAAGTTATGATTTAAATTGCTCTCTGCTTTGCTAACTGACTCATTGACCGGGTTTGCGTGTTCAGATAAGCCAGGTATTCATGGCAATCCTGGGTTATTTTGTGTAAGCGGTGTGTTGATGTGTGCTACTAGATTGGTTCTGCCTGCAGTAAGAGCTGCTAAACCAACCATGGATCTTCAGCCCACGCTTTGTTTACCATGATGCGTGAACCCATCAGTATGTGACATTTTGGCTTGTTACCCTGCCTTATGAGCCAGAAAAACAAACCCTAGAACAAACCTGGATTCTTTTTCTGGCCTCTTGGAAGGGAAGAAGCTAGAATGCAGACTGGCACTGGGTCTGCACATCACACTAAACAAATCACAGACTGAAGTGGTTTAGTTAGCTCAGGGGTGAACAAATGTTGGGGTTAGAGGGCCACACTGGCTCCCAGGAGACTTTGGAGGGCCACCCTCCACTGCAGCCCTCGTACAAAAAACAAAACAAAAAAAGGCTCTAAATGCTCCTGAATACCTTCTAGGAGTGTGAAGGGACATTTTCTTTATGTTTTTGCCCCCTTCTACTATTTAAGATCCAGGAAATGTCCTTTTTCTTTACAACAAGACATGACCTGGGAGTAATTTCTGGTTCACTTCCTGTTTTTTAAAAAGCCTTCTCCTGGATCTAAAATGTCTCTGAGGATCAAAAATGAGGCAAAATTGCCCTCCATGACATCAGAGGGTGCTTGGAGACATTTGGAGACCATAAAATAAAAAAAATAATTTTTTGGAAAGTTTTCTTGCAGCCTGGATGAACCTCATGTGGCAACAAAAATGGTTCTTGAGACTTCATGTGGTCCAAAGGCTACATTTTGCCTACTCTTGGTTTTGCTGTTCCTGCTGCAACGTCATACTGGGAACCACCACTGGGACACTAGAGCAGTGTTGCACTGGGAACCAGCACACCGACTCATCCTCAGTACATTAAGGTCCCTGTGGCTTGTTGTGACATTGTGGATGTACCCATTGTTTATTTGTGTACCTTGTACTTCCCTTTAAGTTTTAAAATCCATTTGGACTACAATTCTGGTGCACTTTGAGCTAGGAATGATTATTTCACATAATTTCAATATGTAAGTAAATAAGCACCCTTAAGAAATTCCATCCTCAAGTTTTGATAACTACCCATTTAACCTCCAGCCCCTTGCTTTATGGTGTGGCTAAGAGCTGTTAATGGAATTAAAATCTTGTGTAATGTGCCTGCTTATCTTGCAGGCTGCAGTCTATTTAAAGGAATTTGTGAGTTTTAAATTAAATTGAAAAAAATTACTCAGGCAAAGCAATGCATATAGTTGGGAAATAATAGATAATTAAACCTCAAATCTTTCCCTCTCAGTCTTCCCATGGACAGATGAATGTGCAGTTTGTTAGAAGAACAAAGCCATTTAGAGTCACAAGAGAGTCTACACTTGAGGTATAATTTTCTTTCAGGATTGCTTAAGGTTTGTCATTTCGATGGTGCCATAAAAAAGAATCATGCAGAGTAGACACTGTGATGAAAATATCACTCTGGAGCCATTATAAAATAAGGGCTCCAAGAAGGGTAAATAAATATGGAGTATTGGAATAATATTTGATACTCAAAGGGAAAAAGGGGAAATCTCAAAACAAAGGTGAAGGATATCAAACAGTCAAGAAACCACAGTTAGCTGATTTCAACATATTTTAAGCCTCTGGGCACAACCTTGCTACTTTTAATGTTTGCATAATGTCTACCAATTTCATGAGTAATTTTAATAAACCACAACAGTAGCAATTTGCCCAACTCTTTCATTTTTGTAGAACTGGACTACTAGCAAAGGTCTCTTCAGTGCAGAAATCCCCAGACTTTAGCCTCCTAGATAAATAGACAATTACTACCACTCAAGTTGAGGTTGGAGAAAATATCTGTAGTACTAGATGGGGAAATAGTTCCTGAGCATCTCTGCATTTGTGATTCCCGCCCCCCCTGCCACAAAGCACATATACATCCTGAGAGGTTTCCCTTAGACACCATTTCAGAAAATTCCAACACCTAATAGCATCTAAAAGCACTTGTTTCCATGTCTTGGCTTCCTTGCCTCTCACACTCTATTTTTTTTCCTTACATTTCCAATAGATTTAGAGATTTATTTTGTCGCATAACCTTAAAAGGAAAGCTGTGCCCAGCTGAGGAGACACCTCAGTTGTAAGTCCTTTGGGAAAGATCAAATAATCTACAAGTTCTATAGTCAATAATGGAACAGAAGGAATGGAACAGATCCCCCCCCCCCCGCAAAAGCACTATATAATAATATATACATTAGATCCTATACGATAGTTACTGCTATGGTGATGGTAGCAGTGCTACTTGTAGTCTCCCAAACTAGGCTTTTGCTGAGGTGTCACACTAAATGAACTGAATAACTTCTGGCCAGTGGCAGTAGTAGAAGGTGACGCTGTGTTACCCTAAAAGGTGGGGGATGTTGGGGTCCATCCGCAATGCCAGTGTCTCTTTAGCATTTGGGGGAAATATAGGCCATTTCCATACCGGGCTTCTGAAACGGTGTAGAGCGACCTCTCACTGAGGTCTTCTACACCGTAGAGTGGACTGGCGTGGACTACTTTTCATAGTTCCCCATCAGAATCCACTCAGGAGTGGCCGGAACTAGCTGCGCTGCGTGTTTTTTAAAAACCTCTTTTTTGAGGTTTTTAAAAAGCATGGAGTGCACAGCCCCGTGCCGCTCCGTCGCCCGGCTCTAAAGTGGATTTGCAGGCATGCGCAAGTGCGTGCCTGCAGATCTGCCAGGGGCGGGCTTCCGGCTGGCGAGCTTCTCCGGTTGATGGAGAGCCTCCACCAACCGGAGCTGCCATCTGGGACGCCAGAGGAGTGTGGAGCAGTGAGCTCGCGCTGCTCCGTGTGGCGACAGACTTACCCGGCTGCGGGTAAGCTCCGTTTTAGCGTGTTTTCGCCCTCCCCCCCCACATGTGAAAAGGGCCATAGTTCAAAGGAAGCCTGAAACAGGAGGGTAATGGCAGAATCTTTTCACCTATGTATACCAGTACTAACTGTAGAAAGGACTGCAGTTAAAAGTTTAAAAAGTATTTTATTTGAATCGACAAACACATGGGAAATCAGACACTCTTAAGAATCATACAAGCCTATTGGAAAGTGAGGCAAGAAAGGTTGGTTAGAGAGAGGTTGGGTGGAAAGAGTGATAATTACCAGTCCTGAAGAAGGGGTCACAGCAGAGTGGCTCAGTGTCTGAGGGTAACATGGAAGAATGACATTCTGGGGAACCACATACAACATACTATGTCCAACATATTACAAAAGCAGCCTTTTATAGGTTGGGGCCAAAGCAAGGTTTTTATATCTTATTTCCCACGCTGAAGGGGTGCAATGACAAAGCTGTAATGGCTTTCCCACGGGACTGACAAAAGGGTCTAAAATGGACTGATTGCTTTACTCCAGAGTGACAAAACATTGATGGGACTGATGATGATCTCTTAATGTTTGGTTAAGTAGGGTGTATAGGGGTGTATAGGAAAGATCTCTATAGAATAAGATTGAGAGTTGTTTACCATTGATTGTTCACCAATGTTGGTAGTTTGTCTGTCATTGTATTCAGAAATGCAAAGAGCCTGGAGTGGTACAAGGATTAGCACAAACCCATCCGTGTTGGGATTTCCCACCTAATTGTCTCTGGACTCAACCCTGAACATGTCTCAAGTCAGCTTGACCTCGAAACACGTTCTCTGGTTAGTGTGACTTTGATCATGTTCTCTAGTCATTAATAGGTCCAGTTTATGAAAACTCCGTATCTCATAGGAGGGATGGTAGGGTACGGTAACGAATGTTGGAAGATCTCTGTTGGAACAGACAACAACGTCAGCAGTTTACGTAATTCTTGGTACTAGTCCACAGAACAAAGGAGCAGTAAAGCACTTCTGAATGTCTTTTTATCATGAAAACTTTATGACAAGATAATCCAAAATGAAGCAAAGATGAAGCAATGAGGTACACAGGAGAAGAAGGTGTTCTGTACCATAGCTGAGGGGCTCATAGTATTTTAGAATAGTAAGTAAAGGGAAAGGGAAATAAACGTTATGACTGAAATGTTGATTAACTACTGAGGGAGCTTGGAACTATAACTGCATCTGATTATGTTTTCCAAAACCCTATATTCTGCTCCTGCACACACATACCAATATGTTTTTGATCATACGGATGTGGGATGAGGAAGCAAAGCTTCACCACAGCCCATCATTTGCACATACAGTGAGAATCCTGGCAGAAGCCCTAATGTATGAAAAGGGCAAAAGAAATACAGTGAGTCTAGTTTGTCATTGATTACCTTGCTGCTTGCCTGACTGCCATAGAAACTTAAATTAGAGTTCAAGTGGGGAAAGCTGATTGTTCCCCAGTGGCAAAGGAAATTCCAGCTTGCCCAGATAAAATACCACTTTTCTACTTCTCTGTCAGATGGGCTCAGTTGCATTCATCCATCCTGGAAGGAGGTAATTAGTTCCGGCTGCTGACCTTGCTGCTGAGGACTGGATGGTGAGAGAGGAAGGAATCCAAATCTCTAAAAACCTGAGAACCTGGACTGTGGCAATACAGGTCACAATGCTAAGAATAATTATAGGATCGATATGGTGTTTCTTTCTTAGTGCTCAAAGTATTTCACATACATTATCTCAGTAATCCTTTCAGTGACCCTGAAAGACCTGCCAGTATGATACAGTATTACTGATGGAAGTGTGAGATTGAGGGAGAAAACACATGGAGGAAATGTTCCTGTTGGTTGCTTTATCTGTTGATAACTTTTTTAAAAAACAATGATGTGATGTTTTCTGTTTCATGGAAAAAACAGTGGCAATTTCTAGAACAAATAGATATATTTTATTCCAGCCTAGAGGCTGGGTTGTCATGTACCTTCAAGTTGTTTCTGATTTATGGTGACCCTTTCACAAGGTTTTCTTGGCCAGATTTGTTCAGAGGTAGCTTGCCTTTGCCTTCCTCTGAGGCTGAGAGAGTGTGATTTTATAAACCCATCTTTTCTAATCCCTGTTCTCCCAGCGTGAGACCCAAGACAGCTCACAACATAAATTACAACAAAATGCAGCAAAATACAGCCACCAACCTATTAAAGTCAGCCCTCATTTAAAACAGCTTAAAAGCAATTAAAACCTAACAAAGAAAATACAGTAAAAAGGCAGTACAATACACCTATTAAAAGACCTTTCCAAAGCAATCAGTTAACAGCCCCCAAATCATGGCTAAATAAAAAGGTCTTTGCCTCCCAGTAGAAGAAATGCAGAGAGAGGGCCAAGCTGACAACACATGGGAGGGGATTCCACAGTTCAGGAGCCACCCCCAAGAGGGCCCTGTCATATAGCCTCATCAAGCCTGCCTGGGACAGGAGTGGACCTGAAATAAAGCCTTCCTTCAAGAATCTTAAAACTCAGGCAGCCTCATAAAGGGAGACACAGTGTTTAAGATTGTCCAGATCCAAGACAGATAGGGCTTTATGGGTCTTAAGTAGCACTTAATCAGAATTGTGCCTGGTAGCCACTGAAACTGTTGCAATTGGCTATCAACTTTTTATCTAAAAATACTCATGTCTCCGTTCATGGGTTCAAAAATGACATGAAAATTCCACTGTCACTAAATGGGGGAAAATTTTTTTAGATCAAGATTGGGAGGAGGAGACGAAAATCTCTTCCTACCTGCACATGCCAGTTTGAGTATGGATCTAGGCCATGACTATTTACTTTGGAGTAAGGAGGGGGAATGTTATTTGTATGCTACCTGTTTAATGTAACCTGTCATCTGGCCATAAGATATTAGCAATTAGAAAGTTGTATAGGGGGATATGCTGTAAAAAATGATGACACATGTAGGGTAATATAGCTTCTAAATCCTCCCTGCTCAAGCCCCAAACTCAGCCAAGGAGAATCTGATACAGAGTTCTTCTCCACTATAACCAAATTTCATTTAAGCTTTATCCAAGGCTGAGTTTTCTGGTAAAATGTCGCAGGTGGATAGTGGAAATATTTAATAACCTTGGTCATGCAGATGAGGATTCTTGGGAATGAAAAGTTCTCTGTAAGCCCTAGGTTCACAGACTCGCTAAAGTCTTTTGTATTCATCCAGCAAAACTACCCAAATTTTGTTCTCATGTTTGCTTGGGTACGAGCCAAGTGTTTTATGATGCATGGAACTATGGTACAAGTAATTTACGATGCTGTCAGGAATGGCATGCAAATAGTGTTTCTGTCTAGCTGTCATTTGCAATTTATAAAAATAATCTTAGGAGACAAATAAGGTGCTGATCTGTAGCCTGCTTAATATGGTCTACAAGGCATTGCCAGCATTGCGTTACTAGAACTGATTAAAAGCCCAGATTAAAATCATTGACAGCAATACAAAATAAGAGCTTCAGTAAAGGATGTGACAGCCAGAGGGATGTTGGGATCAGAAAACCTGTGAGACCCAGGTTCAACCACAAAGCTCAGTGGGTGACCTTGGTTTCTTCACTCTCCCTTACGCTAATGTATCTCCTAGGGTTTGTCTTTGTTGATCCATGACAACATGGATGTGCAGATGCAGATCACAACCAAGATGAGAGTCTCAATACTTCATATAAACTTTAAAACTTGTGTCTGTGTGTGTGTGTGTGCGTGCGTGCGCGCCTTCAAGTCTCCTGTTGACTTATTATGACTGCATGTATTTCATAGGGTTTTCTTAGGCAAGGAATTCTCAGAGATGATTCCTCCAGTTCCTTCCTCTGAAATACAGCCCACAGCAGCTGGTATTCATTGGTGGCCTCCCACCCAAGTACTAACCAGGGCTGACCCTGCTTAGCTTCCAAGGTCAGGTGGGATCTGATGCCTTACATATCAATAAATCATATTAAATATACACTTGTTACATGCTCTTATGCCCAATCCTCTCAAGGATGGGAAACAAAGACAATGGATTCTAAATCCAGTGTTTTCTTTGATATCATTATTTGTCTGGTAAATGTAAGCAATATGCCAGTGAGCAATTCTTCCTCATCTGTTATACTTTGGCTACCAATTCTTAAAACTGTAGCTACAAATATTGTCCATTGAACTGCTGTGACATTTGACTGGCAGCTTCTGACATTGTGACATTTAATTGGCACTTGCTAAGATGTATTTAGAATTATCCTGCATGCACTAAATTAATAGGGCCAGAGGCAGGACCTGAAAACGGCTTTCAAACTAACAATCTCGAACTTGGGTTATATAAAGCTTGCATCCATAATGAGTACATCAAAAACCATTTGAGCCCTGCAAAGGGCTATTTATATGAGGAATCTGTGTGTTTCCCTACTGAGCAAAGTCTGGCAACCACAGTACAAACAAACATGCAACTCTGCAGGAGAGAAGTTCTTTATGGACTTTAAGGCTGGATTGAAAAACCATTTGAAAAAGAAAGAGGTTGATTTCCAAGAGGCACCCAACTGTGTGACTTCATTGAAGTTGGGCATCATGTGACTAAATCTCTTCACGTCTTTTTGAAGATATAATTCACCTTTCACTGAACAAAGCATCCAGGAAATATTATGCATTAAAAGTTTTCGGCCTCCACATTTAAAAATGTTAACTAGTTTTACAACTTCCAGAAACATGTTCAAGCACTCTGCCGAAGCTTTTGTAGAACACAGCTGAATGGGTTCAGTTTCCTGGGCAATCTGTGTCCAAATGGATTCTATTCTACAATTGCTTTGTGGGGAGAACCAGAAATAATTTATGAAAAAAATATCCAGCTTCAGCAGATTTACAGCAGGTTGTCATCATACTACGAGTTAACATTTTTAATAGCCCAGTCTGTCTCAGGTCCAAGAGTAATTATTATTAATTGTAAAAATGATGTTATGCTTTAATAGTAAAATAAATCTCTTGACCAAGTCTAAGGGTCCATTCAAATATTGGCATAGTTAATTCAGTTTCCAAAGGGACAACTGTGTTTGTCTGTTACAGCAAAATCCATGAAGTCTTACACACCTTAAGGACTATAAATTTCAGTAGGGCATCAGGTTTTGTGGACAGCAGCCCCACTTCATCAGATGCATGAAAGGTTATCCTCAGCTAGCATGGAAAAACTAGGGAGGGAGGGAGGGAGGATTTCTCAGACTTGTCTGAAGTGCAAGCATTAAACTGCACTTTAGATAAGTCTGTTTAGGATCCCAGAAGGATGCAGTTAATGTCCTAAGAGTACATATTGATTGGAATGATTAACAAAACAGATGCATGTAAACATTACGGTGTGACGTTTCAACTGTTTGCCCTTTGTTTATAGTAGGAGGGGAGGAATCATAAAGATGGCCATTCTTGAACAAAGAAACTTGAACAAAGAAACAAAGAAAAAAGGCAGCTTTCCATGTGAAACCACTAAGCTACAATTTATCAAGAAATTCAGCTCTCTCTCTCAAGGTTTGAACAGGTATGTTCCACTGTTTCAATAATATACCACGTTAAAAAGATCCTTCTGCCACAGCAGCTTACAAGCCAAAGCCCAGCCAAAATTAAAAAAAAAAAAGTCTGCATGCTTAGCAGTCATCTCTATACTTAACATGTAGAGGAAATTTCTTCTGTTTTTTCCCTAGGAAGTATCTCTATACTTAACACATAGAAGAAGTTGAACATAATATGCATAGAAGAAACACACAAGCATCCATGGAAGATAATCATTTTCCATGAGCATTGCAACCTGATTATTGCAGCATCTTTTATAAGCATAATGAAAAAAATATTCTTGTTATAGCTCACTATCTATAGTCTTATCATAGTCCACTTCTGACCAGCATTATCAGCTAGGAACAACAAAGCTGTTAGGAACGCATGCTTTGGTACACTGGGGACTGACTTCTGCCTGCTTTCTCTGCAGAGCTGGTTTTATATCCATCCCAACTTCCAATGGTTCAATCAGAGACAGATCTGTGTTACCATCTACATATGTAAACAAAGTCAATTTGTTTACATAAACATTTATTCTCTTCCAATCAGAGCAAAGATTTTTACTGGTATTTTCCTCTGTGACAGGACACTTGGAGACCAGTGGTTCTTGGCTGCCCTCCACCAGTTTGCATCAAGTAGTAACCCTTTAATCCAGTATTAATAATCCGTCCTCAGGTTCATTATAAGTCAGCCATTTGTTTATGTTTTCTCTCAGGCTTATCATTTTGCTTTTTAAAAGTTTCTTTCATGTCTGGAAGTAGACAATGCCTGCACTCTTAGTATTACACACAAACATTTCTAACTTCTACCTTCTACTTTACATACTCACTACATAGGTTCAAGTATTTATGTGTTTCAAAATATAACTCAACCTATGACATTATGTTCTTATCTTTTAACTATGGCCATTTCTGTGCTAGACTGTTATAGAGCTATTATTCCACTTTCAACATCCCATGGAATCCTGGAGTTTGCAGTTTAGAGAGGGGCTGGCCAGCCCCTCCCTAAACTCAAACCCCAGGATTCCATGAGATGTGGAAAGTGGAATAATAGTGCTATAACTGTCTAATGCAGCAATGGTCTATGTTTTAATGTGCTTTTAACTATTGTCAGGCTTATGGGGATTCATTTTGAACTACAAAGAAAACACACAAAATCAGTTTGACCATTCATATAAAATGAATTTTAGCTTGACAAGGTCAGCTGTGCAACACTGTCTCAGGCTCTCTAATAAGCCGTCATCTTTACACAGCCTAGTTCTGAATTGGATACAATGCACTTCAGTAAATAAGAGATGCTGAAGTGTTTCAAAAGGAGTCTTCTGTAACCTTTCTTGAAGACAGAGGAACATTGTACTTAAAAGAATTTAAGAGAATTCAACTTCCTTTCAGACTCGAGGATAGCATCACTGCCCTTTGAACAACACATTTATGCAATAAAAACCAGAAATTGGTTTACTTTCCCTGTGGTTCTTGTGTAATTAGACAAAATTAAACAAAATTTTAAGATGCAAGCAAGAAAACAGGAGTATAGAGGAAGCTGTAGGCAAAGTTAATTGCTTGATCTGTTTCTGTAGATCTAATTTAGAACATTAATTAAATGCTATCTACCTCTGCTCATTTCCTTTGAGGACTATTTATTAGTGTACTATATATAATTTTAATGGTCAGTGTAAGATTTGATTGTTAGTCCCTACTGTGTGTGGGTATATTTTTGCAGACTTTTTAGGTAAACAGTCCTTGGTCTGAAAGTTCCAGGTTCGAAAGTACAGCTGCCAAGTTGTTATCCATGTTGGGGTTTCTATAACTTTAATTCTTAACAGATATTGGAACAGGAAGAAGTAATGTTACTCCAAAATGTGAGTGACTCAGAGGTCCACCTGTGATGCCAGTGCCTCCATGGAACAGTGGGGAGGCCTGCGAGCGGGCGGTAACCTTGTGAGATCTTTTACACCTGTGTATACCGGTACTAATGCAGGGACACCAGCCAGAGATTCTAAGAATATTTGTTTTATTAGGGAAATTAACAATCACATGTACACAAGATCCAGTCTTGCAATCATGCAAGGCTAACTGAAGGAAAGAGAGGAAAATTGGATAGCAAGAAGTTAGGGCATAGTGGGTGATACTTACTTATCCGAAGAGAAGATACGAAGCAATGTGGCACAGACTAAGAATCCAAGGGTAGTACCAGAACAGGAATTGGAGCAGCAGTGGTAGCCTATGTCCAGAGTACTATGAGCCATCTGGCTCAGGCTCATGGTTAAATACTCTTTTTCCACACTGAGGGGGAAAGTGTTAATGGGTCTCTGGCAGAGTACACAATGGGGGCTGGAATGAGCTAATGGCCTTAGCATTCGGTGACAAAGGACTGATGGGAATCATGATAGCCCCTTAATGGCAGGATAGGTAAAAGGACCAAAGGAAAGTTTTGGTGGATGGAGGAAGGTGGTCAAAGGCAAACAGTCATTCCGTGGAAACAGTTTTGGGTGCTATTGTTTCTAAAGGTTGAGTTGCTGAGGGATATTTGCAAGTTCATTGTCACCAGAGCTTCTCTGATTATGACCCAGTCATGCCCTGAGGTCCTGATCTGACCTAGTTTTGCAACACATGCGTGCAGTCAGTTTCTCTTTGCTAGTAGGCTTCTGAGCCATAGCAGGATATAATTTATATTTCATGCCAACTAATATTTGCTAATTAAACCATAGCATAGAGTGGGGCCTGGTAACAATAAAGCTCCATCAAGCAGAGCAGAAGTACCAGTTTTCCTGAAACTTAACTTTCTTCCATCAACAAGAACAGAGCCCAAGATCTGAAAGGTAATGGGGGAAAGGGCACCTTCACTCCACTTGACAGGGCTTTAAGGTACTTCATCCTGCTCCAAGATCTCTCAAGGTTTAAAGTTATAGGGGCCCAATCCTGGATCTAACCTGGCAACCCCACATAGAGGCTCTTTGCACATTCTGATTATTCCAATATTTCTGTACTTCTGAAGTTTTCGTTGACCCTCAGTGAGGCACACAGGACATTTTAGTACCTGTGAGCCTTGGTTTGTTGCACAATTCACACATAACAAGATCTACAAGGTAGGCATTTTCTGACACTGTCAACTGAAGTGCTATAAACAATGTTGCTGGGTTTCAGCCACCAGCAATATACATTTTTTTTTGCATCCCCAACTTGTAGTATTTTAAAGACACAAATTGACAGTGATTTTGCAGAGGAAAAGAAACCAACCAAACAAAAGATGACAGTCATTCAGAACAAACATTCCACCTCATGTGGATTTTTTCTGCATTTTTCTGGTGCTGAGTGTTCTGATATTGTAGAATATCCTTCATTCTGTATTTCCAAATACTCCTGTCAATGGGGGACATTTTTCTATTCCACAATACATTCAAATGTTCATTAGGGTCAGGAACTATTCTAGATTAAGGCACTCGAAGGAAACTTTTTTGATCTGCCTGTATGAAGGTTATGCTATTCACAAGACACAGTGACACAGAGAAAGCTAAGAAAAAAATACAGATCAGATTCTAGCATTAGTTTCAGTTTTTAGTTTTTGAGGGCAGTGATTTGCTGCAGCAAATCTCTGAATAAACTTTATGTCTAAAGAACGTTTCATTTGCCAGTGCTGGAAGTATGTTCTTTTTTGCAAAGAAGTTTTGAACTTGAACTTAAAGATGTTGAGGGCAGCAAAAGGACTGGATTGGAAGGTGTCCTATCACAGGTAGAAAGTGTCTTCAGCAAGCTGCTAGGATGGACCCAAAAAATCAAAGAATGGAAAGAAAATCACTGCTATTCTGCTAATAGTTGTAGTGCAAATAAAGTGTGTGCTCTTATTAGTATGCATGGCAATTGCAAATGTGTAAGAGCAATTTTATTTTCTCATATGGCACTCTAATGTGGCCTTCTCCAAATTGCTTCTCCTCCAGGTATGTTGGGCTACTCCTTTTTTTCACTTCCCAGATATTGAAAGGCCCTTATTGCATGATGGCACCATCCTGACATGGGGACGTTTTAATGCCCGTCTGTGATGTGTGCCATCGCACAATATTGTTGTAGTCCCACTACTGTCGTCTCCCCAGTCATTGCAGTTGGCTTGTATACCATTATTAGAAAAAATCTGGTAATGGCCTCTGTCACCTGTGGGTATGCAGGAAGGGTGGAAGCACTATTAAGCGCTTCTTTCCTCAGTACAGCTCTGGAAGAGGCCAACTGTATTGTGGAAGGAAGGAATGTGTCCCAAATGCTACCCATCAGCTGGCAGCTGACTGGTATGGTGGGGAGAGTTCGGGTCCCAATCCCATGTTGGTAGTGACATTGCTGGGATTGCAATGAGATGATGCAGGATCACAGCGTAGTACAGTAAGGGCCAAAGTTGTAATCCAACATCTTTGGAGGGCACAAATTTTGGGAAATCTTATTTTTCTTGTTGTTGTTTCCTGACTTTTCCCTAGTTAGGATTCACAGCAGCTTACAACAATTAAACACAGTTAAACATTCACAGCATACAAAAATTAGAACATAATTAAATTATCAAAAACAGATTAAAAGTAAATCCAGTTAAAATGAATCCCATCAAAAACAGCAAATAAAAATCCAGAACATTACACAAGCCTGGTTTCTCTTTTAAAAGATCAGTTCTCAAAGGCCTGCTGGAATAAAAATGCTTTCCCTGGGTACAGAAACATAGTAAGGAGGAGTACCTTACTGACCTAAACTAAAACAAAGACAGTGATGGAATATCTTAGCCATTCATGCCAAGCTACCTCAAATCCATTTTAGAGAAAAGGCAGGATATAAATGAATAATCTATCAATGAATTAACCAGTTTTGTCAGTTTGCTCACATGCCAAGCCCTCCTAGATTAGCCCAAAGGTCCAACTAGTCCAGTGTCCTGTTTTTCATCATGACCAGCCAGACGTCTCCAGGAAGTAGGGCAAGATGACCACATTTTTCTCCCTGTTTGTTCCCCAACAACTAGTACTGAGGTGTATAATGCCTCTAAGCCAGAACATTAGAAAGTTCTTTTTAGAATGGCATTTACTATATAACTCATTATGACCCACAGCCCCAGTAACTTATCACCATTCCAGAGGTTCTTTCTTAGATAACTAGTTTCAGCACTCATTTTATTAATTCATTATCTTGTCCAATGCTCTTGGGTTCCTTTTAGGGGGAAAAAACTGGCTTAGAAGTTTTTTAAAAATCAAAGTACCCCAAAGGATTTGTGCCCTGCAGAAAGTAGTAAGAAAAAAAATACCAGGTAAATGATACATATTACCATAGAGGGAAGTAACAGCATTATTATTGTATCATTCGGTGATTTTACAAAATCATTATTACACCTTCTTACCTCACCCCTCAACACATTACAGAGAAGCATATTATTTTCAATACTGATCTACATGTGGAAGTTACCCATATCCATCATAACTGGAAGCCACTGAACCAACATAACTGAACACAGACCTTTTCTTAATCTATAGATTTGCTGGCCGGCTGGCCGGCTGTCCTTCCTTCCTTCCTTCCTTCCTTCCTTCCTTCCTTCCTTCCTTCTTTTTTAGTCTATCAGTCTGTCTTGGGAAAGCCTGTTAGTCTTAGGAAAGATTTTATTGTACACTGTCAAAAATGTGTGCACATATTTTCCTGATATACAATGTCTTATGGGTATCCTCTAAACATTTTATTTAGAAGTTTAATGTTTTTAGGGCCATGTGATTATAGATAAAATGCATACATTTTCAGACAGCTTAATCAAAGTGTAAAACTCATCAGTTGTATGGCTTGCTTTGCATACAGAGCAGCAAGCGCAATTAAAACATTGCATTACTTCAACAGTTATGAATTTGGGCAATAAGCATGCAGGAAAAAAAGGGCCCTTGAGATACATAGCTGGGTGCAGAATTGCCCTTTTAATTCAAGATGAGCTTTATTACCAGGGGACCTGTATGGATGGCAGCAAAGCTATCACACTCAGGCTAATTACTATAACAACGTCTGCCTTATTTAAAATTAAATTTAAAAATGGGTGCTGGAATCTAGCCTCGCAGCAGTGTTTATCCTTTGTATGACACCTCTTTCCCTGAATGGTTTTGTAAGGAATAGTTAATTTCATACATTCTGGGTTTGAAAAACCCAAAGGAAAATTGCAATAGTATTCATCCTCCATTGACAGGGGAGTGAAATGTACCCAAGAGCACTGTGGGACAAAAACAATCCTATGTGCTAGCTTCCTACAATGCCGTACCATACTTACACAGGTTTTAGCCATGAGGCTATGTGAGTTGCCATGTGGTATTACTACCTCCTGTAAAAAAGGCAGATTGACATGCAGGCAGCCAATCATGGCTCAGAGTGGCTGTAAAGGGAGTGTGTAGGAGAACAGGATGTATCAAAAGAGAAAGGCTTGCATCAGAGAGATTCAGACAGGATGTGAAGAAGAAATAAAGCTGAGAGACAGATTCTGAAGCAGATAGGATTTTGAACTGGCACTGACAGGGAGAGGCTGACAGAGACAACTTTGAGCTGAATGTGGAGTGAAACAGGATATATACGTGTTTGTGTGTGCGTAAATGTGTGTATGTCTATATGTATATGTATGTATATATATATAAAAATAAATAATTAGAGATTGTCATTATTTCTACTATATTTAACAAAGCATTTCCTGTTTTTTGTTGTTTTAAACCTGTCTCTGGCTCTTTACTAAGCCTGAAATAGAATCAGGCCATGCATACTGAAACTATTGAACCTACATAGCAACACAGCCACAAGTCCACACTTAAGGGGTTACCCTGAGGCCCAATAATCCAATCCAGCAAGGAAATATGTGGGGAAAAAGTGTGGGGTGAATGTCAGGATTCCTAGGAGTTGGAGTTTTAGGATCAGCCTGGATATGGCAATCTGTCACACACATACATCCCGCAAAATGGGAAAGAAAGGAAAGGAAAAATATCTAATTATTTTTCTTAACCTTACAGTTTGGGAAGGTTTTTTTTTCTCCAGTAGGATGACTGGAAAACTCAGCAAACATGTCTAGAAAGAACTACAAGTAAAAGTGACATCACAAAACGTTGTTATTGTTGTTGGTGCATGCCTTCAATTCATTTCCAGCTTGTGGTGACCCTAAGGTGAATCTGTTACAGTGTTTTCTTGGCAAGATTTGGTCAGTCGTGGTTTGCCTTTATCTTCCTCTGAGGCTGAGACAGGGTGACTTGACCAAGGTTATCCAGTGGGTTATTGTGGCCAATCAGGGATTTGAACCTTGGTCTCCCAAAGTTCAAGTCCAACACACAAACCACTATACCATGCTTTACTAAGTACTCTTTATATGTAGAGAGATATAACTTAGAACTGGTCCTATTTTTTGTTTCTGTTTGTGAAAAAGAAGTAGAATTGGAGAAAACAAATTGTAGACAAAGTGCTCACTTTCCTTAATATTACTACAAATAGCATTAGAAGTCAGTTGTACCCCAAATGTTTTCCACCACCCCTTTAGTGACCTATCAGGATATACCTTATTATCCAAATATCCAAATATTGAAATAAATAATAAAAAGTACAGTTTTAATATCCTGCAAAAAACAGCTTATAACCTTCTAGGAGATTCCTGGATTCTGAGCCAATTGATGATATTAGTATTGAAATACAGAAACAATGTAACAGGGAAACTGGAGATAAATTCTTCTCTAAAAGATGATCCATGCGTGTTGAAACACAATTTCTGAATAATGTATGGTTACTTACCACGTAATCTATACTTATCATTCTCAAGGTTTAGCAAGGTTTAACAGTATTCAGCAGGGAACCTGAATGGTGCAGCTGTCAAAATGCAATAGTTACAATAAAGTAAACATACAGCCAAGTATAGTATAATCTGCTTTGAAGTATTAATAAGACCTCCCAAAGGATACATTTTCCTGTCACAGAAAATCACTATGATCAACACTCATACCTTATAGTGATTGTAGGATTATTTTTGCTCTGTTTTCATTCTCTGCTTCCTGCCGTGTAACATATTGTATGAGTCATAGGCTTCTCCATAAATCATCAGCATGTCCTATATTTAAAGCACCAGAAGACAAGAAAGGGGCTTTTGTTTTTTCCCATGAATCTTATGTAGTGTACTTCATTTTCTGCTGTAACAGTATATAAAGTTTAAAACCCCCCACTTTGCTAAGATCTTCTAAATTCTCATTGTTTCCTTTTTTTTAAATTTGTGGAAAAGTATCATTGATATGTACAGAGCAGTCTTGGTTATTCTACTCAAAGTGATACACTGAATGAATGCTTTGCATTCACATTGCCCTGGTTTCAAATCTTGACCTCTCTAGTTAGAAACAATGAGCAAACAAGCAAGCAAGCAAACAAACCAAGCTAACCTGCTACATCAGCAGCATCTTGTCTCCAATATTAAAATAGGATCCATCTGCTAATATACTAGTGTGGCCATGGCTGGGTTCTGTTGGAGCCCATAACTGTACCATGTTAGGCACAGGGGCAAGAAAAAAAAAGATAGAAGAAAAGTAGTCATGGAAAGGCAGGAAGCCATGGGAGAAATAGGCTATTCTGAGTTAATACACATGGACCAAGAGCCTAACTCTGTGCACAGCTCCACGTGTGCAGCTCTGCGTTCTCTGCTCTTGTCACTGTCCATGGAGAATGTAGGTGATTCTGACTATAGAGGAGCAACTAGTCTCAGCTTCGCTGGGAGAGGAGAACTGAGAAACTGCTCTCAAATGGGGGATTGCCACTTTTCCTTCTCCCAGGAACAGACAGCAGCTGGATCTTCAAGATCTGAATTGCGTGCCCATCCCACATCTCCCCACCAGTAAGAGACAGCAACTGGGGCCCTTCCCAGGACTTGACAGGTGCTAGACAGAGGGAGCTTTCTGGGTGAGGAAAAAGGAAAGAGAACAGCACTCTGCACCCTGCCACAAAAGGAACTTAACACATATGCACAAGCTAGACATTGAATCCTTGCTTAGACATGGAAACTGGGTAATCTTGGGCAAATGATGCACTCTCAGCTTCAGTGGAAGGCAATGATAAACCCATTCTCAAAAAATTTTGCTAAGAAAACCCTATGATAGGCTTGCCTTAGTGTCTCGGTGGGTCAGAAATGATTTGAGGGCATACAATAAGTTGTACTTGCATGTACATAAAGGTAGACTTCAAAGCCATAGCTGTGTTAGTCTGGAACAGACCTTTATAGCTATGAAGGAGCAGGCGGAAGGTTTGAATAGCAATAGAAATCCAAAACTCATGGGTATGGTGATGAAGTGATAAGTTCAGTTAAGTTCAGTTCAGATAAGTTCAGTTCAGATAAAGGCAGGAGGAAAGACGTTGCCTAAAGTGAAGGTGAGTAGATAACCATATGGATGGTGGAGGCAGTTACTGGAATGTAGTGTGATGCTGCTTGGGAACCACAAAGGAGATCTGACAAACTGGCTAAGAGGGCCCTCATGAGACTAGGGTGTTAACTAGTGTTATAATATGTGTAGTGTGCCACGAAACCATTGTCTCTGTTCCTAGGCACCTCACTCTATGCATCTGATGAAGTAGACTTAAGTTTATGAAAGTTTATGCTATCAAATTCTTTCTCTCAGTTTGTCCCAAAGGTGTTGCAAGATCCCTTTGCTTATGTGTGCATTAGTCAGTAACAGGGTACGTACCCTACAACATCTCATATGAGGACGTGTGTAGCCAAGTGCCATCAGAGTATGGCGAAAGGCAAGATTTCACCCCCTTCTCTCCTTCCCCACTTTCTGAGTTAAGTGAGTGTGAACTACTTTTATATTTTAAACTCAATTTGCAGCAACTGAAGTATGCTGAGGATGAAGGGAGAAAATGGAAGGAGGTGATAGAAATCAGAACATTTTAAAAGCAGCTGAAAAAGTGGATTTCTGAGGCTTAACCAGGACTGTCCCTGTAAAATCAGGACAGTTGGAGATTATAACACATGCACACATGCACAAACTTCTCTCAGCCCCACAAAGTCTGTCAAGTTTAAGGTCTGTGAATCATTATTTCAAAGCAAAATAGACTTTTAAAGATAGGGTGGGCCTGCGGGCTGTATGTGTCCCTGACCCCTTCTTTTGCAGCCTTTCCAAATTCTTCTCAAAGCCCCTGAAAGTTTCTAGACTTTCCAAATGTATTTATTTTTCTGGCAACCATGTATTATCAATTGACAAGAAAATGCTACCTAGAGCAGTGATTTCACTCTCAGCCCACAGCCACTCTCAAATTTTTAGCTAAAAACATACAAAAGTGAAAATTTGCAGGACCAATTTTCAGCTTAAAATCTGGAGGTGTATCCAGCCACGGGGAAGCTGGGGTGAAAATTGGTCACCCCTGTTTTTAGGATGTGGTTGAGCTTGTATCTTTCAAGGCAGTAAGCATACTTAATGCGATGTTCAGTTTCCTACTCAAAAGCTAGCTTTTAAGTTCAGCCAACTGTTCAGAGGCAAAGCGTTTGTAATTGCTAGTCCAATTAGACCTGCAATTACCGCTTTCAAATCCAAATGTGTGATATTTTACACTCAAGCTCTTTTTCAGAAAGCCATTCTCAAAGGTTGCCAGCAGATGAAGTAGAAACGATACATTTACTTTTAGCCCACAACACACCTGACACTTAGCTTGCTTATTGAGATGAAATTAGTAGAATGTCTTCCAGTCTTAAATAATATTTACGTAACTGGCTTCTTTGCAAAATGTTCCAACCATTCACACTAAACCATTGTAGTGCTACGATTTCACTTTGGCTGCCATGACAGCATCCTACGGGTTCCTTGGACTTGTAGTAGGGAGGAGGGCTTAGAATTCTCAGCCAGAGACCTCTAGTGCCTCAAAACCAAGGATGCCAAAACAATTGTGGCATCTAAATATGCCGTAATGTTATTGTTAGTTAGTTATCAGCACTACCAAGTGAGGTAATGAATTATTTTAAACAGTAATGTTCCAAAGATCTGGGCTGGCATTCTCTACTGTAGTTATGTATTCATAGTCTAGAGTTATGGATCCATAAGTGTTCCATATTCAGTAAGACTATGTAGTCTTATTGTAAGACTAGGCAAATCCTTCCCAGACCACCTTAAGTGCCAGTAGCTGCATCACGCAAACAAGGTCAGTTCACCTGGTAATCATGGAAAAAGGAGCAGGGTGTTGCTAATACCCTCCTACCAGCAAGCAGCCTGTGGTAATCAGCAGCAGGAATCCTGCTGCACGTCCCTGCTGCAGCCTTGCTTTGTGGTGGGAGGTAATGGGAATGTTGTCTTCCTCATGCCCGTTTTGCTAGCTGAACTGGTCTATGGTCATAATAAAATCTATCTATCTATCTATCTATCTATCTATCTATCTATCTATCTATCTATCTATCTGCCTATCTAATCTGTCTGTCTATTTATCTACACTCGATGTAGCTGCTGGCTGCTAAAGCGGGCTGGGTGGAATCAGACCAGGAGATATTACTTACCTACGCATAAACGACTAAGTTGCTGATGTAGAATATCAGTGCTGGTCAGAAAGTGAAACAGAAGGGAGTGTCAGAAGAAGACAGCAAAAGGATAACAGAATAAATGGAGTATCTTGAAACAATGAAAGGGAACTTTCCCACCTACTGCCGGGAAGTGTACTCCTAGACTACCACAAGGCAATGCCGTCCTTGGCAGAGAAATGGGTCCCTATCCCTACTCTAAATGATGTTTTAGAACGACATCCAAATGGCACCAGTATTTCTTTGGAATGTCTATGGAAACTACAATGCCTGGGATCCTGCTGGTGTCCTAGGCATGCATATGTTTTCCTACAGGAGTGGTTGAATGGCTGTTTTCAACTCAAGGTTATGGAAGTGGAGTTGTCTATGTGGTGTCATTGCACAAAGCTGCATACTGTACATAATGCAACGGATGCATTGTGCATGCTTGGATGTTCATTGTGCATATGTGCTGAATTGCACACTGAGTCATGCAATGCAATTGCACTGAGTCATGCAATGTCTTCATTCATTGATGAGGCAGCATTGCACTGCCATAGCATAACTCCATGAGCATAAAGCCACACTCTGTGTGCTCAGTGTAGGCTGCCAGCCAGTAGACATTCTGTAATCATTTTTGAACCTGGTTATTTCTACATCCAAATAAAACCTCTTATGATCTCTCCCTTCTGATAAAATCCACATATACGCAATTACAACACAGGCTAAATATTCTTAACTGATTGGACAATTCTCTTCGAAATATACAACACAGAAGAAACCCAGATTTTTTCCCACACATATGTGTTCATATAGGTCGTAATAAAAAAATTACGACAATACCTATTGTCAAATAGAAGGCACCCCAAATGATAAAACAGTTTTTAAAAAAGAACATGCATTTCATTAACTTTTTATTTTCATTGGCAGTTCCTAAGCCATAGCCTCAGATGGTGGTAATTAAATCACCATGGTCTAAAACAGCCATTATAAAATCACTGATGCACACTGGGGACTAAATACCTAGGACAGCTACATTCCTATGCAGCTGGAATTTTTAAGATGTTGTAAAGCATGTCATGAAACAATAAACATGATCGAAAGTCTTGTTTGCAGGAACTGTTCAAGTGTTCTCACTCTATGGTGAGCAACAAAGAAGGAAAACTGTCTTAATTGGCTGCATTACGACAATAAAAGAAACTAGCTGGTAAATTAAGAAAAATAAAACCAAAACAGTACTGTGTGTGTGTGTGTGTGTGTGTGTGTGTGTGTTTCTGGATTACAGTGTACCTCAGGGTGGAGAGCCCTTCTTTAATTATCAATTGTTATCTTGATGCTAATTAAATGGCTTCAAGGAAACATACATACCTGTACGCAAAGAGCTTTCTAAATCGCCATCTTCAGGCAGGGATAGACTGCAGATATGATTTCTAGGGGGCTTTCTGCCAGCAACAACTTTTTTCTCCCTATCCTTTTCTCTTTTTCTTCCTTTCACACTGAGTTAAAAAACGGTTCTGTGAAATGCAAAATTAATTTCTTTGTAGTAGTCTTCCAGTTTGGCTTGATGCATTAGGGGTAGCATTATATTGTTCCTGTTGTTTGTTTGTTTATTCTTTCACATGGGGAAATAAGACTGCCTGCATTTTGTTGTCCAGTGGAGTCAACTCTTGGATGTTCAGAAGAGACAGTAAGAATCCTGAGTTCAAATCATCTCTCAACTGTTTGCTTTCTAGGCAGCAGGGGCAGACTGGCTAAACTAAAGGAAAGCCTTAAATGCTCAACTGCAACAGTGAATGAGTTAAAGTCAAATAATATATTCCAGGAAATACATATTTCCTGTCATAGCAATACTTTTCTCCCTTCCAAACTCACAATTCCTTCAAAGCTCTGTACTTGAGCAATCAGCCTTGCAAAAGATGCCCATGTTTAACTCTCAGAACCAATCACAAAAAAACAAGTTAATCTGCAACATGGGGAACAAGAAAAGCTTGTGCTAGGATAAGCAAACATCTTTTATGCCTCAAGGGAGCTCTGCTTCTAATGACATGCTAACTGCGTTGTCTAGTCTGAGCCTTAGTTGCATGCTTATCTAGAACTGTTAACATGACATACCAATATTTCGTGCTTTACTATGAACGTTGGTAAGATCCTTTTCCGGTATTTCATGTCCTTCAGTTTCTCTCAGTTATACTACTGTTGGGTCTAAAACTATGTTTAAAATCTTATGGCTAAGTAATAATACCATCAACCCTCCACATTTGTGGATTTCACTTTCACAGATTTGATTCTTTGCAAATTTCTACAACCTCTGCCCACCACCTCAAGTGGTTCTTTTCCAAGGGAACTTTCAACGGCTCCAGTAAGGCTGTGTAGCTCTTTAAAAAGCTGCCTCTGGTCCTCCTCCTCATTCACCTGCCACTGCCTGGCCAGCTAAGGGCAGCTTGAAGCGCAATTTCTCAGCACCAAACCCTCTTCTAATGCCCCCCACACACTCAAGGAAGGAGATAGGAAAGAGAGAGGAAGTATAAGGGCATCATGCAAGGCAACCTCCTTTCCCTCTCGTTTCCCTGACTTGGTTTGGACCCTGGCTGCCTGCTTTCCCCACCATGCCTCAGCCTCCTTCCCACAGACACCAATACACAAACACATTTTGATATTGGTGGTTTTCCCACTTTTTTGGAGATCATGTGCCCCTAACTCTAGTGGGTGTGGCTGGCCAGTGTTGAAGGGACACATGATGGCATGGTGTGATTCAATTTCTGAATAACTCCAAACACCTTTCCTACAATATTATAAGTTAGCACGGTATTGTTTAAAGCTATAGCTGAACAAAAGCAATTAAAGGGACTCACTGGTTCAGTCCTTTCATCCTGCACACAAACAGAGAGAAACAACCACACTTCATGGCAGTATGGTCTCATAGTTACTACATCAGGGTTGACTAGGAAGCACTGGAGCAGACTTCTCTGTCACAGTTAGTTAAATATCTGATTTCCTCCACTCTCCTCTGTACACAATTCAAGTTCAGTTCAGTCAACCAAATTAATGTGGCATTATTAAGGATCTCACAGTGTTGGTGTAGCAGAACAGAGAGTTCAGTCCCTCGGGGACACACTTCACAGTTCATCACAGAGGATAAGGTTATCAGTGGCTGTATGGTTTTCAATACCGTTGCTCAGAACACAAGAGTTATATGCGTGTATATGCACTATAAATGTTCCTGTCCAGCTTGAAGGGTTGGCCACTGTGGGAAGGAGTGCTGGAATAAATGGGCCTTTGGTATTACCCAGCATGGTTGTTCTGTCCATATGCCTGTTTGGGTGTGCGTGGCTAAATCCAATTGCTAGCCTGAACTAAAGTAGATCAATCAAAGGAGTAATTCAGTAGTAACTCAGTAATTAATTACTCAGTAATAACAAAGCAGTAACTCAGTAATTAATTAAATAGGTCTACTTTAATTGGGATTAGTAATTAGATTTAAGTCATAATTTGTATAGGATTTTTAAAATATAAATGCAAGTTGGAAAAGAGAAGAGGAAGGAAGGAAGGAAGGAAGGAAGGAAGGAAGGAAGGAAGGAAGGAAGGAAGGAGAGAGAGAGAAAGAAAGAAAGAAAGAAAGAAAGAAAGAAAGAAAGAAAGAAAGAAAGGTTAGGCATTAAGATATGATTGTGGGCCAGGTGTGTCCATTAAAGGCCCCCTCCCTAAACAGCAAACCCCAGGATTCCATAGGATGTTGAAAGTGTAATAATAGCACTATACCAGGCTAGTGCGGAAATGGCCTCAGTCTCAGAGGAAGGCAAAGGCAACCCCCTGTTGAACATATCTTGCCCAGAAAACACAATGATAGATTTGCCTTAGGGTTATCATACATTGGAAACAACTTGAAAGGCATACCACAATAGTTTGTTGAACGATTATATGCTGTGTCCCACACCAGCCACTGAAACTGCAGGAATAACCATCTTTCTCTTCTCTAGATGAACCAAACCTGAGGCCCAAAATGGGTTGATTTGAAAATGAGCCATAGAGTGCATTTGTTTCAAACCTTACTTGACAGCTATTTGTATAAATCAAAAGATAAGCCTTGTACAAACTGAGGTCTGGAAAACTGAATCTGTCTTAGGAAAATGACAATTGCATTCAAAATGAATGAGCCAACCAACCAACCCACCCAGGACGGTAAAGGTCCCACTATACATTTTCTAAATATCATATTAATTTTCTGGAAATGATTGGGGATACAGAAAGAGATGCCAAAAAGAACTTCATGAAACAGTTACCTTAAGTATGTTAGCCTTACCGCAGTACTTAATTTAAATGCCACTTGTCTATCTGGCTCAAGATATAATTCGCTCAACAATGCGGACAAATTCAATTTCCCATTTGAGCAACATCTCAAGGAACTAATGTACATAAATATCTAACAGCTTCTAGTCACCAGTGAAATTCCCAACTGGCAAATAATCTAAGTAAAATCCCAACAGATATTCTGAGATCCAACAGGCATTGCCTCAGATTTAAACTGAATCAACAAGAAAGGGCCTTAAAATAGTTAATTAATGTTAGCAGTTCTCACGCAGAAGATTTTAGTCTAGAGATAAACAATAAATTATCATCTGCATACAAAATTGCCTTCTATCAGAAAAACTCCATTACAGGAGGTACGGTATGCTGAAAAGTATATAGCTGGCATGAGCAGGGAATCTATTTTGTCATAACAAGCCAGAGCTTGGACACGTTAGATTTTTTGGCTCTACAGTTCTCAGAAGTTCCCAGTCAGCATTGTCTGTGTTGCTAGGAGATTCTGGAAGCTGTAGTCCAAAAAAAGCCCCCTAACTTCTTTAAGCTCTGAGATAAGCAAGGCAACTTGTTTTTTCTATCCAAACTCCATGTTCCAGAATAAATGTACAAACATAATAAACATTAGAAGCATCTGCATGTCTAGCCAACTGCCCAGTGGGGATTGATGAGAATTTCTTTTCAGTTCACATTTGATATGAATTTACCAAAATTCCCAAATTACATGATTTTAGCAGTAGAAAGAATGTGGAATTTAAAAATGTCAAATGTGAGAAAAGCCAAAAATGACAGGCTTAATCATTCAGGCCCAGAGGTATGAGTGTTTTATTCTGAAAATATATGTGCTTGAATCCCTACATATTCAACCACCTTGGTGCCAAATTTCCTTAAGGCCTCTTTATTTTTAACACCCTAGATGGCAGGCAGATAAAAGATGTAGGCAATAGGTCCTATGAAACAGCTGCACCCCTGAATTTGTCTGGTCCAGGTGGGGGTGAAAATTTTTATGGTTCACTTTTAGGAATTTGCCAACATGTACAAATTTATACATATTCAGGATGGAAAAAATTTGAAGTTTAAAAACTAGAATACGTGACAAATTGAAACTCACATATTTTCCCATTTCTAATGCTCACATACAGAATATTATTATAAAGTAGAAGTGGGTGACATGTAGCATTCTAGTAGTTCTTGAACTACAATAAATTTACTGATAACAGGCAAAATTTTGTTTAATGCAGTGTCACATATCTTTCCACAGATAACATTTGCTACAATTATTATATGGAACAAAAAATTAACCACAACAAGGACTCTTGAAATTCACTGCTTCCTCTCACATCTTCTGGATCAGATCACATCTCCCTTTTGCTCTTTGAAAGAACTTCTTCTGTTCATGAAAAGGCGCATTTAAATCCATCCCCTTCCTTTGGATCTAATTCTTTCTCTTTATGGGCATTTTTTTTCATGGTTCTCTTTCAACATATTTCCCTTGTGTGGACAGCTATTTAATTTCATCTTATAAAGAATATAAAATCACATGTTGCACATACAATGAAAATAGAGAGAAAATATTTTAGCCATGATTTTCCAAATCTTCTGACATCTGCATAAGGTTATTCTGCAGCTGTTTCATTTAATTTAAAAGTGGAAATTAGAAACAAATATGAAAATTAACAGTAAAATCAATAAAGTACCCAACTGTGATAATTCGATAGTATTTTCCCATCTGTTGGAAGGATTGCAGGCATTTGAGGATGGGCAGATGTTTCTGTGAAAATAATCAGGAGCCGACTGTCTAAAATCAGCAGTTTTATTTTCCATAACCTTATTTATTTAAATTATGGATTGATTATTGGGTTGTATCCTGTAGTGAAAGCTTAAGGCAGGCAATGACTCATTTCAGACAGAAAATATGTTATATATAAAAACCATAAAATACTTTGGCTTGTCCCCACTGGTGGCTCTGAACTTGTAAAAAGCTCTTCTTTGAATGTAAGGTCACATTATATTTTTTCCCAATCCTCCTATATCCACTCTAGACCCTTGTGCACCTGAGAAGTATTTCATGAATGTTGAACGATTCTTTAGAACCGAATGGAATATAGCATGGAAAGCTGTACTACGAAAGATAGATCAGTGGAAATCTGGTCCTTTGCCTCACACAAGAAGTCTTTTCAATAGTGAAAAATTACTCTTGGATACAATGGATTTGGGTTGCATGCAGATTACTGTAGTGCAGAAATGTGCAACTGTGCTTGCATTGGTGGCTATGTGGCACTAGAGGACAATAGAGGAAAAGACAGGGAGCTAGAGTTCCATGATGTCTTCCCTCCTGATCTGCTGTTTCTTCATAAACAGATGAATACCTCAGGCTTGTCTCCATTATTCCCACACACTTCTTCCTCTCTGTGTGTCTCACTCATGTAGTCAGTGGTAGCAGACCCCATCTCCTCTCTGGTGGTAGTTCTTGCCTACTAGTGGGGAACAGGTCAGAACCAAGAGGTCAGCAGAAGTAAAGCCAAGTAGATATCATTTTCTATCCAACCTTTGTCCAATCTTGATTTGAGACCTGGGCACCTCTTTTTCTAGAAATCAAAATCTTGCTGTGAGGGAATTTCCAAATTATCTTTGCAACTCTGCTAATAACGAATAAATCTTGCCAGTCAGCAGCTTCTTGTCAAGGATGAAAAATATCCTTGAGTCTGCTATTTTTTTTTCACCTGCAGACCACATTCAGTGAAAGAACAAAAGAAAATATAAGACGCCTATTATGTTACTTGTTGAACTGATGAATTAAAGTATATTGGCACACTTGAGAAAATCTATAGGCTTAAGTTCCATTTCAAAGTATAGAGAACAGCCTGAGGACAGAAGGAATACTTGTAAATATAGCTTTGGAAGTCTTCAGTATAAAACTAGTCCTATTATCTGGCAAGTCAGCCTAGCTCAAATGAATAAAATATATCAAATCAAATATTAAATGCGTTAATTCCTATTTAGAGGACAGTTGTCTAGATAGTTAAATGCTTTTTGACCAGAGCCAGCAGTTTGAGTGCTGGATCCTGGAGACCAAGGCTTAGTTCCCCACTTGGCCATGGAAACCCACTGAGTGACCTTGGATGCATGACATATTCTCAGCCTCAGAAAACCCTGTGATATGTTCACCTTAGGGTTGCCATAAGTCAGAAATGACTTGAAGGCACACAACAACAAGAACAACAATGCTTTTCGACACTTGATTCAGTTTGGAGGGAAACCTGAAGTACCGTGCAAATGCAGTACTGCATTTAGGGCAGTGAGTGATATGAATCTTGTCTTGAAGGTAAACAGCACATGACTCAAGCAACTAAAATTAGCCTGAAAGCTGAAGAGCTTTCTGCCCAGAGAATAATATTTTTGTGCCATTTTTTCCTGCACAGAAAATTCTGTTCCCTGTAGGCACAAAGATGAAAGAATTCCACACTACCCCCTATGGAGGAAGGACTGCTGAAACTGACAGATTTAAAAGAAATGGACAGATTGTTGCTTGATCAGAGAAAGGTCATTGGTGACTTTTATTAAAGACTGGAAATGCGTTACAGACTTTTGGCAAAAAAAGAAAAAGAGAGGAAGGAAGGAAGGAAGGAATAGAAGCAGAAAAAGAGCTGGTAACTTTTGGTTTTGATGACTGCAAGAAGGGAATTTATCGTAATTTTAAAGAGAAAGGTTTGAATATCTATATGCATGTATAACCACCAAAAGGATGATCGAAAGCCATCTTTCTTCCTTTTCTTTTCTTTCTTTTTTCTTTTTTCTCTTTTTATTTCCTTTTAATTTTATCACTCCTTGTAACATTTAATTTATTTTAAAATTCTTGTAAAAAAAATTAAAAATAAGAATGCTGTTTCTGATGCAGAAAATGTTTGGTGCAAAACAACCCCATGTGACTTTTGCTTAGAAGTAGTTCTGAACAGTAGATATTCTTTTCCATCCAGGATTCTCCTCATAAGGTTTCCTGACAATTGAGAAACACATTTTTTGACCATTTCTCAAATATTTTTAAGCATTCTTCCCATGCCTGGCAGTTGTAGGACCATCAGTTTCCTACACTTTACAACTACCTCAAGAATGTGTGGTGGGGTGGGCAGGGGAAACGTTTTAGCCCTCAGGGAAGAACATGCAAATAGTTCTCCCCCCATAATAGTTAATATTTAAAATGACTGATAATTTCCTGCTCGTTAAATAAAACATTTAAATCTGCTGCCTGTGTTGAGCCAGTATACATAAGTTTGGGATGAGACAAAAGTGGGGGATAGGAAGACATCAGCACTTTATAGCACAATGATGTGCTTTAATAATTCTCAAGGAAAGAGACCTATAGCAGCAAGAGGACTCTCCAGCAAAATGCAAGCAAATAAGAATAACAGTAAAACACAGTATAAATGTAATAAAAGCTAATAACAGAAGCATTATCCAATTTCCTTGAAGACTTGCCAGAATTTTTTGAGGACGAATTTTTCAAGCTTTGATAGTGAAACTTCTGGATATTCCCTCTGTAGCTAGGTTATGTTGGAGAGAGAAAGAATTCATATATTCTTTTGATAGCAACTACCCTTAGCAACTGTCCACTGGGAAAAGCTTTCTCACACTGACTAGCAACGGTGGCTCAGGTCTTGAGAGAGAGAGACAAAACAACTTCTGAGAGGTGGAAATGCTTTTGTTCCCCTATTGTTGCTTGTAATATATGTAACAGTCTTTTTTTTCCCTGCAGCATCTCTGCCTCTAGAAAATGGACTTTTAGGATTTTTGTAGCATTTTATGAAGGGAATTTGCTAAAATCTAAAACCTGTTCTGTGTCTCCCCATTCACCTTGCTACAACAACAACCCAAAGTGCAACTACGTTCTATGAAAAAGCAGGTACATGTAGCCTGGAGGAAATAAGATTAAACATATATAAAGGGCTGTTGTGATGAAGAAGGGCAGACTTTCTCTCTGTTGCTCTAGCAGGTGTAAATAGAACCAGTGAGCAAAAACTGAAGGGAAGTAGATTTGAGATAAACAATATCATCATCATCATCACCATCACCACCATCTTCCTCATTTCTATCTCACATTTTCCTAGTCTAGGACTCAAGAAGCTAAAACAGATACAGCTGAAAGTTCGTACGGAATGAAATATAATTGAACTATCAATAGCATTAAAGGCCCTTGAAAGGACAAGAATTGAGAAGAATAACAACAAATATGGACAATAGATTATATTATGAAAGACCCTTTCCACTTGAGCAATAAATCAATCAATCCTCAAAAGCCTGATGAAGCAAACAAAGTTTTCATCTGCCTATTCCAGAGCCTAGAGGAAGCCACTGAGAAGCCCCTGTCCAGTGTTCTCACCAGACAAACCTGTGAGGGTGGTGGAACAGAAAGAAGGGTCTCCCTAAAAGATCTCAAAACACAAGCAGGTTCACTAGGCAGAATACAGTCCTTCAAATAACTTGGATGTGAGCCATACAGCATAAACAAAAGCTATAACCGAAAAAGCTGCTTGTCATTTGAACAAACTCCTTCAGAATGGGCTCTCTTCCACTAGAGGTTTTTACACAGAAGCTGAAAGGCCAGTTGAGCAGGAGACTGGGCTGGTTAACATCAAAAATTCTTTCCAAATCTAAAATTCTGTGATTATTATGCGTTTCCCAGCAAGAGAACTGTACTGAAAAAGAATGATTGCTTAGCCACTGTACCACTCAAGTGCCTTTTATAGTAAATAAGTGTCTGCTTTCTCTGCCCCATTTCCAATTTGAAGTACTTCTTTTTTGTTTATTGTCTACTTCAGTTCTCTGAGGCTATACAGTACTGAATTCTTGTTATTGCTGTTTTGTGTTGTTATTGCTGCTGCTTTTATTATCATTACTATTATTACTACTACTGTGATTGCTACTGATATTTTTATTTTGCATAAGACATGACTTAAGCCAGAGAAATGATATTTTTTAAAAATGCCACAAAACAAACTTAAACTTATTCCACAGCTACTCGTCGTTTACTTTAACCCAGTAGTAGTTTTACTTCCTCAGCATCTATCAGAATGTCTAAAATTGTTAAGCATTCAGAATTCTCCAGTTGAGTCTATATTATGGGCAATTGGCTGTTCACCTGCTGTATATTTATCTCAGCTGTAGTCATTCAGTCCTCCTTTATAAGAGTCTGGAAGAGTTAGTTTTGGGGTGTTCCAGAAGCTTCCAGTGACATTAGTTTTCAATGAATCGTAATTTGTAAAAAACCCTTTTTCCATTGTTACCCTAAGAGGTGGGAGACTTTGAGGTCCACCCACAATGTCAGCATCTCCTTAGAATCTGAGGGAATTATAGCTCAAAAGAGGTCTGTGAGAGGAGGGTAACAGCAGGCTTTTTTCACCTATGTACACCAGTACTAACTGTGGAGAGGACTCCAGTTAAATGTTAACAAAGTGTTTTATTTGGATTGACAAACACACAAGAAATCATACACTCCCACAAACCATACAAGGCTATCAGAAAGTGAGGCAGGAAAGGTTGGATAGAGAGAGTAGGGATGAAGAGGGTGATAGTTATCGGTCCTGAAGAAGAAGGTCAAAGTGGAGGGTGTCTAAAGATAGCACAAAGGAAAAGAAGTCTGGGGCACCATGTGCAGTGTAATATACCCAATGTCCTACAATTTGCTGGGACCAAAGCTAGGGTTTATATACTCTATTTCCTATCTGAGGGGAGTGCATAGACAAAGCAGTAATGGCTTTTTCACGTGATTGGCAAATGAGTCCTGAATGGGCTGACTGCCTTAAATCTTGGTGACAAAACTTTGATGGGAATCCTGACAACCACTTGACGTCTTGGTCAGGCAGGGGGTATAGGGAAGATTAGGGGATAGTCTCTCTTTGTTTCATCTGGGAAGTTTCACTTTCCATTGTTTTGGAGTATTCATGGAGCCTGAGGTGTTGAAAGGATTAGCATAAACCCATTAGTGTCTGTGTTTCCTGCCGAATCTTCTCAGAACTTATGATCTGACCATGTCTTAAGTCAGCTTGACCTGGCATCATGCTTTCCAGTCAGCGTGCCTTCAAACATGTTTTCCAGCCATAAATATGTTCAATTATGAAAATAGCACATCCTGCAGAATGGGGGTGTACGATATGGTAACACCATGACCTATTCATTTCTTTGGTATATTGGTGTCAGTTCCCTGTTGCAAATATCATTGCATTTATATCATTTTACTGTTGCAAAGCAGGACTGATTCCAGCAGATTCATACTAAGATGAAAAAGCATCTCATTGCAAGGCTAAAATGACTATCTGTAGAAACCCTCTGGATCATCAACCTATTGGCTAATTTAAGCATCACTGAAGTATTATGTTTAAAGAGCAACAAAAGTCAATATACAAATGATCCAAGAAGAAACTGGTATTGATTGCATCTTCTCCAGGTTGTTATAATCAGAACAAGAAAAGGCAGTGTTCAATTAACATGCAGAGTTACATTTTCTAATTGCCCTGACTACATATGTTAACCTCAGCCAACAAATTAAATATTGACAAACTGTTGATGGGAACACAAACCTGGCAAAGAGCAATCACACTGAGATGTATATATGTAAGTACGTACACATGGAAATCAGAAATTTACATGAGATTACTTTTTCATATCTTCCTGCTTTATTTTTTTAAGTCAGGAGTGAGGAACCTCTGACACTTCAGATGTGTTGACTACCCAGCTCCTAACAGCCCCAGCTAGCACAGCTCATAATGGTAATGGATTACGGAAGCCATAATCCAAAATATCCGAATATTTTTTTATTGAATGGCCATTGCCAGGTATCAATTACTATTCTCAGAATACACCTCCCATGAAGGATCTATGCATCTTGGGGAAAGGTATCCTCAATGGAATGCATGATTGCCATTCATATCTACTGCCTGAGCCTGAGGAAGGTGTACTTACATTTTCCCTGTTTGGAACTGCAGAGATATAGTTGGATTAGCTGTTCACCAAGCTTCTTCATCTACCTTGCACCTTAAATAACTAGCCGCTCACACTAAATTTTAATTAAACTGTAATTAGAATCAGAATATTTCTGTTGAGAGCATTTTTCATTGCAGAGTATTGTCATTCTGAAAAATCCTAAAGCAGTTCACAATACAAAAAAGACAGTGAAACATTAAGAACAATAAAATCTATCAAAACCATCAATTAAAAATGGGTTTAAATAGTAGAGGGATAATCACAAAGACATTTGGGAAAACACCTGGGTAAAGAGATGGGTCTTCACTTGATGGTGGTAATGTCCAGCACTGGAAACACACTTGTTTTGGTATGGGTCCTGTTCAGAGGCCACAACAAAGAAGTCATGCCACAACTATATGAATCTTACAGTGCCACAGAAGAGCAAGCACAGCCTCATCCTTCAGGCTCTGGAAGTTTTTCAGATATCCCGATCCTACATGGTATTGGGTCCTACAAGGCAAAAGTAACACCTTGAACATGGCCAGGTATCTAAGTGGAAACCCCTACAGACCTTTCAACATGGGGCTTCTATATACACAGTAGAAGATCTCACTATAAACCTGAGCTGTTACATTCTGCACTAGTTTCAACCTCAAAAGCAAGTCTAAAGACAACCCAAAATAGAGGACATTACAATAATCCAGTCTTGAAATTACCAAAGAATGGATCACTTTGATTGGGTACCCATGTGTTGCAACCCAACAAGAGTGTAACTTTTATAACTGATGGTAGTTGTTATAAACTTTGGGATCCAGAGAGGACTTTGTCAGGAGCTGTCACACAATTGCCTCTTCAAAAGGAGCCATCACCTCATAATATGTATGAGCCACCCCCCGGGCCCACCAGGCTAATCTTTTGCAACAAATTATAAACAAATTATAAAACACCAAGATGGACAGAATCCAGATAATGTCATAGTCTTTCCTACTTAGTAAGTCCTGGAGCTTTGACTTCACAAGACCTGTCTCTTCTGCACCATTGCTGCTGCTGCCACAAAACAAAACAAAACACAACAAAACAAAACAAAACATCAGCCTGCATGATACAGAACTGACAAAATTGCTGTTAAATTGAAATTGCAGCAAATTGGGTGCAAATTCCAACAGCAGCACCACTCCAGGGGGTCACATGGGACCTCAGGTACTGTGGAATCAGTCCATTCCTTTCTTAAACAGTTCCTGGTTTTGCCTACTCAGTGCAGTTAGCTGGTCAATAGGGAGAGAAGGAGATCTGCTTTAAAGGCCCAGGAGAGAAAATGTTGGACCCTTGAATCACCTGACCCTTCTGCCTTTTGTAGTTGTAGTGGCACCCTCTGGAACTCTGCATAGCAAACAACCAGCAGTTCTTTCCTTACACCAAATAAGAGGCCCTAGTTTGAGTCTTGCCAGACTTACCACTTAAGAAATTCCTGGTGCATTACCTGACACTCTTAAAAATTTGAATCCAGTCTCGTTGGGGCCTTTAAAATTTGAACTGTCACAGAAACAGGAAGGAAAGTAATAACTGTGTGGGAAGCAATCACACAGCAGCACTGACCACATGCTTGCCACATGCAGACATCTAAACGGAGTGGTGAGAGAACTGCTACAAAGCCCAAAGTGGACTTGTGGGGATGTGTATACAAAAATCCAAATGGACTTGGATAAGGATATTTCTGTAGTGGATGGTGACACTGCTGACACAATGGTTTCCCCATCATAGAGGGATACTCCTTTTTTTTTTTTTACACACATACACTGAACTGGTATCTCTCATTTTGAGGGAAAAATCTCACTACCTAAGGAAATCTCATTTCCAGATTCTCTGAGCCTCTTAAATTAGTAGCACCCTAATGAGTGGAATGGAATGGGGTTCAGGGTTGGAGAGGTCTCATTTCAGTGTAAAGGAAGCTCATTTTAGCCTGTGGAGTAAAAGGTCCATCATCCTTAGTTGAGAGGTCTACATCTGAAAGTTTCCCTCTCAAGTTCCCTGAAGACACGTTAAGAATGGGGTGGGAAGAGCAGCAAGTTCTTAGATGTGTGGTTAAAGTGTGACTTTGCAATTCCTTTGAAGATGTTACACCCTTCATGTGTGTAACATGTGGAGGAGCCCTGTGGTTTATCCCAAGCTGTCTATCCTTGCAAAGATCAAAGTTACTCTTACGGTTTAGAAAAACAAAATAGATTCAGAAATCTCTGGCCTACATACAGTCCACTAGAGAAAGCTGGCCTTCTGTGTCATTACGAATGCTGTACAAATCTTCATCACAGTCGGTTGTGACACTTTATCATCTTTCCAGTTGGCAATTCACATCACCGAGAGGGCATTAAAGATTTCTCATATCTAACTTCTTGATGGAAACGTATTGCAGGAGGCACATTCCCTAGCAGTATGGATGGCTATTTCAAGCTTTAGGGGCAAAAACAGCATTCTCTGCTAGTATTGACCTTTCTGATTGATGTGTCGCCATTGACTTTGCCAGGAAGACAGAGAAAAAAAAACTTACTCCAGCATTCATCAGAGCAGGCAAACATTACAAAGCTTTTTGTTCTTATTTAAATGCAACATATAAATAATTCCTCCTCAATCTTTTAAATCAACACTACTAATCTAAATGAGCTGCATGGGCCATTCAAAATTTGCCCTAAGCACCTACCCAAGATTTTCTAATTTCCACCTTAATTACTTAAGATCAATTAAATATGGTCTACCTAAAATAGTTTCAGGTATTGTTTCATCAGAAGAGACCATCCTAAATCAATTAGCAAAGTATTGATGTACTCATTGCAGAGTTTGTTGCTCTTACATTATCATAATTGACTTAATTAGGAATTCATAGTTTTAAAATAGTTTATTGCCATTTTAATACTAACCCATTACATGAGTTGATTGAAAACATGGTCATAGGCCATGGCAATTTAATGTGCAAAGCAATGAAACTTTTGTCAGAGCGATGTTAAAAAAAACAACAACCTTCCAACTTATTTAAGAAGGACTTTCAGCCATAGACAATGCTATTAGGCTAACTTGTATAATTACTGTCAGCAGAGGAAATAAAAAGATGTTGAAGAAAAAGATGAAATTAGATTTCCCAACCCTTCAGAAATAGTCCTGGTAACAAACCAGGATTGCTGAATAGCTGTTATTTTACTGGTCCAGCCAGTATAGCTGTGATGTGAGATGGCTAGTGCTGGCATTTCTGAAAAATCCAGATTCTGATAGACTCTAATCTCTCTGAGATGTTCAAATGAACTCTTGAATGGGAACAGCAGCATTGCAAAGGCAGGTCCATCCCTGATCTACAGCTCCAAGTTTGCGTATGTGGGCTTTTCCTAAATGACCAGGAGTATTGCAAAGCAGGGGTACAAAACCTGATTATATTCATCCTTGCATAGTTCATGAAAAAACTAAAAAAAGGAATTATCTTTTCTGTGAAACTCTGAGATTTTCCTCGTTTTTGCTGGTTTGCACATTTTGTGGGTTGTTATTGGCACATTTAGTAACAAGAAAAGTATTGGAAGATGTGAGAATTATTGCCTCCTTTGCTAGGTCGCATTTGATGTACGTGAGCCATCCTACAGAAAAATAACATTTATAATTTGCCCAAACAATAGAAAATTTAACCCAAGTAAATATTTTATGTACTTTGATTTCATACAACAGCCAAGATCTCTTGAGGCAGTTGACAAATCCTCAGAGTATTGCCATATCATGTGTAGTTTCCTTTCTTTGAGAAAAATCTTGGGAGCAATCCCTGCTACAAAGTCCTTCATGAGCAGAGCTTGGAACAGTTATTTTTGGGGAGCTGTACCCCCACCCAACATGTCCACTGGCCATCCTGGTAAGGAGTTCTAGTCCAGAAAACTAACTTATCCAGTCTCAGCCTATGAACATGCAGTTACAAGCAAGAAAGATCTACAGGTATTGCAATGACCATGTGTAGAGTGGAGTCTGTTGCCCCGGTGTTACTTCTCCACTCATATTCATTGTTGAAAGACTGCAAAGGCCTTCTGCTTAGATCCAGTCCAGATACTGTTCATAATGAACCAAGTTCTGGATTGTCTTCATCCTTCTCTGCCTCCAGCCCTGACTTACCAAAGCCCTGAAACCACTTCTGAGAGGGATCCGGTTGGTTAATCCTAAATAGATAAAGCCATTTGATCAATTGTTGAATGGTGAGTCAACATGTAGGTATATCCAACTGATTCAATGACACTGTTTTAGTCAGGACTACTACTAGGATTTAGGTCCTGATTTGCTGGAAGCTCTTCTTCCAAAGTTGTGGCCATGGATTGTTGACTTGGCTCTACCTCGGTCCTTGCTGTGTTATCAGTTCTGTATTTTTGAAATGAGATGTTGAACCATGCCATAGAGAGTTTGACTGGAGAAGAGAAACTGACCATTTGTTGTACATGTCTTAGTTTTAATCTTCTTTTGCTTTTATATCAAAAGCACTTCTGTGGTGTAAACAAACCACAAGATTTGGTCTGAATTCTCATTTGGTGCTTTGCAAAATGGCACAGTATGCTCCAACTCAGAGGCTATCTGACTTGACTTCCATTTTATGTTAGATTCAAAGCTTTCCACTTCCTACTTACTATTATATGAAATTAAAGAACTGTTCTAATTTTTTTTTCTATTTGTTAACAATGAAATCCTAAGCTGGACTCAGGTGACAGCTCCAAAACTTAGACTTTTTTTCAGTGAAAACACAAAGGATAAGTGTGATAGATCTTCTTTCAACATGACTGCGATGCTCCAGCCCCTGAGCTCCTATCATTACCCTTGCCCTTCTACCTTTAATATCCCTCCCTGGATCTGGTACTTGGGCCCCAAGGTGACTAGTATGCAGTACAGGTATACATTGAGAATCAATGCATAATTGATTCTCCTCATTAATTCTTAAATGAAAATAGAACCAGAAAGAAACATAGGGCCTTTCCGCACTACATTATTATAATGCTATTATTCCACTTCCAACATCCTGTGGAATTCTGGAGTTTGCAGTTTACTGAGGCCAAAGAGCTCTCTGGCTGAGAATTCTAAATGTCCCTCCCTAAACTGCAAGCCCCAGGATTCTATACGATGTTGAAAGTGGAATCATAGCATTGTAACAGTGTAGTGCAGAAAGGCCCTTAGAGAAAGGCAATAGCAAAAATGTAGCAAACTATGATATATATATATGTGTGTGTGTGTGTGTGTGTGTGTATGTATATGTATGTATGTATATGCATATACACACACATACATATACACATACATATATAATATCAAAAAAATAGCAAAAAATTCAGCTCCCTTAGTAGTCAGTGTTATTTCTGTATTTGTGATGGCAGAATGAGACTGAGACCATTTCCACATGACACTGTTATAGTACTATTATTCCACTTTCAGCATCCTGTCGAATTCTGGAGTTTGTAGTTTACTGAGGGCAAAGAGCTCTCTGGCTGAGAATTCTAAATTCCCCTCCATAAGCTGCAAACCCCAGAATTCCACAAGATGTTGAAAATGGAATAACAGCACTATAACAGTGTAGTGTGGTAAGGCCCATAGAAAATAAAACAGGGAAAAATATAATGAATATAACATCTACTATTATGCCAGCTCCACACACACACACACCACAATGTAGCACTTTAGTTTCTACAAAATAACATTTTTCTCTCAATACTTTCCACACTCTTAGTTCCCATCAAACCAAATTCCCAATCTCTTCCTCAGCCGTATCTCTGTTTCTGACTGTCCCTACCTATAACTCTCCCTCTCAAGATTTAATCCATTCTTATTTGCTCTCTGTGCCTATCTCTATTTCTAACTGCCCCGATTGTGAATTTTCTTTCCGTCTTCACTCCCTGCCCCCCAGTAAAACATTCCAAAGTCTATGATTGTCTGGCTTTATTCCGGCCATGGAGGTCAATAATTCAACCCATCTTCATAGTGGATGATAGATGTATGGAGTGGGCTTGATTTTGGTCACTTTGAAGGGAAGTATTCTTTGCCTTGGAAAAAGGAGTATATAGAATATTCACACATTTTCTCATCCTCAGCTAGAAATGGTGTCTTGACATATTGAGAACATCTGTCAGAAAAAATTGTCAACTGCCACAAGATTCTTCATCCCAATGTGAGAACAGAAAGGTCAGTACTATTTCTTTTTTTGTCAGCAGCAGGAACTGCCCACACAGACACAAATCAGCTCTCACTGTACTATTGTTAATACACTGAACTATACGCCATACTTAGCTAAAAGGATAAATCTCTGATTCATTCAAAATACATTCCATGGGCTCTTGTGCAACTGCTAGCAGGACTGACCAACCTTTATTCCTTGCAAATGTTGTTGAACTCCAGTTCCCAACAGCCTCAGTCAAATTGGGCGATGACAATGACAAGGCATTATGGGAGCAGTCATTCTCCAACATACGGAAGGCTGAAGGCTCCTCCACCCTGTACGACTGGAAGATGTCTCTCAAGCCATTTCCACACTAGACTGTCATAGTGCTATTATTCCACTTTCAACATCCTATGGAATCCTGGGGTTTGCAGTTTCAGCCTCTCCCGAAACTGCAAACTCCAGGATTCCATAGGATGTTGAAAGTGGAATAATAGCACTATGACAGTCTAGCATGGAAATGGCCATAAAACATGTAAATGCCTGAACCTATATAGTGAGTATGTAAAGTAGAAGGTAGAAATTAGAAATGTTTGTGTATAATACTAAGAGTGCAGACATTGTCTACTTCCAGACATGAAAGCAACTTTTAAAAAGCAAAATGATAAGCCTGAGAGAAAACATAAACAAATGGCTGACTTATAATGAACCTGAGGAAGGATTATTAGTACTGGATTAAAGGGTTACTACTTGATGCAAACTGATGGAAGGCAGCCAAGAACCACTGGTCTCCAAGTGTCCTGTCACAGAGGAAAATACCAGTAAAAATCTTTGCTCTGATTGGAAGAGAATAAATGTTTATGTAAACAAATTAACTTTATGTAAACAAATTAACTTTGTTTACATATGCAGATGGTAACAGAGTTCTGTCTCTGATTGAATGATTGGAAGTTGGGATGGAACCCTTCCAAAACTGCAAACCCCAGGATTCCATAGGATGTTGAAAGTGGAATAATAGCACTATAACAGTGGAGTGCAGAAATGGCCTCAGTGAAGTTCAGTATCACAACAGGGGTGATATTAAACCTTCAGGATCTACTTTGCTTTTTGACTGGACCTTGAGGGTCACTGACTGGAGCTCAGGCTGACGGGCATAAAGAAAACCAACAAAGAAAGAACAGAGTGCCTCTGAGTATATGGTTGGCCTAGGAAGTTGTGTGACCAGTACTTGAACTGAGTTTCCAAGTCCTTTCACATTGAAACACACTCCCGGTTTTCTTCTGAGCATTCTTTTAATAATGTAATTTAGGAGGAAGGAGGAAGTTTAGTAGCTGTTGTTTAGTAGCTACTGTTAGACGTCTGGGAATCAAGAATTCTTATTGATCTACTGCAAATCATCTACAGATCTACCAGCATATCTTTGTCTAATTTCTTCCTATCTCTGCTTTACAGTATAAATCACAGCACATCCCTTTTACTAGGTACTGAGGAAAGCTTTTGTAAAGTTTTATACATAACTTAGGAAATTTGCTTTATAGATGGTTGACTGGACACATGTCTACAGGATTTCAGAGAGCCTTGCCCGGTCCTGTCTTAAGATGTTTAGAGACTGAGGATAGGACCTTCTGCATGCAAAGTTTGTGTGCTATCACTACATAACCACTCTTCCTCTACAGCTGCATTGTGTGAGAGAGAACAACCTATATGATTTTTGCTGTCAATTTTCTCAGGAAACTTTCTTCAAGAAAATAGCCCCTCTCTGAAAGTAAAAGGCTTTCTTGTACTACTCAAAAGGTACCATTAAATTCAAGAGCTCACGTATATTACTCTGAAAACTAATTTACCTCCCAGTTATAATCATGAATCAGGAAATCCACAAAATTTAAAAGAAAATGCCTACACTTTCATGATTTTTCCTGTCCGTGCTAAAATGGATACTGAATGTGTTAACTGGGAGAGAGGCTTTCAAAAGAGGCCTTTAGGTCACTTAACAATGGTCAGCAGTGGAGGCATGTGACAAATGGCCTATGCATTCTTGCCAGCTGTAGTAAAGCCATTGCTATTCTTTGTTGATAACATGGAAGGCAAAATCTGCCAGGAGTTCTAGCCCACCAACTGAGAAGAGATGCAGACTGTAAAGCAGTCTATTAGGGATCAATGCAACAAATCAAGAGCTGTGCATTTAAACTGTATATTTGTCTGTTCAGGCATTGACCAACAGGAGATAGTAAGGGATAAGCTGCAAGTAAGCTTACTGCTTGTCTGATGCCATGAAGATCTCATTGACTGGAGCATCAAAATGATTAATTGGAGCTGACTATTTCCAACCAGTGGTCTGTTGCTCTGAGGCTCCACACAGACATAATCTGCCACACTAGACTGAATAGTCTTTCAGTCTCTCCTTATGCCTTTTGTGAAAGAGAAAAATAGGAATAGTGACAAACCCTGAACCCGATTTTCTTAAGCTTTGGTTTAGTCAATAGTATTTTCAAATATTGGTTGGTTACTACCTGAAGGATGCTAGTGAGACATTAAGTTCTTATTCTGCATAACAGTTCTGTGAGCTGCAATGTGAATTTTTACACATACACATCTTATTGAATCATGGAAATATGTTGCCTTGAAATGTTCAAGGCAGCTCTAACTGCATCTTAATCCAAGCTCATTTTGAGATTCATGCTTTTGCATGCTTGGCTATTTCTAATACATACGGTATGTGCCTGTCCTTGAAGATTCCTTTGTTTATGCATGTGCACTGCCCATGTTGGGGGTTCTACAAGTTGTATCCCCCAAAGTAATGTTTCCAAGCTATGCTTTCTTACACCAATAACAATACTGAATTTCCCTGCCTCCCTCCCTCCCTCCCTCCCTCCCTCCCTCAGATAGATAGATGGATAGATGGATAGATATGAATGAATAAATGATGTTGAAGAGTTTCACAACTTGATCTTATGGTATAAAATCTGCTATACATTTTTACTTTATATTCAGTATTGATAGAGATATACAAGAGCAAACTGCTGATGTTCTGAGCCACAATCTACATCTTGGGTTACCACTTTCATCATCCCTGTTCACCAGTTATCCTAACAGGTCCTCAGTACCTCCAAAATATCTGGAGGGACCAACCTGGGGAACACTAATATAGACTTATAGCTAAATTAGACAGAGAAATGTGAAGTACCAGTTATCAGTGCTGTCAGTGATGTGGGACTCAGAAACATTCTTCTGGTAGTAATAAGGAACTTGTATCTCTGGCACAATCTATTATTTTGGAGTCCTCTGATTTCTTAGCTCCTTTTATATGATTTCCTTAAGGAGACGGTTTTTGTGTTTTAACTGTAACTCAGGAATAGCTTATATGATGCAAAGTTTCCATACTATATATAGATTTTTTTCTTCTAGTATTTGTTTTTGATTGTTTTCATTTTTATTGTCACTTTATTTTTTATTATGTATCAAGTCTGTGGGGGAGGTAATTGGATGTCAGACAAAAGGAGAAGGAAAATGAAGATTGTTTACATGAATTTATGCATGCAATGTTTGTTTATGTGTAGAACAACAAAATCTTTCATTAAAATGTTAATACCCCCACCCTGCAAAAAACAAAAACAAAAACAGATGAGCACGAATATTGCTCAGCATGCTGCAGAGCTATACTCAATCTTGTAGACAAAAAAGGGAGAAAATCCAATACAGAATTTTAATACATTAGGTTATGTCCCTCTGCAAAGCCTAGTGTGGCTGTAACCAACAGGTGAAGCAATGTCACAGTCATTAAAGCACATCTGCACTAAAGCCTTCACTTCCAAAGAGATTAGGAATTATCTGCATGGCTGGCAAAATGCTGTCTCAAAGCAGGAGATTTGTATTAACAACCTTCCAGTTGACCATTCTTACCAACAAACTCAAATTACAAATGTGCCCTGTTGCTTCTGAAAGTTCCTGACAATGATACAATGAACTTCAAGCATCAAGCATTTTGCTGGGAATATTGTCCCCCTGAAAAGTAGTGGTAAAATAAAGAATCCAGGTGACCTACTTTGTAAGTCATCTTTTTAGCACTGCACATGCTAAAACCACAAAGTAATGCTGGGACATTCCAGTCCTTGATGACCTAGTACTCACATGATTATTTGGCATTGGCTAGGTTGGCTGGGGTTGATGATAAATGAAATCCAATATTTGGAGGACCAGAGGTTCCCCAGCCCTGCTGTGGAGTGTAGAATACCCCTTTGAGAGAGGGACAATAGCCCATTGATCTCCTAATCTGCATGCAGAAAGTCCCAGGATTCCTGGCATCTCTAGCTAAAATTAATCAGTTCTCATATAAGGGGAAAGAGCCTTTTTCTGCTTGAGAGCCTGGAGAGATTGTGCCAGTTCTAGTATACAATACTGGATGAATAAGTACTTTGACTTGCTATAAGGCAGCTTCCCAGGTATATCATGGTTCTTCATCAATAGCATGCAGAACTGAGCTTCAATTTATTCAGTTTCATCCAGTCCATTACTGGCGACAGATACTGAGACACTGATTTAGAATAGAAGCAGCTTCCTTAGAGTTTGGTGGAAAAAATGATGGATGGTGCATTCTCAACCCCCACCCCAGCTTGCTGTATTTTAAATGATTTTAATTTGTCTTGATTAGGTATTTGGTATAATATGAAACATTTTGTTTATTTTTTTTAAAGTGTTATTGATTGTTAAAAGTGATTGGTGTTTCACCATATTCTGTTGTAGTTGCATTGAGAGAAAGGTAGAATATTAAATACATACATACATACTACACCATACCCTCCAATATTTCACAGATGAAAACTAGGACAAATTTGGCAATGCAACAACAGAGTGTGGCCAAGATGGCAAAAGTTATTAATGAAGACACACAAGCTAGGAGTAGCTGCAACAGTTTTCTTTTGCCAGAGTCTACTGGAAAGGACAAGATTCTTCCCCTTCCTTTCTTCTCCTCCCTGCTGAGTTAATTGAATGCAAACTGCTTTTCCAGTTTGAACTCAGTTTGCAGCAATTAAACTGAGCTGAGGGCAAAGGTGGAAGGTGGGAGGAGGAGAGAGAAACTGGGACATTTTAAAAGCTGCTGAAAAAGTGGGACAAAGAAGATTAATTGGAACTGTCCAAACATGCGTACATCTTTTTCCTTGGCTGAGAATGCAAACATGCACCTCTATCTGCAGACTGAAGTGACAGAGTCCGAGAAAAGCTGTTCTGCTTGGTCTTGTCACATGTGAAAACCAGTTCTTAGAATAATTCCTCTTTTCCAAGCATTAGCTGGTGAGTTTACAATGAGCACATCCCATTTCGAACACTTTTCAGTTCCTCTGAATTATTCCTCTGCTGAAACTGTCAGATCACATCATTTAAAGAACCCACTTACATGGTCCTTATCATGCAAACAGGGCTGATCTGTCTTAGCTCTGTGTAGCTCAGCTTATTGTGCATATCCCTCCAGAATAATATGCTTCAGTAAACTGACTTCTTATGAAAATGGAGTCACATTACAGAAAATTATTTTCTCCCTAAGATCTCCAAGAATTCAAATTAGGTACTTTAAGAGCTGCTAAGTGCATGCCGGGCTCCCATTTGCTGCCATTTTCTCCAACTGGTAAACCTTTCATCTCCTGAAGAGAAAATTGTATCAGGTTTCTTTTAAAAGTTAATATTTGTGAGCATATAATGATACCTTTTAGGGACTGCAATTAAATGATCATTTAAGGAAGATCTGTGTTTAGGAAACATCAATTGTATCATTTTCTCCTAAAGTGCTATGAAATTCTAACATGTATTCTCTGCATCTACAAGGCCTGTATGAACTTTGTAATATGTTGAATTGATGCAGGCTTGATATCTAGCAAAACCCATTTTTCTCCTTCCATAAGCAAGCTGCTAATACTTGCCCTTGTGGTATTAACTAACAAAAAATAAAAACAAAAAAACAAACCACTATCAGTTGTATCATAAAGAAAATAAGAAGAACCCCACTAAATTAGATCAAAAGGCAGTCCAGCATTCTGTTTCCATGATAGCCAACCACATGCTTACGAGAAGGGCTGTTACCACTGGGTCCATCCTCTGGTGTGAGTTGCTGCCCAACCATGGCTCTTTTCGCACCTTACCTTTTACCGGTGCTGGGCTGCTCGGCTCACGCACGAAGGCTTGGGAGGAACGCTGTCGCATCCCTCCTGCTTCGGCTCCGCAGCTCCTTCCTCATCGCGCGAACGACCCGCCTCTTCCGTTCGCAGTGCAGCCTGGGACTTTGCAGGCTGCACTGAGGAGAGGATGCATGACCGGCCGAGCTCCCGAGGCTCCGCGCACCAGGTAAATGAGCGCGAGGCCCCAAAGCTATGTGCGACCACGCAGCATTTTTGGCTTTGAGCCAACAATGAAAAGATGCATGTGTGGTCCGCGTCAGGCCCTTGAGCGTCGCGTAAATGTGAGTGCATCATGCAGACCAACATTTATGCGACACTTAAGGGGCCCTTTCGCTTCAGAAATTCTGTGCAAAAAGGGACCATGCTTACCCCGGTCAGCATAGTTGAGAATGAGCTGGTTATCAGGTTCCAGAGTATGAGAACAATAATTGTTGCTCTTGAGAAAGCACAGATAAGATTGTAATGCTTGACCCAGTTTCCTGGGCCTAAATCTCATTGACCTAAATGGTACAGTGCATTAGATTGCACAGTTGTCAAGAAGGCGATAAAAGAACACATACAATGAGGAGTCATACTGAAAATTGGAATCTATTTGTAACCTATTAGAATTGTTATTTTAACCAGAATATGCATATTGGGAAATCAGGACTTGCAGCTTTATTTTAAGGTATGCATATAGTACCTGCAGTGTGCTTAGAATGTTACAAAGTACAAAAAAGGGAATGTTCACCTCATCACCCAATGGAGGATGATGGCAGCTGTAATCCCACACATCTTAAGGGCCACAAATAGGGGAAAGGCTACAGTATACTATGAAAAATAGTTGCTTGTGCCATGGCTGGAAGAGTAATTGGTAACATCATACAGCTGATTTAGAAAACAATTCAGAGTATACAAGCCATCAAGGTACCTAGTGAACACACTATCATGTAGTTGGCAAATCTCTGTCTGATTTTACTGCTGCTCTTCCTACACCTACTCTGACTTCTACAGGAGCAATTCTGGTGCTGAACCCTCTCCCTTTAGAAATTCAGCACTGGCAAAGTTCCCGTACAACAGGGGCCAGTTTTAGGAGCAATAGGAATAAAATCAGGAGTTGGTTTACTACTCCTGTGGCAGTGGATCTGCTGGCTGCCCCTGAAAGCCACAAAAGAGGAATTGTCAGGACTTTTTAATGGATCTATTTAGTATTTTGGAAATACAAGTAAATAATAGGCTATGTAAAAATCTATTATTATTGACCTTGCATTCCATTGCATCTTCTGTTCTAACTCTTGTTGTTGACGATATTTTGCAGGAAGAAAAGAGCAGAGAACAAACAAATGATGATAAACCAACTTAGACAAACTCCCCAAGACAATGCTCTGAACCAAGGCAGATAATTTGTTTGGGTTTTCTTGCTTGTTTGAAAAAGAAAAAACATTATTGATCCCAAATGTTCCTGAATAAATTTATCTACAAATGCTATAATGTTGGCATCACCCAAGAAGTTTGAGAAACATATCTCTTCTTGTTTATACCCTCCCTTTTTTTTTTTTACTGACACAATGGTTGAGTGAACTTGCTGTACATCTTGCTTTCTTTTCTTCTCAGTGTTTGCTCTGTTTTCAACTTCTGTAAACATGAATTCTTTTTAGACAAAGCTTCAGATTTCTGGAATAAAAACCTTAGGGAAATATTCGAGCCTTGTAAAACAATGGCAGGTAGGTTCAATTGTGTTTTCTTTAAAGAGCAAGCCTGTCTTAAGAAAGGTGGGAGAAAGCTCTGGCAACCTTATAAAAGTCTAAAAGATACTGACTGAGAATGGAAAATTAGGCTGCAGATGGTATTTTAGACATAAGACCTTTTGCCAAAACAGGTGAATGTAGAATTATTCTTTGACTATGGCATTTCTTCTTCACCTTTCTTAATTGAAATTCCTTCTCAGTTCTTAGCACCCTCTAACTTTATGGCAGGTGATTGTTTATTAAATAACAAGTGATCCATGTTAATGAATTTCAGGCTGTGAAGAAAAACAGAAAGGTTTTTCTGAAGTCCTATTTAAAGTTAGATCCCAATCCAGAGGTCATTATCCTGGGCTGACACCAGACTTTGGATGATCCTTAATATGATGCCACCAATAGTGCACATGCAAACACCACCACCACACTGGACCCTCAACTGGCACTGCAGTTGCTACGAGGGCCCCATCTGGTGTTGCTGTCCAAAGCACCTACTGCTAGGGTTCAGAGTTTACCAGTGTCTTGGCTTCCTCCCATCCAAAGTACTGCAGTCATCTACCAGGTGAACTCATTCAGGAAGATGAAGCAAGTGACTTCCTACCACCAGAGGCATATTTCATTTTTCTACTTGTTGCCACTCTAATCTCACCCTTCTCTCCCCCTGAATAGATGCCAAGAACACTCATGAATTAGAGGAATGAAGATGAGTTAGTGATAGGGTCTTCTAAGCTCTGGGGTCATCAGCATGCCAGTGTCTAAAACTGGGCCTGGAGATGGCTGTATTGGAAGAGCCAATATCTCCTAGTTATCCATGAAGCCTAAAAATCAGCAGAAAAACAACAGGAAATGTCATTATTTTCATGCCTGCATGTGAGTACCCACAGGTAGTGGCTGACCAGTTCTTACTAAGTGATCATCTGACCAGCTGCATTTGAGCAGTGCAGACAGGTTGTGGTTCCCTTGACCTTGCATGCTGCTTCACTCTTTACCTGCTTCAAAGACCTAAAACTCATATTTGAGAGGAAAACATTGGAGAGAGGTGAGAAGTGGTCCTTGGGACTTGGTGGAGTCCGGTGTGTCAACAAGTGTGTCAGTACTGCCATTATCTCACTGAAGATGCTGGGACTGTTAGTCTCAGAAACAGACATTCCTCAGATTGCTTTTCACCAGGTTTCCTTTCTTGTCCCCTTTCTGAATGCTGAAACTAACTTCTTTTATAAGCTTGTCCCTTTTATGGTGAAACATGCAATATCCAGGCATCCCATCTAGTTTTCACCCAGCAAGGAGAGCACAGTTGCTGCTCTACAAGGTTGTATCTCATGTTGCTCTGGTAACAGTTGAACTCATACGAACACTAGCAGAGAGGGGAGCACTGCACAGTTATTTCTCTTGCTAGATTGCCTTTCTTACGGGGAACTGTATTATCAGCTTGCCTATAGGTCTTCTTGCTTTCAAATAACAACAGGATAGCAAGAGAAACAGGATAGCAGCTACAAAACCGAAAAAAAGGTTCCAAATGTTGCTTTCTTTTCCTTCCTGGAACCTAAGAATCATTCAGCAAAATTAGCTAGCTTTCAAGCACAAATCATTAAAAAAAAAATTAGACTGTGTTTCCCAAGGTGATTGTGGCAGGCCTTTATTCTCTCTCAGATTGGTGTGGCAGTTCCAGTCCAACAACACACCCTATCAATATCACTTTACCCTGATTCCACCCTTTTATCACAACTTTTGTGTAACATGGCTAAAGTCTTAATTTTTCTTCACAACCAAACTGAATATTTAAGGTAGTGTGTTCTGCTTATTACCAGTGACTTTAGATAACTCAGAATGACTGAGTAGCTATAAAACAAATTGTAACATTTATTATACCGACAGCAGAAGCAGAGTATCTTGTTTGAGTTCAGTTATAGTACAGTGTTGATAAATTAACAGTTAAACTTCTGTCAGACTTTGACAATCAATCCCTGGCTCAGACACTAATTCCTTGTGGCTTTTCCTCAGGTGCTTAATCATACCCAAGCCACCTTTTCTCTGTCTAGTTCTCACTGAAAGTTTAAGACATATAGACATATAGAACCTTTTCCTTATATAGAATTCCTCTCATTCATAAGCCGCTCCCATGCACACATCACTGTGCTGGGTTTCACTCTTGAGGTACTATTTCTATTGCCTAGCAATCTGCCATCAAGTTGAACTGGCATTCCAAATAGCTAACCCCAAAAGCAACTTTGTCACAGTGGCCTTTATAGGAAATACAGATAGTCAAGTATAGGAGGGCAATAGGGCCATTTCTGTACTACACTGTTATAGTGCTACCATTCCACTTTCAACATCCTGTGGAATTTTGGAGTTCTTCAGCCAGTTCTCTGGCTGAAAATTCTAAATGCCCCTCCTTAAACTGCAGGTCCCAGGATTCCAGAGGATGCAGAAAGTGGAATAATAGCACTATAACAGTATAGTGCAGAAATGGCCTATGTGAGTTGGAAAGCAACCAATTTTGAATAGTTTCTCCTCTATTAATTTTTTAAAAACAAACATGTATTTTGGGGTTGCTATACTAACATTCAGTTATTGAGTTATTGTCAGATACAATAGTGAATGTGGTGTTTGCAGCTTATATCATCAGAAGAGAGGTATTACAGATGGTGACAGGAACAGGACAAGTAGATAAACAGACAAGTCCTCACATTGACCCTCAAGGGAAATTTGGGTAGTCAAATATGGAAGGACAACAGCATCAAAGAATGCTGTATATCCCTCATCTACCTCCAGCACTATACACTTGGATGAATATATATGAATAGTACAGGATATTTGTCAGGTTGGAATATGAAGCAAAAGCAGACTGGAACATCTCAATTTCTGAATGAAGTTTGTGTGAAAAGAGTTTGTAGAACCTTGAATTAAGCAGAAATACACCTTACATTTCCATCTCTCAGCTACACTTGTCATGATGGATGTTTTGAAAATTAGATATTTTGTGTTAATTTTCCAAACCTTCCTACAAGTTAGCCTTTTAGCTTGCTAAGTTATAAATTATCAATGAGTAAAGTAATATAAATACTGAATTACTTTTGTTCATGTGTTTTGATTTAAGTCTGCTTTATTTACAACCCCCTTTTCCTCTTAACATTATCCAAAGACATGAAAGAGAGTGAAAATATGTTGAGAAATTAAAATTCAGTGAGATTTGATAAAACAACAGTACTACATTTGGTTTTTTTTTCCTTCAAAAGGAGTTTTAAAGTTCACTTACAACCATAACATAGAAATCAACCTGAGCCTGCTTTGACTTGAAAGATTCTATCTTTTGGAAGGTGTGCGTTTTCTGATGGACATTTAGAGAGCTTATGCTTGTCTATAATTCCATAAGCCTGTGATGATGACTAATGGAATACTGTCTTACTCCATTTACTGTATATGCATCTGGTCATATTTTATGCCTGTTGTCCCAAATTATCATACAGGCTGCTGAATGAGATGAAAAATTCAAGACTCTCTGGTTTTAAAACTGTGTTCTTCAGAAAGATATAAGTCAGCTTGAGAGACTGAGAGGACAGAAGAACACATCAGGAGAAGATTGGTGAGTGAGTTAGAAAGATGGGGACAGGGCTGGCTTTATCATTAGACAGAATGAAATAACTACCTCAGCTGCTTGAGAGTATAGAACAGCAGCAAGATTTTGGAGCAGAGAATTTCCTGAAACTAGTCTGTTGTCCTCAGTTGCAGTGGAAGAAGTACTCCATCACTAGTGCAAAAATAAGATTCATGAGCAGCACTGAAATTGAAGGGGAGACCATCTGACCATGATCTCAGATAGAAAAATACCTCAGATTTGGCAGAAATGTGTTCAAGAACTTAAAGGCCTTAGTGTTCATGACAGATGTCTTGTAAGTAGCTCTTGCGGTAAATTCTCGCAATTCAATCTAATTCCTTAACCAAGAATGACATATTGTATAGAAAAATCTGAATGTGTTTTTTTAACTACAACTCCTAGCAGCCCTAAAATAGGATAACCAATGGTGATTTGAGATTCGAAGTTCAGCAACATCTGGAGTGCTAGGAAATTGCCATTTGTGGCTAAAGTTGCAAGTTCTGTTATCTAAGAAATCAGAAACTAACCAGAAATTAACATTAGAAATTAAAGTTAGATGCAACTTTATATTCTTGACAACAGGGTACATAGATTCAGGTTTTAAGTATAGCTAACTGCCCATTTTAAAAGTTATACTCGTGACTACCCCTGACATAACAGACAAGAATAACAATAGTCGCAGATACCAGGTATGTGATTTAGAGCTAGTGTGAGAGGGTTCTGGACTTGTCCTAAAGAGAAATCTGAAGTGAGTTTGGTTTCTGCTTAGGCAAGATGCTTGAGGACATTAGAAAGAGTCTTAATGATCTTTTGAACACTTTGTTATCTGCACCTGCTGAGTACAGACAATCTACTTAGTACCTTTTCAGTGCTGTGTAACTGCAAAATTAGTATTATAATATATTCCTCTACTATGAGAGACTAATGGATAGTTAGAAGGGCAAAGCTCTGCAGTAATGTGGGAAAGTGTCAGTGTTGTTGGTGAGATTAGGAGGTTCAGAATATATTTGAGGAAATATCTAGTTCACACTGTAATCCTGTTTTGCATGTTGCTATGTCTGGCTACACAAATACACATTGGGAAAGGAATGTGAACTGCTTCCATTCATCCAGTTAAAAAGAGCTAGACTGAGAAAAAAAAACTATAACCAATTTAGAGTTAAGGCAGCATAGCACCATGGATTTTCTCCACATTGTCAGTGATTTTCTGCAGATTGCCAGTGACTGGTGAGAATGAAATAAGTTTCAACAAGAAACTACTTAGTAATAATGTCATAATGCTCTGCTATGAAGCAAGAATAGTTAAGCCCCCAAGCTGTTTTGTCTATTGAGTGTGGACTTGTTAGAAAATTGACTTTGGGGAGGTAGTTTGTAATTTTCCAATAAAAGGCTGGAACAACAATGTTAAAATGTTTGCAGTCATACTGGTCCATTACAGTGGAAAAATAGGGAAAACATTGGTGGAAGAATAGGTTTGTTAAGAGCAAACAAAAAGACAGTCAGCAAGGTTTTTAGATTGGAAATTATGTTAATCAAAAATAGGAAAAACTGGCAGGTGTATTTCGAGGCATGTTAGAAAAGGCCACATGTGTTACTTGGTGTAATTTCAGCAATGTGGAAAGTTTAATTTTGTAAGAATTGGGAATTATAGTTGTAATTCTGCTGAAAGCCCAAAAAGCAAATATCCAATCATGAGGTTAGAGCCTGGCTTCCTGTTTTTCTCTACCTTTTGCTAAATAAATCACAAGGCCAGACAACCAAGCCAGGAAACCAGACAGTTCCCTTTTTCCACAGAGCAAGCGATAAGAAATGGGAGGTTAAGAGGTGAGTGGGGGGGAATAGGAGAACCCACAAATGCAATACATAATGCTAAAGAGAGGGCTTCCCTTATTTGGCAAAAGAAGTGCTTTTAACGAATCAAAGCAATAGAAATTATTGCAGGGAGGGGCTTTTAGATAGGTGGACCAGGAAGAATCTGCACCCCAATATCAACAACCTATCGGCGAAGAGGGGGGAGTAACTGTGCAGCCGGGCAAGGGTTTAAATATAGGATGTTTGATTTGCTTAGTGTGCTCTCACCCTCGATCAAGGGTGGGCACCCAATTCTGCAGAATTGAATAAATCCGATTGTTGCAATCGGCTGCTTGATCCAAGAATCTGTCTCAGCTTTTTATTTAAGACCTCACTGGCATTAACTAAGATCTATTGGACTTACTTCTAACAATTTCAAAATTTAAAGAATTTAAAGGAAAAATTAAAGGAACACATTTCTTTCATGATTTATGAGGCTGTATAAGTGTGATGGAATAATAGTATGTTTGTAAGACAAATCTTATGTTAGGAGGCCCCCAATATAATGCTTAGGTTCTGTAAATATGGCTTCTCAGAAGAAAGCCCCATTCAGTTTAGTGGGCTTATTCCCAAGAAAGTGCTTAGCATGGAAGCTTCAATTTCCAGGGGTCTTATTCTGTAGATATACATAGTGGAAGAGACAATATACAAATGAAACATTTAAGTAATGCATCAGTTAAAAACACAGAGAAGGTAGGATGAATACATAATTACTAATTGTTATTAAATAATGAACTCCTATGATTTCTGTCTGAGTGACAGCTATTTCAAACCTTCCCCATGTTCCTCTTGGAGCATTTTTAAGAGCAAGAAATCAAGCAGGCAAAGTAGCTGAACATTTGTTTCTCCATCTCTATGTCTGCAGACATCAATACTGTAGAGCAGACGGGCAATTTTTTTTTAAATCCCCTGCTTATGTGATATACTTATTATTTACAGAGGCCATTATCAACTGATCTTTCCTCAGCTTTGATCTTTACTTCTAATGCATGTGACTTCTTCCATGCTTTATGACTTATCTTATCTCTTTTTATGATAGAGTTACTAGTTTGATAGATGAAGGGAATGCTGTGGATGTAGCATTTCTCGATTTCAGTAAGGCCGTTGACAAAGTTCCACATGACTTTTTTGCAAAGAAGCTAGTAAAATGTGGGCTGGACAGGGATACTGTTAGTTAGATTTGTAATTGGTTGACCGACCGTTCCCAAAGGGTGATCACGAATGGCTGCTTTTCATCCTGGAGAGAAGTGACTAGCGGGGTGCCACAGGGTTCTGTCCTGGGCCCAGTGCTGTTCAATATCTTCATCAATGACTTGGATGAAGGAATAGAGGGCATGCTGATCAAATTTGCAGATGACACCAAATTGGGAGGGGTTGCTAACACGCCAGAGGACAGGATCAAAACTTAAAATGACCTGGATAGATTGGAGAGCTGGGCCAAGGCTAGCAAAATGAACTTCAACAGAGAGAAGTGTAAGGTCCTACACTTAGGTAGAAAAAATGGAATACAGAAATATAGGATGGGGGACACGTGGCTGGATAGCAGTACGTGTGAAAGGGATCTAGGAGTTTTAATAGACCACAAGCTGAACATGAGTCAGCAGTGTGATGCGGCAGCCAAGAAAGCCAACGCAATTCTCGGCTGCATCAATAGGAGTATGGTGTCTAGATCGAGGGAGGTACTGGTACCACTCTACTCTGCTTTGGTTAGACCTCATCTTGAATACCGTGTCCAGTTCTGGGCACCCCAATTCAAGAAGGACATGGTCAAGCTGGAGCAGGTCCAGAGGAGGGCAACCAAAATGGTGAGAGGCCTGGAAGACATGCCCTATGAGGATAGACTTAGAGAGCTGGGTATGTTTAGTCTGCAAAAGAGAAAGTTAACAGGGGACATGATAGCCATGTTTAAATATTTGAAGGGATGCCATGTAGAGGAAGGAGAGGGCTTGTTTTCTGCTGCTCCAGAGACCAGAACAAGGAGCAATGGATTCAAGCTGCAGGAAAGGAGATTCCACCTGAACCTCAGGAAGAACTTCCTGACAGTCAGGGCTGTCCGGCAGTGGAATAGGCTGCCTCGGAGTGTGGTGGAGTCTCCTTCTTTGGAGGCTTTTAAGCAGAGGCTGGATGGCCATCTGTTGGGAGTGCTTTGAGGGTGTTCCTGCATGGCAGGGGGTTGGACTGGATGGCCCGTGTGGTCCCTTCCAACTCTACATTCCTATGATTCTATGACTTTAATTGTGCTGTTGTATATACGAGGATCGTTACTGTAAGGCTTTCTTTGCTGGAGCTTTTACCTGTACTGCTAACACACATGAAATGAACACTACCAAGCAAGACTAGACAGTTCAATATGCCTTTTCTATTTCAGGTTCAAAATTCTAAATAGCATTGAGGGTGACAAAGAAGGAGGGAAGGGGATCATCATTAGGGTGACAGCAGAGAGCAGCAGCATCCCTCGTTTTCCTGCTGTGACCCTGAGAAAAATCCCTCCTCTGAAGGTCCTCTTTGTAAGGGGAACAAATCACCTTTTGTGGCTAATGGGGGATCTCTTCACAACACAGTAAGGATGAAATGGGTAAAATTCCTTTTTCATTGCATTCACAATAATGACTGCTCTCTGCAGTTCACCTTGGTTGATGCTACTTGCATTTTTCAAACACCCTGCATGTTAACTGCAAAGATGTATTTCACCTCACCAAAAATTCAGCTCTCCCATTATCAGCTCCTGAATGTTCAGTGCAAGAAAGGCCCTATTTTGTTACAGCACATTTATATAGTAGTTTAATAAGCAACCCATTCTTTTGTGTATGGATGCCTGAACAACCAGGCTCAAACAGACTGGGTCCTTTCATACTACACAATTGTAGCACTATGATTCGATGTTAATGATTATAGTTTCATCACAAGGAATCATGGGATTTGCAGTTTAGGGATGGGTATTTAGAGTCCTCGGTTCCAGTGCCTCTCCAAACTACAAAGTTCAGGATTCCATAAGATGAGGCCATGGCAGTTAGAGTGGATTCATAATGCTATAATATTGTAGTATGAAAGGGCCATAGATAGACTGTTAATCTGGAACATGAAGCCTAAATACATTTCTTAGCTGCTTCACTTGTGAATCCAGGTTACTTGTGTTTGGGAATATACTTACGCACAAGAATGATGTGAAATGAAGAAGACAGTTATAGCTACTGATAAGAGAAAGGGATAGGCTTGCAAAGTGCAAAGGCAGGTTTACAGTTGAACATAAAAAAATATTAATGACAGCAGATAATTTTCATAACTTTAAAGCAGATGATGAAGACATTGAAATAGTTTAAGATCCCCCTACTTTTGACTGTCTCAGTCATTAATCAGAATGGAGACTGCAGTCAGGAAATCAGAAGAAGTCTGAGCCCATTTCCACACTGCACTGCTATAGTGCAATTATTCCACTTTCAACATCCTGTGGAATCCTGGGGTTTGTAGTTTACTGAGGCCAAAGAGCTCTCTAGCTGAGAATTCTAAATGCCTCTCCCTGAACTGCAAACCCCAGGACTCCATAGGAGGTTGAAAGTGGAATAATAGCATAATAACAGCATAGTGTGGAAAGGCCCTAGGACTTGAAAGGGCAGCTATGAAGGCACTAGACAAGATCTTGAAGTGTCAAGAGAAATCACTGAATTCTAAAGTTAGGATTCTCCATGCCATCATATTTTCAATTTCTGTAAATGGTTGTGAAAGCTGGACATTGAAGAAAACTGATAGGAAGAAAATCAACTCATTCAAAATGTGATGCTAGAGAAGAGTCCTACAGATACTCTGGATAGCTAAAAAGACAAATGAATCAGTCCTAGAGCAAATCAAGCCTCTCTCTAGACACCAAGCTGACTAAACTGAGACTGTCATACTTTGGACATAGCATGAGAAGCCATAATTCACTAGAAAAGACAATAATGCTTGATAAGGTAGAAGGCACTAGGAAAAGAGGAAGACCACATTACAGATGGATCAGCTCAATCACATGTCCCTGAATCTGAAAGACCCGAGCAGGGTGGTTGATCATAGGGTGACTTGTAGGTTTCTCATCTATATGCTTACCATAAGCTAACAACAACACAGGCTTGCTACATCAACTAATGTCTGATGTGCTGTGATACATACAGGTATGTGTATACTTAGCCAAGCTTCAACATGGAAAGGCAGAGAAGTTTTTTTTAAAGCCCTACAGGGACCCCCTCCTGCAAGCTTAATTTACCATGAAGAAAAACAGTTTGCACTCTACATGTTTTCCCTTTATGCAATTATTCTAATTTCTCCTGAAATGGTCTTTTACACCACTAGTGCAAATTGCAAATGAGATGCATGCTTTACCTCTTCCAGAATTCCTTATCATTTGGTTCATCTAATCCATCATCAGCAGTATATTGATAGTAACTAGTTTCACAGATTCAGGTTGCATCTTGATGGAAACATGCTCTATCATATTTCTGGAGACACAATGTGTGTGTGCATTTGTGTGTGTGCCTGTGCCTGTGCCTGTGCGCCTTTCGTAACTTGCTTAGACAGACACTCCAGTTAATGCAGTGTTCATTTATGTGTAACATCACCATTTCTTACAGTTTTGAGCATCTAACCTTGAAACAGAATTCTGTAAATTTGTAATTATTCTGTGGATTAGTTCATATAGTCAGATTTCTCAACACTCAGTTATTTGCAACTAAGGACCAAAGTAAGCATATATTACACACGCGCACGCACACGCACGCACGCGCACACACGCGCACACACGCGCACACACGCGCACACACGCGCACACACGCGCGCACACACGCGCGCACACACGCGCGCGCACACGCGCGCGCACACGCGCGCGCACACGCGCGCACACACGCGCGCACACACGCGCGCACACACGCGCACACACGCGCGCGCACACACGCGCGCACACACGCGCGCACACACGCGCACACACGCGCGCGCACACACGCGCACACACGCGCGCACACGCGCGCACACGCACGCAAGATATTAAAAAGAATACACATACTTAAAATGGACATGTTTATATGGAAGGAAAAGCTCCTGTGTTGGTCTTAAATCTCAGGTGCCCCTAGTTCTTGCTTCTTGTGGAAAAAAATCTCAAGGTGTCTTTACCATTAAGTAGTGTTGGGGATGACAGGAGTTTCAGCCCCATGGAAACACAGCAAAAAAACCAGAGTTCAGCGAGCCAACAGCAGCAGCCTTATTCCCCAGTAAGGATGCTCACACACAGAGGAGTTTCTTCCAAAACAGGAGGCACTTTATCTTGCAGCAAAGTTCCGTTATATACAAAACATAGGACAGACGGACAAAAGCTTGTGCCAGGCACCAGGTTTGGTCAACAGACAAATACATACTGGCGTTGCTTTGTTATATACATATCCACAACCAATCAGGCAGAGGTCCGCAAACCTCCCTCTACCATCTGCACACGACCCCAGCCTCCCATGCAACCTTGCAATTACCCACAGCTGGGGCATGATGCAACATCTTTGCAGTGGGCTGATCCTTTTCCCCGGGGTACCCTGCCTGGAATCCCTGGCAAGTAGTACTATCAAGGGCAAGTAGCAGTGGGAAATAAGGAAAGCGTGTGATCAATAGTGCATTAGTCTGAATGGAGCCCTCAGAAAAATGGTTTTCTCTTGCCAAAATAAGTAACCAAGTTTCCTTAGGAAGTGTGTTAGCTTAATGTGGTCTGGACTAAGTGGGGAGACTCTGTAGAAAGATATTCTGTCTCAGATGAAATAAAAAAGGTTTTTTTAAAAAAATGTGATGCTATATAGGTATGAGCCCATTCATATATGCAGCTAATCAAGTATTAAATGCCTGTGTGTAAACTGGACCTCTCTTCTAGCAAATGTACATTTAGTGTAAACCTTTACTAAAGAAACAATAGAGAACATACTTGGATCCTAGGATGGTTGATTAAGAGTAGGGACATTCAGTGCCCTCTGATTTAGTTAGTTATCTTGAAAAATGACTAGTTTTGCAGACTTGGCAAGACACACTTTTGTCCAATGTCATCACAGCTTCCATTGTTTCTAAGTGATGAATCTGTGCTGGGTTTTACATGAGAGTTTTACCAGAGCTATCCAAGCCAAGTGCAAAGGCAGGTTTACAGTTGAACATTAAGAAAACAAAAATAAAGACCACAGATGATTTATGTAACTTTAATGCAGATGACGAAGACATTGAAATAGTTCAAGATTTCCCATGCCTTAGCTCAGTTGTTAATCAGAATGGAAACTGCAGTCAAAAAATCAGAAGAAAACTAAGACCTATTATGAGACAATCCACGTGGATTCACCATCATTGCTATCCAAGACTTTTGAGAGACCTGCTGTGTATTTAATTGTGCGGTGCACAAATGGCTTATTTTTTTGCTATACTCTCAAAATCAACATGGATTTCATAGAATCATAGAATCATAGAAATGTAGAGTTGGAAGAGACCACACGGGCCATCCAGTCCAACCCCCTGCCATGCAGGAACACCCTCAAAGCACTCCCGACAGATGGCCATCCAGCCTCTGCTTAAAAACCTCCAAAGAAGGAGACTCCACCACACTCCGAGGCAGCCTATTCCACTGCCGGACAGCCCTGACTGTCAGGAAGTTCTTCCTGAGGTTCAGGTGGAATCTCCTTTCCTGCAGCTTGAATCCATTGCTCCTTGTCCTGGTCTCTGGAGCAGCAGAAAACAAGCCCTCTCCCTCCTCTACATGGCATCCCTTCAAATATTTAAACATGGCTATCATGTCCCCTCTTAACCTTCTCTTCTGCAGACTGAACATACCCAGCTCTCTAAGTCTATCCTCATAGGGCATGGCTTCCAGGCCCTTCACCATTTTGGTCGCCCTCCTCTGGACCTGCTCCAGCCTGACCATGTCCTTCTTGAATTGGGGTGCCCAGAACTGGACACGGTATTCAAGATGAGGTCTAACCAAAGCAGAGTAGAGTGGTACCAGTACCTCCCTCGATCTAGACACCATACTCCTATTGATGCAGCCGAGAATTGCGTTGGCTTTCTTGGCTGCCGCGTCACACTGCTGACTCATGTTCAGTTTGTGGTCTATTAGAACTCCTAGATCCCTTTCACACGTACTGCCATCCAGCCACGTGTTCCCCATCCTATATTTCTGCATTCCATTTTTTCTACCTAAGTGTAGGACCTTACACTTCTCTCTGTTGAATTTCATTTTGTTAGCCTTGGCCCAGCTCTCCAATTTGACCAGGTTATTTTGAATTTTGATCCTGTCCTCTGGCGTATTAGCAACCCCTCCCAATTTGGTATTATCTGCAAATTTGATGAGCATGTCCTCTATTCCTTCATCCAAGTCATTGATGAAAATATTAAACAGCATTGGGCCCAGGACAGAACCCTGTGGCACCCCGCTAGTCACTTCTCTCCAGGACGAAAAGCAGCCATTGGTGAGCACCCTCTGGGAACGGTCAGTCAACCAGTTACAGATCCACCTGACAGTAGCTCTGTCCAGCCCACATTTTACTAGCTTCTTTGCAAGAATGTCATGTGGAACTTTGTCAAAGGCCTTACTGAAATCGAGATATGCTACATCCACAGCATTCCCTTCATCTATCAAGCTAGTAACTCTATCATAGAAAGAGATAAGATTAGTCTGGCATGACTTATTTTTGAGAAATCCATGTTGACTTCTCGTGATTACCGCATTGCTTTCTAAGTGATTAGAAACTGACTGCTTAATGATCTGCTCCAGGATCTTTCCGGGTACTGACGTCAGGCTGACTGGACGATAATTATTTGGGTCCTCTTTTTTTCCCTTCTTGAAGATGGGGACAACATTTGCCCTCTTCCAGTCTGCTGGAACTTCTCCTGTCCTCCAAGATTTCTCAAAGATTATAGCAAGCAGTTCCGAAATGACCTCTGCCAGTTCTTTTAATATCCTAGGATGCAATTCATCTGGCCCTGGAGACTTGAATTCATCCAGTGTGGCCAGGTATTCCTGTACCACCTCTCTACCTATTATGTGCCTCATTTCCCCTGCTTCCTCACCTGCTCCCCAACCGCCAGGTTGAGTGCTTCTATCCTTCTGGGAAAAAATTGAGGCAAAGAAGGTGTTAAGTAGTTCTGCCTTTTCTCTTCCCCCTGTTAGTAATTCACCATCTTCTCTGCACAGCGACCCTATCGTCTCCTTCTTTTTCCTTTTGCTGCGGACATATTTAAAAAAGCCCTTTTTATTGTTTTTAATGCCTCTGGCCAGCCTAAGTTCGTTCTGTGCTTTAGCCTTTCTGACCTTCTCCCTACATCTCCTGGCTACTTGCTTAAATTGTTCTTTGGTGGTTTCCCCCCTCTTCCATTTCCTGTACACGTTTCTCTTAACGCTTAGCTCAGCTGAGAGTTCTTTAGTCAACCATTCTGGTTTCTTCAGATGCCTTCCATTTTTACTCCTTATTGGCACAGTTTTAGACTGTGCCTTCAGTATCTCCCTTTTAAGGAACTCCCATGCCTCCTGAACTCCTTTCTCTTTCACTATTCTAGACCATGGAATTTCAGCCAGCAGCTCCTTAAGTTTACAGAAGTCCGCTTTTTTAAAATCTAAGACGAGTGTCTGGCTACACTTATTTTCTCCTTCCCACTGAATGCCAAATTCCAATAGGGCATGGTCACTCCCCCCTAAAGATCCAACCACTTCTACCCCATTAACAAGGTCATCCCTATTGGTCAGGATCAGATCTAGAATATTTGATCCCCTTGTCGCCTCTTCTACCTTCTAGACCATGAAATTGTCTGCAAGACAAGCAAGAAACTTGCTGGACCTTGCTGTCTTGGCAGAGTTTGACTGCCAACATATATCCGGATAATTGAAATCTCCTATTATTACTGTATCTCTCCTTTTTGAATGCGCGGTCATTTGGTTGAGGAAAGCGTCATCAAGGTCCTCAGTCTGGGTTGGAGGTCTGTAGTAAACCCCCACCAGAATATCCCTATTGTTTCTTGGTCCCTTAATTCTTACCCAGATGCTCTCGACCTGGCTTTCTGGGTTTAAGTCATGGATCTCTTCACAGGTGAAAACATCCTTGACATACAAGGCTACTCCTCCTCCTTTATTGTTTGGTCCATTTCTACAAAATAGGCTATACCCCTCTATTCCTACATTCCAGTCCTGAGACTCATCCCACCAGGTCTCAGTGATGCCTATCAAATCGTATTTATTTTGTTGTACTAGGAGTTCAAGTTCATCTTGCTTGTTTCCCATACTCTGCGCATTAGTGTAGAGACACTTAAATCCCTGGGCCCTTCCTGCAAGTCCTGTACTATAGTTTCTACTCCTCCCACCATTGGACGCTTGTACTACTTGGTCAATATCTTTTGGGCCTGTTCCCCCTGCACTCGCCGAGTCTTTGCCCTGAATAACATTGTCTCCCTCCCCAGCAGAACTTAGTTTAAAGACCTCTTAATCCTCCATGCAAGACTGTTTGCAAAAACATTCCTGCCAAGTTTCGTGAGGTGCAGGCCATCCCTTGCCAGAATCCCACGTTCATGGAAATTCAGGCCGTGTTCCAAAAACCCAAACCGTTGCCGGCAGCACCATGTGCGGAGCCAGTTGTTGACCTCTGCTATTGCCCTTTCCCTTCGTGCGCCATATCCTTGAACAGGGAGGAGAGATGAAATGACCACCTGCACACCAAGGTCCTTAAGCTTTGTCCCCATAAGCTCATAGTCCTTTGCGATGTGGTAAAAGCTGCGCCTCGCAGTGTCATTGGTTCCAACATGAACCACAATGAGGGGCTTATGGTCAGTGGGCTTGACCAGCCTGGTTAGCCTCTCCGTTATGTGGTTGATCTTGGCCCCAGGAAGACAGCAGACTTCTCGATTGAACTTGACGGGTTTGCAAATTGCCGGTTCGGTTCCTCTGAGCAAGGAGTCCCCAACAACCAGAACTCGCCTCCTCTGAGGCTTGTCCGGGGCTCCTCGATGAGCAGGTTCTTCTAGGACTGCCTGGGCACTCTGTGGAGGCTGGGAGTGTTGATCTAGTTCCTGTTGCCGAAGTTGGATTCCTTCTTGTTGACATTCTGTTCCCTCCTCCTGGTGCTCCTCATCGTTCATAAGGCCAAGAACTTTGAAGCGATTGTGTAGGTTGAGAGTCTCTGTTTCCTTCCTGGTCCTCCTACTCCTTCTTGTGACATTCCTCCAAGCATCCGTTTCTTGGCCCAGTGTGCTGACTTCCTGATCTGGCAGCTCCCCCGCGCATTTGGTCTTCAGGAAGGCCTTCTCTGCCCTATCCAAAAACTCCTCCCCTTCCCTAATAAGACGAAGATTAGAAACTTGTGCCTCCAGCTGGCGAACCTTCTCCTCCAAGAAGGTCACCAGCTTGCACTTGGTGCAGGTGTACCCGACAACATCTTGTGGCAAGAAAAGGAACATCCCACAAGTGCTACAGGTGACCATGGCAGCTCCCTCACCTTCCATCCTTGATACTACAGAGCGTAGTACAGGGAGTAGGTCTAGAAAGAATAACAGAGCTTTCTTTCTAAAATTCAACTGAATTAAGTATGTCTCCTCTGCTGATCACCAAGGGATGAATTGGAAGGGTTGAAGAAGAGGGCTTCAACTGTGCGCACCTTTGGGAGCTCCTAATAAGACTCCTCTCCCCTAGCTGGCTCCTCCCCCTCGTTAGTCAGACCATGTGCTCAGGGAGAGCACACGGCCAGCACAAGGAGACCTAACAAAAACAAGCAAACAAACAGACAAACAAGCAAGCAAGCACAGCCCCACAAGCTTGTAAACAACACCTGGTCAAGGATGTCTTCACAGACCCAGCTCACCCTCTGCTCTCTCCTCTGATTTGTCATTCCCTGTTTTATCTTTAAAAGCCTGCCAAAACTTCCTTTAAAGAATCATAAATAAAATATTAGGTTAAGTGAGATAAACACTCTTAGAAATCCATTGTTCCTCCACCTCACATCACTCTTGGACAGCAGCAGGGCTGTATAACACTGGACTTAGAACCATCATATATTTCTCTAACTTACTGCTAAAATTATTAATCCGATACTATTTTAGCTTGTCAAAATTATTACCAAGTTATTCACCGAGGATGGAATATTTATTTTCACCTTCTATTACTGCTAATATTACCATGGCAACATTTATTTAGCATCAGTTAGTGAGGGCCTTTAAACGTAGATTCTTACGTCTTTAAGATGACCTTCAAGATATGTCTTGTAATTCTAAGATAAAAGAACCTGGAGTATATATACACAGTCAACACGCTTATGTAAGAAAAGAATAAAACTGAGAAAATGCTGGACTGCTCTATCATGCTATTAATAACTTACTTAAGCCAAGATACTGCAAGCTAACAAAAGTTACTTCTTCAAGCAGACATGTCCTGCTTCAAAAACTTTTTTTTTATTGGTAGCAAAGGGAAAAGCATTCCTCTAATAGAACAATTTAAATGCATAACAGTTAAAACAGATTATTTAACTATTCTCTCCATGTCCCAGCATTCATCATGTTGACTAGCGGGACATCACTTATTCATAAAATAGTCGGTCACTGAAGAAGAGAGAAAAATTCAGAATGTTGAGAGATGGCGTATAATATCTGCATTGTAAAATGGGATTGTCCTAAAGCTAGAAGAGAACATCACTTCATTTTGTTCTACAGATTTCACAGTCTATATCTTTATACATCTGTTACTGTTTAAACTAAAAAAACTGCCCTATTAGGTGGAGTAGTCAAGACCGTTTAAATAAAAGAGAGAAGGGCGAGTTTGAAGTGGCGGGGTGGGTAAGCTGATGAAAAGGCACTAGGCCATGAAAAATTTCATTTAATTTTTTAAGATAATGGAATACTGTTTATTCTTATGTCTGCAACACTAATGCCTGACCAACAGTAACTCTGAGTTTTTCCCCACAGGGGTACGGAATAGAATAATTTGGGCCCGTAAACTTTTTGGGATGGGGCTATTATTATTATTATTACTTATCCACCTCTCCCGAAGGCTCAAGGTGGGGTACAACATAGATTAAAACACAACTAAAAAGATATAAAACAATTTAAAATATACCAATTTAAAATTCACAGGTAAAAATTGACAGGGTAGGCCTGCTGGAAGAGACAGTCTTTGGTACTTTATAAAATTCAGACAGCATGCTTAGCTGTCGAATCTCTTCTGGCAGGTCATTCCACAGGGCAGGGGTGGCCAACGAAAAGGTCATCTGGATGACCCTTGGCGGTCTACTCGTGACTGGTTTACGTAAATGGCTGCCAGATGACCTGAGTATATGGGGCGGATTGTATGGGAGGAGCTGATCCTGCCAGTAACTTTGACCCAAACTATGTAGGGCTTTAAAAGTAATAGCCCACACTTTGTACTTTGCCTGGAAACTAACTGGTAGCCTTGAAATGGGCACCCACACAGCCCTGGAGGATTCAGTTTTTCCCGGTTTGGGGGATTTCTATCTATTATTCTTCTCTCCGTCCCTCCTCCTCATGTATCATCTATCTATTTATTCTATTGACATCTATTTAGATATACGATGAGGAACATGGGGAGGGGGGGGCGTAGAACACATAATCTCCACCCCAATTCAAAATATGTACCAAATGCACACAAATAGACTTTTTGGTGTTTTTGTTTCTTTGTTTGTTTTTTGTTGCTGTGGTGAATTTTATTCTTGAATTCCACACACACCCTCTTAAATTATTCTGTTTCCTGTTCTCATTCTCAGGGCAATTTAGACTTTCTTTTGATGACATTTTGGGGCTTACTCTTCTTTCAAGGTGTTGAAAATAACCATGTATTCTCCCCACTTTTCTTTGTATCACACATCTCTTGGTGGATTTGTAAGCTCCCTAATGTGAAAAGGTTCTATGGAAAAAAGGTACCCATGATCCTTTTTCCTGGGCTTGAAATGTGGGAAGTCATGGAGGCTGTGGATCACCAAGAAAAGACTGAAAAGTGGAAGACAGGACACTTACAGGTAGCCCTGAGCTACCTTATAACTAAAATAAGTGCAAGAAATATGTTCCTTTCCTATGGACATTTCACCAAAATTGTCTCTGTCTTTTGAATTTTTTTTCACAAAAGGCAATTCCTTTTCTATAAATTTGAGCTAGAATAATCAAAAACAGTGAGGATGAACCATCCACCACTATTTTGAGCAAATAATAGGAGTTAATGAGGGCAAAATGTACAAAGAAATAATATATTTAGAATGACATATCCATATCATACACAGACCTGTGAAAACACCTCATAAATCACAAGTCTGCAGTCTGATTTGTTTGTTTGGACCTGGGTTTTTATCACTTTGGGGTATTTTGGGATGTAAGGGAGAATTCCTGGATTCACAAAGTTAAAGAACTTCATACTGTACAGTCTCAATCTAGAGGATATCATATAACACCATCATCCACACTGCCATTTGACTTCAGCCTACCGTTGCTTTCAGCAACTAAAGAAGGAAAGCCAAAAAGTTTTGATAATTTAGTTATTAAGTTCTGTTTGTTAATCACTCTAATAAATTTGTGCCTGTGTGATTAACTACATGCACAAGAAATGTGTCAGAAAGTCTGTTTTTACACACATGCATACACACAGAGCACCAATGTGCTAGCAAATCAGTTACTTAAAACGATGTTCTCTCAAACCAGGACCTGCTGGAAAAGACTGATCAAAGGAAAGCTACTCATTCAGCCTAATCATTATGTATTAAGCCTAAACAGTTCATTATGAGGTGAGAAGTGAAGACTATTTATAAAGAGAAAAGGCTGTGAATTGGAAAGCAATTTATTTGTGTCATCAGGAATCCTCAGATTTGTTAAGTGCTGTACCATATGCCTTCAATATCAACTCTGTTTCTAGTGCAATAGTAGTTGTACCAACCAGCGTCGTGTTGATGCAGACTGGGTCAAAACCCTGGTTATTTAGAAGATGGAGAAGATAGTTTTATAAATATGTTTTTAATACTGCTTATGTGTATCCTTGTCAAAAGTTATATATTTCACTTTACATATGGTAGTCATGAGCACAAACCAGAAAAAAACTTCTAAACACTGAATGTAAATTTGAAACTTTCCCTCTTTCATAATAATCTCTACAATATCCAGAGAAGTATTGTTTATACTCATCTTTCACCATGAATTTGTCACCTCTCAAAGCAATTAAATGAACACTAGGGGAGAAAAAAACATTTCTTAAAAGAAATTGATCCAAATCACCCTACTATTACCATTTGGTAATGGTGACCACCACCCTTAATATGTTGGAAATGCAGCAGCCTGAGACAGTCTCTTAAGCATTTTTGACGCACAGGGATTCACTGTCAGGGTCAGAGACCCAGGCGGCAAGACAGCCCAGAAAAGGGAGTGGGAGAACTAGCGGAGTCCTGCCAGGAGGAGTCAAGGAAGCACTTGCTCAAGGGAAGTCCATTTACCTCAGCCAGAGCGACAACCAAAAGTCATAGTCAGAGTTCCAAAAGCCAGGGGTCTGGAGCCAAGAGATCAATCCAAGGTATCAGGAGCCAGCTAGCTGGAAGCAAGGAGAAGGCTTGTAGAAAGTTTGCCACAAGCAAAGGGAAGCTTCCAGGCAGGCAGTTATATAGCCCAAGACACAGGTGTGGCTAGTCACTGCTTCTTGAACTTAATCAAGGAAGCCTCCCTTTGCTCAGCTCTCTTGAGTCTCCGCCTTGTTTGTGGGCTGATTGACACAGGCTCCAAAGCATCTTCAGAATCGGATCCCTGTTGCCCTAAAGGAGCAGGCAGAGGAACGTCCAAGCCTGCTTGGTCCAAGGCAGCAGGGGGAGCTCTTGAGCTGCAGGACTCATCTCCAGCCAGAGCCACAGGGACCAACAGCTGCTGCTCGTCATCAGCAGCTCTGGCAGGGGCTTCAGTTATCACACCCACCCAAGATTCCCTTAAACATATCAGAACTGGTCTTCTTAATGCCAGAGTGTGCATCTGACTACATTTGGCTTTCTCTGTCCTTTGTGTAACAAATCCTAGGAGGATATGGTCCAGGTGTTCCTGGACAAGTCACACTCTCTCAGCCTCAGAGGAAATCAATGGCAACCCCCCTCTGAACAATTCTTGCCAAGAAAACCCTGTGATAGGTTCTCCTTAGGGTCACCCTAAATCAGAAATGAATTGAAAGCAAACAGCAACAACTTTGTTTCTGCCCCCTCCCCGACAGAGATTCCTGCAGAATACCATCCAAGAGGGGAAGGGACAGAAACAGAAAACAGACGCAACCAAAGGGTGGTGACATCAGCATGTAATTTGGACAGAGAAGAGATAGGGAGACTTGTAGTGTATAGTCTTAGTGGGGCCCCAGAAGCTGTGATTGCAGTCCACGACATGTATTGGCTCAACTGTCCATCTTCTTACTGGCCCCAAGGATAAGCATCAAAGCACTACGCTGAGAACCATGAACTTTTATTTAGTGGCCCTCAAATAGTTCTTGAAAATAGCTCTCACCAAGGGAATTATTGAACTGTTAGTAATGTTATTAATATTACAGGCTTCATCACACTGTTTCTTAGCTAGAGATCCATCACAGTGTTTTCTGACTTCAGTGTGGCCAGGCTTAAATACTCATCCATCATCATTATGCCTTGTATTTGACTTTCCAGGGTTGTCCGTTCACTCTCATCATTTTTACTTTTGCTTCAGAATTCCACAGAACAGAAAGAGGCCAAAGCTACCAGGCATTTTATAGTTTTAACCCCTCGTTTTATTATCTTTAATAGAAGCTAATCAACCTCAGTGAACCACAGAAGAGGGGAAATGGTAGGTTCATGTAGCCTGAGAAATAATAGCTTTTCATGAAGTCCTGTATGACTTCTTGAATGGTTCAGCAAAATTAGTTTTGATTAAAGTTATCTGTATCTGGGTGGCATTTTGTTGATTTCGACACATCTTAACAGATGCTAGAGGCTAAATGTTGCTGGACTATGCTTGTGACATAAGATATGTGTAATTTGCTTAGTAATTCAATAACTGTTTGGATGGCATGGCTGAAGGGATGTTCTCCACAAAAATGAGAACCAATAATTTTACAAAGTTTCTTGCTATAGCAGCCATGTATGTGTTTGAAATTAATCTTAATTTTCTTTATGAAGAACATATAGAAATTTCAAGTTATCAAGAACCATACACATGACTCTGTGTCACAGAAATTGATATTTCAGCTGCTAATTATACATTTGGCACAGCATGCAGTTTGACTCTTATTTCTGTTTCCTGAAAGGTTGTTGTGTAACCATCTTGAATTAGGAGCTTCCCTATCCCAAAGGAAAGCTATCCAAAACCAGACTGCAACACTGAATCCCAGCAACCAGATATCCAGATTCTAATCTTCCTTTATGATTGGGCAGGCAATTTTTTGAGGTTAAGGAACTGCATTGGCACTCCAAGAGATCTTGAAGAACAACAGCCCCCTAAACTGTGAATTTTTGGCTCCCAAATGACCCCCAAGTAACCTAGGATGCATTAAGAATAATCCCCCTCCCCTTTTTTTTGTCCTTTATGGGCCATTTTAGGTCTATGGGAAGCCCCAACCTCTGGGTCATTTTCTGATGGGAAAAATGGTTATCCATGCCTTAAAAGGTTTGAGGGCTCAAAACCTTCTGAAATTTTCTGCACTGCCAGGGACCACTGGAGGACTTGACTATATTTCTTTGGATATGGTGGGAGTAAGATATCTGAAGCAGGATTCTGTCAAGCACCGGGGGAGGAAGTGAAGAAGCAGCTGCCTCTGCCTCTATCTCTAGATGATGGTACAAGTATACTGGCACAGACTTGCACTCTATTGATGTACTTGCTGACTGTTGGATAGATTATGGTCCGATGGGCATTTTAGAAACAATGTGTCACACATAATAATGGCATTGAGTCCAATTTGCTTCTTAGCATATTTGGTTTCAGCCTAGACCACCCTAAACGGCTTCTGACCATGATATCTCAAAGGCTACCTCTTCCCAAGCAAGCCTGCTAAGAATCTGAAATCCTCAGCAAAGGCCCCATTGTAAACCCAAAAGGTTAGGTTGGTGAATGCACAAGACTGGACTCCCAAAGGAACACAGGCTGGCTCCATCCTTGTTCTGCTTTTGGAAAGCAGAAAATGCCATATTATCCCACATGGCCTTTAACCCTTAAAACCAATTTTAATGTTGGCTTTAAGGATTGGTTTAATCTGGTATTAAACAATGATGGCTTTTTAAAATAATTTTTGAAAAATTATTTTGATTTATTTTTAAATAATGCTTTCTTCTCTTGCATATGCCTTGGGAGTCCTGGTGGGCTGAAAAGTAGTGAGTAGAATAGGATAGGACAGGCTAGAATAGAATAGAACAGAATTTCATTGTATTCTTGGAAACATGTTCTTCCATAGCACTCTTTTCAATGTTGTGAATGGAGGTGAAGTCAGGGATGTCGCTATGGGTGGGAGGATGAAGGTTTCTTTCATTTCCCAAATTCTCTCTGTTGACATTCCCAAGTCTGCCTGTCCATTTTTTTTGGATGCCTAAAGTCTATGCTTAAATTTTCAACTTATGTTTGAAGATACTGCACAAGGATTTAAGGAAAAATTCATCGGGAGGGCAGAATTTTTATGTGGGAGGGCAATGCTCTCATCCCACTGCCCAGTAGCTACACGTTATGTGAAGTCCTCGAGCTTTGGTCTGTGAATAAAATCTAACATGGAACTTTCTTAAGCAGCCATACTCAGAATCAGAATGGAGAATGCATAGTTATGGCATTACTTTATACATCAATTTAGTGTAAACCACTTTGATATATCTTTACGTACAATATTAATCATACAAATCAGGGTGAGCAACATATGTCTGTGTCCCATGCTTTTTTCCAGCCTCCAGACACACACCCCCTCCAAAACAAAATCAGAAGAATTGCCAGGAGCATCTAATTCTTTTCTAAAGAAAGGTACAGAGTCTTGCTTTAGTGTATGACAGGGCTTCTTTCTCTCAAAACCAGATGTTAAGTTCTAGTATGCATGCACATTTCTTAGAAACCAAAGATATATGAGTTAGCAAGGGTTGTGTTTTCTTCTACAGCAATTTCCTTGCAGTTCCCAATAGCTTGTTGCTTTGGATGCAAAAGATAGCTTCCTATTTCTTTAAAGTTCTAGGAAAGAGAATCCTGAAAAATTCATCAGATATATTGAAACTAGAGACTTTTCACCAGAGACCCTTTCACACTATATGATTATAACATTATGAATCCACTTTAACTGGCATGGTTCCATCCTATGAAATCGATGGATTTGTAGTTTGGTGAGGCACTAGAACTCTCTGGTTGAAAATTCTAAACATTCCTCTCCCTAAACTGCCAGTTTCAGGATTTGATAGGATAGAACCATGCCAGTTAAAGTAGAATAATAGTGCTATAACTGTGCAGTATGAATGGGCCCCTGCTCTCACTGCTGCTTCATTTTATGAGACATTTGTTTAAACATGTCTATCTGGCCTACTCTAATGGCAGACTCCTAGGCTATTTCCACACTAGGCTGTTATAGTGCTATTATTCCACTTTCAACATCCTATGGAATCCTGGAGTTTGCAGTTTAGGGAGGGGCCCGAGGCAAAGCCTGAAGCCCCTCCCTAAACTGCAAAGCCCAGGATTCCATAGGATGTTGAAAGTGGAATGATAGCACTGTAACAGCCTAGTGCGGAAATGGCCCTAGTTCCTTGCCCAGTTGTATCCCAGTGTGTTAAAGAGTACAGGAATCTAGCCTGCAAACTGATATGGGTTGAACTGGTCCAAGACATTTTGGTGACTGAGTTAGAAAACTCAAATTAACCAATATTCTGACATATCTCAAAAGGACATTAGTCATTGTTACCAGACTTTCTGATACCAACAGCAGAGGGTGTTCTTCAGACTTTGGCATTCAGTATATGCAAAAGTCATTTTTATTTTCTTTGTAACTCCCACACAAACACTTCAGCTCATTCTATTATTAGCTAGCAAACACATCCTGAAATATTGTATAGAATCCCACTGACATCTTGCAAATCAGTTTACGACTCTAAATATCAGCGGAACGAACTAAAAGTAGTTATCTCCCATAATTGTGAATGATATCGGTTAATTTTATGCATGGCTAGTTGGGAAACCAGGGGCTATAAAAATCATATGATAATGAAAAGAACAGTCCTAATAGCTTTTATTTATTGCCTCTGCTATCACCAAAGACCACAACCACTATTATAAATGTATAAACAATACCGATGAAGGCTTAATGCTTTTTATCACCAATCTCCATTGTTTGGCACCAACCGAGAAGAAGCTTTGTGCTCAATGTATTGTGTAATTAAGATCCCTTTTACCGGTTAGCAAAACTAAGACTGTTATCAAATAATTTATGTAGGAAATGAACAGCAGCTCATGCAGTAACGCACAATGTGGCAATAAGAATCCTGTAAATATTAGACACTCATATTAATTGCTACCATGAGCAACTAGGCGAGCGGCTAAGATAGAAAATGATTATCACTCCAGCTGGTGTCTTGGCGGCAACAAGAAATACTGTGAAGCTGTACTATCATTAGATGTCAGGATTTTTGCTTCCCTTGCTGACAATACTTCTTTCACAGAGGTGATTTTTACAGGAGTGGAGTATACAATGACTACATATTTCCAAATGATCAAAAATGTAGAATGAAGAGGAAAAAGTTATAAGCATCTTAGAACATTATAAGGTGTTTCCAGATCCTACCACTCCTCTCACTGCTTTGTTTAGTAACACCTCTGAAGCTGGCTGAAACTCTGAATAGGAGAACTACACACTGCAACATTTTGTTGTACATCCTTTTAAAATAATGCTTTCTTCTCTTGTATATGCCTTGGGAGTCCTGGTGGGCTGAAAAGTAGTGAGTAGAATAGGATAGGATAGGCTAGAATAGAATAGAACAGAATTTCATCGTATTCTTGGAAACATGTTCTTCCATAGCACTATTTTCAATGTTGTGAATGGAGGTGAAGTCAGGGATGTCCCTATGGGTGGGAGGATGAAGGTTTCTTCAAGTCAGGTAAACCTTCAAGTCAGGCTATAGAACTGAGACATGCATTTCTGTTTTAAACAAAATCAGAAAGCTAAGAGACTTAATGTATTTGTGACAAAGACTAATAAATTTTGACTTGTATCAGTTATGGCTCTTGTGATGAATGGTCTTTGGCATTTGTGTCTGTCTCCTTTAAAATGTGTCTTCTATACTGTGTACTGTATCTGAACTGGTTACTTACTTCCACATCTTGATCAGAAAATGGGGCTATATACATTCAGATGTTGTTAGTCATCCTGTGCACACTGCCAGCATAAACCTCTTAATTTACTCATTTGGGAACTCTAATAGAAGGTTTTGCCTCTCTGTCCACCAAATGAAAAAAAGGATAACAAGAAGATGAGTGGGTTCCATTTCTTCTCGCTGCATCGCAAATCATTAAAAGCCATGTATTTCAGTACATCTCAATAATCAGATTCTTGAAGCACCAACTAAACATTATCACTGCCTTAGTACTGTTCCTAGCATTTAAAATTTCCCCATTTTGTTTGCAACTCACTTTACTTAATTTAAGCTTCTCACATCTTTGGTTAAATTAGCTGTCTCATTCTAATTAACAGTTTGTACACTTGAGAAATATAACCTCTTGTTTTAAGAGTAATGACTCCTTCCTATTCTGGGAGCCTGCTTAATTTGTTCTGTGTCAGAGAGTGTAGAGATGGAAATGTTTAATTACAGGGAGAAGGTAAGTTTTCAACCTCTATGTCCAGCATTTATTAAAAGTTTCCTTGAGCAAAGGTGTCTCCATGGCTTACCTTAATGAGATATTCACATATCTAGCGCCATTTGTGTTAAGGGCTTATAAGTTACAGTGGTAGGTTTAGACTACCGTTGAAAATGTGGCTTGAAAATTAAGTTAAATGTTAATAATTCATTTTTTTCCTTGAAGGTGTAATGACAATATAGATATTCAATGGAAAAAATCATCTGTCCAGGACATTACTGGTTTTATAAAGACACACTGAGTGCTCAAAATAAAAGAATCTTGTTTCTTTGTTTGTCTTTATCCCCTTAAGTGAATACATATAACACAAAAGTTGATACTTTCAGATGAATGAGTAGATAAGAATATTCCTCACATGTCATATGTAAGTCATAGACACTGATATGTAAGTGTCCAGCTCATAGTCATTCATAACAGGCACATGCCAAAAGTAATATGTCCAAATGGACAGGATGAGAGCTGATGGATTTAAGTTACAGAATAGAAGATTTTAGTTGAACATGAATGTCCAAACAGAATAATCTGGCAATGGAATGAATTGGGATGAGGCTGCACTCATCCCACTGGAAGTCTTCAAGCTGATGCTGGAAAGCATTCATTCCTTGCATTCAGAAAGGTGTTGAATGCATCCATATATGTGTATATATATGTCTGTATATATAATATAAAACGTAGTATCAGGTAGGTAATTTTATCAGACATTGTCATATTAGCAACCAAGTTTTACAGGAGCTTACTCCATTAGAAATTCTGTTAGGTCGGATGAATAGATATGTTAAGGAGTTTGTCTCCCGTACACTGGTCTAATTGATTTTGATATGAGTCTGTCACTTGGTCTTGGAAGGGTATGGGAGACCAACTGGGATATCTATTTACCTGATGAAGGGAACACTGTGTTGTGTAAGTCCCCTTGTAGAAGTGTCTCTGCTTCAATATGAGAGATAGCATTAAAAAAATACACAAATGGTACTCAATTATGATGTAGTTGTCACCCATAGACCTCACATTTTGGTGAGTTTGTAAAATCAAAGATACTTTTGAATATCTATAGTGGTTTTCCATTACAGTATCTAAATTCTGGAACACAGGGTTGTTGGGGGGGCAGGGGCGCTAAAATCATAACATTGCTAATCAGTATTTTATAAAGATTTCATAATTGGCCCTTTTATAATAACAGACTGAATGTCCTCAGAGTTCAGAGACAGCTAAGATAATTTCCAAATTCCATAATGAAAACAAACACTTTTTATAATTTCATCTAGTTTTAGTCTGATGTTATGCATGCTTCTGTTTATTTCTCCAAGCAATCTCTTCTGGACAGTCCTTAGATTTTTTTTTCTCTACTGCTTGATCTGAATGTTTCATATTCCATTCCATTGGCTCATTTGTGTCAGACCCCAAAGGACTCAAGTAGTTGCTGTGATTTAAACTACAATCCATCATGTCCATTAGGCCTGTTAACTCTAATATCCCAGAAAGTGCTATTTTGGGTTTGTTATTTTTGTGCTATTTATTCACTGCTACAGAGGTACTTTTCAGAATTGGCCCAATCCTGTTGGAATATATCTGTCAGATAATTCAGTGTAATCAAATATGCTCTTCCATTACTTGTGCATTTGGCAGGCAAAAAGGCATAGGTGGCTACCCATTTTCCTTCATTAAACTATGAAAAGATGGATATGATTGGTTTTCATCCTAATTATGACTTGAGGCAAATTAACTTTCACTTTGAATTTTGATGAATTACTGTGGAATGCATACTGTTCAGTCAGAAATCCTTGTTCTATTTTTCATTCTAAATGCTGTTCAAACAGCAAATTTGACAGGTTATTAAGATTTTAGTATCACTCCCAAAACACTTTTCCAGGCTTTTGTTATGCCTGCATAGAGAATTCAGATAGGTGCATCGGTATTTTTCCTTCATCTTTCCATTACTCTGATATATCAAGTTTCGTGGTCTGTTAAAAGCATTGCCTCCAGGCTTAACCTTGTGCCTTTTTCTAAGCATGTGGTGGTAAATTCAATTAAAAGAGAATATTTTTAATGCATCTTCTTTATTTGACTTTTGCAGCAATTTTCTTTTATGATTTTAAGACCTGCGTTCCTTATGACCACAGTCCTGATTACAGCTAAAGCCAAACTCACAAAATGGCCTTGAGGAACAATAGCATGTAGCCAAATAGTGCTATCAAGTCATTAAAAGCAAGTAGATTTCCCTTAGGTCAGTAGGCAAGAAAAACAAAATAACTGGGTGCTTCCTATAAACTGTTTATACTGTGTCCAGTTGAATACTGTGTCCAGTTCTGGGCACCCCAATTCAAGAAGGACATGGTCAGGCTGGAGCAGTTCCAGAAGAGGGCAACCAAAATGGTGAGAGGCCTGGAAGACATGCCCTATGAGGATAGACTTAGAGAGCTGGGTATGTTTAGTCTGCAGAAGAGAAGGTTAAGAGGGGACATGATAGCTATGTTTAAATATTTGAAGGGATGCCATGTAGAGGAAGGAGAGGGCTTGTTTTCTACTGCTCCAGAGACCAGGACAAGGAGCAATGGATTCAAGCTGCAGGAAAGGAGATTCCACCTGAACCTCAGGAAGAACTTCCTGACAGTCAGGGCTGTCTGGCAATGGAATATGCTGCCTCAGAGTGTGGTGGAGTCTCCTTCTTTGGAGGTTTTTAAGCAGAGGTTGGATGGCCATCTGTCGGGAGTGCTTTGAGGGTGTTCCTGCATGGCAGGGGGTTGGACTGGATGGCCCGTGTGGTCTCTTCCAACTCTACATTTCTATGATTCTATGTTTCAGATTTCAAGAAGAGCAGGGCATGCACATAATTCTAGTCTACTCTATTGCCTTTCTGCTCTATCAACTTTCTAATGCAATGGCTGCCACAGATTTCTACGTAACATAGAATTTGCGAGGAATAGAACTGAACTTGAAAATCATCCATCCAGGAAGGAAGGAAACATCCATCCAGGAAAGGTTTCTTATGCAGACTTCAGAGTATAGAACTTTGGAGAGTTCGTCCAATTCTTAGTCCCAGCTAGTAGACCCATTGAACCAATGAGAGATACATAAGGGTTGGCTTGTCAAGTCCCATTTATTCAGTGAGTCTACTGTAGCTGTGACTAACAGCTGGAGATAGCTTATGGTATCCTATGACAGCAACTTATTGTGAAGTGATGATGAATTTATGAAAATAAGCTAGACCAACTAAAGCAAGCAAGCCACATAAACAGAATAAGTCGATGAATGGTTTTCCTCTTGGAACTCAAGCACTGGTCAAAGGAAACTCTTTGAGAATCAAATTGATCCTGCAGATTTGGCAAACTCTTGCACTAAATATGTCTAACATAGACATAACATCTATGTCCTACACTGAACCTAACATATTGGACAATTCACGTAGCTTTCAATGTAACTATTTGTGTATATGTGTAACAGATATTCACATATACTTTGGCAGGTAAGGCAGCTGATTGAGCAATGCTTCATTAAATGTTAAATACAATTGACAACAGTAATTGATAGAGATGTACAGAAGATTTAAACTACCCCCAATATGAAATAATCCTGTTTAATATGAATGCATTAATTTAATTGTATTTGTTTTCTACCATTTCATTAGTCTTGCAGGTTCTTTTTTAAAGTTTTAAATATTAGAGAGATAAACAGAGCGTCATAAGAAAGTAGGTGTAATAATAAATTCAGTTTTGCAATACTTTGCACCCTCATCCCGAAATCTTGAGATCCACTAGCTGGATCCCACTAAAAAAGACACATGAAGGTCAAGTCCTTCTACAGAAAAATCCACTCCCAGTTAACTAAAGCTTTTTTCATTGCAACAATATAATTTGGGGGCTAGCAGAACATTCTTTTTTGCTGCCTTTATTAAGTAAGCTGTAAATCCCTGCTGATTTAGGGTCAATCGCCCAGAGATCCGCTAGTACATCCAAATCTACTCTTTTATCTATCCCTGGTGGAGCTAATCCAGGTAACCTGCAGAATGCAATGAACCTGTTGCATCGTTATGTCAGCTTCCCTTTGTCCTTAAGGAAAGGGAGATGGTTGTCTAAAGTAAAATGACTCTCATGCATTAGGATTACTGAGCTAGAGTGGGACTGAAGACATTGCAACAGTTGTATGAACACAGAAGTTGTATCTTGAATGTCGATCAGGTGCCATTATGTGCTTATCTACAAAACTTCATGAAGATTCCCCAGCCTGCATCAGTGAAAATTGAGTTCCAGCTTTCTGAGAGGAGAAAAGCATTATCTGATCATGTGTAAATATAACCTGCCTGAGTGTTAATGACAAGACAGATGGAGAGTTGTGCAAACTATTCTGATCCAGCCGTTCCTAGGCTTTTAGTGCCAGAGTAATCAGACTGGGCTGCTCTGCAATAGATAGATCATTCCCTTTGATTTATGATATCATTGATCCTTGCTCCGTATCTCAAGCTTTTATAAAGCAGAATACAGACTATCTTTGAAAAATGTTCCTTATGCTCAAAGTCTGAAAACTTTCCCCATTTTCCTAATAGGAGGAACCTACACATTCTCTAACACTCTGAATAGATTGAGGTGAGTATACTCTGGAGCCCATATCCTCCAACTGTCCCTAAACAGTCCTGATTAATTCTCTGTCTTTCCCCCTTTTCAGCGGCTTTTTAAATGCCCCCATTATTTTTCTCCTCTTCCCACTTTCCACCTTTGTCCTCAGCTTACTTAAGTTGGTATAAACTGAAGTCAAAGAGCAAAGGTAGTTTGAAATCAATTAACAGCAGGAGGGTAGAGAAGAAAAGAGAGGTCAGAATCTTGCCCTTCCCTATAGACTTAGACAAAAACAAACTGTCGCAGGCTCTTTTAGCTTGTATGTTATTCCTTAAAATGTTACTTATTAACAGCCAATTATTAATGGCCAAGCAACTCTGATGCTACTTGGGCAGTTTTAGCATGGTGAGCATGTGATATCCCTGCAAAGGTATCTTTAAAATTTAAAATATGTTCTGAAGAGGCAACAAACAGTTTTGGGGGGGTTTGTTGGGGTCCCAAAGTCAGCACTGGACCCTTCAAAATTTCACATGGGGCCTGCCAGTTGCAGAATTCCCATCCTGGTATAGATTATAACCAAACTACAACACTAGAATAAAACTATAGCTCTGTAGAATCATTACTTTCAAAGTATAAAACAAGGAAACTCTTGCCATTACCTCCCCCTATCAGTCCTTATCCAACTCAGAAAGTAGCATTTGAACTTGGTTATGGTATATACATGTGACTGTAATTCCCTTATCCTATAGAGGTAATCTTTAAATAGGTTGAATGAACAAAGGAAGCATAATAGATCTGCTCTCTTGTTAGCATTTTCGTCCCCTTCCTCTGAGTTGAGTGTTGCTTCCTGAATTGGGGAACCTGTTATCTGTGGAGGTTCTTTAAATGATTTGGAACCATGAAAAATCCAGCTCAAGTTGTTGTCCTTCATGTACTGGAGAGTGACACAAATGGTGGCAGAGAGGATAGCCTAGCTTGTTAATTCAGCAAGCTTAAAGAAAACCTGCATAGGACTTCTCTGAACTATTCCCAGAAAGCATGGAGGAATGGGGGCTTGCTCACAACAGCAGAGGCATACTACATGCAAACAAACCTACTACAGTAAGAATTATATATTATTTTGCCCATAACAAGATGGAGTGAAGAGACAAGGTTGCCAAGATACACAGTCAAGATTCTTATCTCAGAAAGAAATCTCAGAAAGATCTGAACAGACGATATGAAATCAATGAGAGGAATTTCTACAGGCTGTAGGTATCACTTTCAAAGATTTTAAATCATATTTCCATAGTATAATGTTAAAACTAATAAAAATAAAAATAACATACAGCAGGGCATTATAGTTATTACTTGGCCAGGTTCTGTTATCCCTCTCATCATCATAACCTGTAAGGCAATCTTCATTGCATCAAAAGCTGTTGTGTCCCCATTCTTCATCCATGAGCATCCATGCCTAATTTATTCTGCTACTGGTCAAGGACACTGAACAGCTTGGGAATATGTAGTGCTGCTTTATTGACTATCCTGCTCTGATAGTCTAGCAACAACAGTTTAGCATGTTCATGATGCATTTAAGTGAATAACAACTTGTCAGTCATTATGACAGATGGTACACAATGCATGCAGGTCTGCATGTGGAGGCACCTAAGGAGCAAAAGTAGCCAATGTATAGGCTTCTAGATGTTAGATTGAAACTCCCATCATCATTCACCTGCATAGCCAATGTTGAGGGTTGATGGGTGCTACACTTGTTGACAGCCATATATCTCCCATTCTTACCTTCAAAGAATCAAAGTATCAGCCCTGATGCTCCCTCTGGTGGAATGTGTCAGCAAAGGATGACCCACTCATTTTCAAGGTAGTTTGTTTCCTCTTCACTCACGTTCTTATGTACAATGCTATTTTCCCATAAATCTGAACAAGAAGTATTCTTTTCCCTTAGTGAACTCAAGGAAGTCTACAATAATTTACTGCTATATTCATGGAGAAGACAGGTAGAACTGGAGACCTGCTTCTGGTTTCTGAAGATGGAAACTTTGAAAACTTTTATTCCATTCCACATAGCACCACCTTTTCATCTCCGTATGTCTACCATGAATTCTCTTTCTTGGTCATTCTAAAATGTGATGGAATGTTAAATATTCAACAAATATTCAAATCTTCTATGATTAAAAAGGAGACTACAGTGCCCATATAATATGTTTTAATGGATTCCTACCCTGCCCTGCAAAAGAAACCCAAAAACAAAAAACCTTCAAACATTAACATGAATGACAGTTTTAGGGATTTTTTCTAAAGACACTTGAAAAACAGAGACATAGTTTGTTTTGCAGTTGCACTGTTCCTTGGCTTATTAAATTTTGAATAAGTAATCAATTTGGAATACAATGTAAAGAGTTTATATTTTATCATTTTTCTTTATTGCTGAAATATTTATGTAAATATTCGGGCTGGGAAGAGCCTGCCAGATGGAAAGGCAATCATTGTGGATTTCTTCCTGACACTTTTGACACAACATATAATATTGAATCATTTTATGCTAATGATTTGCAGAAGAATACATATTTTATTGCTACTTTGAAAGGAAAATTTTAATAGCTGGAGAAATCCTGATCAGTGGGAAATCAACTAGTACGCACAAAGGTTGTTACCTGTGTTATTTACAAGAGCAACACTACTTTTGGTAATAACATCTGTTACGCCTCCTGTCTTAAAATGCTACCTGAATGCATGATGTGGCCTAGCCATACAAAGTGCATTAGCAATTTATTTGTTTCTAGATAATACAAGTGAAACTCCCTTCCCTGGGAGGTCCAGTTGACTCCCTGTCAGCTTTCTTTTTGCAGGCAAGGAAAGACTTTTTTATTTATGGAAGCTTTTGGTTTTTAGTCTAGGTAGCAGATAAAGCCTTTAATGGGTAATATTGTGGTTTTATCTGATTATGTTTTAAAGTATCATTTAATGTTGTTTTTAACTTGTTTTTAATGCAGTTTTGAATGCATGTTTTTTTAAAAAAAACAAATGGAAATTAGGTTTAATTGAGCTTTAACTTTTGTATTAATAGTTTTTTAATTGGGAGAAATGCAGGATATAAATAAAATAAAATAATAAAAATGGATTTTCCCCAGGAAAGATGAATCACATATTTGCTACATGTTTTCTCTGCACAGTATCAGGCTTTTTAAAGTAATTCCCTCTTTTTGTCCCAGTTCAAGAACATCTACCAATGCCCATGTAGTCAAAACCCATGCACAGAATTGACCTACAGGGTTTTATGGTGATAGAAACTCTGGGTTTGCTGAAGTACGTTTTTTTTAAAAAAGGCCCTAAAAATGGAAAATCAGATTGTTCCTATGCGTGCTTACATGCAAACAAGCGAAGAGGAACAGAGTGAAACCAGGCAAGACTATTACATTACAGATTTACTACCCCACTGATAATGCAGTATGACTTACTTGTATGTAATTGTATACAGGACTGTAACCTTAATATGCCAAATCTAGAGGTTCCATTTAGCTATGCTATTTACTATCTGCAAATTTATTATCCATGCATTTGTCTAATCCCCCTTGCAGGCTAAGCTATTGCCTATCACCATGTTGTGTTTCACTGGATTCTGTAACTTAAATTACACTTCTGAAGAGATAATTTATTCCTTGGTGATACTGGATCCTCAATATCAAGAAATTAAAAGCCACTGCTTTTGAACGGAAGGGCGATCTGTCCTCCTGCCACTTATGGAATATTTACCAATGGCTCACACACTACACTTCCTGGCATTAAAAGGATCAAGTAGAAGTTAATGTAAAAGACATACTCAGAGAGCCACTGAAGTCAGATTACAAAATGGGCAGGTGCAGTTGTGTGTCCTTTCAATTACAGAAGGCTCTTTCCTCCAGCAGAAGCTTCCATGAATAAAGGTAGGGGTAGCCACTGTTCCAAGCTTTCTTTCCTTTCACCTCCTGCTGCTATCCACCTCCTACAGCGACCCAAAGCATCTAGAATTTGAATAGGGAAAATAGGCTGCAGAGGGATGGGAGAATCCATTCACTTAAAAATCTGCTGGATCAAAGAGCCTACCGTGAGCAGAAGGACACATTTGGGTATAGACTTGGCTTGAGCAAACAGGAAACATCTTCCTGTGCTCTGAGATAATTGGGCAAGTTGTTAGCAACAGCAATCACAATCGCAATAGTATGTGTATTTCTATACCGCTTATCAGCTAAGTGCTCGCTGAGCAGTTTACAATGTGTTAGCTAATTGCCCCCAACAAGCTGGGCACTCATTTTACTGACCTGTGGAAGGATGGAAGGCTGAGTCAACCTGGAACCCGGCAGGATCAAACTCACAACCTTGTGGTTGCAGTACTAGCATTTAACCACTGTGCCACAGGGCTCCCTTCTTGTTGTTGTTGTGGTTCTTGTCTGCCTTCAAGTTGTTTCTGACTTATGCTGGCCCTAAGGCAAACCTATTACAGGGTTTTCTTTGGGCTGAGAGTATGTGACATGCTCAAGGTCACTCAGTGAGTTTGCAAGGCTGAGCATGAAATTGAACCCTGGTCTCCAGGGTCATAATCCAATGCTCAAACCACTGCATCACACTAGCTCTCTAACTGAGCACATATTTCAACTTAAGGATCAGGGTTCTCAAAAGTAAAGAGGTAGGAATTTGGGCAAATCAGGAACCTGTCCACGAGCTTTTCTTCTCTAGCATTGTTTCTACTTTCTGCTTTAGCTTGGACCCTTCAGTGGTTTCTCCACAAAAAAACCAAACAGAACATGGAAAATAAATAAATGGAAGACATGCTGAGCCTACAGAACTGCTGTCTTGTGTCAAGCAAATATTTTCCAATTAAATAACATCATTCTAAAGCCTTGCAATTGTGCAGTTGGAGTGACAAATCCATGACCAGAAGCAGAAATTGTACAAATTGCTTTGAAAATTGTACCATGGGACATGACGTGAGCTTATTTTAAAATAGCTTAATTTGGGTTTCTGCTGAGTGCTTTGACAGCCACAGAAAGTTAGAGTGTCAATTAAATGTGATGATCATTCTTCGAAAAGCACAGGGAGAAAAAGAGAAGGGGAGGACATTCTGAACATCACACGTGGGAGGAAAGCAGTATGAAAGTCACTGTCTGTCTCTGAGCAAGGTGAAGACTTTCTTGCCCAAGAATTTACAAAATTCATATTCCCTTGCACTCTCTGTGTATTGTCTAGTTCTACCCACAGTGCTCTAAGAGACAGAATCCCTTGTAAGAGCTTGGACATGACAAGTTAACTGGCCCTCAAAATTGTTGATTTCTTACATATTTCTAACATGGTTTAATAAATTAAATTTCCTATACACTCAAGTTAATTTTATGCTTTAATTGTTTAACTGATTTTAGGTCATTGTATAATCTGGCTTTCTCTCTTTCTGATTCAGTAAAACAGGAAGGCCTCAGGGGGTAAAAAAAAGATCAGGATTGAAATAATGCACGAGAAGATTATGTTGTTGGGCAGGCTAATCTGTTTACTGCTTTCATGGGGAGAAAGAAGAGAGACAGATAAAACTCTAGAGTTCAGGAGCAGAAGAGTAGTAGTAAAACAACTGAAGAATGGAATCTGGGTAACGAAGAAGAATGGAAATAAGAAAAAAAGTGAGTCCTGGTTTGTAATGGAGAAATGGAACAGAGCAGGGAGGGAAAAGTGACTTGTTTGTTCAGTAGAAACGCCCTCAATTAGGACACTTTCTGATTGTCAGGCTCTTTAGGCATGAAGGCTGGGGTTTCTCTCCCTCCCTATCCATTGTTCTATATGAAAGTTGTTGGAGTTTTTCTGGGTTCCTTGGTGGAGGATTGCAGCATATCTTTTCAATTGTTTTCATGTTATTAACTTTCTGGTCTCTCTGGAAAGAAAATTCCAAGGCCATTTCCGCACTAGACTGTTATAGCGCTATTAATCTCACTTTCAACATCCTGTGGAATCTTGGGGTTTGCAGTGACAGGAGGGGCCACTGTAAACCCCAGGATTCCATAGGATGCTGAAAGTGGGATAATAGCACTTATAACAGTCTAATGCGGAAATGGCCCAAGTTGGAAGAAGGCAACTTTTAAATAAACTTTCCCTTCCCCCAGGAAAAAACAAAGTGCTTTGAAGATGCCAATAACAAAATGTGATCCTAGGAGTGAATGGTGACAATCTCCATGTCATTCTCAAGAATTCCCATGGTATCTTCTGAAATAGTAAATTAATTAATAGCAATTCCAGCAACCAAACCATTTCAATAATTAGCATTAGTAGGAATGAATTAATTTTACAATGGCTAATGCTTAAAATTATCAAATTGATTTTTAATCCTGATGTTCACAGTTCTGTTCCTCAGCACTCATTTTGTATATAATTTGCTGGACCATATCATGGTAGGTAGCACTCAAATGACTGAATTCCCTCTTCATGTCAAAATGATGTTTTCTTTACATTCATAAATTAAAACATCAGAGAAAAGACTAGGTTAAGGCATGAAAAGAAAAGATGAATAGAACTATACCACTTCAGATTGGCTTTATATTTGCAGGGAGGCAACTTTAATTTTTTTTTTAAATTTAGGAATGTGATTCAGAGCATTTGCAGACCAAAATATTATCCGACATTCTATCACTTTGTTCCACTTTATTATCTCATTCCAATGGCTTTCTGCTATATATGTGTAGATCAGCCCCATTGAAAAAGGAGATGGCATCAAAAACAGAGATGAACAAAAAGGGAAATGATGTGTCAAAGCAGTGCTAAAATGTCAAGGAAGCCTTAATCAAGACTATTAGAGGCTATGATCAAAAGCATAAAATGCCCAAAGCATTTCAGTTTGTTCCTTCCTTAGGGGCAAATGAATATAACTTGTTAGAATGCTTCAGTGGAGCATCTCATCTTTTTTAGAGGACAAATGGAGTACAAGGGCTTTTTGCTGTAGTTTCTGAAGCTTTTGCCTTTCTTCGTGCTAGTAACAAATCTCTCTCTCTCTCTCAGACCTTTTGTTTAAAATTAAGAAAATAATAATAATAATAATAATGTCCCACTTTTTCCCAAAATTGGCAGTCAAAGCAGCTCAGAATTTAATAAACAATACAATTAAAAACATACTGAACATTAAAATAGAATTAAAACTACTTACAGTATTAAAATCATAACCCTTCAATAAAGAACAAAAAAAGCAATTAAAAAAGATTGAAGACTGGTAAAGTAAAACACTGCAGCACCCTCCAGCCCATTCTTCATACACTTTCTGTTTTAAAATCCTGTCTGAAAAGGTTTTAGCCTGCCTGCAGAAGTACAAGTCAGAGCTATTCTAGCCTCCCTGGAAAAGGAGTTCCAAAGTCTAGGCAGAGTCACTGAGAAGGTCCTCGCTTGCATCCTCACAAACTGTGCTTGTGATGGTGATGGCACTGAGAGAAGGGCCTCTCTTGATGATCTCTAACCAAATGTTTTAAACATAAGTGTATCCTTGGGACTGTCCCAAGATGTTCTGCTGCTTGATACAAAACAGTAAAATTTAATCACCTTTTCAAAAATTCTTCATAGTATCCAGAGCTAGCCAGACTGCCAGGAAAATCTTATTGCAGTGCTGGATTGTTGGGACTAGTGGTTTCCATATCAGATGGGTGGTGAATCTACTTTGGGCTTCAGTCCAAAACTTAGAGGAACTATCCAAGCTGTGGAAGCTGTTTTGGAGACCTGACTCAGTATCTTGGACAGCTCCTTTACAGTCTGGACTAAAACCCAGAATGGATTGACCACTCCACTCACAATGAAGCCAACAGTTGCTGGCAGTGATAAGATAATAGCCTACATTGTACTAACACATAAGGGCTGTGGAATGGAGCAGCAGTAGTTTCCAAACCAAGCTTCCAGAAATTTTTGGATCATAATTCTTAAAATCTCCAGCCAAAATCGCCAGTAGTCAGTGAGTATGGAAAGTGTAACTAGGCACCTCAGATTGAAAACTAAAGCCTTAAGGGCGGGGCATAGTCTTACCTCTTCATCAACAGTTGGTAACCACTCTGCCTTGGGGCTGCATGCCTCCATTCAAACAAATACTGCATCAGTGACAACAACACTATGTACTGCATCAACAGACTCATGTATACATGACACCTGTTGGAGTGCAACACCAGAGCTATCAGTGCCTTCTTCTCGCTGTCAAGGGTTGTCTTCAACACACTGGGAGAAGGCCATTAGGGAAAGTGGCCAAGCCATCATTGAAGAAACCACACTGCCTCTAAGATGTCAGCTAAAGAGGACGAGAATAGCTGAGTGATTCAGGAAAGATTCCAAGTTTGGAAAGATAAGTTTTTGGACTACAACTCCCAGGATCACTCAGTGGGCTAACTGGGAATTCTGGGAAGTGTAGTCTAAGAGGCAATGTTTCCAAGCCCTGTGAGGACAGCAGGGACATCTGATGCTACAGGACTTGCCACCTGAGGCAACTGCCTCACTCTTCTTACTGGTAGAACCATCCCTCCAAATCCTTTCTGATGGAATTTGCTTTAAAAGACATTACATACATAACTAAACTTTCTAATCTCTAGAAAAAGAAGAGGCCCACCTCCTTTATCCTGCTTGCCAATGTTCTTTTCATTAAGAAGCTGCAATTTGTCAGATTTTTTCTTAATAAAAACAGTAATCTGTACATCCAAAGAGTGCATCCAATCAAACCTCGTCTAATCAGAAAGGAATCACGCTGCATCCAACACACTAGAGGTAAATTAGGAATCACCATCTGGCAGAAAGAGCTCCTCAGAAATTGTTCTCCTGTTTTAATTAAAATTTATTTTAATTAAAAACAGGCATCTCACGAAGCTCTGGGTATCATCTTTTACTAACAGTTTCCCCCTCCTGTTTTTGAAATGTATGCATCAATGGGAGAAAAGAAGATCTACAAGTTCATCTTGGGCAACACTACCAACTCATCCTGGGGCTTGCAGAAATAAAATGCTGGGATATTTGCATTAATCCTAAAGCATATTGAGCAGCATGTTGAGCACAACTGAACCTGAATGAGTAGAAGCCTGTGACTTTTTACCCAGAAATGAGTTCCACATTTCTCCCAGTCCAAAGTAAAGTACTACTTCTTGGTAAATGTTTAGGACTGTAGGCAAAATCTGTGCTGCTCTCACAAATTTAGCTCAACTAAACAGATAGTTATTACACAACTTCACTTCTACCAGCTGAAAATAAATTTTGCAGCCACCAATTCTGATCTATTTATAACACATACGGAAAAAATAAATCTCTTTTCAAGATGCAGACATTACCATTATTTGTTATAGATAGTTAAGCCTATAACAAATAATGGCAAATTCTGCATCTTGAAAGGACATATTTCTCTTTTCTCTGGTCACTTAGGAAAAGCTAGGGAAAGCCCACAAACAAATGTATCCATCAGAACTGATTTTTCAGTGGAATTATTAGGAGGAACTGTTTTGCTGCCAGAAAAATTAAGAAACTCTTCTAAAAGAACCACTGTGGATGAAAATACCAGGCTTGTAAAATAGTTTAGGCCGTTTCTGCACTAGCCTGTTATAGCGCTACGATTCCACTTTCAACATCCTCTGGAATCCTGGGGTTTGCAGTTTTGGGAGGGGCCTGCTGGTCCCTCCCAAAACTGCAAACCCCAGGATTCCAGAGGATGTTGAAAGTGGAATCGTAGCGCTATAACAGGCTAGTGCAGAAATGGACTTAGTAATGGGGCATACTTCTGCCTCCCTGATCAAACTTTTTGGAAATGAAATGACAGCCACATAACAGCCACATGGAAGCAACTGAGGAAGAAACAGTTATCATGGGTAATTACCCCTCAGCAATTCCAGATCAGCAGTTAAGATTCCAACCCCACCCCATACATGCTTCTTAAAAATTGCCTTGGGTTTTAGCAGGTCACTTAATATACAGTTTCATATTTGGTTTACAAACAATGGGATGTGTGTAGCTCGTATCTGAACAACTTTGATGGCTGTTTCTGTTTTTATAAGTCAGGTTCTGCAAAGCTGTATGTAATGTCTCCTCAGGCTCAACATTCATTTTGCTTGTGTATTTAAAAATACAGTGGTTGTCAATCATTCCAAGAATGCCTGAATTCTTGGAATTTACCTGAATGGAACTCACAGACTATCATTTGAGAATCTTTGACCAGGTATCCATATATTAGTTTTGCAACAAAAACACTAGATGTCTGGGTACAATGAATCCTAGAATCCTAGAATCACAGAATTGGAAGAAACCCCAGGGGCCCTCGAGTCCAACCCCCTGCCATGCAGGAATACCCATCAAAGCATTCCCAACAGATGGCCATCCAGCCTCTGCTTAAAAACCTCCAAAGAAGGAGACTCTACCACACTCCGAGGCAGCATATTCCACTGCCAGACAGCTCTAACCGTCAGGAAGTTCTTCCTGAGGTTCAAGTGGAATCTTCTTTCCTGCAGCTTGAATCCATTGCTCCTTGTCCTAGTTCTGGGGCAGCAGAAAACAAGCCCGCTCCCTCCTCAACATGACATCCCTTCAAATATTTAAACATGGCTATCATGTCCCCTCTTAGCCTTCTCCTCTGCAGACTAAATATACCCAGCTCCCTAAGCCGTTCCTCATAGGGCATGGCTTCCAGACCCCTCACCATTTTGGTCACCCTCCTCTGGACATGCTCCAGCTTGTCAATATCCTTCTTGAATTGAGGTGCCCAGAACTGGACACAGTATTCCAAATGAGGCCTAACCAATGCAGAATAGAGTGGTACCATTACCTCCCTTGATCTAGACACCATACTCCTATTGATGCAACCAAGAATTGCCTTGGCTTTCTTGGCTGCATCACACTGCTGACTCATGTTCAGCTTGTGATCTACCAAGATTCCTAGATCCCTTTCACATGATACTCCTTCATAACAATTATGCTCACGGAAGCAATTTTTGGCTTTTCATCCCAAGTAATGTATATATACAACCTGATATAGGATCTACATGCTAACCACCCACCTGTGGGCACTAGTATATTAAAAGCCAAAGAACTCATACTTAATTTCATAATAGGGAACTTCTGAAAATGAAAAAAATAGTTTGACAAAGAGAAAGAAGCAGTTGGATCATTCAGTGACCTGCCATTGGGATGGGGCTGTTTAACATTTGTAAGTGAGCTAGCATGAAATGAATCAGTATTAAGTATGAAATGAATCCATTTAAGCTATGAAATGAATCAGTATTAAGCAGTAACATATCAGTTTTGAAGAGGAGACCAACTTGTGAAGAGAACCAAATATACTGCTGCTGTGCATACAAGAGCCTATACGACATTCCATTCCACTCTGTGTGCGTCTCTGTCTTCGTGGGGCCTTAAGGTGTTTCACCTCATGTGGCGCGGTGGCTGCATTGTGTAAAGAAGGAAAACGGAATCAGGCAAACATGAGCCTCTTCAGAGTCACTGCAGGTCTCATGAATACAGGATAACTTGTAGCCACTGGACTCTGGACACAAGACATTACCCAACTGAAGAGTTGCATACACTTGGTTGGTGTATACCATAATAATCATTAAGGCCTAAACCCAACAGTTAGAGAGTAACTGTCTTTTTAAAGACTTACTTAATTCTTATAGTAAGTTACTTCTTGTAGCAAGAAGCTACAGGGCTGTTATCATTATGCCTGTAATGGCTGGGGCTGTTTTCAGCCATTTTTCAGTAGAATATATTGGAGTTTCTGACTATTACTCATTCCTGGGTGTGTTCTGACTCAATCTGAGGAATGTGAACAGGAAGAAGAAGGGTGACATGGGTAGCCTTATGCTGCCTCTTTGTGGGATCCGGCTAGAAAGGAAAAGTGGGTGGGTCGGAGGGAGGCACTAAAAGCAAGACTCATATTGGTTGGATTAACTAGTCTGCCTTTTCTTGCTTTTGTTCTCCCCCAGTGAGAGAGACTGGAAGAAAGACAGGGCGTACAAGTCCATGATGGGCGTGGGGTGATGGATTGCCTTGGCTGGCTGGCTTCTCAAAAGAGTAGGTAGTTCAAAACTGCAGGAACTCTGAAAATGCAGGAGTTACTGCATATTTTAGACAAATTAAATTCTATTTCCTATTCAACTGTATAATCAGACTGTTAACTAAGGCAGAGGTGGGCAAAGTGTGACTGCATGTGCCCCCCCATGTCAAAAATATTTTTTTTAAAATATTTTTTCCAGAATGCCCCCCAAATGTACTCTTGGGGCTGCGGGGCATTTCCATCATGTTTGGTACCCTGTGAGCCTTCAAGGGAACAAAAACAATTTTTGTAAATTTTTTCAAAAGATTTTTTTCCTCTAAAATGCTCCAAAATAGAAGGAATGAGGTAACATTTTCTCCCATACTGTGTGCAGGCCCTGGGTCAATTTAGGCCCAGGAGAGGCATTTCTTGAAACCCAGAACATGAAGTGCCCCCGTGCCCTCATAAGAGTTCAGGGGCAAAAAAAAATGTAATTCGGGGGCAAACAGGTATGTCCTTCCAAGTTCTCCTAGTGGACTAATGTGGCCCCCTGGCCTTCCACAGTTGCCCAGCTCAACTCTTAAGGCATCTGCATGGGATGAACATACGAAGAAAATGCGTTTTTTTTTTCATGTCTTTTGCATTTTTCTCAGAATTTCCAGGGTACAAAATCTGAACTGGCTACCTGAGTGAACCTGAAAGCATCTTCCTTTATTTCCTGTATTTTTCAGTGACCTGTTAGTAACAATAACTCTCTGGTCACCATGAGTTATCTTTCTGGACAGCAGTTAAATTAAAATGACATGTTGGGTGCCTGGAGTCCTGAGTAAAGTAACTTCTTCCTTTTTAAATGTATCTTTCCAAGCCATGCTAGATCTAACTATAAGTCTAAACTACAGTAAATTGAATCTATGGAACATTACATAAACATTGGCTCACCAAGTTCCCACTCCTTGAGCTAACTTGACTTTGAGGCCTACAACACCCATGAAACCCTTGACCTACAATTGTCCCAAATTCATTGGTTCTTAATTCTATATTGTGAGTCGCAAAATCTGATTTTGCCATGACTATCCAAGAAAGAGATTTTGATGGTCTGTTGAATAACTCAATGAAACATCACATTGACACTAGCAGTAAGGAAGAAGATAAATTCCACTGGGGAAAGGAAAAAAAAACCCTCCAGCATCATGAATATTTATATATATTCAGACATACCTCAGTTAACAAACCCTCTGACAGTGAAGCTTCTTTTTACAAAATATTTTTATGCCTGTGCAGCCCCTCCCCTTTCTTCCTTGTCCTCTAGCTAGCTGGAAGTTTTTTGTTTGTTTGTTTTTAAACACAGTCAGCATTGGAAAGACAATGAAGGAGGTATAGAGAAACACAGACTTTCAATGCAGTGTTGCAGCAGTCTGTCTGTCTGTCTGTCTGTCTTTCCTTCCTTCCTTCCTTCCTTTCTGTGATTTATATCCTGCCTTTCTCTTTGTGCAGGGCCCAAGTAGATCAATGCAACAGAACTTAAACTGGGAAGAAGCAGGCTTCTCCACTCTAGAAGATTGAAAATATTTTTTGTTTATTTATGCAAGACTTATCTAATGTGTTGCTTTACTGCGCATGTGCATCAAGTCCAACCCCCTGCCATGCAGGAATAAACAATCAAAAGCATTCTTGACACCTGGCCATCCAGCCACTCTTTAAAAACCTCCAAAGAAAGAAACTCCACTACATTCTGAGCCAGTATAACCTAACCTTATTCCTTTCATGTTTTTTCTGTCTCTGCTAGCAAATTTTGTGTTAAAGAAGTCATGCCCAGGGACGCATCTACTTCCTACACTGAGGAATACTTGTATTTGATACATCAGCATTCAAAATATTGTGCACAGTACTAGCCATTATCTGACTTCAAAAATATGATTTTAATAAAGGTGATAACAGTACTGCGGCAGACGGAGGGTTAACGGCACCCAGGGCAAGGGGGTGGGGTGACTGGCAGGGGCGGGGCAACAAGCAGGCAGAAGCGGGCAGGGTGAGTAGGGGTGGGAGTGGGAGGCGTGAGAGGGGGTGGAAGTGGGTGGACCAAGAGGCGGAAGTGGGTGGGGTGAATGGAGGAAGTGGGTGGACCAAGAGGTGGAAGTGGGTGGGGTGAATGGAGGAAGTGGGTGGACCAAGAGGCGGAAGTGGGTGGGGTGAAGGGAGGAAGTGGGTGTGGCAAGCAGCAGAAGTGGGCAGGGCAAGTGGGGGAGGGTGAGAGGAGGTGAGTGGGGTGAATGGTGGAAGTGGGTGTGGTAAGCAGCGGAAGTGGGCAGGGCAAGTGGGGTGGGTGGGGGAGGGGTGGGCAGAGGTGGGAGAGACAAATGGCAGGTGCAAGGGGGTGCGGCGAATGGGGGTGGGGGCAAGGCGAGTGGCAGGCAGAGGTGGGTGTAGGGAATGGTAGCGGGGGTCAGGTGAGGATTCCTCTTTTTTGTACCCTCCTGACATTGGTACCCGGGGCAGGTGTCCTAGTTGCCCAACCCTAGATCCACCTCTGCAACAATATGAGAACAGTCCCTCCCAGTCAAGTTGCAGCCCAGAAAGTCAAAATACCAAAACACAGGAAGGAGAACTTTTCTGATGCATAAAAGTTTCTTGGATAGGATCTGACCATCTCATTACTCAGATGCTCCTTCAGTGTCTTTCCTTTCTCAGATCCATGTTGCTTTCTCCTCTTCCCAGAAACATTTTTAAATACTAAATATAGTATTAAGTTTTGTCATTAGCAGACAATGGCTCTGCAATCCAAAATCCCTTTTTTTCTTTAGATAACTTTATTGTCAAAGGAGAAGATGGAGAACGGCTGGATCAAAAACACAGAAATGCATAGGAAGGGAACTAAAAATGATTACTTTCTATGTGCCCTTTATTAGGTGGATGTGATGCCGGAATGATTACTTGTGAACAATGTCTAAAATATTAGCATGGAATTTGAGATTAAGAAATGTAAAATAATGGAATATCAATGGATCCATAAAGTATAGCAGCATGCCACGAGGAAGATTAAAAACATCTTTACTTCCAAGAAGAATTCATTTAACAGTATTGACATGACAGCTATAAAATGAAATGGACCATATGTGAAAGCTATGAAATAGATGATAAACAGCTAGCATTCAGACTGTTTTTAATGCTATATGTTCATTTAAAAAAAAAAAAGGAAGGAGGCAGATTTTACCCATAAACATCTAGAGCTACCTGAATTTAAACAGCAGGGATATTAAAACTTTTTTTTTAAAAGTAACAATCAGAAAAGAACATTAAATCACTTATTGCTGATACAGACATTCATATTTGCTCCAGATGTTTATGGATGGAATCAGCTTTCATCCTTTGCCTCCTAGTATGACCACGTGGTCTCCATGGGATGGTAGGAACCAGAATATAGTTTCAGTGAGGTGGGAGTTCTCCTCCAGGACTATTCAAAGACTTAAGGAGGGGGAAAAAACATTACTTGGTGGGGCTAGATTTTGGCCAGGATTCATCTGACAAAGCTCCTTTTTTTGTTATTTCCTGACCCTGTATATATTGAATTTCATTTTCATCCCTAATAAATATGCATATGTACACACACACAAACACATGCACACACACAATGATGGCCAGCATGGCATAGCAGTTTTGAGACTGGACTATGATTCTGGAGACCAGGGTTCAAAGCTCCACTTAACCATGGAAACTCATGAGGTGACATTGGGCAAGTTACACTCTCTCAACCTCAGAGGAAGGCAAAGGCAAACACCCTCTGAACAAATTTTGCCAAGAAAGCCCCGTGATAGAATCACTTTAGGGTCACCATAGGTTGGAAAAGACTTCAAGGCACACAACAAGAACAAATACTGTACTTGCCGGTGCATAAGACGCAACAATGCATAAGATGCGCTCCATTTGTACACTGGCAAATTCTTTGCCTGCATATAAGCTGCAGTGGCATATAAGACGCACCCCATTTTCAAACAGTATTTTTCAGGGGGAAAAAATGTGTCTTATACACCAGCAAATAGGGTATATACTTCCCTTATATGCATATATTACATTTAGACATACACAATTATTATATATCATTATCATTTGTGTGTGTGTGTGTGTGCGTGCATGTTCATGCACCTGTATAATGAAATGCAGTTTCACAAGTGTTTTACTAGTCCTTCTTGCAGAAGCTGGTATGGTGGATTCCCATCTTTATGAAAAGGCTTTGCCAGAAGGGCACTTACATTTCTCCTCTATGTCCTATGCCACAAACCTTTTTAGCAAAGCTCCCAGATTGTAAGTGCCAAAACCAGGAATAGGCGGGCAATATTAAAAATGCAAAGCTTACACTATGTTGCGGGTAAGCCCAGCACAATCACTGCAATCCTCTTTAGGAGATTACTCCTGATCGGCTTACTCCTATAAAGCTGGGAAGCTGTCATTTTAAACTATCAGTCCAACATCCTCACTCTATGCTCAGGAGAACTGCCCAGGAAATGATTTTTAAATTAAAAAAGAAATACGTGTATTATAGATGTTGATTCCATCCTTCAACTAAATTTTCTGTTCTTTCAGAGTATGAGTAACAGTCCCAGTAAACTATAGGTTCAATGAGAGACATCAATCCCTCTTTCCAAAATTCACCAGCAGCAGTGCATGGTCAAGTTAACTTCAACTTCTGGTGACCCTATGAATGAGAGAGAGTCATCCTATCATCAACAGCTCTGCCTAGGACTTATAGACTCAGAGCCATGGCTTCATCTAATATGTGGTCTTCCTCTTTTCTACTGCCTTCTACTTTACCAAGCATTATTGTCTTCTCTAGTGAATCATGTCTTCTCATACATCCAAAGTATAACAATCTTAGTTTATTAATCGTGGCCTCTATGAAGAGTTCTAGCTTGATTTGCTGTAGGGCCCATTTATTTGTCTTTTTAGAAGTCCACAGTATTTGGGAAACCTTTCTCTAGCACCATGTTTCAAATGAGTTGATTTTCTTCCTATCAGCTTTCTTCACTGTCCAGCTTTTACAACTATACTTAGAAATTGGAAATATGACGGCATGGACAATCTCAACTTTAGTATTCAATGATATATCTTGACACTTCAAGACCCTATCTGGTTCTTCATAGCTGCCCTTCCAATTCCTAGTCTTCTTCTGATTTCTTGACTGCAGTCTCCACTTACAAGTTAGTATTCCTCCTCCTTGCTTTATCCTCACAACTGTTCTGTGAGGCTGACAGAGAGTGATCAATCCAAGATCATCCAGGGAGTTTAATGGCTTACTAAAGGAAATTGAACCTACATCTCCCAAGAGTAGCCCAAAACTTCATTGACAACATCATCACATTGGCTCAAACATATACTTTTTTTAAAAAAATCCATACTGAGATTCTATAATGCAGTTTCATTGTTTAACTAGATAAACTCAAAGTATCTAATTAATGCCATCATCCTTAATGAAAATTCTCAACTGTTGAAGATTGACTGAAGTTGAAATAAAATTACAATGATGTAGAGATTTTCAATCATCTCTTAATTACAGTTAGAGAATTTAAGAGATGCAAAGACAGCTGTTCAGTTATGATGGTTGAAAAATAGTTTATGGATTAGACTGAAAATAAAGAAATGAACAAGGCATAAAAGTTAACAATATTAAGAGATCAGAACCAATGTGTTAATGTTAATTACATTAGTTATCTGCTTGTGTTTTCAAAGCGCTTACACCAGACTGTAAAAGAAGTTTCTGCAAATGAACATGGAGGATAGTACAATACTTTTTGTTTGCCACATTGTTTTTTGAAATCCTTTTATGACTTCTCCATCCTCATCAGAGTTTTACAGTCAGTGGTGTGTGTGTGTGTGTGTGTGTGTGTGTGTGTGTGTGTTGAGGGTGGCAGCTTTGAGGAACAAGCATGAAGCAGAAAAGACAGGTGGGATAGGAGGAAGAATCCTACACAGGGCAGCCTCATACTATGGCATGGGCATGTGGGAATGAAGCTGCAGAGTGAAGAGAAAGGGAGTGGATGAAAAGACAATGAAAGAGAGACAAGAAATGACAGAGAGGGCATTAACAGAGGGGTTCAAGAGAGAAAAAGAGAGAGGTGGGAGAAGAAGCAAATGGAGAGAGGGGCCTGCAGAACAAGAAAGAAAGAAAACAGATGAAATGCATAGTGAGGATCTTGGAGGACTGCAAGTGTGTATGACAAACAGAAGAGCCCATATGCAAAATTTAGAGGAGAAGAATGGGGAAACAGATGGAAGGCAGCAATATGTTATGGCTGAAAATATGAGTGGAGAAAGGGAAGACACTGAAAGAGGTGACAGGATCGGAAGAGGGCAGCTGGAGGGAAAGCAAACTGGAACTGAAAGCTGACCTGAATAAAAGGTAACAGGATCTATAAAATTAGGATTCAGCTTGTACAATTGCAATTGTGTAAAGGTAATTAAATTTCTAAATTTTAACAAATGTATTCTGAGATGGAAACAGGGAGCTCTCTAAATAGAGAGCATGTCCCACTTGGAAATTATTACAAATACAGTCCTGCACTGTCCAAATGGGGGTTCAAAATATTATAGATTCAGGTAAGAAATCAGACCTGCACAACTGAGTGCAGCTCTATTTCAATATCAGGTGTTGAAATTAGTGTAATGGAATATATGAATCTTTCTTTATTTTAGTACATGACTATATTGAACATTAGAACTAGACGGATTTAAATGGAAGAAAAAATGACATGCTTATCTATCTTCTTCTTCCAGATGTTGCTGTTGTTACTCCTCCTGCTACTCTGAACTCCAAGTAAGAGATGTAGAAGTCACCACTGGTGGTTTATGTTTTCCTTTGTTGCTTTGTCACAGTTTTGCTTAGTGGTTAGGCATAGGGATGGATATTATTAGAAGGGGACAAGGTCTTAAGGGGTTGGGATGAAGCTTGGCAGGAGTAAGGTCAGCGTGTGGGACTGTGAATAGGTTTCACACACACACCAGATGGGGAGAGGCTCTACACCCAAGTAATTTACCAATTGTCTTGTGATTCCAGAGTTATTTCAGCAGGCAGGCTGAAAATAGGGCTTTTACAGCATACAGTAGGTAGAATATGCAATGTCAGAATCTGGTCCTTATGCTGTGCAAATGCTTATTACAACTGTTAGCATTAAAGTTGTGGCCTGTTTTCTGCCATTAGATTGTGTGTGTGTGTGTGTGTGTGTGTGTGGTTTTGTTGGTATCTCCCATTTTGACCCTTCTAGCCACTGGAGCAACAACTATTTCTTATTTCTCAAGACAGGCAAAAGGACAAAGTGCATCTGGTCTCAGAAAAAAAACAACAACATTTCTATGGCTTGAAATGTTTTCCAATAAAGGAAACAAATGTGCAAAACCACACATACATTTAGAAAACATACATGGCTATGCTTAAAAATATATACACACGCAAACTGTAGTCAATAGGAGAAAATGCATTTTTTAAAAAATGTGTAAAAATTGTTTGTTGGAGAGGCACTGCACAAAAATATGCCCAAACTCCCACGTGGGAAGAAAGAAAATATTGCCACCCAAGATGGTACTGGGAATGGAGTGAGAATCTAATGAGTTTCTGGGAAATAGGATGAAAATGAGTCTGACAGATTTTCATACTCCTACACTGACATTTAAATTCTCAAAAATTCTTTTTTAGATCTCACACCTTTAAGTCTATTGGAGCTATTTATAGTGGTTTTCTGCAACCTGGTATCCTCTAGTGATGTGTATGACTATAGATCCCCTAGCCTCAGCCTGCACAGCCATTGGCTATGTTAAGAAGGGCTCCATTACGGTATTGGATTTCTGTCTGAAACAGCAAATTTAAGTAGCTGATAGGGTATGGCAGATGCCCCATTCATTGTGTTATCATTTTATGCAGCTTGTCCATAAAACCCCCCAGAGAAGAATGTACTGCCTGGGTCTGAAAAAATAAATAAATAACCCACTGTCTGTGGCTTACGGAAACCACGATAGAATTTTAAATACTCTGGAAAATCCATGATGCCTTCATTTACGCTAATCCAGAAGCTTTTTTTTTTCCCCTGGCAGAGTAGCCAGAGTGAAGTACACACACACACACAAAATAATACTATTAAACCAGTCACCTTAATGAAGATCTGAAAATGAAAGTTGGTTTTGAAGAAGAAGAAGAAGGAGGAGGAGGAGGAGGAGAAGGAGGAAAACCCTGAAAACTTCCCCCCAAAGAGAACAATAATGAAGCATTGCTGCTCATGATGTGGAGAATACTCTTTTTAAAAGACAAGACAGTAAATGTCAGATATAATATACAGCTGCAATATCTTTTACTTCCACTATGGCTCTTTTATTTCCTTTCCCCTTTTGTACCTTCTGCTGTTAACTGTACATCTCCTATCAGTTTTACTCTTGTTGCAACTACTATGGTCAGGCATTAAGACCGTATCAACTTAATTAACTAGTAGTACTAACGAGACATAGGCAGTCAGGTTCTGGCACGTCTCAGGCAACAGCTCTAATAGATAAACAGGTGGCAAAAAACCATGTCATTTTTGAACTGGACAAGAAAGCTACATTGCTTTTAAGTGCCATTTATATCAATTATTCTGTATTTTGTTGCCTTGCGCTGTGAATAATAGCACTTTGATTGCTTCTCCTTTATTGTGTGCACACAAACAGCCCTTTCTTTTTGATGGAGGCAGCATACAGTAATGTTGACTCTATCAGGATGAACCAATCAAAAAATATTGACGTATTCTATTATGGCATTCATCTGTCAATATTTTCTGTGATCATAAAAACATTCACTCATCACTGCAAAAAAGCAATTTCCTCTCTAATTCACAAAAGCCGTCTGGAATGAGATTCACATGCTCACACAAATGATAAGGAAATATTTAGAATTGGGTTATGACCTGAGACATGAAACTGTAGAATTTACTCGCAGTGTGTCAAATTAAGCATGAGAGGTATTTTTACATTTGAAGCCATGCATTTAAAAACTAATGCAGGTCTAGTGCTCTGTTCTAACTTATACCCATGAGAGATAATGTATGTCTACTATGCACATGTGAGATGATGTATGTCTATGAAAAAAATGTATATAAGCACACTTTGCCCGGAAAAGTGCAAAGCATGCACCAAGAAAAGTACATACCAAAACATGCATAAATTTCTATATAGGGGAAAAAAAAACTATCTCACAACCCAGGAGAGAACTGGAACAGCCAAAAATGATGTGGAATTGTGAGAAACTCAACAAAATGAAACTTTAACATCTGTGACTCCAGCTTCTAAAAATTTGGAATTTTCTTTCCTGACTGGTGCTGCACTCTAGTTTGGGAATACCATTTGCAGAAGGGTCAGAAAGAAGGGGATATGGAAGGTCCCTGCATGCTGGCATGTATCATCCATGAAGAGGAGCCGCAGCTATTTAAGCCTGGCTCTCTTCTGGTTCAGGTATCTTTCTCTGCAGTGGCTCCCATCCCACCCCCTATTCCAGTTCTGTGCAAGATTAGATGGTTACCCTAGGAGGCTGAGTGGGAATTTTTGGATCATTTGTGCTATGCATTGCGCCTATTCTGTTGCCTATTCCGCATTTGTTAATCATTGGTTGGCTGGAGTTGTGTTGAGTGCTGTTCTGCTTGTAAGTAGGTTAACATGTCACAACTGGCAAGGATGTGCAGTTGATAGAAAGTAAGGAAATGTTGGTGTGCTCTTGGAAGAGACCTGGGCCATTTCTGCGCTAGCCTGTTATAGTGCTATTATTCCACTTTCAACATCCTATGGAATCCTGGGGATTGCAGTGGGGGGGGGGCTTTGAGGCCCCTCTCTAAACTGCAAACCCAGGATTCCATAGGATGTTGAAAGTGGAATAATAGCACTATAACAGGCTAGCGCAGAAATGGCCCTGCACTCTAGAGCTACAGGACCTGTGTTCAGGATATGGCTGGATCTTTATGGTGAACCATCATTTGCCAACCCAAACCTGTGAGGCATTGGGAAGGGGTGCTTCTTGGAAGATCATCCTCCACATTTTATGGTGTGGCTGGGAGAAAGGAGTGAAAGTGTTGCTTTACTCCTTTCCCTGAGCTGGCATTTCCACCCTGATCTTATAGGCTTTACGCCTTTTGCTTGGGGGTAGGTTGCCATCAAGCATTGCTTCTTCTCTCTTGATCATTCTCTCTGGATTTAATAAATTGTGGCCTCAGTTCAACCGACTCTTCGTGTCTGCATCTATATTTCCTGTCTCTCCGCAATCAGCGTAGTCATTTGTTTCAGACTATGGAGGATGCATAGAACTCTCAGGAAGGCATTCAAAAGGCACCCTGCCAACGTTTACCACATATTGGGCAAATCTTTTGCTTGTACGTATATGTCTGTTTTCAAATACCATTTGAACAGTGAAGTGTTGCATTATTCAATCCTATTCATGTAAGGCCTCACTTTACTTACATATAATCAAAAAAGAATGGCAGAAATGTGCTGTGGAGACAGCTTACTTTGTGTCTGCCATCAAACATTACAGTTATTTCCTGCTTCTCCCTGGCAGAAAATGCAGGCTAAGGGTCTCAGGGATGGAAAAAAGAGGAGGCATACACCTGCCTTCCCAGAAAAGTTGGATGTATAAATATGAATTTTCTTCTAGAGACTAGGGAGATATAAATTTAACACCCGTGAGGAAACTTTGTACTGAATGGAACAGAAGTACAACATATTAGAATAATAATACCCCCGTATTTATTACAAAGAAAATTGTGTGTGGCAAATTCAACATACATTAGCATACCATTTTATTGTCCCTGTTTTTCTATTTAGGCATCAGAAATTCTCCATATACTCCCAATATGACAAACATCAAAGCTGTAATTCTGTAACTGAATGAATACAATGGCTTGTGGATAAACATTATATACCAATAGAATAATGCATAAAGAGATCATTATTCAAGGGTTTTGAAAATGCACTGCTGTAGTTTTGGCCACAGAGGAGTATAAATTGAAGCACAAAGTCAGAGCTATAGAGAGGAGAGGCATAATGAATGTGTGCTGCATCTTTCTTAGTTTAGAACATCTAGAACATCTTTTCTGTTCTTTGATCCAAAGGAAAATGAGTATGTTTATGTGGGCAAAGGTCAATGAAAATCCAACTGATAAACAAGATTGTTACCTAGGCTGCAGCAGAAAATAATGGATGCTTTGTAGGTTCTTTTATGCCATCTATTGAGCAGAACGATGGGCCAGATAATGGCATCATTATGAACAGATGAATCCCTTATTATTTCAGATGCCATAGCCTAGAGGTCATGGACTTGTATTATTTTTAGAACATATTCAGAGCTAATTGATAAATATATTTTATTTATAATTTTATTTTTACACACACACACACACACACACACACAAAACAGAAAAGAGAATAAAAAACCATATAATCAAAATCATTCCAGATATCTTACGCAAAAGTAAAGAAAAAGAATTTTCGTAACACATAAAATGTCTATCTCCTCTATAAGTGTAAATTTTTATGTGTAATCCTTATTTGTCACATCCCCCTCCCTTCCTAATTCGAAGGAATAAACAATACTGAATATTTATACATACATACATATATGTATAAATATTCGTGTATTGTTTATGCCCTCGAATCGTCTCCCTCCCTCCCTCCTTCCCCCCAATCCTTCCCCTCCTTCCCTACCCAACTGTCCTTATATGCATTTTCTCTCCATTCAATCCCCATCTTGAGTTTGTCTTAAACCAAACCTTCTTAATTGAAGTATCTTTTTGTTATCATGTCTTATCCTACTGTTTTACTACCTGGTACCGTATATTTCCATTTAATATTTTCTCAGTCTACAGTCTCACCCTTATGTAGAAGTTGCTGCATCAGATCTACTCTCCTTTCCAATTCCCTGATATCTAATGACACTGTTCAGTTTAATAACTGCTGCAAGACTGTGTTATGCAAAGCATTGGAAATAGAGTCTCTCTTAGACAAATGGAAAATAAAAGTAATGGATATTATAGAAATTGAAAAATTGTCCAATGTATTAAAAGGAAACTCAAATCAACAATTCGAAAATCAATGGAATGCAATAATTAAATAATTGATAAATGTAAGGTTTTCCTGAGGTCACAGATTGCAACAGAATAGTATCTCTCTTAACTTATTGAGGAATACTGGTTTGGATCAAGGCTTTAGTCATACCTACAACAAACCCTCTGAAATCTTTAGAAGTTACAGAGGACTAACTTCAGGGCTTACTGTAAGTATAGCTAAGTTGTATTGCTCAATAGTTGGGCTGCAATCCTATTTTCAATCACCTGGGAGTATGTCTCACTAAACTCTACATGGTTTACCTCTGAGCAGAAATATATAGGTACACAGCATCCATAGTAGTGTTCATAGTGAAGTTTTATAATGCTTGGCTTCTTGTCTTTATTTGTAAAGCTATTTAGAAAGCCCCATGAATATGGTTTAAAATCTTTTCATTGTACAAGAAAAATCAGAAATGCTGAGTGTGTTCTAGGAGGGAAAAAGCAATTTATTAATCACAAATTCCATTTGTGATTACAATTTTATAGCCCATATACAGGGAAAGTGTTTAAACAATATCAAAAAGCTATTTATTTTGATACAGTTAGAATTGCCTAGATATCAAAAAAGCAAAGGAAATTGGCATCTTAAATTCATAACAGCAGGTCAAGCTTCTAAAACACACACACACACACAATTACTGGACTGCCTTCATTCTTCGGTATTGTAAGTCCCTTCTTAAGATGCTTATGAGGCCCAAAATAAACAGCTATCTCCTTCGGGAACAAATGTGAACAGAATGTTTTTAGGAGACGCACTGTGCTTTGTGTTAAGTCACATATCTAAAATGATGCAATCACCTTTCAATGTTGGTATGGCAACTGATATAATTAGAATAGAGGAGGTTTTTTTGTTTTGAAAGAAAGAACTGTATTAACAAACTCTCAAGAACAATAACTCTGGTAACTAAATATTATGTCCTCCTTTTAATAAAAAGTATTGTAACATTTTGTTTCTGTTTCACTAACGTCATTTTTTTCTCCTACCAGTTCTGAACGATCTTCATATCATTGTGTGGGATTAATTAACAGGGACAAGTTAAAACCTGCTGGTCTCACCTGGACTTGCAGAAAATCTGTTGTGTCACTTTCTCTGCGCCTAGTGGTTTAAAACAACAGCAACAACAAAAAACAGATAGCAACAAAAGCTGCCATAGAGAAAATTTCTTATCACCAAATTTCAGCAGCTTTTATTTAGTCTCCTTCATTTCCAGTGAGTAAAAAATAGTGATAAAAAGACCCTCAGCATACAGAAAAAAAAGCCTAGAAGCATTTTTATAGTGGAGTTGATGAGGGTGTCTCATGGCAATATTAAATTTAAAAATGCATTTAATATGAATCTCCGCAGTAATGAAAAGACACTGCTCAGGAATATGATAGAATGGTGGAAGAAATAGAAGCTCACTGCTGAGGGTCTAATCCACCTCATTCCCAACCTCAGCATTTCCTTTCTGTCCTCATATTAGAAATCAGCTCAGATTCACACTTTTAAATGGACATTTTAATATGACACTGAGGAAAACAGTCAATCTTTTCTATTTACAAAGGCAAAAGTATTACATTTAGCTTCCTCTCACTACCAGCATCATTATTCCGGGGAAAACATAATGTATGTTCTCTGTTGCTGCCACTGTTTCTTCAATCTGCTACATTAGTCATAGGGAACATCCAACCTATGGGTCAGATACAATGCTCAGGGGCTCTTTATCCACTCTGCCACTTTCATTATTCTATTACTGGCCTTATATTTGCACATTCACGCAGGGCCCTTGATTTCTTTGCATGTGATTTCTGCATACATGATGATTAGCAGCAGAAAGTGTAAACCCGCTCACCTGGAAAGTATTCCACTAAAGGTGATGGGAAGAAATCCTATTCATGGTGACTCACACAAAACATGCAAGTCAACCCACCATTATGTTTCATTGGCCCACAGAGAAGGGCAGGGAATCTTCAACCTGTGGGCTATATCAGTAGAGGTTCCCTCCAGTCTGTCTTCTTCAACCCTGCCTCATCCTCAGCCAAACCCTACCAAGCAAGCTGCAGCTGAAGGAACACAATATTCTGTTCTTCCCCCAACTTCCCTCTGTGCAGAATGCTAAGAAGAAGCAGCATCCTTCTCATTGCTCAGCATGGAAGCCAAGCATGCTGCCAGTGCTAACATGGGAAGAAATTGCTGTCTTCCTCCATTAGTAGCTCACTATGTTTACGTGGTGGCTGCTGAGAAAGGGAATCCTCAGCGTCCAGCACTGATGATAGTGAGAGAGAGAGAGATTTTAAGACAGGTAAGAAGGGGTTGGAGACTGAAGGAAAGCTTAGTGATGTTGTTGGTTTTGGAGAGAAGCAAAATCCATCATTTTTCACTGCAGCAGGAAGAGAGGATCCTGGCACAAATGTTATCTCACATCTGTTGGATAAGGAGATGCAAAAGGCTGTGTTTTAATTTCATGGTGGGGCCAGCAGGAAAAGCCTGGAGCTGCTGCTGAGCAGCTGGCTGGCTGCTATTGCAAAGTTAATGAAAATAGCACACTTAGAAACACCAGAGCAGCACTTTCAAGGTGACATCTTGAAGCTTATTAAGAAGGTAATGCTAGTGCCATAAGGCTTTTTAAAAAAAAAAAAAACAATATTAAGGTGTACAAATCAATTGTTGGAAGCAATGAGCCATCAATACTTTTATAAAGTGATCAGTGGGAGATGGGGTAATGTGGAGCTAAACAGTCTCTGCAATTCATTTCTTTACAATTTTGTACTGAAGCTTATGCCTCCTTCTTACCTGTTGATTTTACTTCCCCCTTCTTCTAGGTATTATCTAGTCTTAGAGTCATAGAATCATAGAGTTGGAAGAGACCACAGGGGTCATCCAGTCCAACCCCCAGCCATGCAGGAACCCAAAGCACTCCCAACAGATGGCCATCCAGCCTCTGCTTAAAAACCTCCAAAGAAGGAGACTCCACCACACTCCAAGGCAGCATACTCCACTGCCAAACATCTCTGACCGTCCGGAAGTTCTTCCTGAGGTTTAGGTAGAATCTCTTTTCCTGTACTTTGAATGTCTCTTTGTTCCTTTGTCTGAGAAGGAAGAAACCCTGGGCTCCAATCCAATAATGGTTGCTAACTTATCCCCACTGCTTTAGTTACTCTTGTATGACTTTTGCCTTTCATATTTCTTACCCTGAGAAAATAAGCATAAGCTTTCCTTTTTACCTTGCTAGAACCTCCTGAGTTTCTCAGAGAAAAGGTTTGATAAGTTCAAATTGGATGAGACTTGGTGTATTCTGTATTATTTCTACATGCATAAATGTGTGAAAGAGAAACAGAGAGTGGGAGGGAGGGAAGGGTGGATGGATGTGGTACATGTTTGTACAGATGTATGTGAATGGAGGTACATGTGGACGAGGTGTAGTTCATCACTCTTGGTACTAGCCCTGCCACCAATGGCATGCTGCCTATCAAATAAGAATATAAGCCATGGGTGTGGTGAGTATGTTCCCCAACCCTGCTACAGAACATGGAAAAAAATATTGTGTCTAGTGATGTTTACTTCTCTCTTTGTACTGTAATATGTGAAACGAAGTTTCAATATTTCATCAGAAGTAAACTGAAGACTCATTAAAAAAAAAAAGCTTTGGCCGTACTGGCTGTGGATTATGGACAATGCAGTCCAAAAATTTGCCAACCACAAGGTTGAGAGACAATGCCTTGAACGAGGTGTGGTATTTCCAGTGAAAGCGTCACATGGAACCTGATTTGAATTGCTAAAGAAACTAATTGTGAAGAAAACATTGGACAGTTCGGTAGGAACATTTTGGACTTCTTTTTTCATTTTTATGGTACTCTGTGCTGTGCAAATACACGCATTAAGAACTTTAATGTACTTCACTAGATGCCGCATCAGTGAAAAACAGCGGGCATATGCTGATTATTGCCTTGTTTCTGATCTGACTGTTTATATAATGATAAAGCAGAGGCAGGTGTCCCTCATTACTCTCGGGCTCTATACCTCATTTAAATTGTGAACATCTCACTTAAACAAACCCAAGGTAGAAGTAAATTAAGAATATCCACATAAATTGATCCATCCATCATGCTGAATCTTTTTGCAAAACAGGGCCCAGATTGCCACAAAGTTGCAGAATAACTAATTAGTTTAGTAATTAGAATGAAATGGAACAATATGCAGTGCTCCATTTATTAAATGTTAACCAAACTTTGGCTCAACACAACAGCAATGAACTCATCAGAAGAAAACATTAAGATCAATCCTATTAAGATCAATTCTAATAAATAAAAAAAAAAAACAGACAAAGGTACAAAGGGATTCAAAGACATAGACATGTTAGTCTGGATTAGTATGCAAAAGCATCTTGTAGCACCTTTGAGACTGAGTGAAAAGAAAAGTGGTAGTGTAAGCCATTGTAGACAAAGTGTACTTTATCAGATGCATGGAGTGAACTGTCAAGGAACAGACATTTATACCTATGAATGAGCAGGTTGTGTGTGTGAACAGCAAGAGAAATGCAAAACTTGTGGGTATGGTGATGAGGTGACAACTTCAGGTTCAACAATAGTCATCTGGGGACAAAGATGGGAGAAAAGATATTGCCTAAAGTCAAGGTGAATAGATAACAATATGAATAGTGAAGGGAGTTATTGACATGTGGTATGATGGTGGTTGAGAACCAGAATGGAGAGGTGATAAACAGGGCAGGAGAGCCCTCAAGAGGCTGGAGTGTCAGTTAGTGTTATAGTACATGTAGTGTGCCAGGAAACTGTTGTCTCTGTTCAACCCACTATTGAAGGGCTGATGTTTGTAGAAATATTCCAATTCTGCTGTATTTCTTTACAAGTTTCCTTTCTAAGTGCTGTTGTTGCTGCTGCTGCTGTTATTGTTGTTGTTGTTGAAGGACTGCTGTTCTGAGGTCCAAGATGGAACGTCCAAAAAGTTTGAAGTGTTATGCAATGAATTTTATTTATTCCCGTTCCTAATGATTCCTAATGTCTGATTGATATCTGTTTACCCTCTGGAGCAGAGAGTGGTCTGTTTGTCCAGTGCAGAGTGCTGAGGCACAGTGTTGACAGAGGATAGCTTATAAAACATTAGAGGATGAGCAAGTGAAAGTACTTCTAATGTTGTGGATGATGCAATTAGGTCCTATGATGACATTATCTAAGTAGATGTGTGCACAGAGTTGACATCTGGGGTTGTCATAGAATCATAGAATCATAGAAATGTAGAGTTGGAAGAGACCACACGGGCCATCCAGTCCAACCCCCTGCCATGCAGGAATACCCTCAAAGCACTCCCGACAGATGGCCATCTAGCCTCTGCTTAAAAACCTCCAAGGAAGAAGACTCCACTACACTCCGAGGCAGCATATTTCACTCCCGGACAGCCCTGACTGTCAGGAGGTTCTTCCTGAGGTTCAAGTGGAATCTCCTTTCCTGCAGCTTGAATCCATTGCTCCTTGTCCTGGTCTCTGGAGCAGCAGAAAACAAGCCCTCTCCCTCCTCTACATGGCATCCCTTCAAATATTTAAACATAGCTATCATGTCCCCTCTTAACCTTCTCTTCTGCAGACTGAACATACCCAGCTCTCTAAGTCTATCCTCATAGGGCTTGGCTTCCAGGCCCTTCACCATTTTGGTTGCCCTCCTCTGGACCTGCTCCAGCTTGAGCATGTCCTTCTTGAATTGGGGTGCCCAGAACTAGACACAGTATTCAAGATGAGGTCTAACCAAAGCAGAGTGGAATGGTACCAGTACCTCCCTCGATCTAGACACCATACTCTTATTGATGCAGCCGAGAATTGCATTGGCTTTCTTGGCTACCGCATCACACTGCTGACTCATGTTCAGCTTGTGGTCTATTAAGACTCCTAGATCCCTTTCACACGTACTGCCATCCAGCCACGTGCCCCCATCCTATATTTCTGCATTCCATTTTTTCTACCTAAGTGTAGGACCTTACACTTCTGTCTGTTGAAGTTCATTTTGTTAGCTTTGGCCCAGCTCTCCAATCTGTCCAGGTCATTTTGAATTTTGATCCTGTCCTCTGGCGTATTAGCAACCCCTCCCAATTTGGTGTCATCTGCAAATTTGATGAGCATGCCCTCTATTCCTTTATCCAAGTCGTTGATGAAGATATTGAACAGCACTGGGCCCAGGACAGAACCCTGTGGCACCCCGCTAGTCACTTCTCTCCAGGATGAAAAGCAGCCATTGGTGAGCACCCTTTGGGAACGGTCAGTCAACCAGTTACAGATCCACCTGACAGTAGCTCTGTCCAGCCCACATTTTACTAGCTTCTTTGCAAGAATGTCATGGGGAACTTTGTCAAAGGCCTTACTGAAATCGAGATATGCTACATCCACAGCATTCCCTTCATCTATCAAGCTAGTAACTCTATCATAAAAAGAGATAAGATAAGTCTGGCATGACTTATTTTTGAGAAATCCATGTTGACTTCTCGTGATTACCGCGTTGCTTCCTAAGTGATTAGAAACTGACTGCTTAATGATCTGCTCCAGGATCTTTCCGGGTACTAATGTCAGGCTGACTGGGCGATAATTATTTGGGTCCTCTTTTTTTCCCTTCTTAAAGATGGGGACAACATTTGCCCTCTTCCAGTCTGCTGGAACTTCTCCTGTCCTCCAAGATTTCTCAAAGATTATAGCAAGCGGTTCCGAAATGACCTCTGCCAGTTCTTTTAATATCCAAGGATGCAATTCATCTGGCCCTGGAGACTTGAATTCATCCAGTGTGGCCAGGTATTCTTGTACCACCTCTCTACCTATTATCTGCTGCATTTCCCCTGCTTCCTCCCCTGCTCCCCAACCGCCAGGTTGAGTGCCTGTATCCTTTTGGGAAAAAACTGAGGCAAAGAAGATGTTAAATAGTTCTGCCTTTTCTCTTCCCCCTGTTAGTAATTTGCCATCTTCTCTGCGCAGTGACCCTATCGTCTCCTTCTTTTTCCTTTTGCTACAGACATATTTAAAAAAGCCCTTTTTATTGTGTTTAATGTCTCTGGCCAGCCTAAGTTCGTTCTGTGCTTTAGCCTTTCTGACCTTCTCCCTACATCTCCTGGCTACTTGCTTAAATTCTTCTTTGGTGGTTTCCCCCCTCTTCCATTTCCTGTACACGCTTCTCTTAACGCTTAGCTCAGCTGAGCGTTCTTTAGTCAACCATTCTGGTTTCTTCAGATGCCTTCCATTTTTCCTCCTTATTGGCACAGTTTTAGACTGTGCCTTCAGTGTCTCCCTTTTAAGGAACTCCCATGCCTCCTGAACTCCTTTCTCTTTCACTATTCTTGACCATGGAATTTCAGCCAGCAGCTCCTTAAGTTTACAGAAGTCTGTTTTTTTAAAATCTAAGATGAGTGTCTGGCTACACTTATCTTCTCCTTCCCACTGAATGCCAAATTCCAATAGGGTATGGTCACTCCCCCCTAAAGATCCAACCACTTCTACCCCATTAACAAGGTCATCCCTATTGGTCAGGATGAGATCTAGAATATTTGATCCCCTTGTGGCCTCTTCCACCTTCTGGACCATGAAAGTGTCTGCAAGACAAGCAAGAAACTTGCTGGACCTTGCTGTCTTGGCAGAGTTTGACCGCCAACATATATCCGGGTAATTGAAATCTCCTATTATTACTGTATCTCTCCTTTTTGAATGCGCACTCATTTGGTTGAGGAAGGCATCATCAAGGTCCTCAGTCTGGGTTGGAGGTCTGTAGTAAACCCCCACCAGAATATCCCTATTGTTTCTTGCTCCCTTAATTCTTACCCAGATGCTCTCGACCTGGCTGTCTGGGTTTAAGTCATGGATCTCTTCACAGGTGAAAACATCCTTGACAGACAAGGCTGCTCCTCCTCCTTTATTGTTTGGTCCATTTCTACAAAATAGGCTATACCCCTCTATTCCTACATTCCAGTCCTGAGACTCATCCCACCAGGTCTCAGTGATGCCTATCAAATCGTATTTATTTTGTTGTACTAGGAGTTCAAGTTCATCTTGCTTGTTTCCCATACTCTGCGCGTTAGTGTAGAGACACTTAAATCCCCGGGCCCTTCCTGCAAGTCCTGTACTATAGTTTCTACTCCTCCCACCATTGGACGCTTGTACTACTTGGTCAATATCATTTGGGCGTTTTCCCCCTACACTCGCCGAGTCTTTGCGCTGAATAATATTGTCTCCCTCCCCAGCAGAACTTAGTTTAAAGTCCTCTTAATCCTCCGTGCAAGACTGTTTGCAAAAACATTCCTGCCAAGTTTCGTGTGGTGGAGGCCATTCCTTGCCAGAAGCCCACGTTCATGGAAATTCAGGCCGTGTTCCAAAAACCCAAACCGTTGCCGGCGGCACCATGTGCGGAGCCAGTTGTTGACCTCTGCTATTGCCCTTTCCCTTCATGCACCATATCCTTGAACAGGGAGGAGATATGAAATGACCACCTGTGCACCAAGGTCCTTAAGCTTTGTCCCCATAAGCCCGTAGTCCTTTGCAATGTGGTAAAAGCTGCGCCTCGCGGTGCCATTGGTTCCAACATGAACTAAATGAACTACAATGAGGGGCTTATGGTCAGTGGCCTTGACCAGCCTTGTTAGCCTCTCCGTTATGTGGTTGATCTTGGCCCCAGGAAGACAGCAGACTTCTCGATTGAACTTGTCAGGTTTGCAAATTGCCGGTTCGGTTCCTCTGAGCAAGGAGTCCCCAACAACCAGAACTCGCCTCCTCCTCCTCCTGCATACACATATACGTATATTTCCCTTCACATAGTGGGTGCTGTAGCTTCAGGAATGCTTGCTGTAATTCCATGGACCGGTGTCCCTGTCTCATGGGTCTGAGCAGATGAGATTCTATCAGAGAGCCTGATTGTAAACTATGGATTTGATAGTCTGTTCAGTGTGGACACTGGACGCATGTAAGTATATGTAGTTATTAGTGAGTTTGCGATATAGTATAATGCTTAGATGTCTATTGGGTAGCTACAGTGGTGTCCAGAAAGTGAATTTGTCCTGCTCATAGTTCCAGACAAAGATTGAGGGTAGGGTGGAAGTTATTGAAGTTCTTGTGGAATGTCGAGTCCTCTCCGTGACTCCCAATTATGAAGATATTATCAATGTACCTCAGGTAGAGGTAAGTTTTCTGGATAAGAAGTTAAAAGTGCAACCCCAATGATTTATTCAAAAATGGCTAATTAGAACCCAAACTGCTAATGATTCTACTGGAATGACACATATGCCTTTAAACAATCAAAATAGCATTTGGAATTTTAAGTAAATATAAAAATCAAGAAATTGTTCCTTCCCACTAGGATGTTAACAGTTACAAGATTCATGTTGTGAACAGAGGGTGCAGAGGTAGAACAGAGATTGGAGCTGGGACAAGACACTGCACTGAGGTAACAGGAAGCTGAGCCTGGGCTTCATGGCCTGCAAATCCCTTAAGGGGATCTCCATAGAAGGTGGCAGTCCCATAACCCCAAAACTGGATCCAGTCCCATGCTACACTGCCAAAGGTGTGATATAAAAGCATAACATATTCCATACACATCATAGAATATAAAACACTAGACCAGTAACAAAATTTGGTAGATGGGAAGGAAGGCGGCCAGAGCCCAACTGATAGATAGGAAGCTGAGGTGAAGTTGCTTTGGAGGTTAGTTATTTGGAATGCCAGTGCAACTTAACGGCAAGTTGCTAGGCAACAGGAATAGCACCTCGAGAATGAAACCCAACACAGTGGTGCATGTGGGAAGAGCTTATGGATGAGAGGAATTCTATATAAATGTGCTTTTTGAGCCTTCAATGAGAACTAGCCAGAAAGGGTGGCTTGGGAATGATTAAGACGCTGAGAAAAGGTGTCTAAAGCGGAGATTGACTGTCAAAATCTGTCAGAAGTTTAAACTGTTAATGTAGCGACACTGTACTATAACTGAACTGTAACAAGATACTTTATTTCCACTGCTGTTGTAATAAATGTTATAGTTTTATCACTACTGAGTCAGCCTATGTGATCTAAAGTTGCTGGTAATAAAGAGAACATACTACCTTAAATATTTGGTTCTGGGTGAACACGTAAGATTCTAGTCCTGTCACACAAAAGTTGTGATAAAAGGGCGGAGTCAGTCTCAGAGATATTGACAGGGTACCTTATTGGACTGGAACTGCCAAACCAATATGAGGGGGAATAAGGGCCTGTCAAAGAGGCCTCTTTATCCTCCGCAAATAGCCTGAGTAAAGACTTTGGCCTCCCTACCGCACAAGAAAAGGACCTTCCCCTCCCTGCGCCAGCCAGCCAGCTGATTAGCTGATCCATCTCAAAGCCTGTAAAAGTTGTTTGGGCCCCTGGGAAGGACACCGGTATGGTGAGCAAAGCTGGAAGCTCTGCATCATCCTGATCTACCTTGCAGCCCTCAAAAGCAGGCCGAGCAAGGGCTGGGCTTTTTGGATAACAATTCCCAGAATCTCCCAGCAATATTAACTGCATGTTTCTGGAAAATATGATCTAAACAAGCAACCTTTGCAAGCTCTGTTAAAGCCCCATGCCACCAACAAATTGCTCCTCCTGTATTTGCTACTTTTAATTTTAACAAGACCTTAAAATCCTGCCTCGGGAGTCAGATTGTTCTGCTGATATTGGTCAGTTTTATTACGTGTGAAATTGAATTCAGTTTCTCACCTTCATTTGGACACACACCATGAAGTCAATAGCGTGTGGGCTGTGCCAGTACAATTAGGGAAAATTCAGATGACCCATACACCACATATCTTTTCTTTCCTATGATCCCCCCACATATTCACCACGAGCCCCTTATGCCTCCAGACTGAGCCAGACATGACAGAAATTTCAATGACCGCATTACCACTTGATAAGATATGATAATATGATTACAGGTTCTCAAGCGTTCTATCCAGCTGTAACCCTCCACATCTATAAAAACAAAAAATAAACCCAATGTATCATGGTAAAATCTATAATTAAGGTTTCAGTTGGCAGGCTTTGCCCAAAAGAGATTAATTCCCTACAGTCGTTCTCATACTCCCTGAGACTTCTTCTCAGTACTGTGCCAACCATCTCTCTGGCAAGTGTGTGGAGTATGAATAGGGGAGAATCTAATTTGGTTCTGTATTTTTAAACGCACCAAGTTCACACTTCCAAGTATAAGGACTGAAATACAGGGCCTTTCTGCACTACACTGTTATAGTGCTATTATGCCACTTTCAATATCCTGCGTAATTCTGAGGTTTGTAGTTTACTGAGGCCAAAGAGCTCTTTGGCCGAGAATTCTAAATGTCCCTCCCTAAACTGCAAACCCCAGGATTCCAGGATGTTGAAAGGATGTGGAATAATAGCACTATAACAGTGTAGTATAGAAAAGGCCACAGTTGTCCTATGAACTGCAATCACTTCTGAATGTTTAGCCCAAAACTTTAATATCAAAAATCCATATATCAGGGCAGACTGCACAGAAAAATAAGTGCAATTCTTGGTGCAATTTTTAAAAATAGCAATCTAATGGGTGGACAGCACAGTTGTATACCTTAAATAGATGAGAAACTGACAAAGATTGCATTTAGACTAATCCATCCACTCCTGCAGCCTACACAGCATATGTATTTTGACAAGAGCAGACAAATATTAAAGATTATTCATAAACAATGGAGGGAAAACACAAGAACTTGGTTTATACCAGGGCACTTTTACACTACACAGTTATAGCACTATGACTCCACTTTAACTGTCATAGCAGTATTCTACAGAATCATGGGATTTTCAGTTTGGGAAGGGGTATTTAGAATTCTCAGCCGGAGAGCTCTAGTGCCTCACCAAACTACAGATCCAAAGATTCTCAAAGATACAACCAAGGCAGATAAAGTGGAATTATACTGTGTAACCGTCCGGTGTGAAGGGCAGGCCTGACTATTTTCTTATCATGCCTAGTATTGTTTGTTGTGATGGGCAACAACACATTCAAGAAGAGGTCTTTCCCATTTTTAAAAAAAATCTAGAGAATAAACAGAGTATGCAGTGAGCTCTGGCTTTCCTGAAGTTGGTAGGGAGATTCTTGGAATTGTAGTCCAAAAGAATAGTTTTTCCATGCTCTGCTCTTGCTCTACTTAGAATTACCTCATCTATTATTTAGACCATAGGTGGGACTCTTACCTTGTCTCCAGATGTTATTGGATAGCAGCTCCCAAAATTTACACACCATTGGCTATACTTGCTAGGGCTGATAGGAACTGTAATCCAACACAATCTAGAGGAATGCATTATTTCCAAACCCACATTGGGCCTATATCCAGTTGTTAGTCTCAGCTTGAACAGCACCATAGAATCAACGCTGTTTACTTAAGTGTTGACTTGCCAGATTCCCATTGTTTCAACAGGTTTGCCCCAATTGGGACTTATAACTGGATTTAGATCTTAAAGGGCAGATCAAAAGTAGCTAACATCATGTACATGAAGTCTAAACTAAATAGTTGTTCCTGATATGTTAATAGGAAAATATGCACAGCTTTGAATGTGCTTCCTGTTGTTGTGTGCCTTCAAGACACTTCTGACTTAGGCTGACCTCAAGGTTAACTTATCGTGGGGTTTTTCTTGGAAAGATTTGTTCATTTGTTGCCTTCTTTTGCCTTCCTTTGAGGGTCACAGACTGTAACTTGTCCAAGGTCAAGCAGTGGGTTTCCATTGCTGAACCCTGGTCTCCAACCATTGGCTGGCTCAAACAGAGTTAGAGATTGGATGGTTAATTCTGCCAAGCTCAGTTTTATTCAGGTTCTCCTTTCTCCAGGGCTGTGTCAATTCTGTCAAATTGCTTTATTTAAAATATGGATGAAATTTCATATATATTTTATGCACATTTTTTAAGAATCTGCCATTCATTTTGGATGCAAATCTTTTTCATCAAATAAAAGCATTTTGTGCACATTTTATTATGAGAAATGTACTGCAAACTTCAGAAATCGATGGTTCTCAAGAGGAAGCTACATTCCATTTGTGATTAGTGCAAGTTAGGTAATCTTGTATTGAAATAGGAAATAAACAAAAATTTTCGTACATCCCTGTACATAAAACAGGTTATAATTAGAATATTATTTACTGACGAATAGAGTATTAAGTTTAGAATATAAATACATTTTACAGGTGAGTATTTCTACCTTGCAAAAGCTTCAGTCTCTCTATCTATAATCTGAACTAATTTACCAGGATTTTGACTAACCTGAAATCAAGAATTCATCATCTCTGCACAGTTTAATAATAGAGATTTTAATGAAGTCAATTGAAAAGTTCCATTTGGAAATGTGGAGTCATGGTGTTATTAGCGATGTCTTATTAAGTCCAACCAGGTTTTGGCAAATGTCAGTATATCAGGATGAAGCAGAGGAAACTTATGCAAAAGAATCTTACCAAGGGGCATACAAGACTGGATTAAAAAATATGCCTCACGATTTATGGTATTTCTTCTGAGTTAAATATAAATGCAAATAGCAGAAAAAATTGCTCTCTACTATTTTAAGTGTATGCATCCTCAGACATGCTTATAATATAAGACCAAACATTTTGCAGAGCAGAAGATCAGATGGCATTAATGTGGGCTGCCTAATTCAGCAATCAATATATTAAATTAATAGGCTGACATGTTGGAGACTCTATTTCCATGAATGAATCCTAAGCCCCAAACTGTTAGTGGGTCAATTAAACTACCTCAGATTCAGAAAATCAACAGTGTGCTCTATAGAGAACAGTCAGAAAGTCATAACCATGAGTCCATGGGTAGAGTTTTGTTCTCTCCATGTTGATGCACTACTCCTACCATCATCCCTCATTACTGGCCAGGCCAGCTAGGGCTGCTCAAAGCTGGAGTCTGACAATATTTAGAAGGCCACAGATATTCCAGCCCGGATCTAGGTACTTACCTAATTCATTTCAATCAAAAAGTGTATATTCAGAGAAGGCTCCAAGCTTTAATAACTACCCTGCACCACACAGTTATAAGGTATAAATCATATTTCTAAATATAATGAGTTAAAAAATCTTAGATGAACAGGGTTAGAAAGACCTCTCTTTCCAGAACACTAGAGGGTTTATTCTATAGTAGAGTAAATAACTCTATATTTGATTAACAAAAGGTTTGATTCCACACATACCGGTAATAACTTCATGCATTTGCATTTCATCTCTCTTTAAGCAACAAGCACTACAGAAGTTTGTTTAAGGCATTGGTAGAGTGCATGGCTTACACATATGCACACTCAGTTTCAGCTTTCAGCTCTTCCCATTCAGAAATCTCAGGTGGCTTCTTCCCACAATCCCAGAGAGGCACTGTAAAGTAAAGTTGACAGTGCTCAGCTAAATGACTGATGCTGTTTCATCAGAAGACAGACCTATATGTTAATTCTGTTACTTGTGTGTAGAAAGTCTGTCCACCTTCTACCGGCTTTAGCCTATCACAGACTTACGAGTGTGGGAAGGGCACTGAAGGGAAGGGGAAAAAATAGAAAACAGTTTAGTAGTTCAGGGACACTTAGTTAAGATTATTACCAGCTGGGAGGATGTTTTGATCAGTTAGGATAAAGATGAGAAGATAGTGAATTAGTTTGAGTGAAGGTATAAATCAGCTGAGGAAGATAATGATGTTACAATGAGAAACGTTAGTTGAGTTTGGGCCAACGGGAAGGAAAAAGAGCAGGAGGGCAATGTTACTGCGGTAGATAAATCCTATCCCGGAGTCTACAATTTAATATTAAAAATGTATCTCCATGTGCTTGAGAGGTCCCCCAAATGAGCACATAGGCAGGCATGGTCGGACAGCTGAAAACAGGAAAAACCCAGTCAGGCCACTAAATCCATAGTCACGTAGCCCGAGGAGACCTTCAGACATGTAAAACATAAAATACAAAAAGGATCCTTAGCCCCGAGGAGCCAGCTTGAGGGGATTAATGCATCTGACACACAGCCCATCAAGTGAGGACAATTTGCATACAGCTGAGGCTTTTGACAACCCCGGCAAATCCAATCATGCAAAGGACATTGACATATTGGAGCTTTGTTCTAGCTCCTCCACCTATTGTTCTGCCTGGGAAAGAATTAGCCCTCCAGGTACCTTTTCCCACATAAATAGATCCGGTTTTTGAGCAGCTCTTTGGATAGCTCCCGGCTTCCCAGCAGACCATCACTCCGCCCGTTGAGCTATCCCCTCAGCTCCCCATGGGCTGAGTCTCATCTCTTTCTCCGCTGCTGTCTCAGACCTCTGGACTTCAGGACCAGGTGCAGTATTCCCCAGCTGTAACCCTCCAAAGCCCCCCTATCCAACTGCCTCTCTTTTTATTCCTCGCTAGGTCTTGAGTGACTGCATAAGTACGTATGTGCGCAAGCCTTTATTTTTAATAAAATGATTTATTAGACAATTTTGCTTGGTTTTTGGCTCAGCCTGACCCCGTAAAAACTGGGTAAAAAGACCCTGCTAGGTTACCCTGCCTCTTGCATTGCTATTGTTTGTGCTCTGGCTAGTTTCCATTCTCCATCACATGGAGCACATTGAGGTGTCCCCCAAGGGACCCCAGAAATCAGAGTAACAGCATGCTTGGCAGAATTCAGAGAAACAGTAAGAATTTATATAAGAGCAGTAAAGTGAACTGAGTATAGTGAGGCAGCTTAGTATTGTTTATATGCAAAGTGAAGTCTGCATATGAAACTTTTCCTGTTTGGTATTTAACCATTACCTCAGTTTACTTTTATGAAGAGATTTCCTGGATCCCAGACGCACATCACCAGAAACCTGAAGACATACACCCCTGCCCATTACAGGGTCATCTTATTTCCTTTAAGATTACTCTGATTGGGATTTGGAAGAGGAATAAGATGGATAATAGGAGCCCCAGGTAAGAAAGCATAATGGGCATGCTGGCTTGCACTTTGCACTTCAAATATTTCTACTTTACGTATGTTGACAAAGCTATTTGCAAAGGTCCAAACAGAAAATAAATATTGTCCACAGAGATGGAGAGGGATTGTCCTCCACTCCCTATGAATTCACCACATTATCGACTTATACATCTTACCAGTTGTCCTATAAGTATTTCCCATATGACATTAGCTTAATAAACTTTGCAAGGAGCCAAAATATTATCTCCATACTGAATGTGAGAACCAGGCAGGCTCTTACATTCTTGGATAAGGCATCTCAATATGTTCTCAGCGAATTTCCAAGCGTCTTAGGATTATTTTCCCACACCTCTCCTTTTCTGAAATTTAGAATAACAGTATGGAAAACCTTGGGCACAAAATACATTTTTTAAAAAAAGAATTCACAGTTTATATCACAATACAAAAATAAGAGTAGAGAAACACTCTAGATTACATATCCAGGAAATGCTAAGGGGAACAAATAATTAATTGTGAATCAAATGTTTGAGCCCTGACATTTGAGACCATCTTTTTCTGAATCCTGTTGATTCTCCTGATCTCTCAGCAGCTTTTGATGTCATCAATGGGATATTTTGCTGAACTGATTTTATGGATTTGAGTGAGAATGGTTCAAAGCCAACCCGTTTCAAAAAGTTCTACTGCGTGATTTTTGCTTGACCCTATTTCATCTGAGCTTTGGTCCTACCTTTACTTTTTGTGTCTCCAAATGAAGTCTCCAAATGAGATCATCTAAGGATGTGGACTAATGTACTACCAAAAATGCTCATATGCTCATTTATGTTTCACTTTATTGTCAGATAGAGGTAAGAGCTGAAATACTGCTTAGACTCATCAATGGTTTGATCAGAGTCAATAAGCTGAACCTGGTCCCTGATCAAGGCAGATGTACTGTGGGTAATGCAAAACCTGGGGAAAAGTCCTCCAGGCCTCCAAGAGCCATGCTTTCTGGGGGATTCTAGAAGTTGTCATCCCAAAAAGTAGCTTTTGCCAACATAGAATATGTCTTTCCTAAGAGCCAGATGTGGGCGTACTGCCTATTCTGTAGATGATTGCATTCAGCCTGAAGAAACAGGTGTTCTGCTTTGGTGCTCCTTAATCAAATCTTGTCATTAGAGAACCAAGAGTTCTCTGCAGCTGTAGATTTTACTGTATAGTGATAGACTGATTGAGGTGAACTATGCCCTAATAAGAGCCAGTGTGGTGTAGTGGTTTGATAGTTGGACTACATGAACCCTCTTCCTTTTTTTTTTAATGGCATGTGCATCATCAATTTGGAATGTCTTTTGTTTCTCCTAAATTCCTATATGATTTTATAGAGACTAGAAATGGGGGGGACTTGTTGGGCTGCAACTTCCCAAGTCCCTCAAAACTGGCTATGCTAGCTGGCATTGGACTATGGCTCTGGAGACCAGGATTCGATTCCCCTGCTCAGCCATGGAAAACACAGTGAGAAATTACTTGAAGTCACACAACACGATAACCTCCAGAGTGGAGTATTACAATGTCTTATATAGATAGCTACCCTTGAAATCAGTTAAGATATTCCAGTTAAGATATTCCAACTAGAACATAATTCAACTGCTAAAATTATCACTGACCTATTTAGTCAGAGCCATGTTGCATCAGCTCTGAAGGAATTACTTCAGCTGCCTACTTGCAACACAATCCAGTTCAAGGTGCCAGTGCTTACTTCTGTAGCCATAAAGAAGTTGGTTCCCAAATAGCTGAAGGAGAATTTTGTCCTACACCAACCTATCTGTGCATTAATGTCATCAGAGGAAGATCTTTTTGAAGTCCTTCTTCTCAGCATACTTGGGAAAACCATATACAAAAGAGAAGTTCTTTAGTGTTGTAGCGTTGCAACTTTGCACTACCCTCCCAAGGAAGTTATGTCTGGTGATGATACTGGATTATATTTTTTGGCACAAGTTGCAAACCTCTTTGTGTGCCTGGTGTGTTAAGTAATTGTCCTTCTTCATTATTTGATTTTCATGGTATTTTTAATTGCATTGCAGATTTCGGTTTTATGAATTTTATATTAATGATCCCCTGTTTTTCTTTCTTTTCTTCTGGGTAAAGGTTCAGGTACTACATTTCTTTTTTCAAATAAATATATAAACTAAATATTAAGATTCTCCTTCTGTGTACCTCCTGCCATGCTACTATATCACTGAAAACTTCTGCCTTTGTGTTCCCTAAGGCATTTCCATCACTTTCAGGTGACTCCCTCACATGTGTTTTTTTCCTGAATAGCCTCATCTTGTTCATACTTTCACTGCTACCCAATTCCCTTCTGTCTCATACTCATTACACATTTGACAGCCTGTCCCTGAACCTGTCTGCTCCCTGTTCACTGAATTTATCATGTAATGTAGACTCTCTAGACAGGGACCTCTTCTAAATTATGCACATTTAAGACAGGAATCTTAAGTGTAACACACACACACACACACACATACACATTAAATCACTGAAATATCTGCACAAGTCTTGAACTCAGAGAATGAGGTGCTCTCCAGAGTTATCCTTGGTACTGAAAACCTACAATTCTGCCCACATAGTAATAATTGTTAACTCATCTTAGATTTAAAACATCTGTAATGCCTTCAACCAGTAAAGCAAACATGTTTGAACAACTGTGGACATACACATATGGCATAATTGTTGACACCAGCGGTAGCCAGAAGCAAATATTAAAGAATCAAAATCTTAGCCCAAATGAGGTTTATGTATGTTTATATTTTCACAGTCAGGGATTACAAAAATGCAAGTACACAAAGTTAATAAGAAGCTAGTGAATCCAATTTTTCCATGAAAAAATCCTTTTTGTCCCTGAAGAGGTGACTGAACTTTCCCCATCAGAATTTGAATTAAAAGAATGCTACAAAATTTACATAGCCAGGTATGTCTCCTGCCAGTTTTTGCTCATATGCTGAGAATTTCCACAGTAGAGAGCAGGTTCTCTGTGGCTTTTGGAGATTATTTCTGAATGATTTTAAAAGCCACAGGACTCTTAACAGATGGACTCTTTAAGTAAATCACAGTTGTAGCCATATGTAAATAAAACTATGTTACTGCTTGCACCCTGGTGAGAAGATAAAGGACTGTTTCTTCTTAAATATGTATGAAGTGGCTCAGTTCATCTAGGAAGAGTAGTAACTGCCCAACAGCAACCGCCATCAACATACTTTTTTCAGAAGCTAGAAGTAAAGTGTCAGGAGTAACAATGTTATTCATTATGCATTGATAATTTGAATAATGAGGGTTAGCTGTTACCCCAAATGGTGGGTGACTCAGAGGTCCACCCCTGATGCCAGTGCCTCCATGAAACAGTGGGGAATTATTAGCTCAAAGGGGAGGCCTGAAAGAGAGGGGGTAACCTTACAGGACCTTTTACACCTATGTATATTGTTACTAATGCAGGGACACCAGTTGGAGATTGAAGCATGTTTTATTGGGGAATAGCAGTCTCATAACTGCACAAGGCTAACTGAAGGAAAAATTGGGCAAGAAGTTAGGGTGAAGTGGGTGATATTTACCTATCTCGAAAAAAAGAGATGAAGCAATGTGGCTCAGACTAAGGGTCCATGGGTAGTACAAGAATGGTAACTGGAGCACCAGAGTGGCAGCCTATGTCTAGAGCACTACAAGTTATCTGGCTCAGAGCAAGGTTTTAAATACCCTGTTTCCATTCTGAGAAAGAAGGTGTTAATGGCTTCCTGGTAGAGTAGATAATGGGGTCCAGAACGGGCTAATGTCTTTCGCATTAGATGACAAAGCACTGATGGGAATCGTGATAGCTCCAAAATGGCTGGGCAGGTGAGAAAACAAAGGAGAATTTCAGTGGGAAGAGGAAGTGGTTTGAAGACAATCAGTTGCTCAGTTGGGACAGTTTCAGGTACTGTTGTTTCTAAAGGTTGAGTCATTGAAGGGACATTTGCAAGCTCATTAACCCTGGAGCTTTTTTGACTATGACCTGGCCATGCCCTAAGGTCCCATCTGACCTACTGTGTTCAGCCAATCCTCTTAGACAGCACAGCTTCTCAGCCATGTCAGTGTATAATTTATATTTCAGGCCCATTAAATTATATTTGCCAATTATATCATATCATGGAGTGGGAGTGTACAGCATGGTAACAAAGCATTATCACCTTTTTGCACTTCCACCTTCAACACTGACACATGCTGCAACTCTTCTTTTCAGGAGAGCTGTAGCCAGTCACTACAACTCCTTCCCCCAAGACCAACTATCTCTTCTCTTTTTTCAACCCAAAGCCACATGAGATTCTCATCTGCTCTTGACATTTAAACTAGACAATACAGGTGTTTGAGTGAATGTGTGAGAGCTTATACTGAAAGAAAGAAGATGGTACACACATGTAGGGCTGGCAGAGATTTCATTTGGTTTGCTTTTTGATAAAAACTTCCCCAAAATTCATATATTTCTTCATAAGAAAAAAGCTTGACAGAAAGAACTGCTTTTAAACAATGTGAGAGAAAGAATGTGTGTAAAAAAAAAAAAAAGGATGTGGAAGAAAGTAAAACTGACTGCTTCATTTCTTTAGGCAGAGTGTTTGGACTGTTTAAAAGTCTGGCTTTGAATTCCAGAAAAGAAAAGGAAAAAGTAATATAAGAAGCAATCTTCTCCCCTCCTCCTCCTCCATATTCAGAACTTGGTGTTTTACAAGGTACGCCAGCAGTGACTAATTTATGACTCCAGTATTTACAATATTGTTCTTTTACACCATACAGTCAGTGTTATTTATCAAAGATATTTCCCCCTACAGATAACATTTTGTCCAAGACCAATGGAAACTGCAGTTCAGTGAATTCTGTGCAAGTTCAATAAACCTGTCAATTTTCACTCTAGTCTGAATGTTTCTGTACTATAATCTACTGCTTCTTGAACTCAAACAAAGAAATGCTCTACTTTGCTGCTGTTCCTCAGTGTGGCACGTGTGAGCGTATCACCGGAAGACATTCCAATTACATAGAATTATTATTCTATACAACTATCCATGTCTACTCAGCATCATTAGATTTAAATCAAAATCTGTGTTCTCTTGCTCCATTCTTAGAACATGGCAAATGTCATCTCATACTCTGTGTCACTGATTTGTATGAACAGACTCTCAAATCTAAAATACTATATATTTCTATTGCAGTAAATGTCTTTGCAATTCCCAATGCTTTCAATGTACAGTTATTTTAAAAACATCGGGGAAAATTGTGGGTTTTTTTCCATCTTGCTTAAGAATGTCAGGTTTATGTAGGGGACCAAATGTTGCAGTATGGAATGCCCCTATTTAGGATGCCAGCCAGCCAGCCATGTCCTTTTCCAGGATACTCCATTTTCCTTCTTCATCCCACCCCATCTTCTCTCCCTTCCAACAAACAATCAACTTTTGATGTCCACTGAGTATGCTTCACTTTCTCCTTCTCCTTTGGCAGCAGTGGTGGTGTAGTGCCTAACATACCCTTGCTATCTTCCAAGCCTGCTGCATTGATCTTATGGATTGATCTCGTATGGTGTTTTAAGTGTAAACACCACAGATAGAATTTAAGTGTAAATACCACAAGTAAAGTTGAGGGACAATTAATTTAGTCTGCATGTTTCAACGAAAAAACATCATTCACGCTTCATAGACGGATATGAAGATTGGAACACAGCCATGGTTCATACTGCACATTTTTCAAAACTTTGCAAAGCTGTATCTGGGATCATGTATGTTTGAGGAAGTCATATGCAAGAATACATATATGAAGGAATATAGCAAGATTTTGCTTTTTTGTTTAACTAGAACAAAATCAACTTATACATAAACTGGAACAAATGGATTTGTGAAACTAATAAACACCAAAATCCAGCCCTAGCTGCAGGAATGCTATGAATGCGCAGAGTGAAATGTTATGCTTGCCACATGAAGCCCTATGATGGGTAATTACTTTGTACTGATGTTCACATGGGGGCAGTAACATTTAAGTCAGTCCTAACTGATTGGCTTATAAAATTGAGAATGTGCATTTAATTGGATCTCCAATTTAATATAATTCTCAATTAAGCCCTTCCCTATATGGGGACCATAAACCAATAAAGTAAAATCTCATTAAAAAATATTTTGCCAGGCACTTTATTCAAATTAAATAAAAAGAAAGAAATTAGTTTGGAAAGATCCCAACTATTTATATTTACACCAGGTTATATTGCTGTCACAGATTGTGCAGACAGAAAAAAAAAAACCCTAACTATCCTGGCTAAGCCATTTGGGATTTACTCCCAGGTAAATGTGCACAGGATTATAGTGTAAGAATCTTTAGAAGGCTGGACTCTTGAGCAGCTTCAAGAATTTGATGTTTGCATAAAATAATGTGATTGGCATTTTTTAGACTGGTATGTGGAATGAATGTTATGACATTGTTCTTAATCTTCACTTTTTAAAAACATCTATGACATTGTACATGTTGTAAGATATCTTCTTATCCCATGACAATATCAGCACATTGTGGGATACACACACACACACGAACTCATATCAAGAGGAATGTGTATACAGAATGAAATGCTGTACGATGCTTACATTGTGACTTTAGTTCTGTGTGGATTCCGTAAGACAACATAACCCTTGAGAACTAAAACAAAATATTCTAGCACAAGAGGGTCAAAATAAACATATAAAAATGAATTTTGAAAGAAAAGACAATGGAACTCATACTAAAACAAATATTTCTGAGAGGAATTAAAAAAAAAAAAGCTTCACATTAACAAAGAAATGGAATTGGACTAGGGTAAAAACACATGAAATTTTTTTGCAGCCTGGAAAAAGGCAGACTTGTCCATCCCTTATAGTGTCGAAGCTAGACAGAGAGAAGGCATATATCTGCAGAGAAGTTCCACTTAATTAAACAGCACAATATTTAATAAAATTTTAGCTGGGGGAAAGTGGTGAGCTGCTGTATTGTTCTTCCTCCAGTACCTTTCACTTAATCCAGCATTACCTGCAACTACAGTTTCCCCAAAAATCTAGAGCTAACCTATCAGTTTCATTCTAACAAAACCTGTTGACAAGAAGAATGAGGACAAATATGTCAGGGCTCCAGAAAATAAATGGGTACCTTTTCTACCATCTGCTACCCATCAGCCAGCCAATGGAGGGACAACGCACACCTGCAGGCAAAGGAACTGAAATGCTGCTGAGACAAGAAATTTTAGCATCTTGGGCCAAAAGCCACAGAAACAAATACACTGAACAGAAATTAAAAGAAGAATGCTGTGTTTTCACGGCTCCCTCCTTCTCTAACATAAGAATGCGGATACTCTTATGAATGGTCTTGTTGCTTGTCTTTCATTCAACTTTTAGCTGATCTTTAGGTTGTGTGAGAATGGGGGAGGGGGAAAAGATGTCTGTCTGTCTATCTATCTATTTTTCTGTCTTTTCCACAGTTTACTGGCTTACAGGTTAAAAAAAAAAAGATAGAATTGAACAATTTGTGGTGCATACTTACAATAGTTTGGAATACATATAACACTTATGATCAAAGTCCAGCGACACCCATTAAGAGACCATTCTGCCATACCCAGTTAAAGGCAGAAGACATATTTAAATAAAAAGGTCTTTTCCTGCTGGCAAAAAGAGATCACAGTGGGGAGCAACCATGTCTCCCATGGGAAGCTGTTTTACAGCCACCAAGAATGGTCTCTCCTGTGCCCACCTAATGATACATGCGATGGTGGTGGGACAGAGACAAAACTTTCTTAAGCTTCTCAGAGATAAATATTATATGTAACTTTTTCAGAATGAAGTTCTCCAGTTGTTGCCAGGCTGCAACCAGCTTGTTGCTGTCATGTGTCTTCAAGTTGTTTCTGACTTATGGCAACATTCACAGGGTTTTCTGGGGCTGAGAATGTATGACGCACCCAAGTCACCCAGTGGGTTTCCACTGCTGAAAAGAAAACTGAACCCTGGCCTCCAGGATCATAGTTCAGTGCCAGCTAGGATAGCCAATTTTGAGGGACTTGAGAAGTTGAAGCCCAGCAAGTCCCACCCCCTCCATTTGTAGTCTCTATGAAATCATATGTGAAATTTAGGGGAAATTAAAGATACTTCCAAATTGATGGCACACATGCCATTAAAACAAGAGGAAGATGGTTCATGTATTTCTGTACATGTTCTATAAAACAGTATCTGCGGGAAGATCATTTCTATACAATGTGAAGCAGGCCTAAGCAGAGACAGGGACTACTGCATTTGATGCTTGGCTTACTGCAAGATTTACATCTTAGTTAAACAGGTGAACCTCTTTGTCTTTTCCTTTTGCCTTGACAGAGGTGGGCGACCAAAGCAGTTAAAAAAATAAAAGCACATTACTAGGTGTTCAAAAATGATATGAAGTTTGAGGCGTCATGGTCTCTACCTTGCACAGCAAAGATCATTTTGGTTTTGTCTGAGTACAGGTAATGTCTCTAAAGCATGTTTTAAATTCTGCACAGTGGGATGTTATCAATGATTTATCAGGCAGGAATGCTTTGGCAAGGGAAAGGGAAGAGCACAAGATTGTTTTTTTAGTCTCTGAACAGGAATGCGGCTACATCAACTTTTCTATAAAACTTTTTGACTTCAAGTAGAGAACAAATCACTATTTTTTCTTTGTTGTTGTTTTGGGGGTGTGGAGAAGTACAAGCAGCACACCACCAGAAAGAACATCCTTATCACTCTAGATAACGCACCAGTGATCAAATGACTGATTGCATGTCGGCCACATCATATTGGCTAGGGGGAAATTCAATTTTAGTAGCACTCCGCAGCTCATGAAACCCTAATAGCCTTTTAAAACCCTTATAAAACTACCCAAATGAAAGCTGTGTTATGGCTGACTAATACAAAAGTCAGCCCACTGAATTACGACTAGAGGCATTGCTTTCAAGGGAGTAGAGATAGGGTGAGCAACATATTTCCTTAGTATATTGCAGATGTTTTTTTTTCTACGTGTATCAGTCATACAGAAGGAAATAAGCCCTTTGAGGAGCTAAGTGAATTTAAACAGACCAATGAGCAAATTTTCTTGTGATATATGGCCCATGAGTTAAGTTCCATTGAACATAAATTATGAAACATACACATGCAAACACTGCACGGGTGTCATAGGTACAATACCTACAGTGTTTGTCCAGAAAGGGTTAGGTTCAAGTTTTCACCCAGACATGAAACTTATGGGGCCACCATGAGTTTTCAGAATAAACTACTTCACTGAACAAATGAAAATAAAATGGGACACCCCTTCTATGTTTCCTTAAGTTACCAGCTTCATCAAAAGTTTGCATAGAGAAGAAGGACCACTAAGGTCACTCATCATTTTTGACACATTTTATATAAAGCCCCCGAATGTCATCAAAGGCTACCAGAGCTATACAAAATGCTGATGGACACTTTGTACGGCAGAATTACCCTTTCTAGGGTGCTTTGGGAGTTAGAACTATCAAGACTTCTAACTGATACGCAGTGGAGGAGAATACGGACCTCTCCACACAACAAATCAACATCAGCCCAATATTGAGAGACCATGCTGAAAGAAATGCACAGATGGTGTTTCTGTCCAGTTAAATACAATGAGAAAAATAAGAAGACTTCCCTGAGATGCTGAAGATGATGCGGGAAATGAGCACCATGTTCCACGTGTGGTTTTATTTCCCCAAAATTGCCTGTTTCAGGATACACCTAGTCAGTGTAAGCTAGTGGTCTGAGTGCTAGACTAGGTCTCTGAAGACCAGGCTTTGATTCCCTGCTCAGGCATGGGCAGTTTCTGCACTAGACTGTTACAGTGCTATTATTCCACTTTCAACATCCTATGGAATCCTGGGGTTCGCAGTTTAGGGAGGAGTAATGTTTTCATATATATGGACTCATCTATTCAGCGCCCACAGAACTCACTGACAAGATTTTAGAGGAATCCATTGTGAATTCTGGCCTAGAAAGGCAACAATTATGTAAGTTCCACTCTCCCATTCTCAGAGGGAGACAAAACTACCTTGCTAAGATAAACATCTTGCCAAGAAAGCCCCATGATAGGTGTTCCTTAGGGTAAATTGGAAATAACTTGAAGGCACACAACAACAAAATCCATTATCTGACTAAACGGTTGACTACTCTGAGGCTCTGTTGTTACTCTTTACATATGAGAGTGGTAATGTGAAGATCTAAAGATCTAAAAGCACTGAAAATGTCTAGAAAATGGAAAGACCTAAAAGACTTAAGCATTTGAGGGTGGATGCACACTGTATCCAAACTGAACTATTACAGAAACCGATTTTTTAAAAGTCAAAATTATTATGTGATCATATAAAAATGGATTCATTTGGGGGAAAAAAAACCCTGATGATCTCGTAATGTTTTCATGTATATGGACTCATCTATTCAGCACCCACAGAACTCACTGCCAAGATTTTAGAGGAATCCATTCTGAATTCTGGCTTAGAAAGGCAACAATTATGATCATCAACCCTAAGCAATTTCTGATTTCAAGTGTTCTGTTCTGAGTTACTGTTGTCAGTCCCCCCTGCCTTGTCTTCTTGTTTGAATTAGGTCCTTACATGTCAACATTTCATAATAGTTAACTGAAAACTTTAAAAAAAAATAAAAATACATTTTTTAAAAATAAAAACAACCCTTCTATGGTTCCATAATGGAATAGTTATGAGATATATTCTCATGATTTTAGATCTGATAAGGCATACTGGCCAAGAGAATAAATGATTTGTTATTACTGTTCACTCATTTCAAGCCTTATACTTTCATAGTAAAGTCCTGTTTCCATGCTCATTAAAGAGGAAAGCCTCATTTGAAACATGAAAGAACCTTGATAGTAGTTCTCCATGCATTCATTTTTCACTTGACTGTGGGTTTCTGAGGGCAAAATAGCTTATAAAGCCCAAGAATCAAATCACATGACATATTTGCTATATTCAGATACTGAATCTGTGTTGCACAAACACCAATGATCCATTAACTAACTTTCAAACATCAAGGAATTTATTACAGACACTTTCCCCAGTAAGCCCTATTATTGCTTCCAAGTGCTGGATTCTGTGTGATGTATATTGGATGACACATGTTATCATCCCTTAACAACCAAGGGCGATAGTAATTAACAAGTTCCAATGCAAATAATATAGTTACATGTACAGATAAGTTTGCTTCTATTATTAACAAACTGTAGTGCTCAGCATTGCTCAGGAGAATCATCAACCGCATGTGCCACATTCATTCTGTGAATGAAAGGAGGACTGTAGCATCACAGCCTATATACTGTGAAACCATCCGACTCACTCCCTCCAAATTTGGTGAAAATCCACCCAACCATTTGTGTATGATGCAGTGACAAACAGAAACTTGATTTTATATATACACCTTGGGCAAACTGAGGCAATGTGAGACAGTGTTTGAGTGCTGGACTAGGACTCCAAGAAATTAGAGTTCAAATTCCCATTCAGTAAAGGAAACCCATGGGTGACCTTGAGCAAGTCACATCCTCTCAGTCTTTAGAGGAAGGCAATGGCAATAAATCTTCCCAAGAAAACCCTGTGATAGGGTTGACGTAAGTCAGAATTAACTTGAAGGCACATAATAAATTAGAGATTTTTTTAAAAAATGTAATTTTTTTGATTCAGTTCATCATAGTATTCAAAGACATAGCTGCATTTGTCTGCAATAGCATTTAAAGGGATCTTGCAGCACCTCTGAGATGGAGACAGATGTTTCATGCATCTAATGAAGCAGACACAGCCAATGAAAGCTTACACTACAAAAAGATGCCATGAGATCCTTTTGCATCATTTCATCACAGTCCTTGAAATAATGTGCCACACCACTTTTTATAAATGAAAAAGATAATTGGATTGCCCAATACACCCTCCCAAAGTGAATTTCATGTGTACCATATATCGTAGGTCTAAGTCGAACTATCCTAAACACATCCTCCAAATTTGGTGAAAATTTACCCTGCTGTTTTTAGACAGTTGGGTAAGAACCAAACAGTCAGATGGACAGTTATTTTTATTTTCACAGACAATATTTCTCTGTCTCTCTCTCTCTTTCTTTCTGTTTTAACCTCAGAGCACTCTACTGTGGCAATAATCCAAGGAGCGGATGTGAAATGGCTTCTGCAGTTCCAGCAAGACTTCATATCAGTGTGGTAGAGCAACTTCTTCTGAAACTCAGGCTGTCAGTAACATTTTCCAATATGACAGAAGTACATCACAATGGAGGGCCACAATTATTTGGGAAAAGGTATCAAAATCACACTAGTTATAGATCAGTCCTTGGAGTAGCAGCAAGCAATAAAGTAGGTCATTAGTGGGCATCTGCTTAATGCAGGTATGAAGGTATGTCCTTACTTACAACTATCAGAAGGTTGTACCATAAGTAGAGATTACCTCAGTAAAGATGGCTGCTGACTGGTCATTAGTCCCTGACAGAGCTTGGAAAATGTGATTAGTTAGTTGGTTAGTAAAACCTCCAGTCAACAGGGCCAGTGGCTAAGCTGGCTGGAGTGTGATGGGAGTCCAAAAAGTAACTTTCCCAAACGCTAAAATGTGTTAAGATCTGATGAGGTGCTATCTAGTCAGCAATCATTCACTTGCCCATTGCTGACTGGTCCATCTTCTTTCTAAACTAGAGGAGTCCTTTCCATTTCAATATTTCGGGAGCACTTTTGCCCACGTGCAACAGTAAATGCAAATAGGTCAGAAGGTGCCAATCGGTTGTTCAAGTTTCTTTGTATCAACTTAAGAAATTACAGCTGGGGGAACTTCATATAAATTGGTTAACCAAACCTTTCTTTCTAGTGAAAATGTCAGTGAAAATCATTAACATCCAGCAAAAACAGAAGAACAGCCCTACAGTGTTGTGAGAAATAAATAAAAGGTGGGAGAGGTTATCATCGAGATCTGCTGGGTGAAGAAAGCAATGGTCTGACCTAGGAGAAATAGAGAGTAAAAGCCCAATTTCACTGTTTCCTTTGTTATTAAACAACCTTAACATTGGAATCACAGGTGCTTCTAAAATTAATTTCACATTTAACAGTACAGATACCTAGAGACAGATTTAAGTCCTTAATATCACAAATAGATAAAGTACATCCATCCATCCATCCATCCATCCATCCATCCATCCATCCATCTGTTTATCTATCTATCCGAAAAGAAAGCATAGTTTATTTCGACATGCAGGAATTCAACACACAAGAAAATGATAAATATAAAATACAGTTCTGAAAACAAAAAAGAATCCACATCTCACTGAAGGCACTGGTAAAATCCCATTTGATTTTAATAGTTCTGGGTTGAAACATTTGTGGTCGCCAATATAAAGTTTTTTATTTTTATATTCTGAGCAAAACTCTTTCAGTCTGGTGGAAGAGAGCCCTCGTGTGGAATTCTTTTTGAATGGCACTATCACACACAGACATGCACATGCATACAAGACATTGAAATAAATACCTACTCACCATCACATACAAGAAGGTCAAAATAAATTTCACTTAAGAGAAAAAGGCAGGGAGAGAGAAACAGAGAGGAAAACAACAACACAGGAAAACACAGCATAGCATCTTAGCAATTGATCAGTGCAGAAGCAATCATTATAACCTATCTTGTTGACATGTTTGGGGAAGTTGTCACGGCTTGTCAACTAAGATATCCCCTCATGCATGTTAGGGATGTAAACCTTTGACTATTTCTTCATCACATGCAAGGCTGAGCAATTTCTTAAATTTTCTCCTTTTGAGATGTGTCAGGAAACCCATTTTTTTGTCCCAGAAATGAATAACAGCGAACATTCCTTTTAACTCTAACACATGCACAACCACAACTTAAACTATGTTTAACCTGCTACCAACAAATGACCTGTTCTATCCTGTGGACAAAGTAATTGTGAGATAGGCACTTGTTATAATGGGGTTTCAATCTAATACAACCTGACAGGAATCCATTGGGTGAAGGGCCAAATATGTTGCTGTTGTTACTGTGTGCCTTCAAGTTGTTTCTGATTCTGGACAATCCTAACATGAACCCATTATGGGGTTTTTGGCAAGATATGTTCAGAGCAGGTTAGCCATTCCCTTCCTGTGAGGCTGAGAGAGTATGATTTCCCCAAGGTTACCCAGTGGTTTTCCATGGCTGAGTGGGGATTTGAGCCGTAGTCTTCATAATCCTAGCCCTATGCTCAAACCACTATAACACACTGACTCTTTAAGGGCAACGCATTTTAAATAAATGAATTGTAAGAAAATTGGGTGTATAAAAAATTTTATTTGTCACTTCTACAAGGTTCCCAGTCATAAAGAAAACATTCAGCTCTACCTACATTAAAATAAATTGGAAAACTGTAACTATATAACCTACCCAGTTTGAGGAATTTAGTCACAAAGTGAACAAGACGTTTGTTGTTTCTCTGTGGCCTAAATTTCATAAGTAGTCTATGGTTCTATCTTTCCTAGTTGGGACTAACAATTATATTTAAGCTTAAGGCTTGAACAAGTGATGGATATTTGGATTCTTACATCATGCCCAGATTCCTCTGAAGTTGTTAATAACATTCATAAATGACATCAAGAGGAAGCATGTGATAATGACTTTGCACAGCCTCTTCTCTCAGTTGGTTCTTCCAAACAATGAATTATCATTGACTTCCACTCCTTGAATCATTACAGCTACAAAGGTTGGCATAATACCTCCAGAAAAGTAAGCACTGAATAAAACATGAGTCTCCCCAGTTCTACTCCAGCATACCACTAAACTTCCAGCACAACTCCTGCAGTATCCTACACTTTCCTTCGGGAGTTTTAACTTTTCCTGTAGCCAAACCCTATGAATATAAACATGGGTGAGCCCTTTAGCTGTAAGAGCAGGTTGATAGAGGAACACCTCTCCTATAGATGCTGTCAGTCCTTCACATTCACTAGGGCTAGTGGCACAGGACCCTCACAAAAGTGGAAAAATCATAAATAGCAAAATGTGTGTGTGTGTGTGTGTGTGTGTGTGTGTGTAGATGGGGACCAAGGCATGGTGGGAAGAATGGTTACCCAGGGTCAAAACCAGTTCAGGGAAAGGAAAGGAAAGGAAAAGGTGTGGGTCAACATGGTAACCCTACACTTCCTCTCTCTTGCCCATCTCCTCCGTTGGTGTGGTGGTGGGGGGACTGCAAGAGAATTTGTGGTGCTGAGAAATAGGGATGAGAGCCATCCTTAGCTAGCCAAGCAGCTGCTGGTGGAAGAGAAGTAGGACAGTGTTTTAGTGTTTTGTGTTGTTTTTAAAAGGCTGCATGGCCTGATCAGAGCAACTGAGAGAGAAGGGTTCCACCACAAAGGAAGAGTCAGGCAGGGGTTGGAGAACATCACAAATAATTAAATCCATAAAAGTTAAACTGACGAGTGTGGAGGGCCAACAGTACACATTGATGACTTTTTAAAAGCAAAGATAATATTTCATTGTGGTACCATGACAAGAGGATTTTCTTGAACATTCATGTTGGTCATGGCACAATGATACCATGCACACCTTGTATAGATAGATTTTCTTTGTCTCTGTTCCCATAGTTTAAAAGGTGCACAAAATCTCAGTATCAAATTCCCTGCAAAACTGTAGTCACACAAATGAATTTCCTCCAAGGATAAATGCAAATTAGAACTACATCATTGGTTTAGGTCCTAGATTTATGTACAGTTACACAGTTATCTCATTTATTTCATTCAGCAACATCAAAATGTTACACAAGAGCAATGTTGTTTGAAGGAAAAGAAAATGATCACAACATAAAGATACACATCCATCAAAACAGTAGTTTCTACTTTCTCCTCAAACATTCAGTTAAGTGCTAATTTAGATGTGCATTCAACCTAGCGTCTCATCATCACCATATGGCTTGCATCTAAATGTGTCAACTGCCGCCACTCCATTGAAAAGCACTGTACTGGCAAGTACATCAAGCATGAAAGTGCTGGGACAATTTTGATTATAGTGTAAGCCAACATGCCGGCCCTGAATGGGACCTTATCTGCACAGGAATGTACACCTGTGGGGCTTATTGGAAGGAAATGATCAAACAGGAAAAGCACAAGTTGGGCTAGACCACAACTCTGAAAAACCTGCATTAGATGTTTTACACATACAAACTGGTACTAGATATTATAGCCATAGCAAGACAATTGTCCCTGTCTAAACGCAAGCACAGTCTAAGATGGTTCAAACAACCAAAAATTGCCTAAGGCTGGTCTCCACATAGCTATCTAGGTAAATATTTTCACATAATAAGGTACAGTTGACATCAATACTATTTCCTTATATTCATAAACACTTCCTTCTGACTGAGGTTTGACATTTGATCTTCTGTTCCCTAAAAGATTTGTCAGTTCTTTTCTCAGCAGAGAAAGGGGATTTTCAGATGGATGCAGTAGTAGATCACAGAAAAACACAAAGTCTCTTTTCTGCATGCAGTGCAACATTGGCTTTTAAACCTTCAAATTCTGCCTCTCCAGAGGTTTGATACTCACAGTATAAATAGATGTAGTTCTGATAGTTAACTCTTCCAGAATGAAACAGTAGTCCGCACAATAACCAGGCAACAAGAACAGTCTCAGTATAAACAGATTCCCTGTTTTCCTACGAGTGCAACTAATTTCAAGCTCTAAAATAACAGCACTGTTTGCAAAATCTCCAGGTAATAGCAAAAAGGTGCAGAGTCATCTAAGAACCACTATTGCACTGTAAGAAATGATCAAAAAAAGGCAAGAGTTTCCTTGTAGTATTGCCTAGCAGTGATGCTTGCAACCAGAATAAAATAACTTTGGAAAGGTAACTTTTACTTACAGGAGTGCTGCCATCTGAAAAGGTGTTCATGCTGATAGAACTGCTCATTTTGTCAGATGATAGGGATGGTGGTGACGGACTGCGCTTCTCCAATTGGTCTTGGTTCTGTATATCTTGACGCTGTAGATATTCACGCCATGCTCTCTGAATGCTACATTAAATTTGAAATATGGGTGGTTACAGACATACCTTATACATTCACACAAAACTAAAATATTTCTCTCCAAGGAGGCCTGATGGAAGGCAATCTTGTAGAGCTGGAATGAGACTGTGCACAACGTTCGAATCTAAATGTTCAAATCTCTCTTTTGAAATGACAGAAACTTCATGAGAAAGTACTCAAAAACATAGGGCACAATCTAGTCCAAATCTTGGTGACCCCTTCCAAATGGCAGGATTAAATATATGAGTCTGAATTTGGCCTATAATTTTATTCTTAATTTCATTTTCAAAGGAAGCAAAAAATAATTTAGACAATTTTCTCGTTGCGGTGAGCAAGCCTTCAAGAACTGTGCAGTTTCTCACAGCTCAGAACTGATTCTGCATGAAACTCACATGATTTTGTGGGTTCTTTTCTTCAGAAAACAACATAAAAACTCCACCTGTGAATTTTGCATCAACGAACTGCAAAGTTTCTCACCAGTCTGGGAGTCTTCTTGTTATACCTTCCTGACACTCAAGAAACATGTTTCTCAATTATTTTTAAATATTTACTAGTAGTCCATCCGTAGCCTGAATCCTGTTGTTGGACCCAGCAAAAGCAGACCCCTTGTATCAGTGGCTCACCATTTCAACATGTAGTGATTCTGCAATAGTTGGGACTACTGGCAGAATTCAAACTATGATGTTTAAACCTGCAGTTCTGTACTGATTCAAATGAAAGTAAATCTCAATTAACTTGTTGGAACTTATTTTTGAGGGAACATATACAGTATTGTTGTTTATTTTTTGTTAATGATAGTTTAAAATACAGATTAAACCTTCATTATCTGAAATTCTCGGGAGTAGAAGTGTTCTGTATTTTGGATTTTTTCAGATTTTGGAATACAGTTCCTTTTTTGAATAGCCTTAGGGCCCATTCGTTCACTACTTATGTTGTGTATGAGATGCGAAGCCAGAGACAGACTGAGGATCTGTGAAATGGCAGGAATCCAAATGTATTGCTCCGTGTGAATCCATGCCTTCTGCCATTTCACAGATCTCCAGTCTCCCTTTTTGCTGACAGCCACTTGCTTCCTCTAAGGCAGTGACTTCGGTGCTCCTGTTTATTTGTCTCTCACTTCTACGAGCTCTGCAGCCACTGCTTCGAAGGCAAAAGCAAATGGATGGTGGCAAAAAGAGAAAGACGGAGGATTTGACAGACTAACAAGCAGGAGGACCACGGCTGCCGCCTCAAAGGCAGAAGCAGGCGGCTGGTGGAAAAAAGTTTCACATTTTAGTTTTGGGGTTTCAGATTTCCAGATGGGGGATGCTCAACCTGTAATAATGTTTAATTCTCTTTACAAATTCTGAATGAAATATAACAGACCTAATAACATTAGGAGAACTCTGGTAGATCAGCCTGAAAACCTATCTTCTGTAGCCAATCAGATGTCTATGGCATGGCCACAAGCAGGAAGTAAGAGCAACAGCACCTCCTATTCCTGTTCCCCAGCAATAGATAATAATCACAGATTCCCTTTGTTGCTGGAGGTAATACATAGCAATCATAGTAGTCTTATTAACCAAAAGATATTTGAGAATGCTGAGACCAGGAAATTAGAACAATAAAAATGGGAGTGTCAAATAAGAGCAAAAAGATTATGCTTGGAGACCTTTTCAAAATAGTTCAGCTCTATAGCCTTTATTCACACAACAAAAATCCTGCTTTTCTACACATAAGGCAGGATAACCTGTTCTGATTTAGATCAAGAAAAATTGATTGTAGTCTAATTCATTGCGTACGTGTAGATGCACATCTTGACTATCTACCATAGCAAATGTTTGAACTATCTTGTTACCCTTTTTTCAGAATTCTTGATATTCACAATCTCAAAAGAGGTTTTCAGATCATAGATATTTTAAAATCTCAGTTGCTCAGCTACTGTTCTCTACTTAACACCAGGTGGCAGTGTAGCATCAAATAAGATTTGGATTTTGTACAGACGTGTGGGAGGCAGTGTAATTAATACAGAAAATTTGCTTTTTAGATGAATGGGTAAGCCACCCTTCTCCATCAGAAGACTAAGGAAGCAAGTGGGGGGCCGGCAGTGAATGTCAGGGCTAAGATCCACTAACAAAACCAAGGATGTGCTTGAGCCTGGGCTGATGAAAGATTAATCAATATAAATCACTTCTATATATAAGAAGTTTTGTTTAAATGTTCTTTTATTCTAAACTATCAGAAGACTTATGGATGACTATGTGCTTCCTAATCTTTGTCATGGACTTCCTAGGAAGACAGAATGCAAATGATCCTGATTATTCTATTCTGACATAAAATATGCGCTCAGGGAAATACTTTTTGGACTACAGCTTCCAAAATCCCCAGGCAACATGGTCAATGGATAGGCTAGTTGAAGGATTTGGGGATTTACAATCCAAGGAAGTATAACCACTTATGCAATGACTTCAAGTCATAAAAAGGGATCTAATATTTCCATCTTATACCACTAATTCCCATGTGTCTATATGTGTGTGTGTCTTTAAGTTGCCTGCTGACTTATGGCAACCCCATGAATTCCACAGGGTTCTCTTAGGCCAGGAATACTCAGAGGTGGTTTTGCCAATTCCTTCATCTAGAATATAGCCTACAGCTCCTCATGTTCATTGGTGGTCTCCCGTTCAAATATGAAGCAGAGCTTCCAAGATCAGACAGGATGCAGCACCCCTTAAAATCATCCCGTATTATTTCATCTGCCATGCTAAGAGCCATGCGCTTGATTGTAATTTGAGATTTCATCTCCCATAAATATCTATTAATATTTTAATATTCTCTAAAACACTTGTACTCGAACTTTGTTGGTTGAAAGCTGCATTTGGTGGGAATGCTGCAGTCTTGAAAGGCTTCTAAGAAATCCATTAAACAAATAATTAAAAAAATAATCAGTAAGGAAGAATGCCTAGCAAAAAATCGTGCACCAAGCTTTTGGAGAGCTACATTGAGATCCAAATAACTCCCAGTGGCAGTAGAATTAGTAAACTCACATCTGTCCTTTCCTTCTAACTGTGGCCCTTTCCACACGTCGGGCGTGAATCGGGCAGAAACGGGACTCACCGGATTTTTTCTCCGTCTGATCGAGTCCGTCGGGACGAGGAGCAGTGTGAGCTCGTCTCTCCGCACTGCTCCGGCGTCCAAAATGGCGGCTTCCGATTGGTGGAGGCGCTCCACCAACCAGAGAAGCTCTCCAGCCTAAAGCCCGCCCCCGGCAGATCTGCAGGCACGCACTAGCGCGCACCTGCAAATCTGCACTGGAGCGCGGCGACGGAGCGACACGGAGTCGGGCATTCCGTGCTTTTGAAAAACCTCTTAAAAGAGGTTTTTAAAAAGCATGCTGCGTGACTAGTTCCAGTTGCTCCGGGGCAGACTGAGGTGCGGAACTACGAAAAGTAGTCCGACCCAGACCACTCCACGGTGCAGAAGACCTCTGTCGGAGGTCGCTCTGCGCCATTTTAATAGCCCGGTGCAGAAAGGGCCTCAGTATAGGAAGATGTCAGGGTCAAATCTGCAGCCCAAAGAAGCAGTAGCAGGAGAGGTACTAAATCATCTCCTGCAATTTACCTCCGTACTGTTTCTATTGCTCTCACATCCCTTGTAAGCTGCTGTTTTTTTCTTTGGGTAAACCACTAATCAGTATTCCCAAGCATCAGAGAAGCCAGAAATGAGAGGCAGGCAAGACAAAATATTTATTTATTTAGGATAGTTCTAACTTTCCTCCCAGCCAATAAGCGCTCTCAAGGCAATGGACAAATGAAAGCAATTCAAATAACACAAAGACAAAAACATTTTAAAACATGTAAAAATGCTTTCTAAAAACAGTCCTAAAATGCAGTTTTAAAATAGTTAAAATAGAGCAATGTCAAACTTTGAAGACCATGCGGAACAGTACTGTTTTGGCTGCCCCGCAGAACCTCTTAAGAGATGGAGACAGCTTTAGTACCTCGAGTAGAGAGTTCCACAATTGTGGTGGTGCCACAGATAAACCCTGTTACTTGTACAAGGCAACCTAACTTTGTGAGGTATTGAGACAAGGCCTCCTCTAAGTATCTCAAATTTTGGGCAGGCTCATATGGGAGGAGGCAGTCTTTCAGATAGTCTGGTTTCAAGTTGTTTAAGGTTTAATCCTTTGCTGATTCATATATGTGCTTTCCAGTTTTTGTTTTTGCTAGGGTTTAGGGAGAGCCAGTGTGGTATAAAGGTTTTAGCACTGGACTATGACTCTGGAGATCAGGGTTAAAATTTATGTGGTGACCTTGGGCAAGTCGTGCCCTCTCAACCTCAGAGGAAGGCAAAGCAAACCTCCTCTAAACAAACCTTGCCAAGAGAACCCGGTAATTGGTTTGCCTTCGGGTCAACCATAAGTCATAAATGACTTCAAGGCACACAACAAGAACAATAAAAAGAACGACAGGGTCAAAAACAGCATTTTGCATTGAGCTCAGAAGCAAATTGGAAGACAGTGCGGTTCTTGTAAGACCAATATTATATGGTCTCAAAAGATACACACCCAACACTAATCTGGTTCCTGCACTACGTATTAGCTGCAGTTTTTGAACACTCTTCATGAGCAGCCACACACAAAGCACTTACACTAGCCTGACTGGGACTTTTTGTTAGGGCTTCTCAACATTCAAAAAACATGTGTCCTCACCCTTTTTCAAATATTTTTGAATATTCCCCCTTTCCTACCATAAAAGTAATAAAAACATTAAATCAGGAAAATGAAGCTGCCAATCATTACACTTCAATTGTAATGCAACTTAGTTATGGCTTGGTTGTGATAAAAATGAATGAATTCCAATGAGCTGGAATTATATGAAATTATTTGAAACTAATTGCTTGCGAGCAAACACATCTACTCCTGTGCACATTGCATATCTAAATAGATGGGTCTTGAAACTGGTTTTCAGTGTGTTTACCTTTTGATATTTATTTATTTATTTATCCCTCCCCACCCCAGCAGACTTTAAATATAATTGTGAAACTACCTTCTGAGGCAGAATGATCTCACCTCCCACTCGTTCTCATTCTAGTACCACACTAGAAAGTCACTGTTGTGTCCTTCAAACTGCTTCCAATTTATGGCATCCTTAAGATGAACCTGCCACAGAGTTTTCTTGGCAAGATCTGTTTGGGGGGGGGTCATCTCCGCCTCCCTCTGAGGCTGAGAGAGTGTGACATGTCCAAGCTCACACAGTGAGTTTCCATGGCTGAGCAATGGTTTTAACCCTGGTCTCCAGAGTCATAGTACAACTTTCAAACCGTTACACCAAAGTGTAGGGAAGAAATTCCAGGCCAGCACTCATTATTACTCTCCTCAGTGACTGAACATTTTCCCTTGACACCTGTTTCCTAAACTTTCCGTCTCTCCAGTTACTTCTCTTGTTTTTTTATACTCTAAAGTATAACTACATGCAACTGTAAAAGGGTCTTTGTATCCCATGATCTAAACAGCACCTGTGGTGAAATAATTCAGATTAAGACCATGGCATGCAGAGACTGACCCTTTTCTCCCATTCAATTTATCCAAGAAAATCTGCTCCCTGTAGCTGTTCTTTGCTCTACATGCTTCTCCTCGCTGTTATTCACTAATAAAAGCTGAGAAAATTATCTGCAGGAATCTTCCCCCACTGAATTTTTTTTAATGTTTTTAAATGTTTTGTATGTTTTTAAATGGATATGTTTTTAAATTGATTTTAATTCTATTTATAGTTTTAATTATATTTATATTTCATTATATTTATTTATATATATATATATATATATATATATATATATATATATATAATTATATTTCAACTTTTGTGTATGTTAGCGATGTGGACTTTTATCTGTACTTGTTCTAACTTCATAAGCTGCCTTGGGCTGGGGAAAAGATTATAAATAAATAAACAAATATTGCTATCACTGGTTTCACAGTCTACCAGATGTTACAGCCTGAGTTTGGAGCATCAATAATTTGGATTTTATCCAAGAATCTACAAATTGGTGGGTATCGTCAGATAAGGTGGTACATTCTAAGCAGTGTTGCTTTTTGTAATTAGGATAGAGTGATCCTGTCTATGGAGACTTCACTCAGAGGTTTGGTCACCCCGTTTGCAACTGCTCCCAGAGCACCTATCACTACTGCAATTATAGTTGTCTTCTTTTCCCAGAGATGATAAATCTCAATTTGTAAGTCTCAATATTTCATAACCTTTTCCCTCTCTTTATCTACAGTTTTGCTGACCCCAGGGATTGAATCTACATCTATAATCCAAGCTCTCTTTTTCTCAGTCACAATTACATCTGGCATATTATGTTCTAATTGTTTGTCAGTTTTAAAGTCCCATAGGATATTTACATCACCATTTTCAACAACTTATCCAGGCTTATTTTCCTACTGGCTCTTTGTGAATGATACATTGTATTTTTGGCATATATTCCTTTGTATCCTTGCAGTCACTGTATCATGACATCATCATCATCATCATCATCATTATTATTATTATTATTGCAGCAAGATCATGCAGATAGAATATATCTGCATGATCTTGCTGCAATAACAACAACAACAACAATAACAATAATAAATCAAACTATCAGCTGGCATTAGAAAATGTGCTTCCTCAAGTGGTGAAAGACATCTTTCTTTTTTCCACACCTTGCATCTAATCTGCTTTTTGTGACTGATCATTGGACAGTAAACTCAGGCTTAATTGGACTAGTCTGGTTACAAGGAACCAATAACTCCCATGTTGTGTAACAACCTCACTGGTTACAATTCAAAGTGCTGGTTATGATTTTTAAAACCCTACACAGCTTCAGTCCAGACTATGTGAAAGACTCTATCTTCATCTATAAGCTTGTCTGATTAGATCTTGGGAAGCTTAGATTGCCCCCTGTCAGCTCTCCTTTCTATCATCAGGTAAAGACCTTTCTATGTAGGTAGCTTCTACTCTTAACTTACTGTGGCAGAAGTTTCTTTTAATGGGCATGCTGTGCTTTTATCCTTTTTACTAAATTTTTATGTGTTTTTAAACTGTATTAATTTAGAGTTTTAAACAGAATGGTTTATTGAATGGTTTTAAAACTCTGGTATAAAATAGATTTTAGCTTTAGTTTGTTTTAATTTATTGTAAGCTGCTTTGGGTGCTAGACTGTGAAAAAGGTGGCATATAAATATAACAAATAAATAAACACAATAATGTGCAAGCCTGGTACATGTTTCTGAATTAATTTCGTTGTTGAAGTAAAACACTTTGATTGTAGGGAATACACATTCCCTTTAAAACCTAGTTTGACCCCATGAGTTTGATGTATATCCTTCATTCCATGGTTGCTGTAAGCTGTTGTTGCTGTTGTTGTTGATTATGGTCATTTCTGCACTAGACTGTTACAGTGCTATTATTCCACTTTCAACATCCTATGGAATCCTGGGGTTTGCAGTTTAGGGAGGGGCCAGGTGGCCCCAGGATTCCATAGGATGTTGAAAGTGGAATAATAGCACTGTAACAGTCTAGTGCAGAAATGGCTTAAATCAATTTATATACTGCCTTTCTCCCAATAATGGTACTCAAAGCAGCTAACAACAGGGGTTTGTGTTGCCTGTTACCTGTTGACTTATAGCGACCCCATGAATATCATAGGGTTTTCTTAGGCAAAGAATCCTCAGAAGTGGTTTTACCAGTTCCTTCCTTTGAAATATAGCCTACAGCAGCTAGTATCAAAAATTATACAAAAATTGATAAAAGTATAAATATAAAAGTTAATTAAAACTCAACAATGTATACAGTTAAAACATTAAACATAAAAACATTGAAGTGTAGAAAAAGATTATACAAACTATAAAATTGCATAGCACATCATTCAAAGCTCTTCCCATTCAATTTTTAAAAATCTGATCGTACAAGAATGTTTTCAATTGCTTATCGAAGAAGAGCAAGGAAGGAGCCATCATGGCCTCCCTAGGGACGAAGTTCAAAGACCGGAAACAGCCACTGAGAAGGTCCTCTCCCTTGTTTCCACAAAATAAGTCTGAGAAGAAGGGCCTGTCCAAATGATCTCAGAGCTCTAATGGGCTCATAAAGGGAGATAAAATCCTTCAAATAGCCTGGACCCAACTGTATGTTGTTGTTTTATAACTTCTAGTTGTTTCCGGCTTCTAGCAACCCTAAGGCGACCCTATCTTGGCAAGGGTATTCTTGGCAAGATTTGTTCAAAGGATGTTTGCCTTTGTCTTCCTCTGAAGCTGAGAGAGTGTGACTTGCCCAAGGTTACCCAGAAAGCTTTCATCACCAAGCAGGGATTTGCCCTCTGGGTTTAACAAACAAAAAGAACACCTCATTGTTATTTTTATTTATTATAATTATGTATTATTATTTCTTATAATTATTTTTAACAACCATCCATTATTTAACCTGCTTTTGTTTGTTATTTTAAATGCTATACTAATCATGGATTCAAAGATGTGGATACTAATCATGGATTCAAAGATTCAGCATTATATCTACGCTGAACCAGGTCAGCAAAAATTTCTAAATCGTAGAAGCTGAAAGAATGATATGAATCCAAAAGGACTCCACAAGAAAATGTGGGGGAAAATGAGTCCAGTTCACTTCTAGTACACTGAATGTATTTCTGGATTCATAATCTTTCATTTTGGAATGTGATGCCTTTTGCCTGATGCCGGTTAGCGGCTTTTGGGATGCAGGCTGAAAACAAAATAGAAGCTGTAGGTCTGAGGTCTGCCCTCTCTTAACCTAAGACATACTGCATATGTGCCTTGCAAACCTTTCTACTAAGAAATCCTTCTACCACACCACCTCCTGTCTGGGTCTTGTTCATTACTGTGCCCTATCAGGAGATCTTTGCCCTTCAACTTCATTTCATTTAGCAGAGATGGGAGAAAGGTGCTGCACTCTGCATCTCTTCTGTGACTGTCACATGGACTTCTTTCTCCCACATTGATTTCCTGCAACTGCAGAATATTAAACCATTTCCTTGCAAACTAAAATCAAAAGAAAAATGGAAAGGAACGTAGCTAGAGAAATGGGTAGGAAATATCACATATTTATTTGACATAATACCCTAGGGCTTAGAAAAGTTCCTTTGGGGGGCAATAACTCCCCACACTCTCAACTGCTACTAGAATAACACCTGCCCATGCTGTAATGGATCTCTGAGAGATGTATTCTAAGTGTTATATAATCCAAGCCTTGTATTACACATAGGGTGGTCAGGTGGGATATGAGGCAGAGCTCATGTAGCTTTAATTCCAAAGAGATCACGCAACAAGAAAATTGTCGTGCCCTGCTTTCAGGACCTAGACCATGACTCAGAAACTGAAGCAGTGGAACCTGCTGAACAGTAGGAAACAGTACCATCCACCCCAGAGACAGAACAGGGAGCAGTGCCAGCTCCAGCAGAGAGCCCTGCTCCTTCTGGCACAGAAGATAACTCACCTACACCCACCTTTGCTGAGCATAAATACCAAAAGAAGAGCCTATGCAGATCTCAGTTAATTTATAACAGACAGCAGTTAATTGAGTGCCAGCTGCACTGATCTATGAACCTATAAAAGTTCAGCCATTCCCCTTCAGAACTTGTTGGTGATTAACTGGCCATTCCTCCTGCTGTGTCTCTGACTGCTGCCTTAGGATTGTATTGACTGTGCTTTGATTTATGAATATTGCTTGGGACTGTCATTATGGTTCATATTTGTTTTGAGTCTGTTTTCCTACTAGATTAAAATAAGGAATCGCTTTGTTGAAAGTACTGCTTGCTATATGCTGCTAATCCTTATCAGCTGCTCTTTGGCTGACTGCCCAGACTGAGAGTAGACAACAATCTACCATAAAACCCTTTCAAGCTGGACAATACTTGCCTCTCTTACCTTCTAAACTCCAACTTTTATCCACAGCCTTCCTTTCCCAATATGGCTTTTGCCTTGGCAGTGAAGCCTGGGGAAGGGGCATGGAGGCACCAGCAACAAGAGCAGAATTGGGCTCTCCTCCATGCTCTGTCTCTCCCATTCTCCACCTGGGAATCAAAAGCCATTTTCAGAGAGGACAGATGCAGCTGAAAGTTGGAGTTTGGAAGGCAAGAGAGCTTGATAGAATTTTACAGTACCATGTCTTACTCTCTGATTTCTTCAGAATTAAAATTACTGAAACCCCAGCCTGTATTTAACCTGGCAACCCTAATCAGACAGGAACAAAAGCAGAATTGCCATTGATTTTGTACACAGCAAGATGCCATAGTGTCTCCCCCATCCCCGCAGCTCTTAGAGAAGTCTACTTGCATATCACATATATTTTCTAAGGGCGGAGTCCAAAGATCTTCTACTGCCAATCGAATGAAACAAGGAGAAGAGGAGTTGTCCCTCTCTGCTGTAAACACTTCCCAGTGTACCCTTGCAGATTTTGTGTGGGCAGTGGGGGTTGTAGGGGAGACAGGAGATGGAAAAAGGCTTACTGACTTGGTGCAATCCATTCATTGGATTTTAGCCAAAGACCTCTTTGTTACTGGAAATGTAACAATGCTTAGCATTTAAGGAATTTAAGAAGTCTTGGAGAGAGATAGCAGCAGTAATAGGGTTAAGTAGTTTTTGACTCATGGTCTCCTCATCTCTTATCCACCTATCCTTACCTCTCTTGAGATGTAATCTAGTACTCCTAGGAATCTTTCTACCTCTTCTCTTCCTGCCCCCATATTCTCTCACTTCTACCAAAACTGAAACTAGCTTAGTTCAGAGTTATCTTAGAACCCTTAGCAATCTTTGCTATCTTTAATGAACTTCTTACAAAAAGGCAAAAAAGCATTAGTTTGTCTAGCTGCTTGTGCCTTTACTTCTTAATCAGAACTGCTAGCTGCTACACACATGCATTCTCCATCATTTGTACCATTTAAATCTTATCTAAAAAGAAGCATGAGAAGAAGGCACACAAAGATAGAAAACTGGTTTGAACTGTCCTTTTGGTCCTATCTAATATATATTGTCCCTTCTTTGGCAGCATAGTCAATGAGATTCTCAAACCATTTTGTTGTCTCTGGGCCAAGGGAGGCTCGGCACGCAGTAAAGTCATCATCTCATTATGCAACCTGGAACTCTTGTCCATACCTATGTTAGACCTAGAGTTATATTGATTATTTCCTGTTTTCTTCCAGAATTCTGCAAGCTGCATCAAAAATGGCATGTGAAATCTCCCTACACTGTGGGCTGCCTTCACTATGCATGGTAATTTTTAGTTTAGACAATTTAAATGAGGATCAAGATACTCTCCTTACCATCACACTGTGGCATTAATGTTAACCTTAAGCCTAAGAAACAAGAAATGGAGACATTTACAAATTCAAGCCATACAGATAAATAAATTATCTTTTTGAGCACAATGATACTTCTATATTTCTAAAGCAAACATAGAAGAGCAGGCTTTATATCACTTACACTTTCACTTTTGATTCCAAGGGCTGTAAATTAATGTGATATTTCTGAATATTATTTTCCACATCCATAGCAAGCTGGTGACTGTAAAAGAAAAAAAGGGGGGAAAAAAGCTAAAGTGGGGAAGCTTTCCATTAAAATCTATTTGAGCACAATATTTCCACAAGCACCATGAGCATCTATCAAAAGACAATGTAATCGAACTGCTTGCTCTCAAATGGGCCTTTTCCAAACTGATTTTTCCATGAACTATTGGCCCAGCCTCCTATTCCTGTTATCTTACTAGAACAAAGCTTCTTTATATATAACTGCAGTATTTGCATATTCATCTCCATCAGACCTTGCCATCACTTCACTTCTTCCCTCTGTTATTTCTCTGTATTGGTTTATAGATTATAAGACTCCTGGGGGAGGAATCTGTCTTCTCATGCTTTGCTTATGTGGTACTTTAAAAACATGTCTATCAAAGGTGTGAAAATGTATTGATTGATTGCATTAAAATAAGTTCATCTGAAATTGTATTAGAATTAGATGATGCTATCTCACCTTACCACTTAAAATCCATCCCCCCATGATTATTCAACCAAAATTTTAGTTGAGTTACCTGTTGCCTAAAGCAAATAAAGCTTGAAACTCCTAATAAAACCCATGCAAGCTTTCTTTTTTTTTAATTTAGAAATCAAAAGCTTTAGTACTTGTTACTCCACTGGAGAAACCGTATCCTGGGGTCTACAATTTTGATATTAAAATATGATTCAATGTTCCTGAGAGGTCACCGGATGGGCATATAGGCAGGCATGGTCAAAGATCAAAAACCAGGTCAGGCCAGTAAAATGCCCAGTCACGTAGCCCCAGGAGACCTCAAGATGTGTAAACCCCCAATAAACAAAGGGTTCTCAGCCCTGAGAAGCTGACTTGAGGGGATTAGCATGTCTGCCCCAAGTTAAACAAATATTCCATCTGGCGAGGACCAGAAGTCACACCACAAAACACAGCCAAAGATCCTGAGACTTTGGCAACACCTTGCAATCCCATTACACGAAGGAAATTACCATGGTGGAGCTTTGTTATCGCTCCCACACCCATTGTTCTCCCCGGGAAAGGTTTAGTCCTCCAGGTACTTTTTCCCCTACAAATAGTCCCAGTTTTTGAGTGGTTCTTTGGATCACTCCCAGTCATCCCAGCAGACTGTTTCTCCAACCATTGAGTGATCCCCTCAGCCCTCTCAATCCTGAGCCCCACTTCTCTGCTGCCTTCCTGGATCCAGGACTTCACGAAAAGGTGCAGTATTACCCCAACTGTACCCCTTCAATATTCCCCTATCCAGTTTCCTCTCTTTTGCTTCTTAATAGGTCTTGAGTGAGTGTGTGAGTGATTGTGCTGCTATGTGAGACTTTCATTCAATAAAATCATTTATTGGACATTTTTGTTTGGTTTTTGGCTCGGCCTGACCCCGTAAAAACTGGGTAAAAAGACCCCGCTAGGTTACCCTGCCTCTCGCATTGCTATTGTTTGTGCTCTGGCTAGCTTCCATTCCCCATCACGTGGAGCACATTGAGGTATCCCCCAAGGGACCCCAGAAATCAGGGTAACATACTTACTTTTCAAGTAAATATTTGCCATCACTAACTTGCCCCAAGGTATGCTGCAGTCTTTTGAGTTCTTCCTGCAGGGAGACAAAAAACAGCAGAAACCAACCTATTAGCTTTTTTAAATTAAATATTTGGCTTCAGGCTTCACTCATCAGGATGGGATAGCCCACCAGCTGGAGTGGTAGCTGCTGAATCCATTTTAAATACTGAACAAGATCTCTACTTGAGTGTAAATTATTATTTTTATTATTCATTCATTCATCCATTTACTATCCTGCCTTTTTCCTGGCATGGGACCCAAAGCGGCTAACAATAATTTAAAATAAATCTCAGTTATAATGTTATTTTACAAAAGTTTTTTAAAAAAACAATTAAACGAAGAATTCTATTTAAAAAAAACACATGGTTTAAACATTTATATTTAAAACATAACACATTTAAAACACAGCACACCACTTTCATACACGATTCTGTCACATGATTTAAGTATCAAAGATCTGCCTCAATATAAAAGTCTTGGCCTGCCAGTGGAAAAAGAGCAGAGAGGAGGCCAGCCAGACCTCCTGTGGAAGGGAGTTCCACAGCCTGGGAACAGATATTACGAAGGTTCTCTTCTGTGTTCCTATCAAATGTGCCTCTGATGGTGATAGGATCAAGATCCCCAAAGACCTTTAGATTTGGGCTGGCTTATCTAGGGAGATAAAGACTTTTAAATAGTCTAGCCCCAAGTCATGTAGGTTTAGGGATTATAACCAGCACTTTGAATTCTGACCAGAAATTGTAACCAGTGAAGCTATTTCAACAGGAAGTTAAATGATTACTTGAGGCAGACCTGGTCAGCAACATGGCCATAACATTTTAGACCTACTGAAATCTCCAAACAGTTTCCAAAGGCAGCAACATATACAGAGTGTTTCAGAATCCAAAACAAGATGCAATTAAGGCATGTGTCACCATAACCAGGTCTGACAACTCTAGGAACAGATGCAGCTAGCATACTAGTTTTAGCTATGCATTCTTGGTCACCAGCAACATCTGAGCATCCAGGCTTGGATCTGAATCCGGGATAAACTCAAACTCAAGCTGCAGAGACTCACTCAAGAGATTTCAGTGGGAGTGCAATCTCATCCAGCACAAGCTCAGTCCCTATTTTCTGATCTGCCTTCCAGTTGACCAGGCGCATCTCTGTCTTGTCTGGATTAAGTTTCAGTTGGTTCACCCTCATCTGGTTTATTAATGATAACAGACACTGGTTTAGTACAGAAATAAATTATATTCATAATTTATTATAACTACTTCCTTGTAGTTAGGTGGGAAGGAGAGATAGAGTTAGGTGTCACCAAACCCCGAAACACCAGATGAATTCTCCCAGCAGTTTCATATAGATATTAAACAGCATGGGGGACAGAACCAAGCCCTGAGAAACCTGACAGGTTAATTAACCAGGGTCCTGAACAGGTATCTTCCCACCAACACCTTCTGGTATATCAGTATAAATTTATTGATTAGTCAATTGACCATATCAAAAGATATAACATCAAATGTTACAAAATGCAGTAAACTGAGTAACTAAAATACAATGGAGTAAAATAAAATAAGCTAAAATAAGGTAAGATATAATAAAATGTGATCAAATATGATAAGATGAAATAAAAAGAATAATTTAAAAGGCTATAAATAAATACCAAAACTTGTAATAATAGGTTATCATCTTGTGATAAGATGAAAATAGTAAAATACAGAGACAATATGTATTTAGATTAATTCATCACCCTTGCATGCAACTCCAATATGTTCTATAGATTGTTTTCTCAGTTGGACAGCCCTATCTATAAACTTAGCAGTTCTGATGACTAGCAACATCTTCTGAATTTGTCCGTACAAGAAGGACTGTAGAACAGTGCCTCCAAGTCCCATACCATAGAGGTGGTCCAGAAGGATACCATGGTTGATGGTATTAAAGGCTGCTGAGAGATCCAGTAGAACCAAAAGGGGCACATTCCTTTTTTTTATTCCCAGTTTAGTTCATCTGCCAAGGCCAACATAGCCAGACTGAAAGGGGTTTAGGTAATGAGTCCTATCCAGCTACAGGCTACCACATGCTCTATAACCTTGTCCAAGAAAGGGATAATGGAGACTGGCTGATAATTCTCCAGCAGAGTGGCACTAAGAAAACCATTTTTCTATAATGATCTTACCACAGCTTATTTTAGGCAAGATGGGCAACTGCTTTGCTGCAGTGAGGCATTCACTACTCCATGTATCCACTCAGCTAGTCTCGTTCTGCTTGCATGTAGAAGCTAGGAAGGGTGTGGGCCCAGTACAGATGTGGTGGCTCTCAAATCCCTAAAGATCCTGTCTATATCACCAAGCTGCACGAACTGAAATATATCCAATGATGAAGGACAAGCAGGAGATAAGTTTACATCCACTGCACCTTCATCAATTACAGCAACCAAGACAAGGCATATCTGAGCAATTTTATTTGAAAAGTGTCATGCAAAATTATGGCTGCTTGTCAGAAGTTCAGCAGGACTCTAGCCAGTCTATCTCACTTGGGAGGGAGATCCAGTACACAGGTGCTGTAACAGAGAAAGTGTCTTGTGCACTTACCAGCCTAGGCTCTTAGGATGATAGGACATTCAGATCCTCTACTGAAGATCTCAGGCTGGAATCAGGCTCATACAGGAAGATACTTTCCCCCTCATATATCTTGGTCCTAAGCTATTTGGGGTTAGATTAAAACAAGCACCTTGAACTGAACTCAAAAACAAATTAGAAGCAGTACAAGTTGGTTCATGGTCACTGATGCACGGTCTGTAAAATGTATGCTATTAGGCTGCAGATTCCTTTTGTCATATAACACTAACGGTTTTCAGTTATTTTTTTAGTAGCAGTGATGTGTGGTCTCACTGCTTAAATATTTGTATCACAGTCCAGCAGCTTGTAGCATCTTGATTTTTTAAAGTAACTACAACTAACAAAAAGAAAGTAAAGTTTTTATAAATGCAACTGTAACAGCAACTAACTACTGGAGGGGGGCTAGAATTACAACTGCTACAACAACAACAACAATAATAACACTAATTATTATTATTATTATTATTATTATTATTAAAAATGACTTTCCAAGTCTGCATTAAAGACATTGGAGATCATTGGTTAATTAGTAACATGGTATTATTAATAATATGTCATTTTAAAATGGCCATACTCTGGCAGATGGGTGAAACTGTCTAGCAGCAAGCTAGTGGATATGACCGTCCTGTTTCCACAGACCAAGGGGAAAGAAAGCCTGAATGCTAAATAACAGGACTCTGGGTTGTTGTTTTAGCTTAAACTTGCCTTTAAAAAGATTAAGATGTTCTTAGTAACAAGGGACAAAATTGGCTCTGAAAGATAGAAGTCAAAAGATAAGCCCTTAAGCCTGGTTACATTTGTTGAATTGCTAGCAACAGCTAAACTCCCTGAATTATAAATGTAAAAGAGAGAGGGAGAGAGGGGGATAGAGAGAGAGACAGAGAGAGAGAGAGGGAGGTTGGGAGGGAGGAACAAAGTCCATCATAAAGGGACTAGCAATCTATGGCAAAGAGCAAAATGAACAAGCCAGGCAGGGAAAAATATTGGGACAATTGCTGGTTCAAGTCCTGTTGCAACTTTTGTTGGAATGATGGTAGACAAGGCAATGAACAGTGTAGAAGAGGATTAAACATAGAGGTTACTTCTTGCTGTTATGTGCATTCAAGTCATTTCCAGCTTATGGCAGCCCTATGGTGACGCTATCATGAGGTTTTCTTGGAAAGATCTGTTCAGAGGGGGGGATTGTGTTTCTTTCCTCTGAGACAGGGAAGATGCAACTTACCCAAGGTCACTCAGTGGGTTTTGATAGCTGAGTGAGGATTTGAATGCTAGACTCTAGAGTCATAGCCCAGAGTCAAACCACTCCACCACACTGGCTGCAGGTTACTTCTACCTGATGATTAATCATAACACTTAGCTGGAACCTTCATTTTGGCCATTGGATAGTAATTGCTGGAGAACAGTAGAGAGCGCACTAGTATTTCATGACCTGCCTGTGGACTTTCTGAATGAAACTAGTTAGTCACAATGGGAAGCAGGATTCTGGGTGAGATGGACCTTCTTATAGTGTTCTGGGTGTGTAGGCAGAGACACTGTGCTGAACTATTATTGTTATCATCCTAGTTGAGTCTACAGTAACAGAGGATTACTCCCGTCATGATGACATGACAAGGGACACAATGCATGATTTTCCATAGTATTGAAAAGGATGAAAGAGAGTAAGGGTGAGGCAAAAGCCTGATGTAGAGCAAAGAGGGAAAAGAGGAGGATGAAGGCAGAGCAAAGTGTGTCAAGGTAAAGCAATGCTGTTCTGAGAAATTTTGCTGTTTAAGACATAGGTTATAAAAGTTCTTCTTTGGTCTACAGTTCCAAGGTATTTCCATTCTGCACTCAGAAGCTAACAAGTGCACCTATGTTGCAGCGGGATACACTATCTTCCTCTTCACCTTTGGGTAGCAAGACAGCTTAGGGCAGAGATGGGAGAAAGCACTACCTTCCAGAGATCATTAAACTGCAGCTCCCAGTATCTATGCCAGTGTAGCCGAGGGTGAAGTATGCTGGGATTTGCAGTGTGACAACATCTGGAGGGCCACAGAATGCCTGGCTTAGGGATAGCATGTCACTTTTGGGTGGCACGGCAGGCCCTTTACAGAGCTCTAGCCAATGGGATCATCCCTGTTCCTCCTCATCGCCACCATCTGTTGCCTAAGGCAGCTCTCTCATTTTGTCAAACAGTAGTGCTGGCCCTGCCTATGGAAAAAAAATTAGAAACAGTGGGACAGTGCCCCCTTGTCTACCACAAGAAGCAGAGCAGTAGATTAAGGAAACGGTATCTGCCCTTGATGTTAAGATCAATTGCCTATCCCTGGAGAATACATCCTTCGGTGTCAAGAGACCTTTGCTGGCATGCTTCTCATTACAAATGTTATAGCTTCAGATTTAACATAATAGAAAGTTATTCAAGCAAAAAAAAATATTAAGGAACCCAAATGAACTGGAGAACAAACACATCACCTATAGCTTAATATGTCTAACTGTTCCTCTGTGTGCATCAGTTATATATGCTAATTTAACATAAGGTGGACTTGAAGGCAATTTAAGAAGCTTAGGCAGTGCTTTATGTCTTCCTTTAGCTCATTAACTTCAGAACATAATGCAAAAACAAAAACCAATCAGAACTAAGCAAGGTCAGAATAATACTGTTTGTCTTTTTTGCCAGGCTAAAAAAACTCTCAAGGTTGTCAAGGTTAAGATAATTATAAGATAAAATGAGGACATTTGCATTGTACATTCTGCCAGCACTGACCTGAGATCAGAGTTTGAAGTTTTCCTGCAAAGAGGCCATAGTTCAGGCATTTGTACATCTGCCGTCTCATATTAAGCGCCAATTAAGGATTGATCCATAGTTCAACTGATACTACAAGTACAGAAGTGAATATTTCTTGCCCACAAATTGTATTTGCAGTTGTATTTAAATTATAACTAAATATAAATAAATGCAAATACCGATGCAAATTCTGGACAAAAACTATCAACTACTGGACTTCTTATCACCTTCTTAACAAATATCTTTTTATTTTAATTTCAAAAGGCATAATGCATAAATATGCATATTTATGACATCCAGTATGGTGTGGTGGTTTTTGTGTTGAACTAGGGCTCCAGGAAACCTTAGTCTGAATCCCCACTCAGCCATGGAAACCCACTAGGTGACTTTAGGCAAGTCGTACTCTTATCAGTTGTCACATTCTCTCTGGCAAACCACCTCTGAATAAATCTTAGATAATATATTAGATAGGACTGCAACAAGTCAAAGTTGACTGGAAGGCACATAACAACAACAAATGTATGTTATCCTATCTGTTTTTGTTATATTTTGTAATTTAATTGAATCTTACTGTTTTTAACTGCCTCAGCTGCTGTGAGTGATGTACAAACACTAAAAAGAACAGGTTAGTGAGTATATAACTGATTTAAAAAAAAGTGGGGACAACCAAAATGATCAAGGGACATGCAGTAATTTTCCTATGAGGAAAGATTATAATGTTTAGGCCTTAGAGTTTAGAGAAAAAGTAAGAGGCATACATGATAGAAGTCCATAAAACTATGAGTACTAACAGAAAAAAATGGATGGGGAAAAAAGTGGATAGCTTAGGATAAAAGAGTTTAAAACACATTTAAGAAAGAAAGAAAGGAAGGAAAGAAGGAAGGAAGGAAGGAAGGAAGGAACTTCTCCCCTCCTCAATGTAATACCAGAACCAAAGGTCATCTACTGAAAATATGTAATGGATGATTAACAACTATAGCACTATAAGCCCATTTTATCAGCCATGGCTGCAAAGTATAGAATCTTGTAGTTTGGTGAGACAATAAAGCTTTTTAGCTAAGAATTTTAAACACTCCTCCTTAAACTTCAAATCTCAGGATTACATAATATGTTGCCATGGCAATTAAAGTGGAATCATATAGAGTACACAGTAGAATCATAGCAATTGCATAGTGTATATGGTAAAAGCACCCCAGAATAGATAAAAAGAAGTACTTCTTCATCCAATGCATCTATAGAATTTGCCACCATAAGATGTAGGAATGGACTCCAACTTGTATGCCTTAGTATTAGATGGATCCATGGATGATAAAATGTGGCCAGTTATAAAGATCCATATCAGAAGCAGAATGCTTCTCAACACTGGTTGCTGGGGAAAATGAGCAAGAGGATGCTTTTATACTCATGTCCTTCTAGCAGATAAGCCATCTGCTCCAAAGCTCTGGAACTCCCTTCCCAGAAAGCTTAGATTGGCACCTTGCTGTCTTTCTGCAGGCCCACTGAGACTTTTTAAAAAAATTCAGCAGGCCTTTGAAGAGTGATTGCTTAAGTGGGCTGGGCCTTGCAGAATGGTGCTGCAGTGTCTATTTGTGTATTGTTTAGCTATTTTTTTTTTTTAATCTGTGGGAGTATGTACCTTCATGTCAGCTATTGACTTAAGGTGACTCTATCAATCCCATAGGGTATTCTTAGGCAAAGAATAGTCAGAAGTTCCCTCTTCTGAAATATAGCCTACAGCATTCGGTGTTCATTGGCAATCTCCCATCCAAGGATGAACCAGGCTGATCCTGCTTAGCTTCCAAGATCAGAGAGGATCTGGTGCCTTTAGGGTATTTCCAGCTATGGCTTTTTTAAACTAGCTTTAATTTTATGGACAGTTTTTTTTATGTTTCTTTTAATTGTTGTAAGCCTCAGACTGGGAAAAAAGTGAGATATAAATCACCATCAACATCTTGGTCACTGGGTAAACAAAATACTATACTAGATAGGGCTTTGTCCTATCTAATACAACTGTTCTTATTTACTCCAGTAACATTTCTCTAAAAACAAGAATAGCAGATGAACTGCAGCAGCTATATTTGTAACCCATCTCTTTCCTCTTATAAAGCCAAGGGTTGCACACATGCAGTTTCCCTTTTATCCTTACAACTGTTTGGAAAAATAGCAACCAAGCTAAGGTAAGAAGCTTGCTTACGCCAAGTCAGTACATTGGACAATGGACTGGCCATTAACTCTGTATAATATACACTAACTGATAGCTGCTCTCTAGGGTTTCAAATAACAGTCTATTCAAACCCCACTTCAGGCTGCTGAGGAATAAAACTAGGATCTTTTCTATATAACACTTGTGCTCATTCACAAAGCCAAAACCTCCTCCCCATCTGAACTTTGTGGTTAATCAGGGATTTGAACCTGTGGCCTAAATCTAGTTTTAGTCCCAACAAGAAGTGACACACTGAAAGCAATCAGGTACATATTAGTGTTGATTAACAAAGCTCATTTGTTTTAATGGGTCCAGTGTAGTCACAATTAAAATTGGAGGTAGTCCCAGCCTCCTTATTTATTTTTATTGATTTTATTTATTATATTTATAGGCTGCTTTTCTCCTGGAATGGGACCCAAGGTGGCTTCCAACAATAAATAAATACATTAAAAATATTTAAAACAGTTAAAAACATTAAAAGGATATAAAATCATAAAAAATCTGGGTAGTCTTTCTACCCAGTCCTGCTATGCAACACTGGGTCATGCGACAGTACCTGATTGATCCCTACAAATTTTTCGAGAGAGGCCATGCTGAAGCATGTCCCATCTCAATTTAAAGAAGAAAGAAAAGCTCTCCCAGTTTTCAGATGAATGTGTGGCCTTGTGAGTGTGCACCCAGCAGGGCAATACTGCAAATTGCAATATTTAGAAAAGTAGCATTTGTGCAGTAACTTTCACTGCAAAAATAGTTGCCAAAATTAGTCTGCAATGGAGATGCAGTTTTTAGATGTACTTTTTCTCAGAACTAAAAACAGATATGACATCACTGCCATTTTCAGATTTATTTAATGCCAATTTCATCTCCCATGAGCTTTGGAAAAGTTCTCCAATATCTCAACAACAATTTAGGTAGAAAGCAGTTTTCTATAATGTGTAAGAGAAAATTCTCCATTCTCTGAACAATGCTACCTCTATTTTCAGCAAAAAAGTTGAAATGCTGGAAGATGATTTGAAATGACTTAGCATTGTTGAACAACTTAAAAGCCATTTGGAGGAGCTAAACTGTGAAACTCAATGCCATTCTTGAACGCTGAAAGTTTCTCTTTCTTTCTTTTCTTGTGCACAAAACTCAGAAAACTTTGCAAGTTTTCCTGAAAAATGATTTGTCTATACTCTGCTTGAATCTAAAATATAACCTTTTTCATTTTTCCAAAGCACTCCAGTGGTCAATTTTGTATTCAGTATATCCCAAAGCAATGTGAGGTAATTTAGAATGTGGAAACAATTTACAATTGACTTTATATATAGCCAAGGGTGACAAAACCTGCATGACTTACATAAATCATTCTGTGCATGTGTTTGACATCATTTTATATTAACCTAAGGGTAAAGGCTTAACTAAAAGTAAGAAAAAACGTCTCTGACATTTTTTTGGCCATTCAATCATTCAATTAAATATTATTGGCTTGTTCTTTATGGAGAGCTGTAATAGGACATCTACAAAAGGGGCTAGTAAAGTTTGCATAATTTGGAAGCGCTGAAGACATAAAATCTATACTAATTTCAGTTTTGCGTCATTAAACATGAAGTATTGATTATTGCTCCTTGCAACAAAATTTATGAAGCTAGCTATGTTGCTCTGTCCACATAAAGTGATTTTGATGTTTTGCCCTCAGACTCCAACTATCATAAATGATGGCTCCTGGTGACAGGCTACAGCTGAGAGGCCCCTTGTTCCAATTCACAGCGTAAGGAGATACATCTCACAGATTATGCTGGGAATGACCCAGCTGCAAGCTCTAACTTCAGAAAATTAAATTGGAAGCAGTCCAAACTCCTGCTGAAATACGCGGTGAATTACGAGGCCTCCATAAACTTGTTATAATGTAAATGTACTGTAAAATTCAGGGCCGTGCTCCTTTCTCCCATTGCTGCTGTTGAGAATGGACATTAATAGTTAAGAAGAAACCGAGGGCCAAAAATGCAAGCTTGCTTTTTAAAGCACCAGCACGTTACTCATTTCTTGTCTCTGTGTACACACACTATTTATGGAGTTTGTAGATCTATACAGATAAGGAATAATATTGTAGTGCTGCATTCTGGTATGCTCGCAAAAAAAAAATCTGTCACCACAAATGGTAGATAAGCCCATTATGTTCTTCTCATAGCTACTTATATGCACCTTAATATGCTCAAATGACATTGCTTTAGCACAATTAGCTGTATCAATGCATTTCTGGAGCAGTGTGAGAGTTACATCTGCATAGATTGAAGCCACATTGCTCTGACAACCTTTTAAGGCCAGAATCAAACAGGATGGCCCAGTCATGCAGATGCTACCCATGCAATTTATTTATTTTTATTCCTTTAAAATATTTCTTACAACATTCTTTATCAAAATTTGACTCCAGGGCAGTTGACAAAACAACATGGGTTGACCACTATAAAATGGCTTAAAATTCAGCAGTGATTTTAAAATGCTGAAGAAAGAAAAGTGTTTAGTCAGAACAGAACTCACAGGGTTGAAATGGGGGTACCTTTTGAATAGCAGTCAGTGATAATAGCAATCACCATCTTCATGCATCTCAGTTTCATCTGACGTTAGCTCAAAATAGCTGAAGGGGGGGAATGTATTTTCTCAGCAACAATATAATTTTGAGTTATCCCTGTTGTGATATAAAGTATCTTGAGGTGGCTTGGTCTTCAGCTGGCAATTAAGACCTATATACTATACAAAATGCCTGCTCCCTATGAAGAGGAAAACTACAGACACAACTTTGTCAGACTAAATTAATGGAGCTGCATTTGCTGGTCTCTCTTTTGAGGTGTGGTTACAAGGACTCTTCATAATGATGCACAAGTGTATTTCAAAATTTACCACTGCACTTTAAATGTTGAGAAAGCACTCTTTAAAAAAAGAAGAAGAAGCATTTTGTCTATCAATGGGTGTACCTTTCTGGAGAAGACATTCCATAATCAAAGCCATAGATTGGGGGGGCAGGGAGGAGGATTACCTGAAGTTGTCATACAGCTCAGCTCCAGGATGAAAGAGGAGCATCAAACAGAAAAGAACATTGCATAGGTTGATATGGGAGCAATTTGTGCTCCAGGTAGTTGGTTTCTAGATCATTTAGGACTTTAAAGCTAGTCCTTTGAATTAGAGTTGGAACTGTACAGGCAGCCAGCAAAGTCTTCCTAAAATTAGTAAGATACCATCCACAAAGGCTGTTCTTCTTAAAATTTCACCTCAAGAATGGAGAATACATGGCCTTTTAGAAGGGCTCCATCACCATTAGCTATATAGAACTAACTGGAGATAACATAGATTGCTGGAGTTGGCCATCATTATAACCTATTAATAATTAAATGTCTGTTTGAATAAAAAGGATTTTTGTCTCCTGGTGGAAGGAGAGTCTCCTATGGAAGGGAGTTCCACAGCTTGGGAGCAGCCAAATGCTCTCATGGTGGGCCTATTAGAGTGGAAAGAAAGCCTTTCCCCCAAGGACAATAAGACTGGCAAATTCATATGAGGAGATAGAATCTGTCAGGCAGTATGGACCTAAGCTATATAGTTTACATCTAGCCCTTCAAATTATGCCTAGAAACAAACTGGTGGTGAAGCTGTTTCAACAAGGATCCCATCACCACACTGCAGAAAGCTTCAACTGCCATTCCGATCAGATTTGGTGCATAGAATGGGGAAGGGCACCATCTTGTCCTCACATTGACGCAACAAAACACCATGGCCTAGTTATGTTCCATTTTAATTCTGTAACTGTTGAACACACTGTCTTTTTCACATTGACATAACTCCTTGCATATATGTAACATGTGGCCTTTCCACATCCAGGAATTAAATAAAAGGAAGTTTTGTGTAGCCTTTCACAGATGTCCACAAATATGTAAATCTAACGGCACCAGAGCTGGAAATTTAGCAAATTAAAAATGAAACTTGCTATCTGTCAGTAGACTTCATCTGATTTGTGTCACTCACATGTTCCTCACATTTAAGGCGAGTTACCATGGTGATGATTCAGCCACGAGATGGAAGGGCTTCAGATAGTGCATGAGACTTGTGCTGCTCTTTCCCAGAGACAGACAGGGGCAGTAAACTTTGTACTTTAAAAGCAAAAAGGACACGGTTGCCCACAGTTTAGAGAAAGGAATGTGGCATTCTCTTGTATCGATTCTGCTCCTTGCGGTCTATCCCCTGCTGCTCTTAATGGCATTCTTCCCTCAAAGGGTACAATTTACAGGACATGTCACACATTCATCTCTTCCACAAGTATACTGCAGATATGGAAGTGGAAGCAGGAGTGAATTCACAGCCTCCATAACATCCTGCTCTCTAACGTCTGCCTGCCTGCACGTATGCACACTCAGCATACAGAAAGGAGTGCCTATAACTATATGTGTATAAGCCAGAGGAGGGCAACTGCATGGGGGTTAGAAACCAATTTGCTTATCGTCATCCTCTCTAGGCCACTCCCCAAGTCCAGATTTCCTCAGAGTCATTTCTTGTCACCATTTTGAGAGAGACTGCAGAGGAAAATGGAGGCATTTGAGGTAATATAGGGTTCTAAAGTGTTGTGGCATAGGGTTGGGGACATTTTCACATAGGTCCATGCACTTCAGCATTTTGTTCGTTTGTTTGTTTGTTTTGTTTTTTGCATGGTTGGAGCAAAAATTGCCTGAAAACTGCACCTTTTTTTTAAAATAAAAATGGGGGATGAGTGGGGCTTTGCGGGGATAGTGATAGGTTTCAGCAGCTACAAAAGTGGGATCCAGGGGCTTCATTCAGTGCTTTAGCTGCACAACATCCACCCCGGAGTAGGCTCTCAACCTGATCAAGAACCGAGATGTGTAGGGTTCTTGATCAGGTGGAGGGCCTATGCTGAAACACACAGTTGTCAGAGCTGAGCCTGGAACAAAAATGACTCCATCCCCTCATTACATATACTACATGCCAAGTTTACAAGTCACTTGCAATTAATTCTTTTTTCCCAACATTCTATGGTGTTATTATTTTACAGAACTGTAACGTGATATAAGAAAACTCTGTTCCTTTTGTGGTGTGACTGTCTCAGTTATTTAAAAGTGTGAAAATCTCACAGTCTTGTTGTCACTGAGCTTCTTTAAATGCCATTTCCATTCTCCGCCCCCCGCCCCCACATCCCATTGTTGTATATCAGATTACAAGACTGTGAGCTTTTCCATATTACACTGTTATAGTGCTATTATTTCACTTTCAATATCCTATGGAATCCTGGAGTTTGCAGTTTAGGGAGGGGCATTTAGAATTCTTAGCCAGAGAGCTCTTTGACCTCAGTAAACTATAAACCCCAGAATTCCACAGGATATTGAAAGGGGAATAAGAGCACTATAACAGTATAGTGAGGAAAGGCTTTTGTGTTTTCTTCCCACTCTGAATTGGTCACACTTTTTAAACACCTTTTTTTCTAACACATACAATTATTTGCAGCATTTACCTCTCAGTTATACAACTTTCTCCTGGTGACTAGTGTGTTTCTTTTTTTCTATTTTTTTTCCCAATTTTACCCACTTATATTTTATTCATATTTTAAAATTTGCATATTGTTGTGTGAACACTTTCTTTCCTGCAAATGGTCTGTAAGTCTCCAAAGGTTTGCAAATGCTTCAGGAAAGGTGCACATTTTCTCATCTGTTTCAAAAATGGTGAAGATCCTTGCTTTTACACCATGCCAGACTAAAAATTATTCTCTCCCTGCTTTTAATGTTACAGGGAGGCATGGCCTTATTATTTAACCATGTTTTATACTGCAAGTAAGCAACTTGTAGCATCTGAATTTTTCCAAAATAATTTAAAACATCTGTTCCAGTTACCATCAAATATCAAAGAAATAACACTTTTTCCTCTTTTTTTTTACAAATTTGCAATTATTAAATTATTACAGTCGCTAACTTCTTTTTTGATTCTTAAAACTGTAATTACATTAATTCTGAAATCTATACATGGAGGATGTATGAAGTAAGAAACATACAACACTGCTTTATACTAAGTCAGACCCCATGGTCTATCTGACAAGTAACTACCTAGCTCATTAACTGGCAGCAGATCTCCAATATCCAGGTATGATGTTTTCCTATGTATACTTGAAAATTCCAGGGGTTGAACATGTGACCTTCCATATGCAAGGCAGGTGCTCTGCCGCTGACCTACAGATGCTGAATTTTCAGGAACTGAGACATGTAGTTCTGTGAGGACTACAAGCTTTTTCACACTATGCAATCATATCTGTAAACTAAAACATTACAAATATGTCCTACACTTTTGAAACTGACAGTTTCCTCTGAATAACATCTAAATATGTTATCAAAATATTTTTTAAAAATTGACATCATATTATGATTTCAAATACAAATAATTACTCCTTTTTCACTTGGGAAAAAGGACAGTGTGGTATCTTCAGCCTAGGGTTTGTTCTCTTCTAAAAGAAAAGAAATTAAAGATTTTAAACCAATGTTTCAAAGAGAAGCAACAGCTAGAACTTTGACAACATAGGAGCAGTAACCCATTCGCTTTAGCATGTTTTTTCCCTCTTCCTTTAATTCAGGTGTATTTATGTTTCATTCTGTTCATTATCTGGATCACTGGGTGTTGCTTTAACAAATAGCTTTAAAAGGTAGGCACAAACATGAGGTTAGCAGATAAACCTAACACACTGATCAAGCAGTAGGAACCATTGCCCTTCAACTTGTGCAGAACGAACAAGCAAAAGGACCAGGAGAATAATAGACAGGAGCAGCTACAATTGCCTTTTCTCACAGGTGTAGTTTCTAAATTCTTAACTTTTACTGCATGTAAACCTTGTTCACCTTGTTCACTTTCTGGAGGGCAATCGGGGGGAAAAAAACCTTTTCTATTGCTATCAATATTATTATTATCAGTAAAAATATATACAACCAGATGACTTTGGGTGCTTTCATGCATACATTTGTTGATCTAGGAAACATACACCAACCAAACATCAATGAAAGTCCAAATAAAAGAAAGTGTGATGTGGTACAGAAATTAAGCCAAGAGCAGCACCCAGAGGGCAGAAATAATTGGAGCCTTTCAAACTGGAAAGATATAACTGCTAATTAGACCAGCACTGGGATAAACATTAAGCTCTGTGGATGTTTTGTGGAAATGGTTAAGTGACAGCACCGCAAGCAAGATTTCTAGAAACCTACCCAATAAATGGAAGACATTTACGGGAACAATGGCTGCCAAGCAATTATCTCACACTGTTTATTGGTCTTCATTTCATTTTTCTCAGTTCTAGCAGATGCTGCAATTCAATGTGTGTCCAACAACTGTTTATTAGGGCCTCTTCATAAGGCAGTAATCAAGAATATGTCTACTGTTTCAAAACACATACTGAGCACCGGTAATAGTGGTGCACTAGGTGGGCATGGTACACAGCAAAACACATCATCATGTTACTGCCCTGGCTAGTCCGAGCTTTGGGGATAATAAAAGATATCCTTTTGATATCATAATTCGGCTTCACTTCTCTATTCCCCTCCACGTGCTTGCGAGGCCACCGGACAAGCACGCCACCAAGCTCGGCCGTTAATCGCCGTAATATTCCTGGACAATACAGGCAGGCCAGAAAATAGCTGACTCGCTGCTTTAGGAGACCTCCAGGCAAGTACGCTAATTAGGTATGCACGCAACCTACAAAAGAGCCTCTGCCCCGTGCTGGCAGCTTGATGGGTAACCTATACAATACCCAAGTACTCTGCATTTGCATACTGGCTACTCTATTGAGAACCTCTGCGATAACTCAATCATTCAGATGCTGACCTTTCGGAGGCTTTGTCTCCAACTCCAAATCTATTGTTCTCCCCCAAGTATGGCATAGCCTGCAGTCACATTCTCCTTATAAAAACCCTTGATTCCCAGACCTTCCTTGGATCGCTCCCGAGTTTCATCCCGCCTTGCTGCCGCTTTGCTTGGTGAGCCTCCCCTCAGCTCCACGTGCTGAGCTACCTTGCATCCCAGCCTTGCTCTCTATTTTTCTGGGCTTCAGGACAGGTGAAGTATCACCCAAACCAGCAACCCCTCTAAAAATCCCTCTATACCACTCAAACCTTTATTTCTTTAGTTATCTTGTATGAGTGTGTTGCATACACTGTTTTGCTTGTGTTTAATAAAACATCATTTATTGTTTCAACTTCTGTGTGCTCCTTGACTTGACCCGACCCCATAGACATAGGGTTCAAGATCTCGCTACGTTACCCTGCCTCTCGTAACGCTTAGCAGTGCTCTGAGCTAATTTTCCCCACCTTTAGTTGAGCACATTTTGATGTCCCTTCTGGGACCCCCAGTACACAGGGTAACAATCAGTAGCTTAATACATTCCGTGATGCCAGATTATGGCACTTTGCTCCACAGGTGGAGTATCAGTTTATAAATGTTCCCTTGTACAATGTGGGGGTGGTCTCACTGCACACAATGGGCAAAGCTTCTAGGCTAGCTTTCTTTATGATGCACTGGGTTTACATTGTGGCTTCCTTTTTACTTTCTTTTTTAATGTACAGTCAGCCCTCCACATTTGCAGGTTTCACTTTTGCAGATTTGATTATTCACAGATTATTTGCTGTCGCCTCTGCTGCCTCCCTATGCCATTTTTAAGAGGGACTGCAAGCCTTGTGAAACTGAGAAATTGTGAAAGAGGCTTGTAAGTCCCTATTAAAAAGGTGGCAATAAACCCAATAGCCAGCCACTTTTGCCTTGTGAAGGAACCCTGGTGTCTCAAAGGAATCCATGGTGGGTTGAATATAGTGATCATACTTTTTTTGTGTGTTAAATATGGTTTGGGAGCACCTAGAGTTATTCATGTTTTTTCCACTTTCACAGGGGTTCTGTGCCTCTATCCCTAGCGATTGTGGAGGAATGACTGTATATCATTAAAGCCAAAGTGGCTTATACTGAGGTTCTACAATGAAGTTGGCTGCTCCAAGAGAACATGCCTGAGATGTGGACAGAAAATGATTGGGAATCTTAGAAACAACAACGACAGAGATTGTACAGACAGTTTTTTTACACATGTCTTTCTAGACACCTATCCATCACATCAGCAGAAATAGTGTGCAGAAGTAATAAGTTAGGGCCCAGATCCTAGGCACAATCACCACGGAGTAAGCTCCATTGACTATACTGAGAATTTCATCAGTTAGTGTGTGTTGTATTCTAAAATCAATACACATTTTAATACTTACCCATATGACATTTAATGCAATTATATTACATGTGTATATCTGGATGTAATATGGTCAGTTCTTGCCACTTGCTATCTGTAGCAGTGTGCATGAGATACCATGTAGCCAAAATGCAAGAACCAAATATCATTTTGGTGGCAAAGTATTCCTGCAGCATGTTATTAGAAACAGCTCTCCCTATAGATACAGTGAAGTGCGTCAAATATACAAAAATCTATGGCAGTCTTTGCAAAGTAAGCTTACATGTAAATTGTATTGACTGAAAGATGATTTATGTTAAAGCAAGTGTGAGGACCAAACTACACAATGCAGGAGATTAGAAATCTCAGCACTTTTAAAAACTTAAAAAGCAGCATGACAACTGCAGAGAGGAGCTGAGTTGGAGAGGTGATGATTATTCCTCTGTGTGTGTGCACACATACACCATTTTTCTGATTTGAATCATATACATATACTTGTAATTTTTCACAGTGGAGAAAAACAGATACAGTGGCCCTACCACATTTGTGAGAGTTCAGGGTACAGAACTCTCACAAAAGTGGAAAAATCATGGATAACTTCCCCACCACAATCCTCCTCTCATTCCCTTCTGGGCTCCCCCTCCCATTTTCTTACCTTTTGTAGTGGCATGCAAACCTTCCTTTTCTGTGTCAGGTTCAGAGGCAAGGGGGCAGGAGCTCCAGAGGGGACAAGGAAGCAGTATGCTACCCCCCCCCCCCCGTTTCTTTATCTTTTGCCTCAGTGTGAGTTCTCATTGCAGGGGTCAGAGGCAAGGGAATGGGAGTGGGAACTCAAGAGGGGAAAAGGAATCAAGATGCTGTCCCTCCCATTCCCTTCCCTTTTGCCTGGTCTTGCTTACCTTCTTTCTCCACACTGGCAAAAGGCAAGAGAATGGGAGGAAGAGAATCTGGAGGGAACACAGGCACCTCACAAACAATCAAATTCACGAAGGTCAAACCTACAAATGTGGAGGGAGAACTGTATACACACACAAATATAAACACTTGTCTTTTGGATTGTTAGACTTGAGTTTGGACACTTAACTGGCAGAAAAAAAATGCTAGTAGGAATGTAAGAACTGCCTAGCTAGCTCAGACTAAAGCTTTGTCTAGTTTAGCATGCGGTTGATAGCTGGCTGCCAAATATTTCTGGAAACTGAGAACAAACTGTGACATTTATTTATTTGTAGCCTGCCTGTCTGCCTTCCTGCCTGCCTGTCTTTCAGTGAGCACCATGCAGTCACCCTATTTATCTTCACAAAAGCCCTGTACAATAGGTTAGAATGAGATATAGTGATTAGCCCAAGACCTCCTCGGAAGTTCTGAGTGGGAATTTGAGCTTGGTTTATAATAAGGCTGACCTTTGTTCCATCTAGCCCAGAACTAGAGAAGGAGGATTATTAGAATGTCTCCATTCCCCGACCCCCCCAACGCCATAGATGGATATGCTGAATTAGGCATCAACAAGTACTTCAAAGTGGTCTGGAACATCCCTGCAGATGATGTCCTTGCAGCATGTCCAGCTACAGGATAATAGATGGACATGTCCCTCTATATCAATATGGAAATGGCCATGTTGGGAGGGGCTGAGCTACTAACAAGGTGAGTTCGAGGTGGGGGTTGTTGTTGCATGGTCAAAACAGACTTCTAACTTCCACAACAACCAAAAAGAGAGTTACGGTGACATAGGTCAGACCTATAACATCATAATTCACTAATAGGATGCCAGTTACATTTTCTGGACATGGAGGCACATTTTAGCTAGACCATGACTGATTTATCCTCCTCTAGTGAAGGCATTCAACTTCATCCAAGTTCAGAATCTGTTATCCTAAGTCAGTGTGTGTGTGTGTGTGTGTGTGTGTGTGTGTGTGTCTTTTCCCTAGTCTATTTCTCTCTCACCGGTTTTGCTTTTCCTTCAGCCCATACTCATTTGGTATTTCCCAACTGTACATGAGGTACAAATAGACAGCCTTTAGTTCACTCCCCCTCCTAGTGCCTTTTCTATTCTCCTCTACTCACTTTCTTCTCAACCCCCACTCTTTTTCTTCATTGCTATTATCTCTTTTCCCACTCCAGCCCATCTCTCATTCAGCCCTACCCTGTCCTAATTCTCCTCCTCATCTTCCACAGGTGGATCATAAAATGGTTGGCCAGCATACGGGTGCACATGCACATGCGCACATGCACACACAAACTAATTTCCAACTCAGAACCACAACTTTCAAAACTGCTTTATAGATAGAAAACCATATGGTTTTCCTTGCCTCTTTTGATATAACGTTGAAATGCACAACCTCAATCGGAACTTGTGCACACTCATTACCCCTTTTCTTCTTGCATCTTTAGCAGTTGCAAAAGATGCAGATACTCAGAAGATATAGGTTTCCCAGGAATGAGGATTCCACAAAGTTTGAGATCCTACCTGAGACACATTATCCAACTGTGCCTATACTCAGCCTCATGCAGAATAAAACCAGCATAGTAACCTAAGGTTGTTGTAAGGATTCCTGAGATAACATAGTAAAAGTGTTTCACCTGCTAAAAAAAAAACCTTTTGAATTCTAAGCATTACTGGTCGTAATGATACTCTTAATTAATGCTAACGAAGGAATTAAATAATGCCTCTCCAGAGTAACTTTCTTGTGAGGAAGGAACAGGTTTCTGGTTTCCAAAACACATCTGAGGACCAGTTGTCTCTGAATGTGTGCACAGAACATAATGTTACTGTTAAGTTCAAGGTCATTAACAGGGCAATATAACACATGTCTGTTCGGGAGTAAATACCATTGAGTTCAAGGGGGCTTACTCCTGGAATATAGGATGGTTTGTGTTTTGAACAACAAAGTTATTCTGAAAGGGAATACTTACACCCATTCTTTCAATCCCTGTACACTTTTATCTCTCCTCTCCAATGCAAAAATAAATTATAAATAAATAAATAAATATTGCAAAGTGCATTTACCAAGCACAAACAGTTGTGACCAAGGTGAAGAATATATGACAGGTAGTGCACACTTAAGGTGTTCTAACACTAAAGGTGAATGGCTGTGTCTTTCGTGGCAATGCCACATAGTGTGGATGCACACTTAGCATGTGTGCAATGCTGACACTGATGGGTTGCTTTATAATTTTAAATCTCTAGGGCCCCGGTACATGGTGTCAGTTACAGCAATGGCTTTATTCAGTGGCTAAAACCATTGAATAGTAGTAGCGGTCTCTTGTCTAACACAATACTTGAGCAAAACAGTGGCTGTGTACCTCAGTTCTACAAAGGCTAGAGAGATGTCACTGTCACTGTTTTTTTCTCCCTCCACACCCCTGTTCTCCTCCTCCACTATGAAGCAGGAAATCTCCTTTTTCCTTTGTCTTTTCCACTCTTTCTCTGAGGATGCACATGTGCACACACACAGACACTTTGTGTCGAGAACAGGCAAGAGTCTCCAGATAGCTGGATTACACGTAGGTAAGACCTGTGTTGTCCCAGCCAAAGGAAGAGCTGAAATCAATATTTTATTAGCCTGGAGCAGATCTCAAAGGTCTCTACTCCTAAAAAGACACTATTGTCCAGGAACCCTCTTACTTCTGAGGAACATAGTGTCCACTACTTGGTTTGTGTGTTACTGCAGGCTACAAGGTTTAATTAATTAAAATTAATCTTTTTAAAGAACAAAATAACCCCAAGATGCACACCCTCAGGGTCGCTTTAATAGCCCTGGCAACTTTTAGATGTTTCATGGAGTTATGGCAGATACATACATACATGATGCATGCAGACACACACATATTATAACAAATGAATTTAATTCCATTTAAAGGCTAACACATTGGCTGGGATCCACATAGCTGCTTCTTTACCTGCCAAGTAGAAACCGCCTTTTCCTACTTTGAATGCCTCTGTCCACCCTATCCCATATCTCCAGTTTTGAAACTTCCTCCATTTTAATACCATGTGACACTGCTGTTTGCTATTGGCTTCACAGCTGGTTAATTGGTTAGCTAGTTAATATGCTGGTTTTTCACAGCAGTACCCAAAGCAATTCTCATACACCAGTTTATCAAAATGCACTGTTTGAAAATGGAGGGGAAAAGTACCAAACATCAACCATTTTAATTAAAATAGAGATAAAGCAATTAATGTAGGCTAAATACATACACATATTGACTACAGCAAAATTAACAAACTAGAAAGGCCAAAATCCTTAACTATTATACTTGTTTGCATCCCCAAAAGGCACAGCATTTTGGCTTAAATATATTCCAGAGGGAGTTAAGTCCATTGTAAATATTTCTCAGCTCACTTCTTACTTTCTTGTCGGAAGATTAACAAGATTAACAAGAACAGAGGGAAATGCTATGGAATACTAATAACAGTAATCTTCTTTTCCCAATCTTTTAGGTGCTCTGGTCTGTATTTCCTGACCAACCATGGAATAATGAGACCAGACACAGACACTTACTTTGGTTGAGTAAGAGTTACTTTATTTAACCTAGAACATACTTAATTGAATTGAATGTGGAAATGAGCAAGAAGGGATAGCAAACTAATGTGGGATCAGCTGAGGCAGGTGTCACTCCATGACTTCCTCCTCAGCATTCCTGTGGATGAAACACCTGAGCCCCAAGGGCAATCCAACAGCTGGGTTCCTCCCCATCTGGATCTCATGAAAGGTAGATCCAAGGAACCTCCTCCCAAATTGCAGGACCTAAAAGGAAGGCAAAGCCCCAGACCTGCCCCAAGAGTAGTCTCCTTCTCCACCACCTGGGTCCCATGACCTAAAGAAGCAGTTCTAGAACCCTCCCCTTCACCAAAAGTGTGCCAAAGTGTTCACCATAACTGTTACTATCTGCCAAGTGATCTTCTGTTTAAGGACTCCACCCTTGCACAATTGCCAACATCCTCCAGTTACAGTGTGGAGTAGGCAAAACACCCCAGGTAAAAGGGAAAGAAATTCCTACCTGGTCCCATTAAACCAGCAAAACTCACACTGTACTGGAGGTCAAATTTAGCTGCCAAAAGAAGATGCAAAGGGGGTGGGAGGACCTTAAATATCCTCCAATTCCACTCCCCAGCTCATCTTTCAATTGAACCTGATGTAGAAACACCTGGCCTCTCTCCATTGGAGGCCAGCAAAGGTGGTCCCTTCTCCATAGTATCTTGTAGCTGGAGGTCCTGGGCCACATTCTCATGGAACTCATTGTTCTTTGACTTTTTTAGTTCATTAATGCTTTTCTAGGGTTCTACCAATGATGACCATTGGCAATGATCATACAGACTTGTCCCAACTGAATATGAGTGGACAAATACCAAGAATGCAGGGACATACTCCTCCCTTGAACCTACCATGGACCATTCCTTGCTCTGCTGTCATACTGCTGAATTGACCATGGCAGCAGCAATGATCCTCCATCCCCACACAATTTCCTTTTAAAACAAGTCACACAACAAGCACACACCTTGTTGTAACCCCAATCATGTTTCTGCAAAGCTTCAAGGAACATAATTTAACTTGGACAGAAGGCGTGTGACAGATATAGTAGGGAGAGGACAGGTAACTAGCTGAAAAACAGGCAAGGAATCTCTATGTGTTTTTCAAGTTGTCTGCCCCTCTAGTAACACAACAGAAATAGTCTTTAACCCCAGTTCCCACAACACTCAGTAGGATTCTCATTGCATCTTTTTGTCTGGTTCACATTAATAATAGTAGCAATTATGAATAAATAAAGAAGAGGCAGAAGGAGAAACAAATTGTTCCCCCAGAGAAGTCTACCCTGTAACATAAAACCGGCAGTGGAAAGCTAACAGCTGACATTTTTTTTTACAGGAGAGCATGAACTGATAGAATGGAAATCCAAAGAGCATTTCCCTATTTAGATCTCCCACCCACATGTGACTCTGTACTACAACATGCTGTGCTCTGTCCCACTTCTTTGGCTGTTAATAAGTTGTTTTCTTCCAAGCTGTTAGGTTCAGTTGCATGAACAGAAATGATACAGCTCCATTGTTCTCCAACTGTAATGAGTTAACCCATAGCTTTTAGAGTTCTGAAAAACATATGGAGAGGGGCCAAAGAGCAATTCAAAAGGAAGAGAACTCCCTTTCGTTTTACACATAGTAAGAATGCTTCAGGAGTAGCTCTTCATATTGTTATATATAATCCTACACAGACCTTCCTTATTCATACTACCTGACCAAAACATTAAGAAATTGTCAGGACTCCCATCAGTGTTTTGTCACCTAGAGTTAAGGCAATCAGCCCATTCCATCCTTTGTCAACCCTGTGAGAAAGCCATTACTGCTTTGTTCACACACTTTCCTTCAGGGCAGGAAATAGGGTATAAAAACCCTAAATCCAGACCCAGTAAATCGTAGTACTTGGATGTAATACATCGTGCCTCAGACCTCTGTTCAGACAAGCTGTCTGAGCCACTTGGCTTCGACCTTCTGCTTCAGGATTGGAAACTATCACCCTTTCCACTCTATCCAACTTTCCTTCTCTCACTTTCCAATAGCCTTGTATGGTTCTTGAGAGCGTCTGATTTCTTGTGTGCTTGTTAATACCCAATAAAATACTCTGTTTAGCTTTCAACTGGAGTGCTCTCCACAATTAGTACTAGTATACTCAGGTGAAAAGATCCTGTTGTTACCCTCATCCCACAGGCCTCCTTTAAGCTATAGTTCCTAGGAAATGCTGGCATTGTGGCTGGACCTCAAAGTCTCCTACCTATTAGGATAACAGTTATCCAAAGTGGCTGACTTTAGAGAAAGATAGTTAATCTGGAACATTTACTGTTGCAAGTTTCCAGTGTCTTAAAAGTGAAGCAGCACAGCCATCTCTGAATGTATTAGCTATTCTCCTTTTATTTTAAAAATGATACTAAAATTCAGCTTGGCTTTTGGCAAGTGTATTTTCTATTTTAAATTATGAGTATATGAGATGTGTATTAATTATATATTGTTAGACATTATTTTTGTGATGTATACCATTTACTGTATATTCACTGTCTTAGTATTCGTTATTATATATGTCACTCAAAGAACAAACCTTTTAAAAATACTGGCCCAAACTTAAATAATTATAAAGTTAGCAACATTTAATGAACAAATGCAAACTATGCCTGTGTTTTACAGCATCTCAGAGTTTGATATACACATAGAACTCTGACACCACTGATTCATTAGCAGTGAATATTACTTACATGTATGTAGTGAGGATGATACAAAACTGTGGCCCTTTCTGCATGTGGGGGGGGGACGCCCAAAAACGGAGCTTACTGGCTTTGTTTTCCGGCCGGCCGAGTCCGTCGCCATGAGGAGCAGCGGGAGTTCGCTGCTCCGCAGTCGTCCGATGTCCCAAATGGCGGCTTCCGGTTGGTGGAGGCTCTCCACCAACCGGAGAAACTCGCCAGCTGAAAGCCCACCCCCAGAAGATCTGCAGGCATTCACTTCCATGCGCCTGCAAATCTGCTCCAGAGCCGGGCGACAGAGCTACACGGCTTCGCTCGCTCTGTGCTTTTTAAAAACCTCAAAAAAGAGGTTTTTAAAAACCACGCTGCGCGACCACTTCTGGTCGTGCAGAACCGGACTGAGGTGTGGATCTACAGAAAGTAGTCCGCCCCAGTCCACTCTACGGTGCAGAAGACCTCCGGTAGAGGTCTCTCTGCACCATTTTAAATTCCCAGTGCGGAAATGGCCTGTATTTCCTGACAGTGAAGTAATGTGGCTGACATTTTTCAGAGTCCCTGAATAAACAATATGAAATGAATTGGCCTGATGTAGAGTACTACACATAAATAGCTCTTTCTTCATGTTTATTTGAACATTCTCAGTAGATTTCAATTCGCACATTTGAAGAGCTTCTTCACTGCAATGGACGATTCAAAGTTCCAAAGAGACAAGCCAGATTCAAATCAAAAATTGCAGTATGGCCCTTCAGCCATACTGAAAGAAGAAAGCAAAGCTCTTCATGTTTTCATGATCCTTTTCCATAACTGCATATTGATATTTGGATCCTGCCTAGCATCTAAGTGCTTTATACCACTTCAGTTTTGATGATGAACTGCCTCATTCTGTTTAAAATACCAGGCTGAAAGATAAAACTTACATACTTCTTTTGAACTGTCAGATTGAAAGCACGAGCATATTTTCCATGAGATCTGATGAAAATTAGTCTCTTAAGTTATGATCAGAGCATGTGGAATTTTACAGTGTGGTGTTCAATATTCTGGAGGCATAAAATCATGTAGTGGTTTTTTCTCCCTAATTCAGATTTTTAACGGCTATATGCTATACCAAGGCCCTTTTTAATCCTCTTGCAAAAATGAACATACTAAGACATTATCACTTCAAATAACTATTGCAGACTGGCTTTCCCACTTAGTTATCTTTACTCTATTTAATTATGAAAGTTTCATCACTTGTAGTATCTTGTAGTTAAAATTTGGCTGTTCACCAAAGCCTTTGAGCTTCATTAATTAAAACCAAAGACATGTTGCATATAGTTTTAAAAAGTTTAAAACTTTTAAAATCTGTTTTTAACTCATTAAATTGTTTAATCTGTTTCGAGCTTATTTAAATTATCTTACTGGTTTTTAAACTTGTTTTAATGCTGCCCTGAAGTCTCTTGATATAGGGTGGGCTATAAATATTTTAATGAATAAATAATAAATTAATAGTATCTATAACAGTCACCAAGCTCTCAAACAAAATTTCCTAACAGCTTGAGTGGCCTCAGATATGCTGTGCTCCCATTTTCTTGGCTTCAAGCTATTCTCAGTTGAAGAAAATGTAATCCCTTGGACACACCACATTATGGATTCAGAAGATTACAGAACAGTGAATGCTAACAAGGGGGGGATTGTACAGTGGTGTAAATGATGGGACCGTACAGCACAAAGGACAGCTTGTGGATAAGTGACCTGCATCCCAGTTCTGATTATATTTGTTCAGAAGTCCCTTGGACATAAAATCAGGCTGTGAAATTCTTCCTGTTTAAATGGTTGCTTGATTAGCTATAGCTTTGGCTAATAATGTAGAGAAATTGGTTTAAATGAAATAACAGGGCAACAGAATGAAAAAAAATCATTACACTTTCTTTACTGGAGGAATGAATAAAAATATTGATGAAATAAAATACTTTTATTAAATTGTTCGATATTGCCTATTCAGCAGGGCATGAATAAATACCAACATTCTAAAAAGATTGCAAGATTTTTAGAAGATTAAAATCTTGTAGGTTTATAAGGTACATGTGTTATTTGCTGACATGTTAGGGGGGAAAAAGTTATACTACTTTTCATTCTTTTTAAAAAAAATCCTAAAGCAATTTTCAATGGTTAAAAACAATAAGACAAAAGAAAACAACATGAAGTGAAATATCAAAGAAATAACAAATCAATACAACATTTCATGGAAATCACCAGGGATAAGTGACAAGGGGAATTGATCACAAAAACACTTGAGGAAACAAATGAGTCTTAAGCTGGCAGCAAAATCACTCCATACTGGAAACTCCTAATATCTATGAGGAGATCATTCCACATGTAGGCACCCTAACAAGGAAGAAATAAATAAACCTCATTCACCTGTGATATGGTAAGCAAGGCTTCACCTATCTATACTTATTGATGAATGTATTAATTAAAAATAGAGTGATCACTCAATTAAAACTTACCTTAGACAATAGATTTCATATCTAAGCTATTATGTTTAGGATGTGTCTCTCTTCTCAACATATATTAGGTTTGCTTTGAGGCAGGATTTGCCAGGGCTCAACTTTTAAAACATATGGAGCATGGTAGCCTTGCTCTATTGGTTGCTTCCTTCTGGTAATAAAGGAAAGTCTTTTGAATTTCTGCCACAGATACTGCTGTCCATGTTATTGGTTACCATATGAGTGATTGAATTGAAAGATATGGTCGTGTTAGCCTGGATCAATCTGCAAAGAGATCCTGTAGCACCTCTGAGACTGAGAGTGTCGGGATTACCCTCCATTGTAGGTGTGGGGAGGCATATGGGATGGACTTTGTAGTACTAGAGGCCTGAAGTTCATGTAGCTGGCCTGCCTGCTGTGGATGTTAAGTGCTCTTGCATTCCTTTGCTTCCGTTCCCAAAACATCCCAGCTTCTAAAAGATAGTAACTTGGCAACCACCTCAAGAAAGGAGCTACAAGGTCAACCTTACTGAATTCTGTGGGAAGGAGTGAATTGTTATATTTTGCTACCTGTGAGAATTTATTCAGTTTGAATCTCTGAAGTCTGTTGTTCTGTTCAAGCTCTGAAATAAACCTTGCTTTCCGCATGTTTGTTTTTTGTGTTTGAATCAGTCCCTGACAGAGATTCAGACTCACAAAAAATGCATCAATCAAGTGAGCAGGAGGGAGAACTCCCCTGCCCCACAGATGAAGAACGACCAGGCAAGACAGAAGCCAAGGGTGCTGGTGCACAGCCTGTGGATGCTAAGCCAAAAGTCAGGCTCTCACTCCCCGTAGGCACACCACCGGGGGCCAGACCTGGGCTTGGGGAGAAAGACCAACAACAATCCACCAGCGGCGCTGGGCCACCAGATGGGATACTTCTGCATGTTAATCAGATCTCATGGATGAACTCCTGGCCAGAGAGGAGGAGATGGAGAGAAAAGATGAGGAAATATTACAGCTGAGAGCTCTTCTGCAAGACATGAGAGCGATGGGACCACGAATGGGCAGAACCCCAGCCAGAGACCAATGCGCTCCAGATGCAGGTCCACCAGCTGCCAGTACTCCAGCGGTTGGGCCTCCAGCCCCTCCCAGGCAACCCCCGGCAACCACCCATAGCTCCAGCAGCACCAAGAACCTTTGGGGGGGCTTAAAGCCTCATTTAATGGGAGTGGCGAGAAGCTATCTTTTTTTCTAAACATGGCTTCTAATTACATGATTGATTATGGACACTTGTTTCCCAATGATGCCGCTCGGATTAGGTACATCAATCAGTGGCTCAAGGGGGAAGCGGCTGCTTGGGTGGCTCAGCTTTACGACTCCCACTCACCGGAGACGGGGGACCTGAAACTCTTCATGAATCAATTGAGGGAACACTTCAAAGACCCTCACCTCCAAGAAAAGGCCAGATACCAACTGAAAAAACTGAGACAAGGGAAAAATGATGTCGGAGAGTACTCCAGGGAGTTCCAAAGACTGGTTGCGAAGGTCCCTGCTTGGATTGAGGAAGTTTTGAAAGAATTTTACAAGGATGGCTCAAACCCCATTATTCTGCATGGTTACTTAAACCAAGGGGATCTCAACAGCCTGCTAGGTTGGATAAAACTGGCCACTGAGGTGGAGGGAATATCGCAATCAATACAATTGACACGCCAAAGGCAGGCTCAGGAAACTGGGATTCTTAAACCCACACCACACAAGTCCACCTTTTTGAGCAGTGAGGAGAGAAGCAGATGTCTGCTAGAAGGGAGCTACTTCATTTGTGGGAAAAGAGGTCACATTGCCAGTTATTGCCCTGAAAATAAAGAATCTGCTTGTTACACCCCAAAGTAACCCTAAGAGAGGGCCCCTAAATTGGCATGAATTCCCCCATATTGGATATTGGCTAGCAAAGGTCAGTTGCAAGTGAAATTGGTTTTGAATTAAATTCTCAAGACCAACAATGCCTTTGCTGCTGTATGGGAATGTAGACAACATCCTTTAGGCTAAAAGGCACAACCTATTGTTACCAGTCATGTATCTCTAGGCAGCCACAATAGACTCTCTCCTTGATTAATAAAAAGGTTGCCTCAGCCCCAAGCCATGCTGATGAACTTTGCGAGGGTAAATCAACGTCTATCAATTTGGAATGATAATCCTATCATGTACCTGGACTTTCCCAGGAGAAACAATACTGAGGAGAGGTTGTGATATTTGCCTAACATTATATTCCGCAATCATCGCCCATTAACACCACTTTGCTAGCCTATACACAGCCTGAGGACAGAAATTGGCTATAAAAATCCTCACTTTTTGAGCCTCTTTGGAGAGCCTCCCCGACCGGATGAGGGCCCGTTTCACTGCTACTGAGGTGTCCCACTTAAGCCTCTCAGATGCTGGTGAGAGCTAAACGTGACCCGCGTAACTGACTTGCCGTGAAACCCCGCTGCTTCCAGCCTTCCAGCCCCAGGATCCAGCCTCCCCTTGGTGCTTTACACCGAGCCTTCACTAATCTTCTCCTTTCCAGGACGCCTAGACTAAGGTACGTATGCCCTCTCTCCCCAACTGTCTCTCATTTTCAACTTCATTTCTGTAGCCCTTGTGTGATTGTAGGATTATTTGTTAACATGTGTTGTGATCTTCTTTGTTAGTTTTAATAAATTTACTTTAGACTGTTCCTCTGACTCTTGCGTGGTTCTGACCCCGTAGACATAGCGTTAAAGATCCCTTGCCCCGACCTCTCGCGAGCTTTGAGTGTCTCTGTTAATTCCCTTAAATTGAAGTCCATTTGGGTGTCCTCGAGATACCTCCAATTTTCAGGGTAACATGCTGAAACGAAGGCGACACCACCCAGCACCAAGATTATTCCACGCAAACCTGCGGTCCCTGACAGAGAAAGAAATTGGTAGCATAGGCTTTCATAGCCATAAGACTACTTCATCAAATACCTTCATTCCATGCATCTCATGAATGTGCTCGTGAACATAAGAACCACCATTTTTGATCCGACTAAAGCCTATTCCAGGGTTCTCTTCCCAAAGTGACCAAACATAGACATAAGGGAAAGCCATATTCCAGTTCCTCAAATCATAGGAGTGCCATATTCCAGTTCCTTAAATCCAGACAGCTAAATTCCATATTACGCAAATTATTCTGATTTTAATTATTCTAATTCTAAATTAGACACACTGTTTCTTCCACTGTGTTTCAACTGTTTTACCATTATATTATATAAAAAGCTGATCTTAGAGTACCACTATAAGGTCTAAATTGCTGAAAACAGAGAAGGAAGACCCATGGTCAAATCTCTACTTGCTCATAGATTTTTACCATATGCCTTGAGCCACCCCTACCTTTTGGCAAACTTATCATATGGGATTGTTTGGGGTTTTAAAAGAAGAGGAGAACCATGAAAAGTGATCGTGTACAAATAAGAGCAGTACAAATAAAAAAAGAAAACAAAAATATCACATTTTATCATGCACAGAAACTTCTAGGGGTATTCTCACCAGATCATTGTAATTTTTTGCCACCAGTTTTTCTTACTGATGGCAAAAAGCTACAGATCCATGATAATATAACAGGACACACTAAAGGAAAAAGACAGACATTAAAGTTAATGTTAAGAAGAAAGAGTAGGTTATGAGGTGTCATAATATCTATGTTTAAATGTTTAATAATCTGAAGAGATATCATATAAAGGATGGGGAAAGCTTGTTTTCTGCTGCTCCAGAGATGAGACACATAGCAGTGGCTTCAGATTTCAGTAAAAGAGATTCCATCTAAACATTAGGAAGAACTGTCTGATGATAAGAGCAGTTCAACAATGAAATACACTGCCAAAGTGTGTGGTGGAGTCTTCTTCTTTGGAGGTTTTTAAACAGAGGTTGGATGGCCATCTTTCGGGAATGGTTTGATAGTGTGTTCCTGCATGGCAGGGGGTTGAACTTGATGATCTTTGTGGATTCTTCCAACTCTATGATTCTATGATTCTAAGGATAGGAATTGGAAGAGCACTCTCACAAACAATCCCATTGAAGAAGAGTGAGAACCATCTGAAAAATCCAATGTCGCTGCACGTTGAGTGAAAGTGAAAAGGAAAAAGACTATGTATCAAGAATGGAAGGATGGATGCATCACCAAGGAAGAGTACAGCTGTGTAACTAAGCTTGCAGAAGTAGTATAAAAGAAGCTAAAGATAAGAATGAGCCGAGATTAGTTAGGCGCACCCAAGGAACAAGAAAAAGAGGATTTTCAGATACATACCAGGCAAGAGAATGACCAAAGAGACAGTGGGTTCAAGAAGGATGGCACAATACTAACAGATCACAATGAAAAGGCAGAACTACTCAATATCTTGGAACAGTTTCTCCCTGTAGAGATGTTCAATGTAAAGTTGAAGGCTTTCACGGTTGGAATCCATAGGTTGTTGTGGGTTTTCCGGGCTTTGAGGCCATGTTCTATAATACTAAATACTAATAGAGCACAGCCTCAAAGCCCAGAAAACCCACAACAATATCTCTTTTACTTCAGTTTTCTCCCAAGGCAAGAGATCAGGATTGCAGATCAAGACTGATAGGAAGTTAGTCAGGAATCACTTAGCTAACCTAAACAAGTTCATATCTGCAGGGCCAGGCAACCTGCATCCCAGCATTCTGAAGGAACTTGCTTATGTACTCTCTGAACCACTTGGCATAATTTTTGAGAAATCTTGGAGAACAGGTGACGTGCCAAAAGACTGGAGAGGGCTAAACAGTGTCCCTCTGTTCAAAAAAGGCAAAAAAGAAGACCTAGGAGAGTACAGACCACTCAGTCTGACCTCAATTCCAGAAAAAATGTTATAATGAATTATATAGGAGCCTATCTGCAAATGTTATTAGGAGTCAACATGGGTCTGTCAAGAACAAATCCTGCCAGACTAATCTTTTATCTTTTTTAGATCAGGTAACTAGCGTAGTGGATGGGGGGATGCTGCAGATGTCATTTTTTCTGAATTTTAGCGGAGCATTTGATAAGGTCCCCTATAATATTTTGATCAGCAAATTGATTAAATGCGGAATAGAGGGGAACAACACTGGATAGGCCCATAATTGGTTGGCAAACTTTGTTCAAAGAGTCACCATCAGTAGCTGTGCTTCAAACCGGAACATCTTGAGTAGAGTGCCTCAGGGTTCTGTCCAGAGATTAAGGTTCATTCTACAGTTTTATATCTTTAAATTCAGAAATGTGATGTCACAGCTGTAGTTTCTTTTATTGGCTAAACACATTGAAAAACAATAGCAGGTTTGTTTTTTGCAAAACAATTGAGCAGAAAAAAAACCCAGATTTTGCCTCTTAGCTTCTAAAAAGCTTAGTGACATAAGGTATATCTCTATTACACAATTAGCAGTTTCATACCGCTTTAACTGCTATGGCTGTATTCAAAGGATTCCTGGGATTTTTATTTTAGTGAGGAATTTTCTGCTAGAGATCATTACTCCACTACCCTTAACTACACTTTATAAAATATTCTGAGTCCTGTCTTTACTGTGGAATTGAACTGAATTCATCCTTAATCCCTCTTGTCAGGGTACCTAAGTACATTCTAAGTACTTTATCAGACTATAAATCTTAGATTTCTTATGATGAAACCATAACCATTAAAGTGATACGAAACTGATTCAAAGGTATAGTGCAGATACATCTTTATTCTCTTTTTAAAAAGGAAATCTAAGGATGCAGGCCAGCTAATGATCTAAACATAGCTAGAGTTAACGTAAAACCCAGACAGCTGGGCAACATTGCAAATGCACCTTCCCACTCTTTTTCTTTCTTACTGTTTTTTTTTCTCCCTCTGTGCCACTGCCCATTCAACCTTTCCTCTCCTTGCTCCACCTATTAGGCAGCAGAAATTTTCCTTCAACAGTAACAGACACTTTGGAATCAGGTACAGGCAACATTTGTCAGGAAACTGGATTACACAGAGGTGGGACCAGTGTTATTTCAGCAGTGAAAATGGATAGCAGGGAGAAAGGTAAAATGTTTAATTAACTTAGTCCTTTTAATTAGCCAAAACCTACTGGCAACATTTGGATCAAACCTCAAAGCTACCAGATTTTACTCCTGAGAAGTCTGGTTTCCTGTATCTCAGTGTCACCTAGAGACACAATATGATACTGGAGGCTACCCATACATTTTAATTAATTAAAAGTAATTATCTTGCTTTGGAAACAAAATAACTCCCTGATGAAGACTCCCAGGTTCCCCTTGGTATGCACAAAAAATAGAGTGTTGGTTTCAGTTTTCAAGCTGTGGAAGAGACAGACAGGCAGATGTACCTATTCACTTTAATTGGTACAGATTATGGTTTGAACAATGCACTGTTCTGATCTGGAAACACATTTATTCGCTTCCAGTATTTTATACACCACTTTTAAAGCTAGGCAGTTCACATATAATAAAAGTTCAAGTGTAAAGCTATATAAGGCCATTTAAAACAAACACAGAGCAGCAACTGTTAAAGTATGTACTTCTGGCTGATTCATAGTTATTTCCCTAAAGCCTAAAGGATTTTTTTAAAAAAAGTTCTTATGCATCTCTAAAAAATACAACAGCAATAGCATGTGTATTTCTATACCGCTTATCAGCTAAGCGCTCTCTAAGCAGTTTACAATGTTTTAGCTAATTGCCCCCAACAAGCTGGATACTCATTTTACCAACCTGCTGAAGGACGGAAGGCTGAGTCAACCTGGAGCCTGGCAGGATCAAACTCACAACCTTGTGGCTACAAGTACTGGCATTTAACCACTGTGCCACCAGGGCTACAAAAAATGAATAGATGTGTACTTCTTTGAGTGGGGAGATCCAGTGGGTTCCAGTATCACAACTTAAGTGGCCCTGCTTCTTGTGAAAACCAGTCTTAGGCCATTTCCGCATGACAAAGCTCTTCTGTGTTGTCTCACTGCAGTCCTGGGTCCAGAAGGGAGCGCGTCAGCAATGCTCCCCTCTGCACCGGCTCAGTCCATGCGGAAGAGAATGCACTGGCACCACGTCTTCCTTCCGCAGTGCAGCCAGGCTTTTTCCTTTGCTGCGCTACAGAAGGAAGATGATCCCACATCTTCCGCATGGCCAGAAGTGACGGGAGCACTGCGTGATCGCAGACGCGAAACGGATTTTTTCCGTTTTATAAAAACTGCACAAGCATGATGCTGTATGACAGGATGACAGCAGGATGGTGACGACATCATGTGGAAGCATGACCTGCCGACTGCTGCCATCCTGTGGCAAAAACACAGCAGTGACATCATGTGGAAAGGGCCTTAATAACTAAAGTTCAATGTTACTTTAAAAACGCAGGCTGTAGCTCCTTCTGTTGGCTATCTGCCCCTGTCAGAGTTGCTAAGTCTCAGGGCCTTCCTGCCCCTTCTCCAGTTCCCAGGAGAAAAAATCTCAAGATCACTCCCTTTAAAGGTATATGTATATATTTTTTTCATTTTTTAGACTAAATGGCACATTTTGAAGTTGGTATTTAATGTATTAATGACACAGACCATCCAACTATCCCCATTTGGCTGGGACAGTCTTGATTGATCCTCTGGAGTCCCATTTTTTTAGCTGGTTCTAAAATGCCCCAGTTTCTCTTACCTCTTTCCACTTTCCCCCTTTATCCTCAGATTACTTCCATTGCTGCAAACTGAGTTCAAACTGCAGAAATAGTTTGCACTCAGTTAATTCAGCACGGAGGACAGGAGGGAGCAGCATCTTGCCCTTCACACTAGGTTTAGGCAAAAGCAAACGCTAAAATCTCTCCTGCCTTGTGTGTTCTTCCTCCTTAATAATGTTTCCCATCTTGCCCACACTCTGATGTTGCTGGGCCAGATGTATCCCAATTTTAGTCTGTGAAACATTAGAGGGTATGATGCCATCATTAGATTTTCCCTTTTTAACAGCATCTTTGTAACATCAGCAAGGCCTGCTTCCTGTCACATTACAAGGGGTTATCCCCAGGTCTCAAGGTTTGACCCTAAAATCTCAGGGGCCTAACATAATTCAGACCTGGAAACCCTTCTCCCTCTGTCCACCCCTTCTTTGCACAATAGCAATAGCACCCAGGTTTGGTGTGATAATGGCTTCTTCCCAATATCTAAGCAACATAGCTAAAGGGGGATAGTTCTCTCTCCAGGTAAACAAAGGGTTAATGAGGTATTGGGTTTAAGTTACAGTTATTGAGGGGTCAGCATCACAGAAGGACATCAGAGATCATGAGAGTCAATTGTCCAATTAGCAAGAACAGATGGGGGGGAAAGGTGAGAAGCTTTGAGATGCTTTGGTCGAAAAGTTTTTAGAAGGCCTTAGAGAGGCAAACGAATGTCAACCAGAGACAGAGGGCCTGTAGCAGGCTGGGCCCAGTCTCCCAGCCTCTTCCTTCCCCTACACCATCCCAGCATCTGGATAATAATGTGAGTAGATTAAGAATGTTCTTAGTTAGTCATGTTAGGGATTATGTTCTTTTAAAATTCTGGCTGAAATGATCAGGGCTTATCCGTAATTTTGTAACTGCTAAGTAATGCCTGAAGGAAGGAGCCTTCATGAATGGGGATACCTTTTGTTATTGTGTTTGCCTGCTTAGAATTAAAACCTTTCCTGTAAAGATCTTGTTGTCCACACTCTCTTTCTCCACGTGCCTGTCGGTTGCACGCATAAACAGAATTCAGCCTTTGAATTCAGAGGGTCTTTCCCTAGTGGCTTCCTACTGAGCCACTACAGAAAGGGGAGTTAAAATCAATAGGTGGTGGCAGCTAGAAGGTTTCCAAGGGCAAAGGCAGGGGATTCCCGTCTCCTACTCAAGGGTAGGAGACAGCATTGAGTGGGAGAATACCCCCCCTTCCCCTCACATTTGGTACTTTGGTTAAAGATCTATTGTTTTTCTTCCCCCTCCTTCTAACTTGCTTCATTTCAGCTAGTCCTTCTCTCTCCACCTTGTACTTGTTTAGGCTGTACCAGTTTCACCTGGGTTACAAGCTCTTTTGTTTTCCTCATCTCAGTTCTGTTTCCCTTCTCCACCCAGTACTCACTGATTTTTCTTTCCACTCTGATGTTTGTTCATCCTTTCTATCATCTAACTCTGCACCTCTTCATCTTTACCAAACACAGCGAATTCTTATGCCACATTTTAATTCCCCAAATCCTGCCAACTATGTTTGAATTTCATGCAAATTTGCTTGTTATGCATACCTTGCAATAGGTCACAAAAGGGTGGGCTGCATGTACACATACATATTAGATACGTATGATGCTAATTTCTCAGTTAAAAACACTGCACTTAAAGTTGCTTCATGGATTACACATCTAGAGGGCCTGAGTTGTCCCAGAAGTGGTAAAACAAGGAAGGAACATTTGTGTAATTTTGTCTTTTGTAATCACCCCAAACCAGCTGCAACCACAGCTGAAACTCTAACCACATGGCTTCTTACTACTAAGCAAATTCCTTACTCTTGAGGAGACCCATTATGTCCCATGCACTTTCTTATTCCTGGATTCTGGTGTCCAGTGATTCAAGGTGGTTCTCCAGCCTACAGAAACTGTTAATTAATTAAAATGTTAAAAAACAAAATTAACCTGCGATGTATATCCTCAGGCCTCCTTAAAAGACACTCCATATTCTATAAGATGATGCATAGATGGTATATGACTCCAGAGAGGTTGCAAAAAATAACAAAAAATGGAGATGCGAAGTGTTGGAAATGTGGGGAGAAGGTGGGAACCTTTTTTCATATGTGGTGGACTTGTCAAAATGTAAAGAAATTTTGGAAGGGAATTCATGATGTAATTTTAAAAGTTTGCAAAGTGAATTTTGAATTGGCACCGGAATTTTATTTGTTTGAATATATTAGGTCAGAATCGAGAGATTAGAAGACATCAAAAGATAATATTGTATTTGATTACGGCGGCACGGCTGACATATGCTCAGCATTGGAAAGAAAAAATAAAAATTAATTTAGAAGAATGGAAATTAAAAGTATTGGACACGGTTGAGACTGAAAAATTAGCATATTCTTTAAAAAATAAGTCTATTTAGAACTTTGAAAGAGAATGGAAAGGGGTAATGGATTGGTTAAAAATATAAATAAATGTGATGATTAGGTAAAAATGTATTTGTATAAAAATGGAGGATTCCTTATGGAAAAGCTAGTAACGACTGAACTGGGGAAGAATAATATAGGGAAGTGCGTGGGGAGGGGAGGGGGGGACATACCAACATGGCAATGTATGTCTCTTTTTTATGTGTTGTGAAAAATTAATAAAAATTATTTTAAAAATAAAGTAAAATACACTCCATATTAAGGTTCCTGGGGTTCCTTTTCTTAGAGACAGACACACACATAATATTCCTTCACACAATACTTTGGATCAGGAGCCTAAGGGGGGGGGTAGTAGTGAGTAGCTTACAGATAACATGGGTGTAGTTATTTATTTCTCTTGTAAAGGATCCTTTTATTGGATTTAAACATCAATTACAACAAATTCAACACAACAAACAAGTGTTCTTGACAAAGATGTGGAAGCTTGATCCTGTGAATAGCTTTACGATGAGTACAAATTATAATTTTCAGTTATTAAGAGCCCTTCAATAATCACCTTCAAGAGCCTTCCATTAAACAGCCCTCCATTAAGCAATCCACTGGCACAGTATAATAAACTGATAACCCACTGAAAATGTTCTTATATAAACCCAGGTGTGTCTAAAAATATTTCTAGGCTTCAGTGACACTACTTATGGTTAAGTCTGCAAGAGTTTCATTGAAATCAGAGGCACTTAGAAACACATTACCAGAGTCTGGGTTTGGAATTGAGAATGGATTACATAGATTTGCAATTCAAGTTTTATTAGGTAAACTAGAACCTCGTAATGGTCCTAATCATAGGATAACTTTTACTGAATAGTCTTGTGTTATAGCAATGCCATGAAACACTGTATCTCCCCATCTTGCATATAATAAAGCACTTCAGTCATTTTTGTTATTTTAGCTAAGAGATACCTAAGAACCAACCATCACTGAATTATCGTCAGCCAAAGCACTGCTGGGCTGGATCAAAATTTTCTATTTTTACTGTTTCCGCTTCATTGTTTCTTCTCCCTGCCTTCTCTTATTCAAATGAAATATTCTCTCACTGTGACTCTGTGGAAAACACTCTAAAATTTAATATCAAACAGCTGTATAGCCACAGATGCAAAGAGAACTCAGTCTAGGAGTCAGGAGCTAAAATAAGGAAGATGGTCATAATGAATGAGAAAAGCTTGGAGCAGTATTCCTGTGTGGTGTGTTTGCTGAGTGAGGCTATTCAGAATCCAGCTCACAAACAACATCTGGCAATATTGGGAAAGGGATAAAACAAAAGGTGTGTGCGAGTGTGTTTGTGCCTACAGTGCAAAACTAATCGAAAGAATCAAGTAGCTCTGGGAGAGAAAGTTTCAAAACCACTATTAAAGCAGTGCTATATGGAAAGCAATAGTATGGAGTTCAGGCCTGGTTAACTGAGTTAACGGCATTAACTAAATTAAGTGTACACTGAGCACTAAAGTACAAACCAGACTCCAAACACACTCTGTTTGCCTAGGAGAGGAAGGTTACAAGCACATGAACCACTGTGGCCAGGTTATCGCTTTGCAGAAAAAATCATAACTGGTGAGCCAGTCAAAGCTGGTCTCAAAAACTCAGAGTCACCAAGCTGATCTTGGATTTTAGTGACAGATGGATAAAAGAGAATACTCAAGCTGTGTACCTGATCCTTCAAGGGTAGTGCAAACCCCATTTAGGGCAGGTTGTTTCTCAGTTCTCAAATCCAGGAACCACAAATCTACAGGGCCTCCTTCTTATAAGGGTTCCGCTTTAATTTATTGTCCCACATGCAGCCCAGACCCTAAATTCCTGATGACCTCACCCAGAATTTTCATGTAAAATCTATATCCCTAGGACAGCCACCAGTTAACAGCCATGTCAATGAGCAGGATTCCATCAGTGCTCTTAAATTTTCCCTGAAGATAGGAGTGGAACCATAACACAGTGGCTCTTACTCCCAGCCCAGAACTGGTCCAGTTTCAACACCATAGTCAGTATGTCAAGAGCTACTGGGAGATCCAGGAGGAGCAACAGCACAGAACTGCCTCTTCCTTTCATCTGGAGATCCTGCTCATCAGGGCAATCCACGTTGCTTCAGTACTACACCCTAGTCTGAGACCAGACTGAAATGGCCCCAGATAATTTGTTTCCTCCAAGACAGTCTGTTGCCCATCCACCACATGTTTGATCACCTTGCCCAAAAAGGGGATATTTGCAACTGGGTGATATTTCTCATATACCTCTGAAGTCCTCCTCAGGAGTAGGTGTACTATAAGTGCTTTCAAAGCAGCAGACACTGAAAGAATGAGCCACCTCTCACTCCTTGAACACAGCCGATTGATCCACCTGTGCTTGATCTTATCAACCAAGATGGGAAAGGCTCAACATAATATGTGGTAGGAAAGACTGAGTAATAGTTGAAGACACAGAGTTTCCAGGGTCTGAGTACTGAAGGATGCTATGTGAGAATGGATCATTTAGACTGACCAGTTTATAGTTATTAAACTAAGGCCATTTCCGCATGGGGCAAGAGAATTGCCCCGTGCCACTACTTACCGGATCTTTTGGCTCCCCGGTTCAGCCAGGCTGCTCCGGAGCAGTGCGTGATCATCAATCTGCTCTGCTCCAGCGTCCAAAGTGGTGGCTTCCAGTTGGTCGTGGGTCTCAACCAACTGCTGAAGCTCGCCAGCCTAAAGCCCGCCCTTGGCAGATTGCAGGCTCGCATTGGTGCGAGCCTGCGAATCTGCACAAGGGAGCAGGCTCGCAGTGGCGTGCTCCGTGCTTTTGAAAGACCGGAAAAATCAGGTCTTTCAAATCACACTGGAGGACCACTTGAGGTCATTCCGGAGCAGACTGAGGTGCGGATCTACAGTAAGTATTCCGGACCCAGTCCGCTCCAAGGTGCAGACTTCTTCCGTGGAGGACACACTGCACTGTTTTTATTACCCCGTGTGGAAATGGCCTAAGACAAAAGATCTGTCCAACTGTAGTTGATAAACTTACTGTTTGTTCGACATGGACAGAGGTACCACTTGATCACTAGGGCAGTGTTAGAGACTTAAAGGCTAAAAGAACCACCATTATAAAAGAAACCACATTACATAGAAAGAACTTGGATGAAATGGATCCAGTGAGGATCATAGAGATAGCATAACCTTGGGAAGAGTAGGGGATTTCTAGGGCAAAATTGACCCTGTGGAAAATGGCCTTTTATGGGATTGCCACACAGAGAGTTCTTTTTTCTTTGGAATTTCCTGCAAGTGGTTTAAATGGTAACCACTATTTACATTTCTAATTAAAAACCCAAGATTGCTTTTCAATTGGAAGGAGATCTTTCATTAAAGGCTAGCAGATTTTCAAAGCTGAACCTATTCAGTCAAAATTAAGTAACTGTGCACCTGACTGCAGTCATTCTTATCTAATAAATTGGATGTTGCACTACAAGTACAGCTACATTTTACCACTACTCCATGGCATAACTATTGATGCCAACGGCTGATGGGCATTCAAATCCAATTTTATCTGAAAGTTCTCCATCTGAGATCTAGAAGAAACTCAACTGCAGGGCTGCACATGCAGGAAAAAAAACTTCTTGCATGTAGAAAACTAGCTCAAGAAAATATGAGATGAGATGGAAACTCCTCCTTGCCGTGTATATTGTTGTACAATTTTACTTAAGCTGTGTTTACATAGCAGGCCATTCAAAATTGTTAACTCTGCCCGTAGTCTGAAATGATACAGTCTTTTAGAATCCATTTCAGCTGAATCTGCTACAAAAGCCATTATAGAGAATTCTGTTTAATCAGCCAGTTAGTCACCAACACTTGTGGAGTCTGAAACAGTAGCCAGCTAAGGGGGTGACACAATCCTTGTGTGATCTGAGATACCAGCTGGTTTGAGTTTGCAAACCTGACTGATATCCTTACGCTGCTTCCATTTGTAAGCAGTGAAAGTGAAAAAATAATCTCAAAATTTCTAAACCAAGGTTGGAAATTGTACAGTCCTCCAGATGTTGCTGAACTGAAACCCACAGCAGTCCCAGCTGGCATAGCTAATGATGAGGCATACTGGGAACTGTTGTTGTTGTTTGTTGTGTGCATTCAAGTCATTTCAAGTTATGGAGACCCTAAGCCGAACCTATCATGTGGCTTTCTGGGGTTTAGAGTGTGTGACCCACCCAACATCACCCAGTGGATTTGCATGGCTGAGCAGGCAATTGAACCCTGGACTCTAGGGTCGAAGTCCAACACTCAAAGGCATTTCTACCCTACACTGTTATAGTGCTATTATTCAACTTTCAACATCCTGTGGAATTCTGGGATTTGCAGTTTAGTAACACCAAAGAGCTCTCTACTGAGAATTCTAAATGCCCTTCTCTAAACTGCAAACCCCAAGTTTCCATAGGATGTTGAAAAGTGGAGTAATAGCACTATAATAGTGAAGTGCGGAAATGGCCAAACACTATACTACGTTGGCTGTCATGCTGGAGACTACTGTTCAATAACCCAAGTAATATTGCTCCTTCAAATTCATATTTCTTGCATTTCTCTTTATCCACTCAAAGCAATTTCTAACTTGTTAAAATCTAGCCTGGGAAATTGAAACCTTAAAAATTGCCACTAAAACTGAAAGCAGAAGGAAAAACATAAGATTAAGTGACACTTCGAAAGTAAAAGCCGTTTCATTATGGCTACGTATATGTTTGAGACTCATATTTAATGATTTTTTTCCTATGGTACTTCAGAATTTGAAGTGGAAACATTTTGCAAAGCAAACATTTCATCAGCTGCAGAAGCTACTTAAACCAAATACATATCTGCGGCACCATGAGGCACGAACTCAGTGCTTTGTAAGAATAGGTCTGCAATCCTACACACACTTACCTAAAACTCCTCTCTCTTGTTCACATATAATGTCTTTTTCTTTTGTAAAGCTAAGTATGTACACATAGCAAGCAGAACAGAACTGGTTGATTGACAACAAAGATACAAACAAATCACCAGTATCAGCAACATCTATATCCTGCACTTTCTCAATAATGGGATTCAATGCACCCCATGCTATATCTTTTAACCACATAGCAGCATTTATCTCATTATGTTTTACAAAAGACACTTGCAAAAAGTCACTAATTTTTTTTCCTGTAAAACAGTGGTCTCATTTATTGTGCAAGGATAAATTAGGATTTACAGCCCTACGGGTGCTGCCATCCATAGTGCATGGGGGCTTTGGCTGCTTTAATTATCCAAGACACATAATTCATTGGTACAGTGTGAAGAGCAGGCATCATTGCCAAAGTATTCTGGGAGGAAAACTTTTAAAAAATCAAGATTAGAAGAAGCAAAACTGGTAATGGGAGGAATCAACACCTGGAATGGCAGAAACAGCACAGAACTGCAACATCTACTTCCATTTAATTTTCTTTCTTCTCCTGGAGAAGGAGAAAGGAAAAAAGAGAAGGAAATTCCAAGGTGCCAACCAAGGACCTTTAAAACTTGGGTGGGAAGCTTCCCTTCCAGATATTTTGGATTCTGGATCTCCAAAGTCCCAACCAACATGGTCATTGGGAAAGGACTGTGGGAGTTTAGTTCAAAGCAAACTGTGGCCTTTCTCTGTCGTTACCCACTGCTATAAATTTTGCTACTATCAGGAAAACCCACTGAGCAGTGCAGCAAGGGACCTACAAACTGAGAGATTTTGCCCAGGGATTCCTGAAACCGGCAGCCGACCATGGATGAGTCCTTAGTACTCTTGTGCAATTTGTCCAAATTCTTTTTATTTCAGCAAAAAGTTTGCATCACAGAACTCTCCTGCAGGTTACACTCCAAGGCCATTTAAAATGGCCAGCGTGATGTATAAAGGAGAGATGTCTGTACTAACAAGTTCCCTTAACTATAGTAATTCTACTGGGAACTATGATAATATGGAACCATGCTAATTAGGTATGCCATAAAGAGACAGAGCATGGCAATCCCACAGCTGAAATAATCTAATCTTCACTACACTCAACCGCCACAGTTAATCACTTGATAACAGCCATTAACATGATTGTTCGATCCACTGTGGTCTCTTTACAACCTGTGTATAATTTTACTGTACCATTTAAAAAGATGGCCAGAGATTAGACTCAGAGGGAAATTACCACACTATTCAGTAATGTCTTTGAACATCTCAACGGCAGTGAAATGGATTTAAGGAACATCATGTGAAGTAACAGGTTGACAAGAAAAACATGCCTATTTAAATGAGCTAGTATAATATACAGTATAACATCTCCTCTCTGTCTCTCTTGCTCTCTTTATCTCACTCTCTTTCTCTCTCAAAATATACAGACAGAGAGAGTGGGGAGGGAGAAAAAAAGATGCAGTAATTTGGTAGAATTCTATGAAAGAGAGGCCTCATACACTTTCTCCCCCTTTTCTGTGAACAGCAATTTCCACTGTAGTTAAAGAAACCAGTAATTTGGATTGTAAAAAGTTGTACTACTGATAGTTTAAGTATCCTTTCTTTTCACAGAAGCAAAAAGGATGAAAATGGTGAACAGTGTAAAGATACTATGAAGTGCCCCCCCACACTTCTTGTGAGCCTCTCTTTCAGTACTATTAAGCTTCAAGGTGGCTATGTACATATTGCCAAAAAATGAAATGCACCATCAAAAAGGAGGGAAAAACATGTTTGCATAAAGCTTTCCTAGTTTTTGTGTGTGTGTGTGTATTGTGAGTAAGTACAAATTTAGAATAGTTAAAATATAAATTAAAATTTTATTAAATTATTATACATCTGATCACAGTCTGAAACCAGTTGGCTTCTGGGTCTCCTTTGCCTGCTGTCCAGCTGCTGATGGGAAACTTCCAGTCTCCTGCTCTCCCTTTTTGTGCTTTTTCTCTTTAAACTGGACTCAGACCTTTCTGCACCATACCGCATTAGCACATTCTTCCATTACAATCCTAGCATTGCCATTCACATAATGCTGGCAGGTTAGGAACAATCTCTTCTGCACCCTTCCACCTTAAGCAGATGAGTAGCAGTATCGCCACCGGTGTTCCTTCTGCGTTACAGTATCCTTGGCTACTCCCTTTCCCCGCCTTCACCCTGTCCCACTGCTCCTGATCAGCTGGGGTTTGTGGGGTTTTTTTGGAAGCTGTACTAGGACAGCAACTACTGTTGTAACGGCATGACACGTCAGTACACTATCACCCTTTTGCGCTATAATGCTTAAAAATGTATTTTAAAAAATAAAATAATAACTCAAAAGAGAAATGCAAAATAAAAACAAAGAGGTGGTAGATTCCAAACTTGCCAGGAAATGGCAGTCACTGAGGGAGTAACAAGCTGGGTATGCCCACATCCTGCCCACTCCTAGATCCTCAATGACAAGAAGCACTATCAAGCCCTATTATGGTACCACACTGAACCAGCTGACAGCATTGAAATGCTAAAGGAGACTCTTAACTTTTTCTTCCCCAGGAAGCAGAATAAGGCAGTTTGATGACACTTGGGGACAGGACAGTAGTTAGATAGCAACAACGCTGTGTGGGAGCACTCTTCCTGGACCAGAAACAACTTGCTGCTGTTGCAGTATAGTGATGTTGTGCCGAAATGTCCTCAGACAGGACAGTCCTTCAGAGAGAAGACATCTTCACACAAAGGAAAATCCTCTGTGAAGTAAGAGGTGTTAGGCTTGAAATCCGGGACTCTGTAATTTGCTATAGAATTGATATATTAATTGGCATTTTAGACACTCAAAGCTCATCAAACAACCTTGCTTTAAGAATTGTTTATTGCTCCTGTTTATAATCAGTATGTATAAGTGAAAGACTCTTGAGAGTGACCTAGGAAGTAACAGTGTCATGTAGATTCAGGAACTTAAAGATCAGATAGAATGTAACACGTGTACAAGCTGTAACTTTTCTGACATTGATGCATCAATCTTTTCTTCCTGTAGGCATTCTTTAATATAAACATGAAAATGGTATAAGAAGGAAAGCGTGAAAGAATAAATCATTCTACCTGGGATCCTTTGATCAAAGTATTTGTTTGCGTGTCTATCTTTCTTTCTCTTTTCTACCCTCCTACTTTATGTTTGGGGGCTCATATCAGCTCCATGTCCATCTGGGGTTTGGTAAGGTTGTGGTATGTTTATCCACCCTAACAGAGGCATGGCTTTTAGCACCTAGAAACTATTTGCCCTATTGACAAACAGATAGAAGAGGAGACAAATCCAATCCCAACCAAAGATCACTTCTGTAAGAAGGTCTTTGTGGTGGTGGATTTTTCCTCCTCACTCCAGCTTTTTCACCAAGACAATTTCTCTCCCTCCATTCAGGAAAATAAAGCATTTGTCCATTCATTTGAACAGGAGAGGGACTGTCTGTGCTGTCAAAAACACATGAAGGGGGAAGTAGAACCCACAACCAAGGACCTTTGGAGCAAGAATGTTCTAGCAATGGCAGGTTTCTCCCACAGTACTTATAGGAACACCAACCATAACCATATGCACCCAGCAGTCAAGAACCTCTCACATACCATGTGTATACTGATGAAATTCACTTCTTCACTAGTCTAAAGGCTAGCATCTCTCCTTGGATACTGCAATCCTTAGTCGCAAGCCTCAGGAATCACTATGCAACATAAAAATGTCTACAGGTGCTCATCATCTCCTGTCTACCTGATAATCCCTGCATACCTTCCAAAATGATTAAAGGAAGTACTTTTTCTTACAGCACATAATTTGACTATGGAATTTGCTTCCAAAATATGTAGTTAAGGTAACCAACTTGCTTGACTTTAAAAGGGGAAAAATTCACAGGGTATATGGTTACCAGTTGTGAAAGCTATATATTATCTATACCATATATGCACAAGTTGTGGAGGAACATGAATGGTCAGGGCTATTGTATTAGTGTATTTAGAAGCCAGATCATTCACCCACCAACTGTGCACCCTGGTGATAACTTATAAAGTACAGAATACAGCATAAATATAACCTATAGATTGTGAGATCTAGAGCATAAGAAATAATTCAGGAAGTTAAATCTGTAAGAATGTTTTGTCTCCTTTCTTTTATATATCATTGAGTAACTGGTTGCCAGATATTCAATGGAATGTAGACAAAGGTAATAGATGTTGACCAGGAATGAACCCTACTAGTAGGACACTGGAGGACGCTAGATGATGGGCAATGAAAAGACTAATAAGTGCACTCTGAACACTAGATAAAGACACCTCTAGTGTACTTGATACCTAGATAAAGATCCACATTTTGATTGGACAGCTGGCAAACTGAATGAGAGGGGGGAAAAAAGAGATTGAGATAAAGCCCAAATTAGACTGTTTTCAGCAGTCTGCACCATACGGAGAGAAGATAACCATGTTACCTTAAAGTTGTGCTGTTCCTGATGAAATGGTAGGCTGGAATATACTGTTATTGATAATGTTAGCCTTAGATAGGTACAGAGATGTAAACATTAGGCTCGTAATGGATGCCATGTTTATAGTACAGATACTGTTAAGAGACTAACAGTGCTTAAGGAGATTAAAACTTGAATGCCTGTTTATTCACACAAGCCTGTTGGAGATGTATAGGTCCTTATACAAATGAATAGATAGTTGAATAGGCTATAATATTAAAATGGCTATGGGTATGATTCAAGGGTTATGGATACAATGCAAGGGACAGAATGGTTGGAATTGGAAAGACTTTACAAAACATCTGCTTAATGTACTAACAGAGAATATGCAAATTATGATTAAAGTATATTGTTTGGAAAGGTATTGCTAAACATCAACTCATTTGCACAACTTTACATGTCAGGTGGAACAACCAGAGTTTGGAAAAGTTACTTCTTTGATGACAGCTTACAGAATCCCCCAGTTGGGAGCCATTATCCAAACAGTAGCATCACCCAGTGCGGTGTACTGGTTTGAGCATTGGACTATGACCCTGAAGACCAGTGTTTGATTCCCTGTTTTGCCATGGAAACCCACTGGGTGACTTTGGGTGCATCTCTCACACACAGAGCCCCAGAAAACCTCATGATGGGTTCATTTTAGGGTTGCCATAAGTCAGAAAAAAAACTGAGGACACAGAACAACCACTACCACCACCACAACAACACCCACAGGAACTGGTGTGGTGTAGTGCTTTGGACTAGGAAACTGGGAGACCAGGGTCTGATTCCTCGCTTGGCCATGGAAATTCACCGGGTGATTTTGGGTGCATCACATACAAACAGCCCCAGAAAATCTCATGATAGGTTCATTTTAGGATTACCGTAAGTCAGAAACTATTTGAAGGTACAAAACAACAGCAGCAATTGCAACAACATCCCCCACAGAGATAAGAGTGCCAATGACGTGTTGTGCTTTGAATGCTGGACCAGTACACTGGGAAACCAGGGTTCAAATCCTCACTCAACCATGGAAATCTATTGCGTGACCCTGGACAGATCACACCTTCTCAGCCTTAGAGGAAGTCAAGTGAAAACTCTCTGAACAAATTCTGCTAACAAAGCCCATGATAAGGTCTCCATAAATCAGAAATGATGTGAAAGCACACAACAGCAACAACAACAACAACACAACATTTCCAAATTCTAGGAAGAATGTTCTTATGGAAGAAACAAAGAAATGGAAAGAAGCACACTACTGTATCACTTCTCCATAGCCTTACTTGTTTTGAATTAGACAGTGAGGTTTACCTGAAGCCCAGGAGTCAAAGAAAAAATGTTTCACTCTTCCACAATCGCTTTCAGGTTTAACTGACCTGAGTCTGGTTCAAAGGCAGTTGCCTGGAGTGCAATTCAACTGAAATCAAGCTAACAAGGAGACAGCAAGAACTGAGTAGGAGTAGAACAATCCCTGGGAAGCAAGAAAGAAAGAACAAATCTTGGACAGGTAAGCATTTTGATACTTAGAGGACAAGGGGGAACATTTTAATAGTCTCACAGATTACTTTTGCTATCAGGACAAAAGAACTCAAATCTCCCTCTGGCAGAAAAGCTCTGATTCCTGCCTTTGTTTGTCTCAATGGGAAGCTTCACTTTTATGAAGTATCTGAGCAAGTCCTTTTTAAAAAAAAAAAAAAAATGATGGTTATATAAAGAACAGCTCTCACAGGAAAGAACAGGTAGGATTTTCACCAGTATCATCATATAGAAGGAACAATGGCAAAATGCATCTAAAATACACTCAGGGTTTTTTGGCTGTCATCTAACCTGTTTTGTTCTCTCAGAAGGGTCTAATGTTGTACTGAAAGAAGATATTTAGGATGTGACAAACTTAAATTAAAGATATGCCTTTCATCCAAATCTAGTTCATGCTAGTGAAGTGAAATCACTTCTCTCAACTGCATTAGGAAAGAATAGCAGGCCATGCTGACGAAACAAGAACTCAACCTTATTTAGACAAAGGAATGCATTTCTGTTTCCTATCCCAAGAAACCAAAATCTGAAACGAACAGGAGATCTGAGCCACAAATTCTTATTTCTAATATAGTTTGCCAGTGTTACCAAGTCACTACTGCAAAGCACGTATGCTGGAAAAATTCCATTAAGCTAAAGACTTCGAAAGAAGTTTTGTTGTTTAGACGTCAATTGCTCATGGACTGCTTCTTGTATGGTAAACAATAGGGATGGGCCAACCGAATCCTCGAATCCTCAGCAAGCATTTGAGAGTCACTAATCTGAATCCCTGTGCTAAAACAGGCAAACTGAATCTTTCAAATCCAGCAACCAAATAGTTCTTTGGAGACCGGGATGCCTGAAAACCTAGGAGACCAGACACACAAGGGGAGATGGCAAGTAGGTGAGGTTTTCCTGTGGAGTAATAATGGCCTTTGCTAACAATCTCAGAAATTACATCTGGGGTTGTATTCTAATATATTTAAATTGAACATTTAACATTTAAGTTTAGCACTATTTTCTGTGCTGAATATCTATGGCATGTATAAATGTTGGGGCCAGTGGGTCTGATGCCTATCAGAAGTAGTGGGGCAGGGGGCAAGGTCACACAATCTCATCCAGTGCTTGCCACATGTAGGCCAGTGTACCTCCTTCCACAAGACCAGTGCTTGGTTGTAAACCTATAGCTAGAATAGGATGAGAAGTGAAATGAGAAACCACATGTAGCAGAAAGGAAAAATTGTTTTTAAAAATTGGTACCTCCAGGGCCTGCCAAAGGCCTGATTGGCTGGAAGGTACAGTCTTCTTGAGATTTCGAGGACAGCTGAAAGATTCTTTTGCATAGCTCCCTTGCAAAGTTCTTTCAGACACAATTCTGGGGTTTGTAGTTTTACAAGGTGTCACAGCCTTCTCTGCGGGTGCATCATCAAACTACAAACCCCAGGATGCCATAAGAAGCTATGCAAAGAAAATCCAGTGTTGACCTGGATTATCTCTGTACTGTAGTATATGGCCCTGTTTACACAGGCAGGAAAACGTGGGATTAATCCACATTTTCCTGCCTGTGTAGAAAGGGCCTTCATGTCATTTTCAATCTGGGGAGATCCTGAGGCAAAATTATGACAGTTGTCCTGGTCAGATTTCTTCAGAGGGGTTTACCTTTGCCTAGATTTTTGCTAAGGCTGAGAGAGTGTATCTTGCCCAAGATTATCTTTCTTTCCCTTGCTTTTTAAACCCTTTTTTAAAAAAAGGATTCAAAAGATTCGAGATTCATGGATTCCCAGAACCTTCTAGGGATTCAGATTTGGAAAATTCCGGATTGTCCCATCCCTAGTAAACAACCATTCTGTACTCTTTGCTACACAATCCATTCCCCAATTTCTTGGCGTTATGGAAAACAAAATATACTGTGTAACCTTTGCAGTGTCAGCTTGTTCTACTGGAAGAATTTCTCTAGCACCAGGAAATGTAAGAAAAAGAGGTGCAAGTATTTTTTTAAAAAAATGGGGTAGGGGTTTAGCACATGTGAAACCATGCTAGGGTTCCCCTTCACTTGCAATGCATGAAGCAATGTCACCTTTTACTCTTCCTTCTCATCTGTCCTTAATCATTCAAATGGTTAAAGAACACTCTAGGAAAAACTATTTCTCTCTACTTTCCTCTGCAAGTAACATTTGTACAACAATAGTTGTACTTTCTCCTCTCTCAACACACATCTCTACTACTATAGGCAGATGTCTTCCTAATGCAAAAAAAGTTGTGGTCTTAGTTTTAGCCAACTTGCCATGTCTTGCCATATCATTTAAGAGGGGACATGATAGTCATGTTTAAATATTTAAACGGATGTCATGTCAAGGAGGGAGTGGGCTTGTTTTCCACTGCTCCAGAGACTAGGACAAGGAGCAATGGATTCAAGTTGCAGGAAAGGAGATTCCACCGGAACCAGAGGAAGAACTTCCTGACAGTCAGAGCTGTCCGGCAGCGGAATATGCTGCCTTGGAGTGTGGTGGAGTCTCCTTCTTTGGAGGTTTTTGAGCAGAGGCTGGATGGCTATCTGTTGGGAATGCTTTGATGTGTGTTCCTGCATAGCGGGGGGTTGGACTGGATGGCCCTTGTGGTCTCTTCCAACTATATGGTTCTATGATTCTATGAGTTGTGGAGGCTGAATGGCAAGCCACCCCAGCATACAACTCCTTAAGTTGTACACTGCCTGCACACTCTCTAGCATCAAGAACTTCTCAATATACCAACCACTGTATGCAATCAGCCAGCCAAGGGAATCAAATTCTATACATGCAGCATCCTGTTGCAAATGTTCCTGTTCAGCAAGGAGCCAATTAGTGCAGAAGCCCTGCAGAGAGAGGTGGCTTCTCCTGAAAAAATATCTTTGATATTTTATTAGAATTAAATAGCAAGAAAGCAAGAAAGCCCTTTAATAGAGGTGATGACAGGAAATGGCAGGAAAGTCACCTTTATCTCAGTAAGGAGCAAAACAGTTCACTTTTAAGTTTTCTGTTTTGTATAACTTTTGATTGAAAGTAACAACCAACAAGGAAAGGAAAACACTGTTTGACAACTGTTCTTCCCTCAGTTCCCCAGCAGTTAATCTAAGCTCTCTCTCTTAATGCCAATATTTAAAAGGGTGAAAATATATATATGGTCGCATAGCAACTTTGATCCACAGTACCTGTTGCAGGCAGCTAGGATTTTTCACCCGCGGGAGATAAATGCTAATTAAAACATTGAATATCAGTTATGACTGTAAAACTTGAATAGTGGCATAAGATTATATATGTATATTGGGTTTCAGAATGAATCTTATCCTTCACTACTCCAAAATGTCATGGAGAAATATCTGAGTAAACAAAAGCTGTCATTTGAGGAATGTCTAACAATACAGATGATGACGGCAACTGAAGTGGACAGAGCAATCATACTGCTTGGCATGGGGGAAATGGTATCTGTGGTAGAATAACTGTCACTTTCTTTCTCTCCATCACTAAGCTCATGTCAAAGAAGGAGAAAGAAATCTGGGTTGGGTTCCCCTCCCTCCATTTTGGGGGAGAAATTCCCTCCTATGAGCTCCTGCTAATGTCCAGAGATCACCATCAGCATTGCTGTCCCTCTGCTTATGTTGGATTAAGCAGGAGATGCAGATCTCCTAGTGGCTCTTAGAGTATGGAAGGTGCTCAACACAGGATGCACATTCTCCAGGGTGAATTCAGCCTTCCAGTCTTTTAAATTTCCAGGGGCAGTCCACTTCACAGCTTAAAGCAGGCCATGGAAACTCATGTTCCTCTGGATGTTGTTGAACACCAATTTCCATCAGTATCAACCATTTTAGCCAAAGATGAGAGATGATGGAAACAGTACTTTAGTAATATCTGGAGGAACTATCAACATATTCCCTAGCCCTGCAGTAAAAAAAAAATATGGTGGAATTCAGTTCAGATTTTCTTAATTTGCACCTGTTTATGTCACATTTTTTCTTCTCCTTCTGCTAGCAAAACCTCCCTTTCACCTTTTTCTCTTTTTCCTTCTGTCAGCCAATCTTCTTCTGGATCATCTTCTTTACATCTTTTCAAAAGAGTTCAGTACTGAAAGAGATTATGCATCTTCCAATCACTTCCAGCATTAGCCTTTATGCTGCCAGAGTATGTGTCCTCTGCTTGGATCCATAGGAATGCTGAGCACATATGCATGGAAAACACACACTTAAAAAAAAGTGAAAAATAATGTAGATGACCCACCCACACATTGCTAAGAACACTGCAGCTTCCCTGGATGTTCCTGTAACTTCACTGAATCATTCTCTAGAATTTAGACTTGTAGTTTTTGCCCAGGCTGAATCTCAGAAGATTAAACTACCCTGAAGGTCTGGAGTCAGGACAGAAAGGAGAAGTATTAAAAACTCCAATCAGAACTGGAACACTGGAACAAGTCATCACCTTAACTGCAAAAGGTGGCCACTTGTCTACATACAGAATGTTGAATGCTATTTTGGTAAGCAGTATCATATGGATCATTTACAACCAATATTAATTTGACAGGGTTTTAGAGTTACAGGACTAAGCATTGTGGACCATGAAGTGACATGGGCACTATTTAAGTCTAATGTGGTGGGGTAGAGTCCTTGGAGAGCTAGCACCAGTGATCAAAGAAAATACTAGGGTAGAAGGACCTCAGAAGGATCCCAGGTTTGTTCCCTGGCATCTGCGCAATTTTTTGAGAGCCAATGTGGTGTAGTGATTTGAGCATTGCACTACAACCCTGGAGACCAAGATTCAGCTCCCCATTCAGCCATGGAAGCCCACTGAGTGACCTTGGGAGCATCACACTCTCTCAGCCCCAGAATAACCCAATGACAGGTTCACCTTAGAGTTACCATAAGTCAGAAACAACTTGAAGGCACACACAACAACAACAACAAAAAGGACGAATGGCCTGAATCAGTAAAAGGAAGCAGCATCAATACTGCAGCAGGTAGAGTTGAAGAGGATGGGAGAGAATACTATAATTTTCTAAAACAGCAACCAGAAGTAAATTTCAATTAAGAAATGAAATTATCCAAAGAAGCATTTATAGAAAATGACCATAAAAGTTATTGTTTGAATTTTTAAACAGTAAATTTCAGTTAGACAAACTGAAGCACATATTACATAGCATTAAGTCTTGCTAGGGGAAGATAGGGTGAAAGGTGGTCAATAGCTAAAACTGTATAGTTGTATACTTGTAACTAACTGGTAGTTTACGAAGGCATTAAAAAAATATAGGCAAATCTTTTTCAAGAGGAACTCTATCACTGAAAGTAAGAATGCAGAAACAGCCTCTTTCCCTGCTCCTCATTCTTCCAGAAAGCAGAGCTACTATTTGAGGAGCATGGGAGAGGGCAAGTACTCCCCACAAATACCATATTGTAGTGTATGTAAGAATAGGGACATTTACACACCAGACTGTTATAGTGCTATTATTCCGCTTTCAACATCCTGTGCAATCCTGGGGTTTGCAGGATTCCATAGGATGTTGAAAGTGGGATAATAGCACTATAACAGTCTAGTGCAGAAATGGCATAGGACTTTGGAGGGCTTTTATGTGTGGCCAGCTTGTTGGATCAGCACACCAAGTTTTATTTTTGTTTTATTTACTGTATTTAAACAGATGTGGCTGTATAGAAGGTGTTGGACTTCATCTCCAATCATCCCTGCATTCCAGTTACAAGAGCTGCCATTCCTGGGAGACCACCAATATCTATATAGCCACAGGTTCCTTGCCCATATATCCAACATTTCTCTCCTGTTTTTACATAAAAATGTCCTAAGATTTTTAAGAGTGTAAAATATATCCTGAAGGCACCAAATCTCATCTGACCTTAGAAGCTCAGCTTGGTTAGGCCTTGGATGGTGGACTGTGAAGGATTACCAGGTGCTGTAGCCTATTTTTCAGTGGAAGGCAATGACAACCACCTCTGACTATTCCTTGCCTAAGAAAACCCCATGAGATTCATTGCATTGCCATAAATTGGCATGCAACGGTATGGCACATACTTTACACATCATATATATGTACACACACAAACACACACACCAGGAAAAACAATACAGTACCCCCTACCCACTCACACATGCAAAATCAATATCTAAGGCTGAGTTTGGAAAAGTTACTTTTTGGACGACAGCTCTCAGACTCACTTAGCCAACATGGTCACTTGTCATTCTGGCTAGGAGATTTGGCTTGTAATCTGTACAAGCAACTTTTCCATGCTGTACTCTACAAATTAAAGGTCTCGACCTGCTTCTGGAAAAAAAGAAGAAGAAGACAGTGGGTTAGAACCACTTTGGGAAGAGTTACATGTTAGTGTAATGATTTGTGACTTACTGCTTCTCGCCTCCACTTACTGCAATGACACCCCACTCCTAAATAAAGAAGTGCATTAATTGGGAATCGCATAGACAGTCCTTTGAATCGTAACATTTCTTACTGTATTGGCCTGGGCAACTGCACTGAATGATCACTATCCTCTAAACAGAAAAGTCCTCTTAGGGCTAAAATTGCTGCTTGCATTGAACAGTGTAAAGTAAATGCTACTCTTGCAGACCATCAAGTTGGGGAGTTCATGAGAGGAAGGGATTGTGTGTGCATCTCCAACTCTCTATACATTTAACAGCAAAGCCCTCTGCGGGAAACTTCTGAAGAGGACTAAATTTGACTCTTGAACCTCTTTTGCCTTTCTTCATTCTGATGATCCCATGTTCCTAGCAAACTTTAATGATGTAAGCCTGTGTGCTTCTACGAATTTTCAATAATGTCAAAACAGCAAAACCTTATGGAGGAAGATATAATGTGTCAAAGCACCAAAGAATATATACAAATCTGAAGCTTTGGTAGGTGGTTGTTGTTTTTTTTTAATGCAGTAATTCTTGGAGCAAGGCAAATAATACAAAGGACTCCCCAGGTTTACTAGCTCTCCAGTACCAACATTCTCATATATTGACAGTCTCACCTTCCCACAGATACTTTGTGCATTATGTGATTTCAGCAGCATCATTCTGTCTATTTCCAAAGATCAAGAACAAGTAACCAGAGCAGTAGGAAGCACATACAAGAAGAAGGCATCATCAGTCTCAGGGAAACAGCAGAGTTTGCAAAAGTACAAAATATATTTATGGGGGAGAAGTCTTAAGGGTGAGTATCAGTACAACTCCTACTCATCCATAGACAGATCGACACTGTAATAGCAGCAGCAGAAGTAATAGCAACAGCAACTCAAACTTACTGAAAACTGGATATACTCAGTGGACATAGAAACTTAACTGATACATATTGTAAGGCAGGGCTTTCCAAATGGTGTGTCGTGACACATTGGTGTGTCGCCTGAAGTGTGTAGTTGTGTCACCTTCCTGGACCAAGAACAATGCCCCCCACCCGAGCCTTGGCAATGTATGTTATTATTTATAAATTATATAATTTTAAAAATGTAAATGAAAAGTTTTCAAGAGACCTGTTGTGTTCCCATACATTTCGTCATTACAATTTATGTGTGTGCCCGTATCTCTTACAAGGGGTTAGTGTAAGCTCTGGTTTGCTAGTAAAACTGAATTACTGTGTCACAAAATGATGCACTTCTAAGAAGTGTGTCACCAACATGAAAAGTTTGGAAAGCTCTTTTATAAGGGAACCATATTGTAGGGAAACTACACAGAATGATATGGTAAAAAGTCACCTATTGGGTGATATATTCTGAGCTATACCAAAACTTTAGCTTCTAGAGCATCTTTCCCAAGTGTCTGCAATCTGCATTACCTCAGTGTGGCCCTTTAGAAACTGTTGTTGTGTTTCTTTTAAAAGTTATAGTTATCACTGAAATTTAGTAGAAGTTGCAATGGCTCTTTATGGCTCTATGGTATATGAAAGTGACATATCACCCTCTTCATACACTGAAGAGCCCTACAATGCACAATGATAAGGCTAAGCATCCCTTCCCTTCCTTTTGTTATGGCATGTTTCTTTCAGAGATGGCCAAGAAAAGGAATCACAGAGACCATACACATGTACTATTTCCTATCTGTGCCCCAAAGCAGTTTGAAAACTTTCAGAACAGCAGGTAATGCTTCTGCTGCATTTACATTAACATTTTCAATGTAACCTCCCTGTAATTTTCAAAACTTTTGTTTCTTCCTCCATCCATTTCAGTTATTTATATTTTATTTATTTATTGGATTTATACCCCACCTTTCTCCTCAGATGGGATCCAAGGTGGATTATAAATTCTACTTCTGATGTTCAGACATGAGTGCTGTCATTTGTGCATATGACAGAAGTGGCACAAACCATGGGCAGGAATGAGGTTCTCAGTTTGCCTTCAGGAAAACCAAGGCTTACATTCTAATTTATGGTGTACATTCCTGCAATGCGCTTTTAATGATTGTGTTGTTTAGCTGATTTTCTATTATGTCTTTTAATGAATTTTTAAATGGTTTTAATTTTATAAATTGTTTCATTGAGTTCTCTCTCTCCCTCTCTCTCCCCCCATATTATATATATAAAATATCTATGTTTTTGTATGTTTTTAATCTGTTCTGGTTTTAATATTATGTAAAGCCTCCTTGAGTTCCAATAATTGGAAAAATATGTGATATAAGTGAACAAAATAATAGTAATAACATCAACCACTACTGCAATAACAACTTTTAAAATGTAGGTCCACTGAGAACTGAGGATGCCTAGTAGCCCCTGAATGTTTTGTAAAATTATTTTTATTTTCAATTACTGTAATTAAAATAAGTGAAATAAAAACAACTCATCAGGGCAGAAGATTCGTTACTGCTGAAGGACTTGACACCACAATGTTTACAGTTCTCAACATGTGAAAAAAGCATCTTCTCAAAATTTCAGCTGCAAATGAATACCATGGTATGGCAAAGATGTTTTATTTGTCTCTATCCTTTATTACCCTTTACATGTGAGATAATTTTTTTAGTCAACACCATTTGTCAAACTCATCCTCTCCATCCCAATATGGAGAACTTCACAGGTCTGGTTACTAATCTTTGGCTATTTCTATGGTGCTACTGGAAACATTCTAATTAGATCCCTACAGGCCAGGGCGTACCAAGGCAATTTTCAAGAGGTCCATGTTTCCCAACAGTTTGTTCTGTCATGCCTGTTATAATCTGGAGAACTTGCTCTGAGGCCTCTACCATGACAGAGTATTGTCTTTACACAGGAGTCAGAGTCACTGAGCCGTTGTGGGGTGTGAGTGGAAAACCATCTGGGACAGGCTATGAAAAGAGGTATCATGGAAGAGGATGCAGCTATCTGACTGGCATAGTGAACAGGAGCACTTCATGCCACAACATTTCATAGAAGGTCCTTCTTGTTAACCATAATCCCTCTTCTTAATATTGAATGCTTGGCAGAGAGAATCCTGCAGTATCCTGCCATGTGGCTGAATGAGAGAGACATCTTATCAGAAAGCCTTAAATGCAAATAAAAAAGGAGCATAAGAAGGAATATGATAGAAGTTAGCAGTATTCAGCCTCTCAAAGCCAAGAGCTCAGAATATATGAATAATTCAAAAACAACTTCCAACAAATTATCCTTGGTCTATGTGGTAACAAAGCAAACCCTCTGGAGTCTGTCACTCTTCTTATTACAGCCCAATTCCTGCTGAATACTCTTCCCGCTGGGTTTTTTTATTTTTTTTTATTTTTTTAAAACTATGTTTTTATAATAAATGAGCATTCAGGAAGGATATGCAGATGCTAACATTTACAACTAGACTTTACAGAGAAATAATTTGATATGAAATACATTTATGAGTTGTTAATTATTCACCATCATGGTTTGTGCAACTGGATAAAAATTAAAAATTAGCAAATTAGTTTTCATTTGTCTATGTAAATTATTTAGTGTGCCTCCATTTTATTATAAAAATACACAGATATAATTTGAGGTATTGAGTGTATTGGCAGGGGGGAGGTTGTACTGGCTAGTACCTAATGAAGTGTAATGTTCCTTTGTCTACAAAGTTTAGCCTGTGTGTTAACCAGAACAATCCTATCTTCTCAAAATACTGGGGGCAAGGAGAAAATATGCCACCACTATGCCACTGGAAGAGGTGTCTGAAGTCAGTAATTGACTGAATGAAGACCAATACATGGAGGCTTAATGTAGACAAAACCAAGCTGCAGCTGGTCAGTCAAAAGGCACATCGAGGAAAAGAGACTGAGGCCCCTTCCACATGTGGGGGGGGGGAACGGGCGAAAATGCCCAAAAACGGAGCTTACTGGCAGCTGGATAAGTCCGTCGCTACGCGGAGCAGTGTGAGCTCGCTGCTACACAGTTCTCTGGTGTCCCAAATGGCGGCTTCCAGTTGATGGAGGCTCTGCACCAACCGGAGAAGCTCGCCAGTTGGAAGCCTGCCCCCGGCAGATCTGCAGGCACGCACTTGTGCAAGCCTGCATATCCACTTCAGAGCTGGGCGACGGAGTGGCACGGGGCTGCATGCTCCGTGTTTTTTAAAAACCTCAAAAAAGAGGTTTTTAAAAAACACGCAGTGCGGCTAGTTCTGGCTGCTCCTGAGTGGATTCTGGTGTGGAACTACAAAAAGTAGTCCATGCCAGTCCTCTCTACGGTGTAGAAGACCTCCGTGAGAGGTCACTCTGCACCATTTCAGAAGCCCGGTATGGAAATGGCCTGAGTCTGGACTGTATGGGGTTACATGTCAGGGGTTCACATTTTGGCTGTACTCTCAGATTTTGCACTGAATCCAGACAGTCAAGTTATGACAGTGCCCAGTGTCAAAACTGGGAAATCTGAACCAAGCCAGGGCTATGACACTCAGGTTTTATTTAATCTTTCCCTTCCCAGAGATGCAGCACCCTTCTTTATTTTTGTCACCTGCTGGCATCCTCTCCCAGTTTATCCTCTTCTACTGCTTTCTCTAAATTCACACCCTTGCAGATATAGGGCAAAACATAGATTGTGTCTGTGTCACTGGTGGTAGTGTGTACACCCAATCCAGAGCAAAGAAACTCTATTGAGACTGTTCTTTACAAAAAATACAACCAAATCTGTATTTAACAAACTGTCAAGGGAAAAGGTAGCTGGTAAATTCAAAATGAGCAAACAGCACAATACTTGTACATTGAAACCAGTAAACATTCTCTTTCTCTCATGGACACACGCTCTCAGATGGATCTCTCTTTCTCAACTCCAAACTCTAAAAACTCTAAAAAGCTCTGCAGAACCTTCTTTCAGTTAAATTTCAGTTACTCACTCCCCTCATCTAGCCCCTCCCTCTGGGTAGCCCGAGGTTCCATATTCCACAGCCAATCAATTTTAAATTCTCTCAGTTGCTAGGGTGGCTCTGTTGCTAAGCCCCCCCTCCTGAATCATCACACCCAGAAGTGCCTTTGCTGATGAAATCCAGCTCTTAATTCTCTGGATCATCAGAACTGGTTGGTACTATGCAGGTACTGGCCCAGCAGCTGGACAAATGGAAATAAATTGAAACTGAACCCCAGTAAGATAGAGTCTCTGCGGACTGGTGGTCCTCAGGCCCAGGAATAGGATAAGCAACATGTCCTGAATGAAGCTGTGCTCCTACTGAATGAGCAGATCCATAGTTTACTTCTAGATAGTCAGTTGGGATGAACTTTGGCTTCATTTCAGCACCAGACTAAAATATGGCATTTCAGTAAAGCCTTTGGGGTGCAATGACTTTATCCAGTTCACACATGAATACAATCCTAACTGTTTAACTTGTTTTAACATTTTTATTTGCGGCTCAGTATGTTTTTTAACTGTAAACTAAATCATGTTTTGGCAGGTCATTCTAAGCTCTTTGGGTATAGGGCTAAATAGATGCATAACTTTTGTATACTGAGGGTAGTGCACCAACTGTGCCAATTCTGGAAGGTTTCTGATCTATCCATGGTGGCACAGGCCATTAGTTATATACTGGTAGGACCATTGCATAAGTTCTACATGGGGCTTTTTTTTTGGAAAAGTGTTCAGAACCTTCAGTTCCTCCAAAATATTGCAGCCAAACTATTGATCAGGGCCAGCTGCAGAAACAGAAACTATGGCTAGTTAAAATCAATCGAGCTGGAAATTTGGTAATGAAAATAATTCGTTTAATTAAATTTATTTTTAAATAAAGTGATTGACTTGCATTGGAATTTCACCATTAATCCTAGACTTAAGTTAAATGAGAAATTCTAAAGAACCAACAAACTACATTTCCCAATTGGGTCTTTACTAGTTCTTTACTAGTTCTCTTGGAACTAGAAAACACTTTTTGGATGGAGAGTGTTTTTTGGTTTTGGTTACTCCCTTGGGATTGGGAAATATCAAGGTTTAGATCACAAGTTCAAAACCATGTATTAGACTTCTTCTATTCCACACTGAACACTTCATAGAAGTTCCTCATCTGTCCAAGAAAACTGAATTTTGAGATCCTTAACCTTGGGACTTTTGCCAAGATCCACATGGAAATCTGTAAGCTAAAAACAGGAAGTGAAATTATAAAGAAGGACAAAGGGGAAACAAGATAAAGTTGGGGTGAGGTAGACAAGAAATGGAGTTTTCAAAACTTCATGCAGCTGAATATTTCTCTCCCAAGTTCAAAAGTAGGATGAGCCAGAGAGTAAAATTATGGATGTTGTTTTTTTCAGCTTGATTCAGGTGAGTCTTTTAGTGCAGATATTTAACTTAAAGTGAGACTGCAATGAAACATAAACCTAGTAGTTAAATTTTCCTTTCCTTTCTAATGTAAAAGCAATTTAATTGGCAAGTTAACATAAATGTGTTTTTTTTCTTTTCAATGTAAATGTAGTTTAATTAGCTTATTGAACTGATTAATGTTTAACTAAATACATTAACTCTTTCCTACTAACTCTCCCATTTCTGGCCAGTTACAAGGAACATATAGCTCAGTTGCTATAACAACTCTGTTCGCTGACAATTGTGTTGCTTTGGGGTACAATTTAAAGATTGATTATGATGTATTAAAATCCTGTCAGCTTTGTTCCAGACTATCTGAGTGATTGTATTTACCTTACTATATGTACAGGAAATGGAAGAAGGGGGAAACCACCAAAGAAGAATTTAAGCAAGTAGCTAGGAGATGTAGGGAGGAGGTCAGAAAGGCTAAAGCACAGAACGAACTTAGGCTGGCCAGAGACATCAAAAACAATAAAAAGGGCTTTTTTAAATATGTCTGTAGCAAAAGGAAAAAGAAGGACACGATAGGGTCGCTGCACAGAGAAGATGGCAAATTACTAACAGGGGGGAGAGAAAAGGCAGAACTACTTAACACCTTCTTTGCCTCAGTTTTTTCCCAGAAGGATACAAGCACTCAACCTGGCAGTTGGGGAGCAGATGAGGAAGCAGAGGAAATGAGGCACATGGTAGAGAGGTGGTACAGGAATACCTGGCCACTCTGGATGAATTCAAGTCTCCAGGGCCAGATGAATTGCATCCTAGGATATTAAAAGAACTGGCAGAGGTCATTTCGGAACCGCTTGCTATAATCTTTGAGAAATCTTGGAGGACAGGAGAAGTTCCAGCAGACTGGAAGAGGGCAAATGTTGTCCCCATCTTCAAGAAGGGAAAAAAAGAGGACCCAAATAATTATTGCCCAGTCAGCCTGACATCAGTACCCAGAAAGATTCTGGAGCAGATCATTAAGCAGTCAGTTTCTAATCACTTAGAAAGCAATGCGGTAATCACGAGAAGTCAACATGGATTTCTCAAAAATAAGTCTTGCCAGACTAATCTGATCTCTTTTTATGATAGAGTTACTAGCTTGATAGATGAAGGGAATGCTGTGGATGTAGCATTTCTCGATTTCAGTAAGGCCTTTGACAAAGTTCCACATGACATTCTTGCAAAGAAGCTAGTAAAATGTGGGCTGGACAGGGCAACTGTTAGTTGGATTTTTAATTGGTTGACCGACCGAACCCAAAGGGTGATCACGAATGGCTACTTTTTATCCTGGAGAGAAGTGACTAGCGGGGTGCCATAGGGTTCTGTCCTGGGCCCAGTACTGTTCAATATCTTCATCAACGACTTGAATGAAGGAATAGAGGGCATTCTCATCAAATTTGCAGATGACACCAAATTGGGAGGGGTTGCTAATACGCCAGAGGACAGGATCAAAATTCAAAATGACCTGGATAGCTTGGAGAGCTGGGCCAAAGCTAACAAAATGAAATTCAACAGAGAGAAGTGTAAGGTCCTACACTTAGGTAGAAAAAATGGAATGCAGAAATATAGGATGGGGGACACGTGGCTGGATAGCAGTACGTGTGAAAGGGATCTAGGAGTTTTAATAGACCACAAACTGAACATGAGTCAGCAGTGTGATGCGGCAGCCAAGAAAGCCAATGCAATTCTCGGCTGCATCAATAAGAGTATGGTGTCTAGATCGAGGGAGGTACTGGTACCACTCTACTCTGCTTTGGTTAGACCTCATCTTGAATGCTGTGTCCAGTTCTGGGCACCCCAATTCAAGAAGGACATGGTCAGGCTGGAGCAGGTACAGAGGAGGGCAACCAAAATGGTGAGAGGCCTGGAAGCCATGCCCTATGAGGATAGACTTAGAGAGCTGGGTATGTTTAGTCTGCAGAAGAGAAGGTTAAGAAGGGACATGATAGCCATGTTTAAATATTTGAAGGGATGCCATGTAGAGGAAGGAGAGGGCTTGTTTTCTGCTGCTCCAGAGACCAGAACAAGGAGCAATGGACTCAAGCTGCAGGAAAGGAGATTCCAACTGAACCTCAGGAAGAACTTCCTGACAGTCAGGGCTGTCTGGCAGTGCAATATGCTGCCTCGGAGTGTGGTGGAGTCTCCTTCTTTGGAGATTTTTAAGCAGAGGCTGGATGGCCATCTGCCGGGAGTGCTTTGAGGGTGTTCCTGCATGACAGGGGGTTGGACTGGATGGCCGGTGTGGTCTCTTCTAACTCTACATTTCTATGATTCTATGATTGGTCGAGAAGCCTCTAAAAAGTCTAGTATAGACAGCAGAGAGGGTTTTTTCAATGGCTGCTCCTAGGCTATGGAACTCACTTCCAAAGGAGGCTAAGCTGTTCCTCCTTCCATTTTTCCCTTGGTCCTCAGGCAAAAACTACTGTATATACTCATGTGTAAGTCTAGAAATTTTAGACAAAAAAAATTGACCCAAAAGCCCTGGGTCAACTTATCCGTAGGTTAATATAAGTACTGTAGATTAACTTTTATCAAAAAGGAACCATCTTCTTCCCTCAATAGAATGGTGAAAGGCAAGCTTAAAAGAAGCACGAACACCCACTATTCTCTCCACCATGGCACCACTTCTGGCCTTTCTGACTGCCTGGGTGGGAAAATGAGAGTACTGATGGCAGGTTTTTGGTGCTTCTCCTCAAAGGAACACTGAAAGAGTAGAGGAGGTTGGTGCTTCTTTTAGGTTCTCCTGGGATGGACTAAGCTCTTGCCTTTTGCCTCTCTACTCAGAGAAAGGATGGTTTCTTTTTCGATAAGAATTTAATTTTTATATATAACAAAAGAACCATCTCCTTTTCTGAACAGAGTGACAAAAGGCCTTTTTGAATGCTTAGGCAGGAAAATGGTGGCAGTGGCAGCAGCCAAGGGCAGCTGGCCCCTTGAGGTGGTGCTGGTGGTTTCCCCTCTCTGTGGAATAACCCTCAACTTATCCACAGGTCATATCAAAATCTATAATGTTGGCCCCCAAACCTGCCCTTGGCTTATACATGAGGTTGACCTATATACAAGTATATACGGTGAGTCTATATAGATAGGCTTTCAGCAACTAGGTGGCTGCAGAGGAATTTAATTAAATAAATAACTTTTTAATGTGGAAGAGCTATTGTTTCTTTATTAATGTGTTTTAAGTTTGAGTTGTATTTTTTAAAAATTCATCTTGTATTAATATGTGAAATTTTTTATTTTTAAAAAATATTTATTTATTTATACATTCATTCATTTTATTTTGGTCTGTAAGCCAGCTTGAATCTTATTTATGGGAGAATGGTGTGATTAAAAACTGCATGAATAAGTAAGTAAAAAATGTATAACATAGAAAGATGGTCACCCTGGGAAAGGAGTGTGACAAAATGCACAACTAGTATATACAAAACAGGATAAAAGCAACAGACACAAGCACAAAAAAACCAGAGATACCACCATGGCCAGCGCTAATGGCACCACACAAATCCAAGCCACATCTGGAAGGAGACAATGACATCTCAACAACAAGAACGCATCCCAACACACCCTCTGCTTCACCACAAAACACACACAACACAGTGTTGCAGTGGTATATTTATGGACTTACACTGGTATATCTATTATGCTTCGTAGATCTTGGATATAGGATTGCATCCTATGTTACCAAAATAAAGTTGATCATCTTTTGGCTGCATTATGAAAAAGAAGTCAGTCTGCAAATGAATATAGAGGATGTAGTGTTCTTTCTCTTCATCAATAAAATATTGATGCATTCTTGCTAAGTGTGTTTCCCCTCAGCTGTGTCCTGAGAAAAATTCATTCACCAGAAACGTTGACTTCTAATTTAGATACATTCATTTTCCTATACAGGGTACCAGCTCCAGTTGTTATTTTTTAAAAATTAGTAATATCTTGTTCCATTAACATTATCCAGAGATATGGAGTATAATCATGACATTTGTAATAGAATATGAATCAGAAAACTGTATGAAATTCATGGGATTGCCATTAAGTCAACAGGCAGCTTGAGGGCATGTGCATGCACATGGTTTAGGACTAAAGAGATCTGAATTCAAACCCTGACTGGCCCACAAAGCTCACTGGACTTCCTTGGGTGATCATACTTTCTTCCTAATCTATCTGGAAGGGGTTTTATGATAATGATGAGTGTTATTTTATTTATTCATTTATATCCTGCTTTTTCCTCAATAATGGGACTCAAAGCAGCTTACAGATTATTAAAAGCAGTAAAGATTTAGTTGTTTGAGCATTGGATGACCTGGAAACCAGGATTCAATTCACTGCTCAGGCACGGAAACCACTTGGATGTATCACACACACTCAGCCTCAGAAGACTCCGTCCACATTAGGGTTGCTATGAGTTGGAAATGACGTGAACACACACAACAACAACATAACAGATTTAAAACCATTAAAAAAATCAATAGAGAGGAAGGAAAGTTATTTTAAAAACAGTATTAAGTCTACAGAATTAAAATAACACCATTAAAAGCCCATCATAGTCAGTTCCTAAAATTTCTGATGGAATCAGAATGTTTTTACTTGCTGGTAAAAAGAGAGTACAAAGGAAGCCATCCTTGCCTCCTTAGGGAGGGAGTTCCAAAGTTTGGGAAAAGCCACTGAGAAATGTATGATGATATAATTCAGAGTAGAAGAAGGATGTAAATTATACCAGTACATTTTCTTGTCCTGAGCAAGAAAAGATATCCTAACACATTGAGAAAATGGCCATTGGTCAATTTTTCATGTTATAGGAATTTTAGACAAAATTCTTTGACACAGAAAATTGGGTTTTGTGAAATCCTCACCCTCCCCATTTTCCCCAATGAAAAGAGTGTATTCTGTACACAATACAATTTTCTACCCCAAACATGTTGGGTTTTGCAACAGCTTTTTTTTTTTAAGAAATGAAATCCCCAAGTAAGAAAAGCCATTGGAAAATAATGGGGGAAAAATATTTGAATGCCTTCATTTTGCAAGTGAGAAGATGACATGAAGATTTATATATTTAGCATGGAGGAACACTACCCTGAGCTCCACACAGTAAAAGCAGGGAAAATATATAAATAAAATAAAAATAGCATAGCCATACATACCAACAAGAGAGTCAGTGGGGCACAGTGGTTTGAGCATCAGACTGTGACCCTGGAGACCAGGATTCGATTCCCTGCTCAGCCATGGAAACCCACTGGGTGACCTTGGGCATGTCACACATTCTTGGGCCTGGAAAACCCTGTGATAAGTTCACCTTAGGTGCACCCTAAGTCAGAAATGACTCAAAAGCACAAAACACAATACATACCAACACAATACGAGTTTGACAAACTTGAAGAAAAGTAGCTGTATGCCAGAATGTTAATGTAATTTGAAGATAAATCCTGTTCTACTAATGCTATAGTCTAACAAAGTATGCCCACATATCGTGGAAAACTCACTGGATGAAGTTAATTAAGGAAGGTGTTACATGGAGTTAAGTGTTCTTTGCAGCTCTGGATACTGTTCGATAGACCCAAGCTGCACTTTGTCTACTTGATGAGAAATATCCTTATTGGAAAGAATTGCATTAACTTCTACCCACTTTGATTTGGCTTTGCTCCTTTGCTTTAGTCCCATCTCTACTTGGATGCAGTCCCAAGACCCTTTCCAAGCTGGAATTTGAGCCCCAGGCCAGAACTGATTCCCTGTATCTGGCACCCAAAAGCTATAGCAAATAACCTGTTCTCTGACTCTTAAAACAGATGAAGGCTGAAATAATTCAACCTGATAAAAATAGCGTCCCCACTTAGCTGTAGCAGTAAACCACTGCAAACAAACTGGAGGCTGCCCTTCCTCTCAATTAAGGTCAAGAACACCAATACCATTGAATGTTGTGTTTGTCTGAATAGCAGTAATGTTTATGTCATGTTGACCAGGAGGACAGAGAAAGATTGCCAATCCATTATCTTATGACAACTGCAAAATCCATTATCTTATGAAGGCAGATGATCGAAAACCATAAGTGCCCATTCTGTTTTAATTTTAGACATAAAAATAATACACTGAAGTAGAGCAGATAAACAATGTCAGCAGAAAAATGAGATGTAGATGTATCATCATTAAATATGTAACATTCAGAATTCACATGCCATTTATTCCTTTATGGTCATTATAAAACATGCCAAGTTTGATTCATTCTAACTAATAATCCTGAATTTCAACTCTGTTATGCTAAAGAAGTGAAGGAATAAAAAATTCTGAACACGAATGCCACATCGTTACATTTGACCAGTCTTAGGAATTGTTGAGTTTTGTTCTGTTTCATAATTTCTAGACTAAAGTTTCTTAAATTTAGTAAGCAGATTCTTAATGGTCTATGAGCTCTTTACAAGAGGTGAAATGAAAGACTGCAGAGGAATTGAAAGTATCTGTTACAGGCTCTGCTCTTGTTTTATTTTTTCTGGTAGTGGAGACTAAAGCCTGACCACATTGAATAAACCCAGTTATCAAACAAATTAACATTTCCTGACTTTAGAGGCCATAATTTTGGTAATATGGCAATGGTTTTGTTTATATTAATGGTGAATCAAGATATGTGAGTTATATAGGTACTTTCATCTGCAGAGCATAAATATTTTTAAACCAGTTGTGAAGTTGGAGCTTGAAAACCACTGTTCTAGACATTATGGATACAATTCTATCAGCAATGATCCAGAAGAAAAAAAATAATTTCTAAACATAACATTTTAAAGTTAATTCTCAAACCATATATTCCATAATATTTTCACACCAGGTATGCAGTCTGCTGGTAGTTTCTCCTGCACGAACCTCAGGTGGGTACTATCTTGTACATTAACCATCTATTTCAAATGGACAAAACAAATCCCAGGAATATTAAACCCAAGGTCCTAAATCCCATTGCTTTTTCCCCAAGTATAGCAGATTTATAAATAAGTGGGAAATGTGATAAGTTAGCACCTATGTAAATTTCATAGATGCTATGCATTTATTGTGATTGGGATTAACAATTGGATTTAGGCTATGTTTTTTATGAAAGAGATCAATTACTACCATGGCTTGCTGTTTGGAAACTACTTGGCAACTGTGTGAACAGAACTGGACACATCTTTGGCTTGATCCAGTACTTACTTATATTCTTCCTGCATTGTGTATGATTTCAGTATCTAAAAATACAGGCACACTTAGTTGTGCAGCTTTGCACAACTAAGCAGGATCATCTACATTAATTACTTCAAGCAAATGAAGTCAGATGGTTAGAGTGGCCAGTTAGGAAAACTATCTTCTGCTACTATCATCTGCTACAGTTTATGAAACTATATCGAATCATGGAATCATGGATTCAAAGAGCTGGAAGAGACCACAGGGGCCATCTAGTCCAACCCCCTGCAATGCAGGAACACACATTAAAGCATTCCCAACAGATGGCCATCCAGCCCCTGCTTTAAAACCTCCAAAGAAGGAGACTCCACCACACTCCGAGGCAGCACATTCCACTGCCAGACAGCTCTGACCGTCAGGAACCGTCAAAGTGACATTTTCTATAGGCATTTTTTTTCAGAAGGAAGGCCTTCTAGATATCATTTGAATTTCTTAGCTGAAGAATGCAAACGAGCATGCTAAGAAATTATCCCAAAGCATCATAAAATCCATTATCAAGTTAATATATCTAAAAATAACATAGGGAACAAAGCTTGAAAATGGTGCATTACAAATAAAAACTTTGCAAAGGTAACAGGGGTATCAATAGCCCTTTTGCAAGTAATGGAAAGACTGGTAACATAATAGCTAAGATCTTACATCATTTGGTGGAAAGTTCCACCAGATAGAACTCTACTCCCTCCACACATCAGAACCCACCTGACTCCTGCACCCCATGACCATTTAGTGGCTGGGGAGATGACAGCCATATATGGTCCAATTGGCTGTCCCCCACCTTCCATGACCACTAAGTAATGCATGGGGGGAAGGTGGCAGGAGACTCATGGGTTTCCACAAGGCACACAGTCATCAACAGGATGCTGGTCAATGCATTTTTCATTACATTGTGTAATATTTACCCGTCAATTTTGAGAGGCCTTCTAATTTTTTGTGGGGGGGTTCTGTTTTTTTTAAAAAATATGAACTCATTTACAAACTTTTAAGAAGGATTTTTTTTTAAAAAAAAGAGAACATATCAACTAGGGGTAAATTAATGAATGAATGAACGAGTAATGTAAAGACTTTTTTTAGAGAGAAAGTAATATCAATGTAATGCATTACATTTTAGAAGTAATTTACTAAGCTTTAGTAAAGATTCATCCTTGACTTTCAGTGTTCTTTTTTAAAGTTTAGGTGGGAAAAAATTCAAATCACTTTTTCTCATATTCGTTCTGCAATGTTGTCAAGGCAGAAGCATATTTCTCACTTAAGCCAGCATATGATGTTCTCAGTACACAGATGGATTGGTACAATTTAATCTAATCACTCCACAGAGGCAAAGAACATTTTAAATCATTTTAATGATTTGAGATTCCCGTCCTCTAAGTAAATGGGTTACAGCTTGGACTGTAGGTTTACAGATAACTCATTCAGCGAGTTACGGTGTTGTATTGTCTCTTGATACTGATGAATTAATTTTTATTGTAGGGGTTCTCCATAAAGTAGAATAGAGTATAATGCCTTCTCAAACTAGTCATATAATACCCCTTAAAAGATTTTAAAGATATGAAGACCTGAAGATGTTAGAAATAACTCCATCAACTCTAAGGCATACTAGGAAAGAGAGTGATATTAAATGGTCTTAATTATTATTAACTTTATTGAAAAACAAACTGTAAAAAAAACCAAAATGCACTGCTTTCCCCAATACAAAATATTGCTTAAGTAACATCCTAAAATAAGAACTTGTACTTCACTGAGTGTAAGAATAACCAAGTCCCCTCAAAATTGGATCTAAGTCATGATTGCAAGACCAGGAGAAGACTCAAGAGGAACTTGAGTTAGTACTCTCATACAGTTATTGTATACCAATATAAACTTTTTTTTTAACTTGTGAAGCTCGATGAAATAATATGAATGTTTTTGTCTATTCAGTAAGTTAGGCCCAATAATATACTATAAATATAATTAAAAATACAATTGATAATTTTAAAGTATTGTAATAGTATAATAAACTATCAATATTTATTATAGATCGTGTATTTTAAATAATATATTATGATTGATATATAATATTTAAATATTATATTTATAAATAATATATCTATATAATATATAAATAAAATTATTACTCATATTTATTAGAATATTATGTATAATATATAATTAAACTGACAGTGGTCAGTTTAGTTTTCTGTTTATTTCTCCTTTTTAATCTATTGTTTTAAGAAATGAGCTTGTTCCTTTCCTACTGCACATTTTATTTTCCTCCTGCTCAAAATGTGTCCAGCTGCATATTAGAATAATGCAGGCAGGGTTTATGGCACCTAGGAAGATGAAGCACTGAGTGCTTGCTTAGAAAATGCTGTATGTTTGACTCCTGCTTCCTCTGTCACTGTATGCTCCCGCACTCATTATGCTATAGACTATTGAACTTTATGTGACTTTGGTTTCATGGAGGGAACGGGGAAGAGAAACAGTCTTATTCTGTTTTCCATTTCTCATTAACCACGATTCTTTGGCAGGAATGCTAGCACAACACACACCGGCCTTAGACTACTTGTTGAGTAAGGAGAGAGGTCTCTGGTTCTGGCTTAATATTACCTGTTGCCATTATGTAAACGAGTCTGGAAAAATCAAACAGAATTTGGACAAACTGCACTCAGTTGTGGTCTGAGTCAGGAGTACATATGGAACCAGTCCCTGGAGCCCATGGGACTGGCTGACAAGCTGGTTGTCTGATTTTGGATGGCTCAAAAGTCTGTTTATGTCTATGGTTGCTATCACTTTAATAGTTATAATCACCTGCTTCGTGCTCTATGGCTTGCTATATTGTTGTAGATGTAGTTATGCTGCTATACCAAGTTACTCCTTTAAGCCTTATGCTGGCAAAGAAGCTATGATGCTAGTACATGGAGTAAGAACTGACCCAGAGGGAGGATGACTGGGGTGCATCCACTGTCAACATGACCTGTTCGCCTCAATAAAATGGCTGAAAACTGCCATTTTATGACTCTTGCTCTCACTATTGACTATTGAACTTTATGTGACTTTGGTTTCATGGAGGGAACAGGGAAGAGAAACAGTCTTATTCTGTTTTCCATTTATCATTAACCACTTAGCTCTCTACCTCTCCTTATGACATTTTGCAGGTCACTTGATTACATACGTCACTATAGCATATGCCATTTATTTGTACAAATTGCCGAAAAGCAAAGAAAAATAAAAATTACTGTTAATTACCACCAAGTTGGCTTCAACTTACAGTGACTCTATGAATGAGAGAAATCTAGGTCACCCTGTTATCAGCAACTCTGGTCAGTTCTTGCACATCCAGGGTCAAAGTTGCCTTGGTTGAGTCCATCCACTTGTGATGTAGTCTTCTTCTTTTCCCAATGCTTTCTACTTTGTTGTTGTTAACTGTCATCAAGTCATCTTTAGCTTATCATGATCCTATGAATGAGAGATCTTCAAGTCACCCTATCATCAACAGCCCTGCTGAGGTCTTGCTGAATTAGGGCCATAGCTTTCTTGATTGAGTCTATCTATCTGTGATCATCTTCTTTCCCTACTCTCTTCTACCTTACTAAGCATGATTGTCTTTGTTAGTGAGTCATGTTTTCTCATGATGTCTCCAAAGTCCAACAGTCTCAGTTTAGTCATCTTGGCTTCTAGGGACAGTTTAGGCTTGATTTGCTGTTGGAGCCATTTATTTGTCTTTTTGGCAGTTCATGGTCCAAGGAAAAGCCATAGGGAGCAGATAATCAGATTATATCTCCACTATCCAAAAATGTAAAAAAGAAAAAGGGAAGCAGATCACTCCTTATTCCTTACACCTATCCTCCTGAAATTTTGATAATCTCTTACCTAAGGTTATATGTATACCATTGTATACATAATTTTTGTAATCACTGCTGAAAAAATACTTAGGAGAATACATATGTCTCTTTTTTTTTTTTTCAGAGAGCACCAACACTGTAAAGCCTATTCTTGTACAAACTCCTTATACCTTTTCATTTGAAACTTTTCAGGCTAGATCCCTTTGGAGGGAGCAATATTCCTTGCAAATTTCAACCAGTTCCATCAAGAAACATTTTAAAAAATAGCACATAGACACATAAGGAGTTACTATGCCTGCAAATGTCATCTGGTTCTGAAAAACAGGAAAAAAGATTATGACCATTTGTTGGTTTTCAGTAATCAAGCAGGAGGCCTGAAGATTTGGATTTCCAAGTCAAAGTTCTTATTGAAGTTCAGATTGAGCTTAAACTGAGTCGGGCTGTTTTGTATATCAAAAAATAAGGGCCTGAACTTAATCTTCTGGTCAGTGTACACTCACTAATTGCTAGGAACTTGACAGATCCATCTCCTAGTTTTCTCGATGCAGCTTCCAATAAGACCTGAATTAGCCATAGTTCCTTCCACTGACTTACTGCCATGGTGTCACAGAGAGGAGGAAAATGATCCCTGCTTTTCCAGAAATGGAGACCTAGAAATGAATTGGGGAGGCAGCTGCTTGCCATAAAAAATAGAGGTTTATTTTTATTTATTGAGGCAATAAACTCATCTTCCATACTTGACCTATGTCTTGCTACACAAATGCAATAGTATAAAATTACCAAGAGAAAAATACTCCTAGGTGCAAAGTTAAATTGTTTATGTATGCTCCCCCAGTGTAGTCAGGCAAAATGGTTAAAGAATGCTCATTTCAAGTGCACCAGGTTCCCCTCATTCTTCTTGAATAAAGAATCTGATTATCACTTATACGTGAGGTCCTTTGAGTGTGGGAATGCACCGCTAGGAAACAAAGCAAATCAGGTATGTACTTGTTCAAAGCAAGGGGGCACATCACTGTCATTTCTCTGAAGTGAAGTGGGACCAGCAAAGCATCATGTAATCTGCTATTCTGAAATGCAACTTTTTAACATGGAATAACTACTTAGCATTCATTTACTTCAACAGAAATGCTTGTTCCTTCTACAGCAAACCTTGTAATTCCTTCATCACAGAGAAGTCAATGTCGCTGGCAACTGGTGATTTAAATGGAAAATGGACTTGTGTAAACAAATAATTTACTTTTCAAGAAGCATATTGGTTCACCTCCCACTCTCCCAACATGTATGAAATTGGTACCTTAAAAGGATATTTATTCATAACTTCAGCAGTAAGTCATTTATCTTTCCATCTGGGGAGGGGGCAAAATGTCTGTATTTATTATTTATTTACAATAAGCAGAATGCTTATGAATATACCACATCAAACCAGATAATTATAATTTAGTGTAGGTTTTTTCCCCTATACTTTGGGGTTTTTTAAATTTTATTATAACATTATATGACTGTATTTTTATTTCTATATCTATAGTTTGTTCATCACCTTGGGCACACTTGGTCCAAAGAGGTCACTTATAAAAGTTTAACCTTCCTGCTCTTGAATTTTATGTAATGCACAGTATGAGTTCTTACCCCAATGAGAACTCCAGTGTACATCAAGAAGAAGGAGAGGAGCTTTGTATAAAAAAGTGGGCTCCATCCAGAACATCCAAAGTCAGAAAATAAAAATAAAATAAAACTAACATTTTTCCTTTGTAGTAGGAGAATTCCTGACCCCACTGAATTTCACCATCTTCCCATGCAAGAAATTTTAGTTCTTCCAGTGGGACCAACCTACTGACAAGCAAATTGTTCTACTTTTTCTTGGCAGCATTGCTGTTTGCTTAAAAAACCAAATGAGGTCATTTGTCATTGTTCTAATATGTTACATTACTGGGGACAAAAAGTACTCCAAAGCTAAAAACTCAAAAGATTTGTAGGGACAGATTTTGTCCCATCCTTTTTTTGTTTCTGGGAGGAACCTGTACATTGGAAGTGGATACATTTTGGACCCAGTGGCTAGCATCCTTTTTAGTGACTTAATCATGGAATAGGTCCAACTTATGCCATGGGAACCCCTTTTTGAATTGTGTAGAGGCAGGAATTCTGTTCTGACCATGCAATGACCAAAATCTGCCATTACCCACATTTTCAGTGCAACAATCCCTCAAGATGGCCATTTCCATGCTAGTGGATGGCAGGGGGAGCAGCAGAGATATGTCCAGCCATCTTCCTTGAGCTGGATGCACAGCACTAACGTCATTCTTGAAAAGTGTCTCTCTGCTTATCTACCCACTCTCCACTAACATGGAAATGGCTATCCGGAGGGGACTGCCCCACTGGAAAGGTGGAGTTGGGCTTGCATCAGAAGATGTACAGTAGCTACAGCCCTTTCCACACGGCATTTGCCATGTGAAAGGGCCCCTGGAGTGTTGTGCAATTGTGAGGAGCAATCTGCACGATGCACTCACAATCATATGACACTCCAGGGGTCGGCAGGGGCCGATCGTGCACCTTTTCATTTTCAGCTTTCAGCCCAAAATGGTGCACGATTGTGCATTGCTCCCGCACCCCGCGCGCACTTACCTGGCATGCGGAGCCTCCGGAGCCATGCCAGTTGCGCTTCCCACCCCAGTGCAGCCTGGGAAAGTCCCAGGCTACACTGCAGAAGGAAGAGGGGGGGCTCTTGCACAAGCAGGGAGCTCGTGTGGAGCTGAAGCAGCAGGGACGCAAGAGCCTCTCACTGGAGGCTGCTCGCACAATCCCTGCACCCCAGTGCTTGAAAAAGGTAAGGTGCAGAAAGGGCCTACATGGTAGAAAGACATTCCACAGTGCAGGATACCAGCCACTGTTGCTAACTGCATGGCTGACAAAGTTGTAGAATGCCTTCGCTGTTCGTCTCTTCCCTGCATTAGTGCTCGAGGGTTAAATAAATATTTTGGTTTTTCAACTGGCTCTTACTCTTTTTCACTCTGTGTCATAGACAGCTTACAGGACACACTTTTAAGCTGTGTGGTGCACCCACTGGTAACTGTTTGTTATTATATATGCAAAATAGTAGCAATGCTAACAATAATGAACATTTGTATAGTGCTTTCAAAGAGCATTTCATATTTAGCATCCTCTTCCAGACTCACAACAGTCCTCTAACGGGTCAAAGTAAGGGCTGGAGGCACTAGGGCTCTCTGGTAGTAAAATCTAAATACCTCATGAAACTAAAGATTCCAGGATTCTATAGGATGGAGCCACGGCAGTTAAAGCACAATCTAAGAAGGATTACTGTGACGGGTGAAAAGGACATGAGACTGAGAGAAAATGGCTCATCTAAGGCCTCCTAATGAGTACATAGCATAGGTGAAATTCAATTCCACAACTTCCTAGTACCCAAAACTTATAATAAGAAAGATTTTCAAGGGATTTTCTCTTCTTCTTCCAAGTGTATTTTGTACCTCTGCATGCCTCAGATATCCTCACTCCTATTAGTTGGTGGCCCCTTTTTGGCTACAAATCTGTCAGCACACTGGGACTGAGATCAATATCATACCCTCCATCCTACCCTGGAAAGTATGGTGTTGATCTCAGATGAAAACTGAGGCATGTGTGGCCAAACAACAACAGAGAATGGTCAAGATAGCAAAAAGTCACTAATAATGAAGAAGACACAAGCTAGCCATTTGCAGCCATTTGCTTTTGCCTGAGCCTACTAGGAAGGGCAAGATTCCACTTCTTTCCTCCTTTCCCCTTGCTGAATTAATTTAGAGCAAACTACTTTTGCACTTTGAAGTAAGTTTGTACCAAAGGGAAGAGTGGGTGGTGACAAGAGAAACTGGGGCATTTTAAAGGCAGTCAAAAAAACTGGGACAACAGAGAATTAATTGGGGCTGTTCCTGCCAAATTGGAACAGTAGGACAGTATGTTAGTGGAATTAAAAGGATGTGAGCCCAGAGAGACAGACTTGTATATGAAATGTGGAGCACTATAATAGAAGCCTTACATCCCTGAGTGCTGGTACAAACTTGTGCCTCTCTTTTTATGGTTAGTAACAGGGTTGTTCAGTGGGAAGTAGGACAGTGGTGGATGTCAGACAAAGACAATGGGAATAGTTTAATTGCTATGATCTGTTTCAAAGCCAAGGTAGTCTCATAACTTAAGTTGATTTTTTGCACCAAAATCAATAGGTGTAATTCAGATAACTATTTTCTTACTGGCTACCTAAGACATTCCATCCAATATAGTTTCATTCTATCTGCTTTCATAACCTAGTGCCCTATTTTTCTTCCCTAACCCTTTCATTGTATTTTGTATCAGTGGGAAGTCTCCATAGCAACTCTCCGAAATAAATCGATTCAGCTTCTATTTTCTGGATGCCATTGCTGTTTCTGAGGTCAGAATCCAAAGGCAAACCAAAGTGAAGGCCTCCTTTTTGTGGTTAGTGTTTTTTTTAATTTTCTTTTAACCTGACTGCTCTGAATAAAAGAAGTAAGAGAGGGTACAGTTCTATCTCTTCAGGGCTTACCTGCCAACACAACTATTGTGACATTTCCCATGAATATTTTGTTTGGTTTTTAAAAAGAATGAAATGAAAACTTAATTTTTCAGGAGAAATGTCATGTATCCTTAATTTGCTCGAGAATCTATTTCTCCCCTACCTGAGACTACATCTACTCCCTAGTTGTTAGGCCTGAATGGGATTCACTTACTGGATCATCCTAGACCAGCTTTCCTCAGCTTCATGCCCTCCAATGGCTATGCTGGCTATAGATTATTGGGTGTTTACTATCATATCTGGAAGGCACCAGCTTGAGAAAGCCTGCCCTAGAGTACAAAAAAGGGGGGTGCTTTTCATATCTAGTGACACCATGAGGGGTCTTGAACTTGGATCCAGATTCAAATCCCCTGTGAGCCATGAGACTCACAGGGTAACTTTTAGCCAGTCTCTCTGTCTTCCTGAGCTACCTCCTAGGGTTGTTTGGGGTATAAAGGACAGAGGAGAGAGCTGCATATACAACTTTAACTTCATTGTAGGAAAGGCAGAATACAAAAGTAACAAATGCTGCCTTCAAGATTGTTTTGAGGTGCAAGATACATTCAGGCCATTTCCACACTAGCCTGTTATAGTGCTATTATTCCACTTTCAACATCCTTTGGAATCCTGGGGTTTGCCTTTGAGGCTGCAAACCCCAGGATTCCATAGGATGTTGAAAGTGGAATAATAGTGCTATAACAGGCTAGTGTGGAAATGGCCTCAGTATTTTCAACAGCACATATTAGAGCACAAAAAAGGGGGTTGGTGTTCCTTTTAAAATGCAGTTTGATAACACTCTCAGATTTTATCGCCAAGACATTCCCAAAACAGCAGCATCATTCCAGACAAGAAATTAACATTTAATAGAAATTTAAATTTTTTATTATTGGAATTAACAGAGGGAGTTTAAATGAAGTTCTATATTAATATATTTAAATGCTAAACAAAGCCATGCCATACAAATAATTAGCTTTAGCCCTCAAATTTATACCTAGGATTGCAAGTTAGTCAAGGTCATTCCTACAATTCTTTCAGTGTCTCCAGGACTAATTCCCTTATTTAACAAAATACTGTTATACAAGCTTGTACATTTCCACTTGGTAAATGAAGAAGAATTATCTCCAATGCAGAAGTTTCATGCCGTAGTTTTAGAAATTGGTTATTACAATTTGTGCCATTATAATAAGCATTTCTTCAGCATTAAAGATTTATTTAATGGAAGCATTCAGAACTTTCACAGATAACCTTTTTTTTTCAAAATGTTCCTCATGGAGGACAAAGGTTAATACTGAATTGTCTGCCCTTATGTAAGCCAACAGGGAGTTTGGAGATTCTCTGCTGTCTCAAACCAGGACACATAGCAGTCCAGACCCAGAACCTTACTTTACCCACCACCAGTACTCTCTCTTATCTGAAAACAAAGTTAACTACTGTAATGTAAGGGCAAAGAATTGGGGATTGGCCATGGTGTGAAAAAGTTATTGCTCAATTAGCAACATAATTTATTATATGCATTTGTATCCTACCTTGTGGATACAACTCTCATCCTCTGGACTTTATGCTCACCACAACCGTACAGATCAAGCTGACAGGAGTTGGTCAGCCAGTGAGTTGCATGGATCAGTGGAAACTTGAATGTGTGCCTTCCAGTACACTAAACATCACACCACACTGAGTTGTCACACTGCTTTGCCTCAGACATTTGATCTTGCTTGAACTATACCCACCAGCTCATTGGAAACTGTTCTGCTTTCTCCAGCCTCGTCTTGGAAAATTTGGGACACACCTTGGCTCAGCATCCAAGAGATGGTTCCTGCTGAGCCTAACCTTTAAACAAATGTAAAGTTTTTCAAACTGCATTCTAGGAAAATTAACTTTTGAGGGTCTTTGGAAGGTTCTCAGGTGTTCCTCAGTGGATGGTCAATCATGACAGACCAGATTCCTAGAAAGACAAATTGCCCACTATAACTGATGTTTCCTATGATATGTGGCTACAAGAGAGTACTGGGTGATTTCCATGGCTGCAATCTCAGTTTATATGGATAAGAGTAAGGCCAACTCAGTGCATGTGCTAGTAAGCAAGTGCATGTTTTCAAATCATAACCTCTACCTAGTCACATCAAGGATTACAGTACCCAAATCCAGTTAGGATATTTTAACTCATGACACAGAAGCATTTTCTCTATCCTTAGAGGAAAAATACGATCAGCACAGAGTGGATCCAGAGGGGAAAAAAAGTTAGTACAAACCTTTTGTGTGTTACTTTGAAAATACAGTGCTTGAAAAGCATTTATTAATGGATGTGATGTACTAAAATTTTCTTTGTGAATTGGAATGTGTACAAAACGTATTCCCCCAACTCATGAAAGACAAAGGAACAAAATTTCACTATGGTTTAAAAGAGAAATGGCCCTGCAATGCCATTAAGAGCAAATTATAGAGGTTTTACATTTTCCCGAAAAACATTGTCTATGTCACACACGCCATGGAATCACTGAAAGGTAGAAAGGAGAAAAACATTATTTACTTGCACATAATATGCATGTCAGAGATTACAAAGTACAAACTTCATTTCTTCTTCTGTACAAAGTACAAACTTCATTTCTTCTTCTGTACCAAAGCCTCAACATTCCTTAGGGCAGTGCTTTTGTACTCAATGGCATACAGGCATGTCTGATTTATGTATATATAATTTTAAGCCTCATAACTGTGTACAGAACAGAGTAAGTGTTTCATTGTTTGTAGTAAGAGATCTCAGAAAGAAACTTATTTGTTTGTGGGTATATTATTTTTGTACCTTTTGCACAGCTGCGAGACAAATTATAATGGTTTTTCTTTTCTCCGACATACTACAATATTGGGGGGGGGGATACAAAAAGTGAGCTCCCAACCATAGAGCATCTGTCAGCAACCAGACAGGTAAACATGCCAGAAGCAGAACAACTAATTTCAACACACATTAGAAATTCCCCTTCACAGCTGATGATGAATTTACCAAGAAAGAAATCATTGCTGGGTCTGAAAGAAATAAACTTCAAGTAAGTAGAGACTCTCATGGTGGCATAAAGAACCACCTTCAATTTGTCCAGCCCTGAGGGGGGTGGGATGGAGAGTTTAGTTCTTCAGAAACCATTTGACAGATATGAGTGTTATCCCTTGAGGTAACAGGCTGGAGCATTCAGAGCTGGAACATTCATTTGTCATTGAGATGTCCTGGCAAACAGCCTGTCCAAAAGTACATGATCCCCATCAGGTGTAACACATATATATTCAGACACACATTGCAAGTTGTGCTCACTTCCAACCTGAATTTAAACATGGACCTAAATGTAGGCAAGATCCTTTCTCTCTTTTTCCACCCATTTCCCTTCCTTCTTTGTCCGTCAGTGGCAATGGAAGGATACAAACGGACGTGGGTTCTCTCCACCAACCTTCTTGCATTGATACCCCACACCACTGTGCTTGTTGTCATTGTCTTAGTGCCAAGTGTGAGAGAGAGACAGACAAAGTTTTGTGTTTTGGTGTTATCATTTAGTATTTACGTTTATTGACTATCTTTCTCCCGCTGAGCTCAAGGTGGCATAATTGGTGAGAACAACAACAACCCTATGAGGCAAGGCAGGCTGTGGGAGAGTGATTTGACCAGTGATTTTCATGGCTCAGTAGGAGCTTGAACCTTGCCCTAATCCAGTGCACTAATACAGAGGTGCAACTCCAGTTTCAATATATGATTGTGAAAGCTGGACAGTGAAGAAAGCTGACAGGAAATAAAGCAACTTATTTGAGCTGAGGTGCTGTAGAAGAGTTGTATGGATACTCTGGACTGCTGAAAAGATAAATGAATGGGTCTTAGAGCAAATGAAGCTGAATTCTTACTAGAAACAAAGATGACTTAAAATGCAGCTGTCATACTTTGGAGAGATCATGAGACAAAATGACTCATTGGGAAAGATTATAGTGCTCAGCAAAATGGAAGGCAGTAGGAAAAGAGGGAGACCACACAACAGGGTCAAGGTACAAGGTAGCCACAGCCCTGAGTTTGCAAAACCTGCACAGGGCAGTGGATGACCAGGGATCCTGAAGGTCCCCTTATGGTCACCATAAGTTGATGCCAACGTGACAGACAATGACCACAACCATTTAGCTATGTTTTAAATATATTTTTAAAACTGCTTTTAATTTGCATTTTTACTTTGTGAGGGTTTTTTTTTTAAAGAGAACTTTGCTGTAATGGTATTTTAACTTTTGTACTGAGTTTTTTAGCTGCATAGTCCACTACTCTCTGAGGCTGTCTATTCCACTGCTGAACAACGGTTCAAGTAATAAAGTAGTTCTTCCTAATATTTTGATGCATTTTTTCTTGTAATTTAAATCAACTGGTTTGTGCCTTAGTCTCTGCAGCAGCAGAATATAAGATGACTCCATCTCCTACATGATAGCTTTACAAATATTTAAAGATGACTGTCATGTCACCTGTCAATCTCCTTCAAGTTAAACATACCCAGCTCCCTAAGTCATTCTTCATAGGACTTGAGCCATTCCAAGCATTTTACCATCTTGATCATCCTCCTCTGGATGCATTCCAGATTGTCAATATCCTTCTTAAAAACCTTGAAAGCTTATACCAAAGTGTACTTCCATACAATAGAGCATTATTATAACATTCAGTAGGAAAGGGTGTTGTGTGTCCTAGAAAAGGACATTATGAATAAGAGTTCATATCACCATTAAATATTTCATTAGATTATACATAGGAATATCTGTCAGTAAAATATTAGCACACCGGGTGACTGAAATGATCATGATTCCACACACCCATCTCTTTAGACTGAGGGTCCTTTGCTATTAGTCAGCTAATCTGTATCTGTTTGATGGTCCTTTTTGTTACCTTCTAGTTGTGTGGGCTCCAACCTCACAAACAAAGACCATTTCCACACTATAGTGCTATTATTCCACTTTCAACATCTTATAGAATCCTGGGTTTTGCAGTTTGGGGGGGGGGGCTGCAAACCCCAGGATTCCATAGGATGTTGAAAGTGGAATAATAGCACTATAAGTCTAGTGCGGAAATGGCCAAAGATAGCTTGCAACAGGCAGACTTAGCATCAACACACCACTTAAGCACTCTTAATTATTGGAATTCCAGAATTTTAAATGTAGGAGATTGAGCTGGCAGCTTAATAATATTTTAGATTATTTTATTAACATAAACAGTGCAGCCCTTTTAAAAACATATACCAAAATAGCCTGCAAAATTAATATGAACCTATTGTTGAAGGTGTTGAGTAGAGGACTGGAGAACAAAAAGGCACAGGGAGACCAATTTCTTCAGACTCTCAGAATCCATCTAGAAGTTCATTCCTAAGAAACTGATTGCTCCATAGAATGACAGTATTATCTGTCTTTTAAGCAGCTAAATAAAGTAGGCAGATTCTGCCAATAAGGTGAGGATAACAGTCAGAATATTTTTAACACACATGAGAACACTATAAGAGGAGAGAGAAAGGAACAGATGTAAAGGGTCAACTGACAGTTGAAAAGGAGTCAATGAGTTGGGGATAAAGATACTAGCTAAGTTTCCTCAACAGACCTGGGAAGTTGTTTTTTGTTTTTTTTAATTTGCTTCCATTGATAAGAAATTGTTCTACAACATTATCACAGGTTTACATGACCAGGGAGGGTTCTGAAATGGCTTGTTGTTACAGTGAGATTCACCACATCTAATATAAAGACACTGTAGGGAGGAAAACAGTCTCAGTCCCTCCTTCCAAATTTCAAGGAGCAGATAGTAAAACCTCTTTTGTGAGAGGAAATCTCACCAACCCTGTCTGAAGTTCCTCTTGGTGATGGTTCCCATTTACAATCAGCCCTTCACATTCACTACAGTTAGGAGCTCAGGACCCCTCAAAAGTAGAAAAATCACAAATATCAAAATGTGTTTGTGTGTATCTGTGGGATGGGAGCCAAGGCATGGTGGGGAGAAAGGACACCTAGAGCTCACACCCAATCAGAGAAAGGAGAGTGAAAGGGGTGGGTTGGCATGGTGGCCCTATATTTCATCTCTCTCACCCATCTGCTTCCTTCAGTGTGGGGGAGGCATCGGGAGAGGGTTTGTGCTGCTGAGAAATTAGACTGTGAGCCACCCTTAGCTGGCCAGGAAATGGCTGGAGGAGCAGGAGGAGAAGGACTAAAGGCAGGTTAGAAAGGGCTACATGGCTTGAACAGAACACCAAGTGGGGCGAGAGATTCAGGTAGAAAAAATGTGCTTGAGGTGTTGGAGGAAGAGGTTGGAGAAACTTGCAAATAATCAAATCCATGAAAGTCAAAACTGCAAATGTGGAGGGTCGACTGTACTTTTCCTAAATGTTCCTAAGACTAAAAGGATGCCACAATGCAGCATTGCTCTGACAGGGAATTTTGCAATGAAATATGTAATGTCACTCCTGAAGGTTTTATTGGGAGGGAAATAGCATGAAACAGTTTGACACCACCATCAACACAAATTCAGCCCCTTGGAAAAATGGTCCCCAATCCCTCCCTTCATTAAACTTTCATGGACAAGGTGATGAACTGGGGGAGCATATTTCCTCAGACTTATGGGGAACCCCATTGGTTGAAGTTTCTTGGAAATAAACATTTTAAGGCTTGGAGCCTCAAAAATGATGAGGTTTCCTTTTTTTCCCCATTTTCCATCTCACTTTTTTTTTCCTGGTAAGATGTGACAGATGTGTGCTTTATATTTATCACTGAGAACTTTTTTTTTTTAAAGACATTACTTCATCAAACAGAGGTAACAATAAATAAAATCAGCATGGAGAAGAAGTTTATTGACTCAAGCTGAAGAAAAGGTCAAACAGGGAGATGAAACCATATGCCTCTTTATGAAGGTATATATATATGATGTGTTCTATAAATGTTACAGTGAAGAGATGTCACCTTGCATTGATACATTACAGTCTTGGAGAGGTGGGAACAAGAAGCACCTGTCAAAATTTAAAGATTCAAAGCAAAAAGGTTATAGATAGGTTCATAATAGCTGTGCAAGTTCAGGAATATCAGCAGAAGTAGGTAAAGATCAAGTTACTAGTCCCTTGAGTGGGGATGAGAGTTCTTACAAGTGAGCAAAGTTTAGTAAGATGGAAAGAAAAGTTTTAAAATGAAGCACTAAATGTACATGTTAAATTAATAAATCCCCATCCAAAAACTGTTTGGACACAATGATGAACTTTCATGATCAACCCATTTGATGTGGGGACAGGATAATTTTATTTCGTCAACAGATTGCTCCCAACTTTGCAGCAACTCTGAGGTTTTCCAAGGTCATAGCACAGCAAGTAGGTTGCTATAAAACAAGAGCTTAATCCATCCAAAACTGAACATTTTAAAGCCCCATTGATTTCAAGAGCAACAAATTAAAGCAGGTTTTTACAGCTCCCCAGTTTTTGCCTTCCCAACCAGCAACAAAAGCGAGAGGTATATTAACAACAAAAAAAGACACAAGAAGTCCTGCTGGGCCACCATGCACTGCTTTTACAAGCTTCATTCAGCTAAGTGGGTCACAAGTTTATAGCCTTGATCTTTCCTCCACGCTCCTTCCTGTAATCTGATTAAAAATTTGGTTTGTCTCATGTTTTCCCTGCAATCATTGTAGATAGTTGTCACTATATACATTTGACCATTATTTCATTACTTTCTGCTAAACACAGTTTATAATTTGCCAATGTTTTCTTGTATTCTCACTAGGAGCTCTCCTTGGTGCTGTAGCATATGAAAGTGACTAGCTGTCTATAACTGGCTTCAAGATCCAACTCAGTTTCCTCTGTTAGCCCATGAAAACCAATGCCTAAGAACCTGAGGCATATCTACATTACATAGTTCTAGCAGTTTTGCCACTTTAACTGCCATGGGGTCATCCTGTGGAACACTGGGATTGCAGTTTGGTAAAATTCTCTGCCACAGAGCTATAGCACCCCCCCTCTGAACTATAGTACTTAAGTTCTCTGGCAGAGAATTCTGTGTTCTGCCAAACTACAAGCCCCAAGATTCATAAGAAGCTGCCATGACAATTAAAGAAGTATCAAAGTGCTGTAACTGTGTAGTATGGATTGACTTCTCTCGTTTATTTTGCAACTGAGGAAATGTGATGGAAATACTCATGGCAGCTATGTCAGTGAGACAGTATCTCCACCCCAGGTTTTAAAAGAGCTCCCACGGTGCTGAACCTCTTTTGGGAATAAGGTTCTGTGCTTTAGATATCTTGTTTAAATGCTGACTGAGTGGATTCACCATCCCCATGGTGATCCACTAAAAAAGAATTAATATTACACTTACTGGGGCTTCTAGCAGTAGCACGACATTGTCCCTTCAGGCTGGACCGCATGCTTGCTTGATGCTAAAAACAAATACTCTTGGGAAGATAAATTAAGGTACATCAGCTCCATCCCTAGCCAAAGATGGTTGTCATTCAGGCCACATCATTTTACTCACACACTAATCTGTCTTCTTCTAACAGGCTATAGTAGAAGAGCACAACCCTTTTTGTTACCAAAGAAAGTGATATTGAGAAACAGTTGTCTTTGCAAAATATTGATCCTTCAAAATGTTCCAGAAGGAGAAGCAACTGAATCGCTACCAGCAAGGAGAATATAATTACCCCTAAATTTAGAACAAATACAGTAAAACAATTGGAAAGTAATTGGTTTTCTATTTAAATCCCATGTTTTACATTCTATTACCAAGCAATAAAAAGTGGAGCAGTGTATCAAAATCAATATTTTCTGTTCCTATGGTAGCCTAATTATTCATGGCTAGCCTTTGATTATTAATCATTCTAATCCAACACATTTGTGTTTTAAAATGTGTAATATGTTAAATTTTAATAACACACTCATGGAGAAAAATTATAAATAAACATGGCTACATTTCTTAGAGAGAGAAGAAATGGGAATGGAAGCTGTATCCAGCCCTTGTTCTTTTTCATATGCTAGTATATGTGCACAGATTTTAAAATATCCACCTCATTTTGGTCAAAATCTGTGCTAGACAAGGATTCAGTAGAAAAGAACACTGGGCTCTATCCAGTGTGGTCGTATTCTGTGAGTAGTTACAAAACATCTTGTGGAACAGCTTGCACAATTATTTTAAGCAGTGTGTTATTTAATGGTGTTGTCATGAGTCCTTCAATGGCTTGTGCAACTCCTTGTTCAAGCAGAATCTAAGTATCAGACTTAACATTTGCACAAGGATTAAAAGAGGGTTCAGGCATGGCAATGTGACAGCTCTAGAAACAACCAAGAGAGTTGACTGGTTTTAAAAATGCCAGGCAGCACTCAGCAAGTCCAAAAACTATATGATGAGTTGAAAGCACATATATCCAAAGAGACAACTGTCTGAACATAGAGAGCAACTGGGTTCAAGGTGCCCCAAAAATGAGTAGATCCTTGCTGGCAGAACCAGTAATAGGCAACTGGATATATCTTGCATTACAGGTCCCAGTAAAACTCCTAGGGAGAGTTGGAGTTGAATCAACCAAGCAAGGTCAACAAACATGCAGACATGATGGGACAGAGGAGATTCACAGGCTTTACTCAGAAATCTTTTGCACCTGGACTAGTTTGACCTTTATTATTCCCAATCCCTCACATAAAGAGTCTATGTTAGTATTCAGCTGGATGCTCTAGTTAAAATATTAAATCCATGTCTCTCTTTTTATAGAACTCCACACGATTAAATGAAATCACCAAATTGAAAAGAACCAAAAGGCTACCCCTTCCTGGAAGAAAGAATCATCTTCCCATTAGCACAAATAGGACAGGTCTCACACAGGATGACAGCTGTACTAATCATATGGTGTATTTCTTTTCCAACAGGGATTTTACACCAGTCTATTTTAGAGCTGCAGGAACCATAGTCTGGTCCAGGGAGCCATTGACAAGTGAACCTGGCTCACAGAGGTGACCAATACTCTTGCAGGAGAAGGTATGGTACTTGTAGCCATTAAAATATCTTCATTTGTCCTGAGACATTTGCTGGATATATAAATAGCTCCATCTGCCAGTTGAGGCATATGGCTTCCATGTCAGTGTGACAATGAATCTACTCCTAGTTTTATTTTTAACTTTAAAGGATCTGTTCAAGGTGCTGAACCATCTAATCAAATAAATAAATGAACTGTATTCCCAGAATTGGGAATCCATACCTAGAGTGGATTTACCACCCAACTGACATGGGAACCACCAGTACCACAGAAAAGACGTTTTTGAATCAGGCAGGTCTTTTCCACCTATGCCTACCTGGCTGAGTGCTGGCTGTGAATTTTCTTGGTCCATTTTTAATTGCATTTAAATGCATTTTAAAATGTTTTTAAATCAAGATTTAATCTGTATTTTTTTAAGGTAGATTTTTGCAATGCCACTCAAAATGTTTTTTTCTGGGTATAATGGATAAGGATTTGGACAGGAAACATGGCTTGCTTCTTTATTATATGATAATCACCGCAAGGATATTGTTTGCTCAAACCTGGAAATGGACTGAAGCATCAGCAATGGAAGAGTAGATCATTACGGAGGCTGAACTATCTCAAATGGCCAAATTAATGTGGGTTCTAAAAGATAAGCCAATTGAAGATTTTTTTTGAAAGTCTGCAAACTGTTCGTGGACTTCTTGAGCCATAAGAAACCAAACAATGCAATAATTTGTGGATATGGTTATTACTAGTTTGTTTAGATTGATCTGTAATAGTAGAATAATATTTTTCTCTCTTTAAAAAAAATTATCTTTCTTATTAGCGTTTGATGGAGGGGTCAGAGCTTTTTTGTGTTCTAGTAAGTTACTGCGTAGTCAGTTAATATGTTAAGAGTTTTAGTGAATTAGTGTTTAGTGTCTTTTAGTTTATAGTTTTAATATTGTGTTTTAATTTTGGTTTATCTCTATGTTATAAATGTTAGTGTCTATGTTATCTTGCCCAAAAATCAATAAACGTGTGTGTGTGTGTGTGTGTGTGTGTGTGTATAAAGATTTTATCTGTATTTTATTATGATTAGACACCTAGTACAACCTATTTATAAATAAAGATACATTATTTTTATTTTATTTTTGTTGGAAACGCAGAGAATAAATGAATGAATGAATGAATTTTTGCCAAGCTATTTTCACAAGACAAGACAAATCAGTGTAAACTATTTTCTTAGCAATAGGCCACTCTTTGCACATGTTAGCTTTTGCAAGAAGTCGAGCTCTGGAGAGTTACACAGGATTGAGGCTAATTGAGATGTATTTTTCTCACTTCTGCATTTAACTGTAGCATCAGTGCTATGATACAGTCTCTCCCGCTGCTTTTTTTAAAATTAAAACACAATGCCTACTGTGTTAATAAGCAGGTGTAGGCTTGTAGCCAGGCATTTTGTGGGGCCTTGGGCTGTATTAGGAGAGGCATCATTAATCAGTGTGAAAATTCAATAGAAGCAGCTTTGTGGTATATTTAACCTAGGGGGTCCTCAAAATATGAAATTATTTTAATATGGTAAATATAAAATTAAAATTTAATAGAATTGGTATATACGTATCAGGCCAAAGTCCTTGTCACTCAGACCAATAACTTGACACTATTGGGCCATCAGAGGTGTGAACACTGCCTCTGTGGTTTTATTTGTTTCTGTAAGAAGCTATATGGTCAGCCTTGCCCCTCCAATAGTTTTGAACTTCAACTCCCAGAATCCCCAGATTTGGACCAAGCTGCCTGGCATTTCTAAAAGCTGAAGTTCAAAACATCTGGGGGATGAGAGCAACTGGTGCAGAACCTTATTCTTCTTTTTCTTTCTTTTATTCTACCTCTCAAATTCTCAAGTGGGCTGGAACTCCATCTGCCCACCTGCTCCAGTCCTGCATAGGTATTTCATAAAGTCCTTCCAAAAGTCTATAGAATAATTCACATAATATCTTTAACAATATTATCCACAGTTTGGGTGAAAGTCCTACTATTATTTCTCTGTCAGCCTTCAGATGGGTAGAAAGTCTCTGGTAGTCCAAGCAAATTCTATTTTGGAGATCCATATAACATATTTTTTGGAAGCTCCCAGCATTACCAAAATCTTTTTTATTTCTGCTTCCCACATTGGTTTAAATTTACCCTGTACTTTCTGAAATGAAATGTATCTGTTACTTGCCTGTGTGTTTCTACCGTCTTGGACCCAGTAAAGGAGGCTGTCAAGTAAACCTAGTCATTGTTTCCAGGACACAGATTCAACAAGAGATCAAGTAAGAGAAAGATAGCATATTATTGCTAAAGCACTTTAACAGTTTGGGTATAACTCCTGAATAATAATATTTTAAAAAGGCTTAGTGGAAAAGGGTGAAAATCCATTTTTGAAATGTTGCATGAGACTGGATGTTACATGTGATCAGTGGGAGTGAGGAGGGGAAGAATACAAGAATTACCCTATTCCTATTTTGGCTGGGTTTTACCTGATTCAAAGCAAACCACTCAGTGGTTAGACCAGCATCTAGTTCATATTCTATTCTATGCTTGCTTGCTTTCTCTCTCTCTTACAGTAAGTTTCTAGCCCTTGTAAGAGCTGAGATATGGGACAAAATATGGAAGCACTCTGCTGTGAAATTATGCTGTGAGAAACAAGCCCATACCTGTCTTTCAGGCATAAAGAAATAGAGAGTGAGCAACAAGCAAGGAAGGGATACGCTAATTTGGTGGGGGAGGCAATGCAAAAGAGAGAATAGGAAGGAAGAGAGAAAGAGCAATGAGAAGAGAGGAATGCAAGAAGCAAAGGAGGGATCATTGCAAATGTGCGTTGGAAAGAAAAGAGAATGAGTCGTGTGAGCAGTAAAGTGCAAGTCGCAAGGGGTGAACACACTGACAGTGAGGGAGAGGAGGACAGGGGAGAAGGTGGGAAGGGAGAGTGAGCTGTGTGAGTGGCAAAGGAGGTGGGCACTGCAAGGGCTTCAGATGAGGCAAAGGAGGGAAATAAGAGGGAAAGGAGGATGAGCAGTACAAGCAAGAAACAAAAGAGGAGTGTGTTGCAAGGGCTCATGATGAGGTGAAAGAGTGAATAGGAGGGAGAGTGAGGCAAGGGAGAAAAGGGGAACAATGGAAAACTGCCGAGAGTTGCACTGGCAGGGTGCAGGCAGCAAGGGCATGATGCATTGCATGGGTGTGAAGCAAGGCAAGAGAGAGAAAAGAAGAGGCAAAAGAGTGAATGAGTGAACACTGGGAGCAATAGAGTGCAAGAGGCAAGGGAGGGATGTCTTCCAAGAGTGCAAGGTTAAGGAAGAGAGGGGGTAGCAAAGAAAGGGGACTCATTGGTATAAGGGGTGAAATGCAAGGAGCCAAGGAGGGACCTGTAAAATAGGTTTGCTGAGAGATAGTGAGAGGGCAAAAATAACATGGTAAATTCCGTCACCAAGCAGAGAGTTGAAGTTAGGTCTCCTTGTTCCCAGTCCAGCACTTTAAATATTACTTTGTAGTGTTTCTCTTAGATCAGTCGTAATTATATGAAATAGTAGGATGGCTGAAATGTAGTGTAAAAAAATGTAACAATCCATGTCTTGAATTTGCATGACAAGGATGTCAATTTCAGTAGTTGCATATTAGAATGATCTGTACAGTATATACATTTTATGTGTAGATTTGAGGTAGTCGAATATGGCAACCCTATCTTTGTTCCTGCTCAAAGCCTTTGCCAATGATCTCCCGATTCTTCAGAGAGCTTTGGGGAAGAAAGGGCTAGAAGCATCCCCTTCAGCGAACTTCCTTGTGCAAGCTTCCTTTTTTCACATTTTTCAAGAGGGAAGCCTTTGGATGCATCTTTCAGGGAAACTGAGAAAATCTATTGGGCAAGTAATCCTCCTAGTAAGATGTTTTGAAAGCACCTCACCTTCTCTATCTGATAATGAAGGTTTTTCAGTTCCACAAAATGCTTATATCCTTTTTCACTCTCCTTTAGGCTACGAGGAATATTAAGAAGAATAGTACATATTTTGGAATTCTAGGGGCCAATGGAACTCTGTGGACCACTCTCTAATAGACAGGGAGAGAAACATTTATGCAAGAAGGGGTGGGCACTATAAAGGTCCCTTGGCCAGAGGCTAGGAAGCAACCATTCTCCACCCCACCCTGCCCTGCTGCCACCACAGGATTTGCCCAGTAAATAATACTGGTCTAGGTGGAAGATCTCCTGCCCATCTTACCCTGAGTATACCCAAGAGCATGTCTGGGAAAAGCAGTGCTTATCAAATGCTCCATTTTCCTTTATTAAAGACATTTACATAGGTTCACCAAGCATGTACTTGTTGAAGTTTAGTGGCATTTCTGAAAATCATTTTCCTCCCCACACCCCACTTTCTGCTTCAAGAACAGAATTTGCATTCAAATTAATATGACTGACACATGTGCAGGTAGACTGTCTTCTGAGCAGAGCCCACTGAAGTGTGATTGGGGCTCATACAAAAACAGAGATACAGAAAAGGTTCTTGTTTTCTAGTGAAAAAAAATATAGTGCATCCAATAAAACATAGAATGTGCTGTTAATTTGCATATATGTTAGAATCTTTCCCCACCTATTTAAAAAATACATTGCTGTGTTCTTACAAGTCACTAGTGTATCTGCCAGTGTGGTGTACTGATCTGAGCATGGCCCTGTTTGGCTATGGAAACCCACTGGTTGACCTTGGGCGAGTCACATTCTCTCAATTTCAGAGGAAGGCAAAGCCCCTCCACCCCCCACTGAACAAATATTACCAAGAAAACACTGTGATAGGTTTGTCTTAGGGTCACTATAAATCAGATACAAATAAAAGGCACACAACAACAAAGTGTAGCTGTAAATTCTATAAAGGAAGAAATTCTAATATGGAACTAGCTCAGAGCTAGGGTAAATTGGGAACACAGAATCCTATAGTATGTTATAAAAAAATGTTCTTCTACCCTGAAGGCACCAGATCCCATCCGATCTTGGAAGTTAAGCAAGGTCAAGCTGAGTGGGGGAATATCAAGAAATACGAAGTGCTGTGGGCTGCAATTCAGAGGAAGAAAATGGCAAACTACCTCTCAGTAACTCTATGAAGTTCTATGAAGTTCACAGGGTCACTATAAAGTGATTTGAAGACCCACACGAACACACCCTAGTACTGGCTTCACTCCTATCCATGGGATAGTAGCTTTCCTGCATCCCAAACAGAGGGCACCAACAGTGTCTTTTTATTAAAGCCTTTGGGCCAAGCTGATTTTATCTAGGCTGCAAATATATTATTTAATATATTTTTAATCGTTTTAAACTTTTGTAATTATTTATTGTTTCACATTGATTTTATTGTAAGCTACCCTGAGATCTTCAGATAAAAGGCACAATATAAATACCTTATTAAATAAAGAAACAAATGTAGAACAGCTCCACTGTTATTGAACTTGAAACATAGGCAGTGAACCTAAAGTTAGGCAAATGACTCCCAAATGGTAGATAAGGGCAAAAGCAGCCAATGTGCCACTTGAAGAATAATGACACCATGTTGGATACATTCAAAACTCAGGAGGTAGCCCTATGCTGCACTGGGTATGCTAGATCTCCTGCTCTGATCATATATGGGCTGTGATATAACCACTAAACAATACAGCCTGTATCACCATTGACAGAAACAGGGGAATCCATGCAGCATTAGCATTGCCAGAAAACATAGTTATATTTCTGAAACCAGGGCAAAGGGACAGCGAGGAAAAAAATGAAGTGTACTATCTGACAGCCTTAATTTCCATGGCCCTGGAAAATATCTGAGATAAAATATATGTGCTTTTCTGAGTACTGAGTGAAGTGTACCTCTAATTCTATGAGGAAAGAAAATTTTAAAAGCTGTGCTGCAGGTATCAAGAGCTTGAGAAACACTGGTTCATATGATCATAATAGGCTCTTTAAAAATTCTTTCTCCGAGATTACAGAGTGTAATTCACCACAATTCAAAATCTCTGAGTTTTAGATATTGTTGTACACTGCATTTCTGAACATACAGAAGAGTGCTTTGGACAATGATCTGGTGTGATAGCAATTGCTTTATATGGATTGATTTAAGAATCAGCTTCTTGCATGATTCCACAAGAAAGAGTGGACTTCCCGGAATGTGGCCACTAAAATCCAGACCTGCCAAATAGTTCCCTGTTGTTGAAAGTCCTGTTCAACCTTGGCCACACTTGCTGTATCAATTTAAAAAAAAAAAAAAGCGGGGGGGGGGATCCAGTACAGCTTACTCAGGGATAAGCAAGTGCAGTGAGTCTGGGGCCATTTGCTGCCTCTTGGACCTTCCAGGAGTCTTAAAGGCTGTTAAAAAGAAAAAAAAATAGTTGGAAATCCACTTCTTAGTTTTGGAGGAAAAAATATGCTAAACAATGTAGACAAGCAATCTATTTAAAAGGTAAATCATCACTCTTGGGGGCCCACTTTTTGCCATAAAAAGGGCAATCCAGGGAATATGGAGAGGCTGAGGTCCACAAAATTTACACTTGGGGCCCTCATTTTCTCTTAGAGTCACACTTTTACCACTACTGATGTAATGGTTAGGGTGTTGGAATGGAACTTGGGAGATCCAAGTTCATGTCACTACTGAACCATGAAACCTATCAGCTGGCCTCAGGGCAGTCCTCCTCCCTCTCTCCCAGTGTCCCTCTCTCTCACCCTCTCCCAGCCTGATCTACCTCAAAGGTTGGTTGTGACAAAGAAATGGGAAAAAGGAAATGCATGAACACTATCTTGTACACTGGAGAGGAGGTGGGATATAAATATAATTAATAAATGGATAACTATTGGACCATACACTCATCAGATGAGGATTTGCTTCTACCAGCAAGCCTCATTAGCAATATTTATGGGGATCTCCACAAACAAAGGATTAATATGTGGAGACTCTTATAGCTTGTAATGCCTACAGTTTTGTTTGCAGATACAGTATGAAAATTCCATTCTGTGACTCAGCCGTGCTTTTTAGTGCCCATCTTACAGCTTTCCTTTATCAGGATGAAGCTTTCACAAACTGAAGAATCATTCTGATGTCCTTTCCTTGTCTTCTGAATAAAACAGAGGGAGAGGACACAGACCTTAAAAGGTCACTGGTATAATAATTTTTCATCTTTCCTTTTCAGCTATTGTAGTCGGCCTAAGTGAGATGGGTCTGAGGAGCCTCCAACTATAGTCATGAGCAGTTCAGCAGTTCCTTGATTCTGAAATATAGTTCAGTTTAACTTTGGTTTCATTCCAAGTCAACATTTTTCCAAGCTTTTCCTTGTTGTCCCTTGAGCTGTTCTAAGGAACAGCTATCCTAAATATTCATAACCCTATTTATTATCCACTAACTGAAGCATGAGAGCCAATGTGGTATTGTGGCTTGAGTGTTTGACTACAGATCCCAGAAACCAGTGTTCAGTTCCCCACTCAGCCATGGAAACCTACTTGGTGACCTTGGGCACATGGCACACACTCAGCCACCAGAAAACCCTGTGATGGGTTCACCTTATGGTCACCATAAGTTGGAAATGATTTGAAGGCACACAACAACAACACGATCTAAGCCTGTTCCCAATACCTCAAAAGGAATCCATATGGAGTCTTATGTTCTTGCTGTCCCCCACCTTTTTTACCTCAAGAATCTTACTAGCAGTACCAGAAACATCACTTTCATTTCCCCATGCTTTTTAAACCTCAGGAATCTTAAAAGAGGAATTTCCTTATTTCCCACCTTTTTTCCTGCCTCAAGAATTTCAGCAACTGTGCTTCTATTACACCTGTTTATATCCTTTGTTTTCCCCCTCATTTTTAGTGGGGGTTTGTAATTAAATAACATGAACATTAGGGGAGAGAAAAAGCAAGAGAATTCTTTTGAATTCTCTGGCTGCCAGACACTAGATTAAAAATGCCTGTGGAACAATTGATTACACTCATAATGGACACATAGTGCTCATGTGAGCACTGCATTGACAATAATGCCACTCTGGGTACACTGGTCTAATACTGACATTGAAATTAATCAAGATGCTTCTGTGTACAAGGAAAACTGTTGGTGCATAAGTGCTCCCAAGCGCACACTGAGCCATGGAGTTAATGCATCTACCAATTTTTTTGGTTTATGTTTTAATTTATCAAATACTAAAGTAGATAGAATTAAAACAAACTGTTCAACTACTGCACTCTTCCTTGAAATTTTATCAATTTTTATCCCATAAATAAATAACAACTGTTCTTTCAAAGTCAGGTCTTGGAATAATTATTTTTTAGAATACTGCAAAAAGGGTTGATCTGTAAAAATAACTTTTCAAAATGCTGTTCTTGCACACAAGTATGCATTCACACAATGAAAAACGATTAAAAAAATCATCTGTAGCAGGGACAGAATTCAGCTAGCCTTGATGACAGGTAGATCCGGATGATTTTGTTATAAAAGTGAGCTTTGCGTGGACTTTAGTCAGCAGTTTCAGAATACAAGACACCATCAATGAGATGCATAGTACAAAGGTAAAATGTGGGGATAAAGTGCATTTAGCTAAGGAGAGAAAGGAATACTGACTTGAGCAATTTTTGGGTAGAGGAGACTGAGGACATTTCCACACTAGCCAGTTATAGTGCTATTACTCCACTTTCAACACCCTATGGAATCCTGGGGTTTGCAGTTTAGGGAGGGGCAAACTGCAAACCCCAGGATTCCATAGGATGTTGAAAGTGGAATAATAGCACTATAACAGGCTAGTGCAGAAATGGCCTGAGAGCCATGCAAAATGGGCTATCAATGGCTACTAGTTATAGTGGTTATATATTATTTTGTTCCAGTACTATTCTGCTGGGTATCATTTCCTGGTAGGTGCTGTGGCTCTCTTTTCCTATTTTTGGGCTTTCCAGAGGCAGTTGATTGGCCACTGTGAACAGAATGCTGGACAAGATAGGTCTTTAGTCTAATCAAGGATGCGTCTTCTTACATTCTTCTGCCTATACTTTCCTTGAAAGATTTTTCTACCTGCAGCTACAGAGTCTAGAAATCATTTCTCCAGGGAAAGCAGAGGCAGAGAAAGGTGCTTTGGTGAACAAAGCAAGTATACGGAAGAGAGGCAATGACAGCTTTCTGTCCACTGTTTCTCTGCTTTGAATTGTTTTCTCTCCACTTGCTTTACAAAGCAAAACTAACATTAATAATCCACAGTTTACTGCACACCGCTGCCAAACCTAACTAGATCTTCAGATTTCTTTAGGTCTATTTTAGCAACCCCTTGAACCTGTCAATTCCACATCTTCCTGTCCTCTACTCAGCCAGGCCTCAATATTGTAATGTATATTGAGAGGAAGTATGAGGTGAGGATTTGAAGGCCTTGTCCTCACAGCAATTTCTGTTATGGTGTGCTTTGTTCCAGAGTGTGAAATGCATGCAATACTAATTAGTACAGTGGGTGTGTGAGGACCCAGGGTCATATAGTTGCTTAAGTGTTGGACTAGGACCATTTCCACGCTACACTCTTATAGCGTGATTATTCCACTTTCAACATCCTATGGAATCCTGGGGTTTGCAGTTTAGGGAGGGGCAAACTGCAAACCTGAGGATTCCATAGGATGTTGAAAGTGGAATAATCGTGCTATAACAGTGTATTGCGGAAATGGCCTAGAACTCAAGGAGACCAGGATCTGAATCACTCTTTGGCCATAGGAACCCATTGGGTGACCTTGGACAAAACTCCTCTGAATAAATCTTGCTATGATGGGATTGTTGTTAAGCCAGAGTCAACTTGAAGGTATTTAATAACACGAGTAATTTTGGATGTAGGAATAAGAAGTAGAAACTACTTTGGTCTACAGCATTTACACTCTCATACCTACAGTGCATGATTTGTGAATAAAAAAGGTGTGCTTGTTGGCAAAGAAGATGAATGCAAAATTGTACATTCACATGCGGACGCACACATACGCATGAACTAAAGAGGTAACTTTTTAAAATGAATACACTGAGAAAGCAACTCAGATATCTTAAACCAAAAAAAAGATCTAAATGGAAGGAAAGGAGAATAGGGTCATTTCCGCACGGGGCGAGGGAATCACCCTGTGATGCTACTTACTGGACTTTTCGGCTCCCCGGTCCGGTCCACGCCACTCCGGAGCAGTGCGTGCTCGTCACTCTGCACTGCTCTGGCATCGAAAACGGCGGCTTCTGGTTGGTCGAGTGTCTCGACCAACTGCTGAAGCTCGCCAGCCTAAAGCCCGCCCCCAGCAGATCGCAGGCTCACACCAATGCGAGCCTGCGAATCTGCGTAAGGGAGCAGGCTCACAGTGGCACTCTCCGTGCTTTTGAAAGACCTGTTTTTAGTGGTCTTTCAAAAGCACGCTGGACGACCACTTGGGGTCATTCCGGAGTGGGCTGGGGTGTGGATCTATGTTAAGTAGGTCCAACCCAGTACTCTCCCAGGTGCAGACGTCCTCCTTGGAGGATGCTCTGCCCCGTTTTAAAAACCCCCTGTAGAAATGGTCATTGTCTCACTAACTAAAACTGGAAATAGGTTACTATTCAAATTAACAAAGTCACAAGAAAGACAAGAACAGCCTTACTCTAGGCTACTCAACACACATAAAAATTGGAAAATGAAAATATCAGGATTCAGAGAGACCAAGCACAGGCAACAACAGCTGCTCAAATCCTCACCACAGTTCTTTCAACAACACACTACTAACAAAAAAATCTAGCAAACAAAAAAGAGGTACAGGAAACAACTGCCCATATAAATCCAATTACCTCAGACAATCCCTCACCACAAGCACTACGACTGGAGTGTGCTGTTGACATTTTTGTTTCAAACCGTACAGTAGAGCTGTTAATAAGCAAAGCCTAGTTCACTCCTCTCTCTATATATATGGCCATTGTGGACCATACTGTTTGGACTTTGCCTTCTTTTTGATACCTCAGTCTCTGTTTTGGTTTACTCTGTGCCATTCTACTCCAAAACTGAATCAGTACAAGTGAGTTCCAAAATCATTCCAGCTTAATGCAGGATTTGGAATTTGTCTAAATGTGTTGCAGATCCTATTAACTATGCCTCCTCTATGGTGGGACATTTGATGGGCTTGATCTTGGGGCTTCTCAGGAAATGAAGCAGGTTTTAACCCAATGGATCCAAGGCGATCCCAATATCCCCAACTCTGAGTCCTGTGTCAGAGTTTGCCACCAGCAGAAACATCACTTACAGTGCTGCAATGCCTGCAGACCTTTCCACTAGCCTACCAGAGTCTTCTGGGGTAAGCTTGTCATCCAACAGACTGAATTCCTTTCTGCTAGTTTTGAGGCTTTTCTCCCTCATCCCCCAGGCTAAGGGGGCTAAGCATCTTCTGTTAATTACTAATGAATATTTAAACAAATATGCAATGGCTCTGAAGGAAAAAAAAGTATGTTATTATTCTGTCACAGTATCTCACTGTATTTTCATATAGAAAAATGCTTCCTTTCTCTGCAATCAATATCTGTTCCCATTTCAGTGTCAAACATATCTTCTTATTTCCCCAAAATGTTTTGGCATGCAGAACTTTTTTTTCCCAGATGGTAGGCTTGGTGCAGACATTCATTTAAATAATTTAAATCAATTTTCTAGTATAAATTATACAAAACACTCATGGGTTCTCATTCTTCTTTTGTATGCATGCATGGAAGTTGATGGGAAATGTGCAAAACCAAGGACTAAATGCAATCTGGAATATGTAACATGAGAGTCCTTAATTGAACTCCCTGCTCATTTATTCAAAAGCTATTAGTCATATTAGACATCTCACCAATGTGATGAAGGAATGGACCAGATTTCTATAAGAAACCATTTCTGAGTGTCCTCCCCCAAAGCAATAATGAACAGGTGAAATTCAGAGCTGTTATGTATTAGAAGTATTTTAGTTTGATGACTCTTTGGAATAAGAAAAGGTATCTATTTACACAAATACCTAAAAAAAGGGGAAAAAAACTGGCAAAAGCCTAAAATGGATTCTTTCTGTGGCTAACGGTTCTCAGTTGAAACACAGTCTATATTCCCTTAATAGTTTGAACTATCTTGTTTGTTTACAGACTCATAAGGAAGTTCTATACCGAGGTAAAGAAAATGTTTTGCCACCAACATTCAAGAAATAAAGCGATTCTTTCCTGATGACTCCAAGCTTTGAATCACACATTAGTCTGTTTTTATACCAGTGTGAAGTGGGGGAGAGAGGATACTCTTATTCTGGATATGTAATTTCCAGAGGTAACTGGAACTGTATCATAAATGAATTCAATTGGAATTTTTAGAGGGAGATACTAGAGTTAGCTCAAACCTACAAATTAATCTACACTCTGTTCCTTTCAAAATCTCCACACAAAATTAAGTATATAAAAGTTGGCAACGTTGCCAAACAAACGCATTAGCAACAAGGCCCAGTCTGGATTCCTCAGGTAAATTTTTATCGTTTGATCATTTTTCCAGGGGCAAGCAATACTTTTCTCTCAGAAATCATTTCTGCTTTTGTTATTTAGTCACATATTGAAATGACTGTTTTCATATGTATTTATTAGTCACATGTTGAATTTAAGCTATGTACACTATGGTATAGCATGGTAGTAGTTTCTGTGAGACATATTTACACAACATGATTTTTCTCCTTGAAGCAATAAATAAAATAGTATACTAGCAACACCCCACCTGTATTAGACTAATGTGAACAGCTTGCATTCATCAAACTAGACAACCAAAGGGAAAATATCATTGCACGGATGTGACTTTAAGATCCCTGTGTGCTGACTCTTTGGAACATAACAACATAGAAAGCTGCCTCATATGGAATCAAAATGTTGGTCCATCTGGATCAGTTCTGCCAATTCCGAGTAGCTACAATTCTCAGTTTCAGGCAGAATTCAGGCAGAATTCTTTGCTAGTGCTACCTTGAGATTCCTGGTGATCTCCTACCCAAGTACTGACCTGCGTACCTTCCAAAATCAGAGGAGATCAAGAGTTTCAGAGTTCAAAGAATATGAAAAGTGGCAAAGACAATTAGCAAGAGAAGGAGGGAAGGAGAGAGGGAGGAAGGGAGATCTTGAGAACAGCTAAACTGAGATTAGAGACAATGAATTGGTACAAATAGGTATTTTAATAACAAAGTTGCACACACACACCCCAAAATGAGATCTGAATCATTTTATCCACCACAAATTTGCTGAAAACTGAATAGTTTGCTAAAATATCAGGAACTGGGGGACTGGGGAGTCATCAGATAAAGCTGATTGAAAGAAGTCTCAGGATGTTCATTATGAAATATTCAAAAATTTAATATGGGAGATTTGATTCAACAAGAGGGTTTGACAATCACCAATTTAGCTGTCTTTAAAAGGAGACTAGATTAAATCTATAGAACAGCGGGGAGCACCTGCATGGGGTGTGTGTGTCAAATTTCTCCCCACAGCCTCCAACCATGAGCCACAGGCATGTCAGATGTGATGCAACATCATATCAAGCCACCATTTTGTTTTCATTTTTCAGCTGATTTCAACCATTTTTCTTTAATGGGGGGATGAGTGAAACTGCCACATTTGCACATGGTTTTGAGGTAATTTGGGGTGAAAAATACCCCAAAAAATCAGCTAAAAAGTTATTTTTCTATTTTGTGGGTGGAGAGAGCTTAGAGGGCCTCAGAGGTTGTAAGTCGCATGCAGCCTGCAGGCCAAACTGTTGCCACCCCTGCTACAGAAGATGAGTCTATCAGTAGCTAGCAGCCCTGATATCTATATGATATATCCAAGATCAGAAGCAGTATGCCTCTCTTTACTAGTTGCTAGAGAACATGGGCAAGAATAAGCAATTGCATTCACATTCTGCTTGTGGGCTTCCTTTAAGCATCTGGCTGGCCACTATGTGAAACAGGACACAGGTAAGGTCCTGTGCTGCTCTGAATGGCACAAGACCTATTTTCTAGAAGTAAAAAGCAGAGGGAAAAAGCACTCTGGGCACTTCACATGGTAAGGTGAAGTCATCTTACTATGGTCATCCCTGCTCTCTCTGCCCAAAAAATTCCCGTCATGTTAATGGCTACACATAATAGGATTTGAAAGGGCTTACAATGAATAGTGCAATTAACTGGATTTTTTTTTAAAAAAAAATGTCATAAACTCTGGTAGAATTAGGTAGACACCTTTTTGAAAAAATGGAAACCCCAGTTGACAGGGCTCAAAGTTCATTGTTTTGTTGTCATTGTTCTTTCAAGGAATGTATACTTAATTCTACATGCACATCCCCTTCATGCTTGACAGGATATGTATGTATTGTTTACTCAATTTGAGCCCCTGAAGGGACACAAGGAGAGCTTCTCTGGCTGAAAGGTGTTGTCAGATGACAAGCTCTTATATTGCCTCAATTGACTCAGATAAACTGGAGGGCTAGTGAGCGATATGACTATTGTGGTCTATCTTAAATTCCGTTTTTGCACTTGGAATTATTACAGTTTTGCCATTCCACAGAAAGGGAAGCTTTTTTTCAAATACAAGCAAAATCATTTTGACAACAAAAAGAGCCAATCTTTTATTCTGAACTTCTGTTTTAAATTTAGCTTTTGTCAAATTAAGACACTGCATCCCTACTCATACACATACACAAACACAGTGTGCACACGCACACAGACACAAACACACACAATTCCTATTCTAGTGTAGATTGATAATAGCAAGAAGGAACAATCCCTTTTCTGCCTCTCCCATACATCACAAATAGGGAGTGACATATTTTGCCCATGACTATAAAACTGGGGGAAATCAACCCCAGTTTACAGAGTACTTCCCTAAGAAACTTCATCATTCTGACTGGCATTTTATTTCTCCCCTCAATTAGCAAACATGAAATCATTGAACTTCAGAAGAATGCTTTATCTGGCTGAAACTGGCAAACAAAAGCCATTAATTACAGTCTCTAAATTTAGTGATGTATGAAATGCTGGCATCTATTTAAAAAAAAAAAACTGCAAGGAAAACAGTTCCAAAGCAGAACTCCAGAAACATGGCAGGCAGCAATACAATTACTATTTAGTACTCTTTGGCCATTTCCGCATTACACTCTTATAGCGCGATTATTCCACTTTCAACGTCCTATGGAATCCAGCTGGCCCATCCCGAAACTGCAAACCCCAGGATTCCATAGGATGTTGAAAGTGGAATAATCACACTATAAGAGTGTAGTGCAGAAATGGCCAAAAGGGGAACAACATGCCAGAGATTCCATTCCAGAAGACAGCAATACTCTTAACACTTAACTCTTTCATGTTTGTTTTGTTGTAAAAATGTGCCCAGCTTTTATAAGTTCCTTAAAAGAGGGTTTTCATGCTATCCCACCACCATCACAGGTGTGCTTGTTAAGGACAGAGCAGAGGACCTTCTCAGTGTCTGCTTCCAAGCTGTGGAATGATTCAATTTGTTTTAACCAAATTGTTTAACTAATGTTTTTAAACTTTTGTATCTAATAGGTTTTAGCTGCATTTTGATTTAATTTGTTGTAAGCTGTCTTCAGTCGCCTGTTGAAAGAAAGGTGGGATATAAATTAAATTAACGAATGCATGAAATTATTGTGACAAAGGACTGGGTGAAGAAATGAAGAACACAGAAAGCTGCCAACTTAGGCCTTTTTCACACGGCATTTCTGATGCGAAAGGGCCCCTTGAGCATCGCATAAATGTGAGGAGCAGTCCACACGGCGCACTCACATTTGCGTGATGCTCAAGGGCCTGACGCGGACCGCACATGCATTTTTTCATTTTCAGCTTGAAGCCAAAAATGGTGTGCAGTCACACATCGACCTGGGGCCCCGCGTGCACTTACCTTGCATGCGGAGCCTTGGGAGCCGGGCCGGTCGTGCTTCCTGTCCAGTGCAGCCTGGAAAGGTCCCAGGCTGCACTGCGAAAGGAAGAGGTGGGGCTCTCGCGTGAGCAGGAAGCTTGTGCGGAGCCGAAGGACCCCGGACGCGAGAGCCTTCCTCCGGAGGCTGCTCGCGTAAGCCCCACACCCCAACACCGCGAAAGGGTGAGGTGCGAAAAGGGTCTTAGTTTTGGTCAAGCAGGCTTGGAGGCATTTTAAGAAAGTGCTAGCATACTCCTTCTCAGATAAGTGAACTGGGCATTTGCTTCTTGAACCTCTAATATATCAGGCCTAAAATAATTTACATTGTAGGACTTCATACATAGGCCATTTCCGCACCGGGCTATTAAAACGGTGCAGAGCGACCTCCGACGGAGGTCTTCTGCACCGTGGAGTGGACTGGGGCGGACTACTTTTTGTAATTCCGTACCTCAGTCCAGTTCAGAGAGACAAGTGCGTGCCTGCAGATCTGCTGGGGGCGGGCTTTAGGCTGGCGAGCTTCTCCGGTTGGTGGAGAGCCTCCACCAACTGGAAGCCACCATTTTGGACACTACTCGCACTGCTCCTTGTCCTGACAGACTCGCCTGGACGCTCAAGAAAGCCGGTGAGTTCCGTTTTCGCGCATTTCCTTTCTTGCGTGTGGAAAGGGACATAGTTTCTTCTCCACTCTACCATAATGGAAGTTTTCCATGACAGACTTCTCCATGTTGTGGTGAAAGAAGGTTGTGGGGATCTATACCTTGATATGTGCATACAGCCACTTCACAAGTCAAACGTGTATATCGACAGGGCTAACCGATCAAACTCTGTGACATTCTGATCTATGCATTCATTTAAGGTATGTCTCAACCCTTTACTGGCAGGTTACAATGATGCACAAATCCTTTGTACTTCCACTTATTCATTAGAGCAGCCCAAGACTACTGGCGCTTTCCACTCCACCCTCCGAACCCACCATAGAGATGGGAGAAGGATGGGACTGTGATGACGCTTATGCACAACATTGTTGTGATTCCATCCTTCTCCTGTCCCCAAGCAGCACAATTGCGCTGCAAATCATTGACAGGTTTTCCCCATCAATGGCCATTGATGGCAACCCCTCCCAAAACTGCAAACCCCAGGATTCCATAGGATGTTGAAAGTGGAATCATAGCACTATAACAGTCTAGTGCGGAAATGGCTAATGACTGGCAATTGCACCACCATTCCACTGCACCTGCACTTACCTTGTCTGCAGAGGCCCTGGAAGTGCAATGGCTGTGCTTCTTGCCCCAGCACAGCCTGGGACGTACCTGGCTGCGCTGTGGCAGGAAGAGGCATGGCGGACTTGCTCAAGGTTACTCAGTGGGTTTCCATGGCCATGAGGGGATTTGATCCCTGGTTCCCCCGAGTCTTACTCCAACAGTTATGCCACTATGCCACGCTAGCTCTCCAAAGAGAGAAAGATGACCAGAATTGGTTTGGTATGGCTGCAGCCTGCTTTGTTTATACCCAGAACTGCCTCAACACTGGTATTCAATTAATTCATGCAATGTAATTATCCAGGCCTTTTTTTTACTATTCCGATTGCCTAAGGCCATGTTTGCTCTTCCTACTCTCAGGAGTAGTAAGGTACATCAAATCCTCTGAAAGCAAAATTGTACAGTGATACTTTCTTGGATTACACACAGGAACCAGCTGCTCAGCTGTGCATAGCTAATGAGATGCTACTGAATATATCTGCTGCTTAGCCAATACCTCAAAAAGCCACAGCTTAACATGGAGGTAGAGAGATAAGCTCAGCACCTTTCTTTGGCTTCCCTAATTTTTAGCCAAAATTAAAAGTCTCTGAGCAACTCAACATATTTCTAATATTTCAGAACTTTAGTGATATTGATAAACAAACAGCAAACTACTGCCAAATATGAATATCTTAAGTCACCTTATACAGAGTAAAGCACTAGTCCCATCTGAATCTCTGTTACTTTCACTGACTGGCAATGGCTCTCATGTGTTTTGCCACTGAAATATTGCTCCGCCTTAAAGAGATCCCACAAAATACTGAAATTCAATCGATGGGTTAATAAGAGGAATGTCTATATAACGGGCCATATCTCCCCCCACCATGCTTTCAGTTATGCAATATGCATGCATGCATGCATGCATTTGTAAATGGAAACCCAGAGTGAATGGAAGGAATTGTGACTGTTCTTATGTTTTACCTGACTTTTCACAAGCATTGTCAAACCTGCCTCAGGATGAAACCAGGCATTGACCTGACATGCTGCCCTGCACTGGGAGCTGCAGAAGATATTGAATTCTGTTTCTGATGTTAGAGAGGAAAGAAATAAGCTTTCCTTCCTCACAGATGGTGTTCCTGAAAGATTACATTACCAACATGCCTATAATAAGGGAAAACTTGGAACACCACTTCATGCTATGTATCAATGGAAAGTCTGGCTTTGTCCCCCATGACCTAGTGCTGAAAACATCTTCCTTTCTTGATTCCCTTCTCCATTAGAAGAGAGACGGCAGAAAAATGTATCATCTGACCTTCTAATGGGCAATGCCAATTTCAGATTTATCTGGATGCTACCTTTTAATGCCACGGATGGATTTTTCTCATGGTGTTTAACACAAAAATGAGAAAAATGTATTTATAAAAAATGAATCCACAATAGTGCAAAAAATTAATATAGAAAACATAGCAACAATACATAAATGATCATTATATATCAACCAACTCATCAAAACATTACTAAGCATAAGAACAAGAATCCAAATCATATAATAAGGACAATTCATATCTGCTAGATCATAATAATATCTCAAAACAACAGCAGTGGGAATGATAAAACAAATCAATTGAATAATAATGATAATTAGTAATAGTAGTAATAATAGTAACAACAACAACAACAACAACAACATCTTCCAATAGAACAAGAATACCCAGTTAAATTGGTTTACAATAAGGTAAACAATTTACTAACAAACACAAATCTCCGGAAATACATAATTAACAGCTGACAAGAACATTAATTACGCTCTATCAGAGATATGTTATATTTTAAACTCCCCATTCAAAAACTCATTCATATGTCCCAGCTGCTGACGTATAATCTCCCCTTGATTCCCCTTCACGCACTAAGAGGCCAGAAGTTTTCGAAGAAGTAGGCATGTTAATCTCTTGCAGCATAAAAAGGAGGAAGAGAGAGGAAGAAACAAAAAAGGAATGCAGCATCACCTTTAAGACTAACTAATTTTTATTTTAGCATGTGCTTTCCACTTCTTCAGATGTGGTCCAGAGTGATAGAAAGGACGGAGCACAGAAGGACCACCAACTTTCTCTCTTCTTACATGGGACGTAACTGCTGGACCCTGATTTTACCAGAGACCTGGTTCAATGGCACACAGGCAACGAAGGGACCATAACAGTTTTATGCATACCTAAGGGCACCTGATCCTGTCTGATCTTTGAAGCTAAGCAGGGTCTGCCCTGGTTAGTACTTGAATGGGAGACTGCCAATGAATACAGGTGCTGTAGCTATATTTCAGAGGAAACAACTGGCAAAACCACCTCTAAGTATTCCTTGCCTATGAAAACCCAATGAAATTCATGGGGATACCATAAATCAACAGCCAACTTGAAGGCACATTCACACACTCAAGGAACTAGAGGCAAGATACTGGAATGTTTCTCAGAATAAAATCAAACAAACTAAAGCCCTTTTCACATGGCATTTGCCATGCGAAAGGGCCCCTGGAGCGTCGCGCGACTACGAGGAGCGGTCCACACGATGCACTCACAATCACGTGATGCTCCAGGGCCTGGCAGGTGCCGATCACGCATTATTTCATTTTCAGCTGCAAGCCAAAAATGGTGTGCGATCGCGCATTGCTCCGGGGCCCCACAAGCACTTGCCATATATGTGGAGCTCTGGAACTGCAGCGCTCACGCTTCCTGCCCCAGCACAGCCTGGGAAAATCCCAGGCTGCACTAGGGACGGAAGAGAAGGGGCTCTCGCGTGAGCAGGCAGCAGCTGCGGAACTGAAGGAACCGGGATGCGAAAGCCTCTCACTAGAGGCTGCTCGTGCGATCCCTGCACCCCAGCTCTGCAAAAAGGTGAGTTGTGGAAAGGGCCTTAAATAAAAAAAAAACTCTAGGCAAAGCAGGCTGCCTAATTGCACTGCAGAGTTATCCATTCTGAAGAACCCAGCCAGTGTAAAAACTGAGTCACTCATTCACTGAACACATTCCTCTCCTCCTTGCTTTGAGCAATTTAGAAGTGTAATAAAGTCATTTACACAATTAACATACATAATGTGTAATGGTTAGCGGAAATGTTGCCGTCCTTTTGTTAGCTTGGCAGAAAGGAAGAGCACAATGGAAGGAGGCATTATGATTTTGCAGCCATCTGGGGTAGTGAAAGCAGTAATAAACTCAAAAAGTGTTGTTATTAGACACATTATTGGTCCTAATGAGCCAGTGTTTTCAAATATTTATGCCATTTGTGCCTAGGTTAATGCTTTCACATTTTTGTATGGAGGAAAGCAACTGTGTTCAGCCTCTTTCTTCCATTAATCTCTCCCCCATTAATCTTGCTGAGCAGTCCTGGCTCTAGTAAAGCAATACAACTTACACCATTAGGGACCACCAGACTCACTAGTCTATTATAAAATGCCGGACATCCACTTCTTACGTAATGCTCTGCTTTTATTTCATTCCAGTTTATTTTGTGACAGGAACCACTACTAACCATTGCTTTATCTCTTCATACCAAGAATCTCTCCACATATTAAGTTTCGTGGAACATATCTATCTCCAATCTCATTGCTTGGCTTATGAAATGAACGTGGAGTTACTCAAAAGAACAATAAAATCCAGATTTTAATTTAAAATTCATGTAAGGATATTCATACGCTTCTTTGCGACAGGCGCTGTCACCAAGGTCTATATTTAATTGCTTCCTCCACCCCCAACCCAAGTGAATATGTTTGCTGTCCTGATGATAAATCTACAGTCTACCCATTGCCAGAGAAAAAATTGCTCAGGCTTTTCAGTATGCTGGCACTGCGGGTCACATCCATCATCCTCAGGCCCCTGTTTTACTTTTAATTACAAAACTTCACTCAAGACTGCTACTTCCAATCCTAAAGTGAAAGGGAAAGTAGGCTTTAATTTGCAGAATGGCACTTAAATTTTCAGCTCAGACAACATTAATTTGCTGGTACTAAGCAACCCTAACCAAAAAAATAAAATAAAAATGTAATTTAAATTTCCATGAAAGATCTTGTTGCAAATTGACATCACAGTCCATATTTCCCAAATGCTTGCCATATTATTTTAATCAAAATGGTGACATACATCCTTCCTTCCAGAATAAATGGACTTGCATTCCGCTGAATTCAGTCAGGCTTAAGGGCACCTCATTTTGCCCATGGACTCTCACAGATATACAAGAGGTGATAACTGAAGTCATGTATATAGAGCTTTGCGGGGAAGAAGAAGCCAGTGTGAATTAGGCCACTGAAACTGCATTTACACTATTTATGTAAGAGGATATTAGCCCTTTTCTGTTTCTTAAAAGTACAGAGGGCTCACTTAGGGGAGGGGGCTAGGTTTCCACATTAGGATAAATCCAAGATTTTGCCCTCCTAGACTAGAACCATAGGAATGAGTGGGTCTTATATCAGTAGTGATTAATAGGTTCCATTCATTCCAGTGACTCTACTCTAGTTGGGACTAACATTGGATTTAGCCCATTGTAGTTCTGCCCAGTTCCCACTCTCCCTGGGCATGATGGGGTCCAACTCCTGGCTGTGCCAAGTGGAGCAGTAGGTTCTGGAGTAGGAGTTTTGATTTCATCCAGTTGAAGACTGCTCTGTGTGACCTTTATTGAATGCAAATAGAACCCTGCTTTGGACCTTACTACTCTATGTGGCAAGAGTGGCAGTGAGGGAGTTTGATCCGCATGGGAAAGTTGGGGCGGAATGTGGGAAGACAACTCATATCTTTGCCCCATGTTTCCTTTTATAAACAAAAAACAGAAGACTACCTTATCCACATTCAAAACACTAGTCCATCTTATCCTAGTATTGTCAACTCTGACTGGCAGCAGCTTTCCAGAAGTTTTGGCAGCATTCTTTCCCAGCCCTAGCTGGAGATCTCTTGTATGTCTTGGTGATCTCTCATTCAAATACTAACCATGCCCTACCCTACTTATCCTCCAAAAGCAGATAAGATCAAATGTATTCAGGCTAGTATGGTAGTGGTTGAATTAGGTACATATGAAACAGGTGCATTTTGTGGTCCCCTCCTCTGATTCCCACCCCACTCAAGGCATGATTTTCCCCAGGCGTTCAAACACACAGTCATGACATGCATGCACATGTACACAAGTGCAAGGTACAAAACAGGGCTATCTTAATCCAAGCATATGGAAATTTGGGACTCAAATAAGCTCAGGACCACATGTCTAAGTACTTCCTTTTCTTCTCTCTGTCTTACCATCTCACTAGAGAGTCATGCAAACTCTGGGGATGTCTTTGAAGAACTAATATATTTTGCCTGGTAATGCTACCTCCACATGACTGGCAGGGGCATTATTTGAGTTTATTATTCCAGGATTATTCAATCTGCAGTGACATTTAACCATGCACATCATATATCAGCAGTTGAGGGCCTGCTCTATATGCTCCCCTTAATGAAGTTTGAGATACTGTCATTCATTTAACAAATATTCAGAATAAAAAGGATAAAAACAAAGGACATTAGGATACATTTACAACTACGCGAAAGCAAAAGCAAAACCAAATATGATTCTATGAAACAACCCAAACTAACTACCAAACAATAAAACTAAGCAACAGAAGAACTGAATCTAGAGTTAAGCACCTAGGAAAAGGTTTTTCCTCAGTATACCGACCTTGTGGAAGAGCCCATCTAGCACGAGAACTCTCAGGCAAAAAACTGGCTAGAGTTAGAATTAAATTATCTTTTATATATATATATATATATATAAAATTTTATTCAAATTTCACATATAAAACAAACATTATTACTGTTAATTTACATGAAATATTTTTGATCTTCCACACTGATCTAGATTTCATTTCCAACATCTCTTAACATAGTTGTATCAATGTACCGCTTTATGCTGATAATGTTACATGATAGTTCTTGCATTTCATTCTCTACATTACAGTTCCATGGTTTACATCAGTAGCCCCCTCATTAGTTATCTTAACCATGAATCACTCATTTTCATGTAACAGTACCCAGCAATTACCGGTTACAATCTGCCATTCCTTTTTGATCTCATCATCTGTTTTCCCCTTTAGTTTCTGTGAAACTATATCAGCATTTCTATTTTCAATAAATGTTCCCCACCATTGTTCTATTGTAGGTATTTGTTGAGTTTTCCAAAGCTTTGCGTATTCTATCTGGGCTGTTGTTATCATATAAAGAATTATTCGCCAATATTTCTTTACTTCAGTACCATCAAGCACCTTTGTCATATTTAACAAATAGAATTCCAGTATCTTGTCAAACTGAACTTTCATTATAGCACACATTTTATTATGTACATCAGTCCAATATTTCTTAGCTTTGGAACATGACCACCACATGTGATATATCGTACCGACCTCTTTCTGACACTTCCAACACAGACCGGTACCTGTATTGTAAATCTTTTTTAATTTGTCTGGTGTCATGTACCATCTATGAAACAGTTTGTAATAGCTCTCTTTCAAATTCTGAGCAACTGTAAATGTTTGTGTCTTTTTCCAACTTTCTTCCCAGAATTCTAACTGAATTGAATGTCGAATATTTTGAGCCCATAAGATCATTGCTGACTTAATTGTTTCTTCTTGCCTTTCCTGTTATATTATTTCTTGATATATATGTGATAATAAATGAGGGGGATTTTCAAACAGCAGTTTAATAATCCCCGTTTTCTCTTTTGATTCTGTTCCATATGTCTTTAAGTCCATTTGAAACTTTTAAGTTAACTGTCTGTATGGGAACCAACTTAACGTTATTCCTTCTAGTTCCAATTTTTCTCTTGTTTTGATCTTGAAGTTATTTAAGACTGATTTCTCTAATATGTCTTCATGTCGCAACCATTTGTCTGTTTCAATCCATCTACCAAAGAAGGCTTCCTGAGGGGACACCCATGTGGGAAGCTGCCTTATGTTTTTAATCTTATATTCATTCCATATCTTCAAAAGTGATTTCCTAATGTAATGATGCGTGAAATTATCTTTATATATTTATTTGTGTTAACTACAATGGGCAGTATCCCCCTTTTCATTTACTATTGCTGGAGAATCTTTTTTCCTGCTAGGATCAGACTGTTCAGTTGTTCTGTTTTGCATCTCTTTCATTGTAGTTATTTTAGTTATCTGATCATGAAGTAGGGACATGTGTTTTCAAAACAAAGAAAATATCATCTGTTAATTTTTCTGATCTGTGGAAGGTGGTCAAAATTACATGTTGTCTATGAAGATACCATCCTTGGCAACCTCTGCACTGAGAGTTAAAGGTATCAATATCAGCAGCCAAAGACTGTGGGGAGTGATAGAAGTCTTCCATTTAGCAAGATATTTCTAGATCAATAACTATCACTACAGGATATTTTTATTCCATGACAAATTACATGGTAGAAATCCCTGCTCTCACTGATTCCCTCCCGCAATTTCAAAATATTTTCTAAGAAAAGGCACTGCCAAGGAAATTGCTTCATTTACTTAGGCTCTGCAAAATAGGGTTTTAACTCAATCATGTGAATTCAATTATGATCCTAAGGTTATTCCAAGGCAAGTGGGTAAATGATAGATAAATTCAGTTCTATATATACAAAGTGCCTTGAAGATCTAGGGAGATTTGAAATAAACAAGCTAATGCAGACAGCTCAGAAAGACTGGAGGCTTTATCAGTTGCTTGTATGTAATTTGCAGTGTGATTTTGCCTATTTTTACACAGAAGTAAGTCTTAGTTTATTCAGTGGAGCTTCTCCTAGGAATGCATAGGATTGTAGTCATCATGTGTAAATTGGTCTTTAGATGTTAAATGACAGAGAAAGGCAATAATAAGGATTGACTACTGCGTATTACAGATATATAGGCAGTTGTTTCTCCAGAGACTCTTCTTAGTAAGTATCCATAGAGAAAATAAATTTTCCATTTAAAGTAATAATAGTATCTGGGAGAGTTTATAGTGGAATATTATAAAAGCACAAAGTATACATGTCTTAGTTAACAAACCCTCAAAATATTGGTTTTACAGCTTTCAAAGAAATCTTAGGGATTTTCAAAGATTCTGGGCAGGATCTAGAGGACTGTAAGCAACCATCTGTTCACACAACAGTGCTACACACAAACATACACACACACTTATTTGCTCCTTCCCACTGTAGCCTCTTACATTCAGGCATATACACACCCCAAAGCTGTTCTGACGGTCAAGTTTGGCAGTGTAGGACAGTGGCAGAGGGGCGGAGTGGGGGGTGGAGGGGGTGGAGAGGTGCTACAGCACATGGGGCGGGGCTACAGCATATGGGGGCAGGGCTACGGCAGACAGAGCAGGCAAGCAAGGAGCTACGGCACTCCCAAAAAAGTGCCACGGGGCTGCACCGCCCCTGTTGCCCCCCTGTCCCTATGCCTCTGGGAAAAGTTATACAAGTTATGTGTGTGTATGTATGTGTATATGTATGTATGTATATGTGTGTGTGTGTGTATATATATATATGCATACATACATACATACATACATATATATTCAAAGTTATACAAAGGGGGAATTCCAACCTTTTGAGGAAGAGAAGGAAATTGGGAATTTTATTGCTTCTGTGGAGAGAGATGGCTGTCACAAAATGCCTGGGATGGAGAGCAGTCACAAAACAGAGGGATGTAAATCTTGATGAATTTCTTTCTCATAGGCAAAAAGGGACAATTTTATCATTTTTCTCCTCACTGCAACAAAATGTGCAGTTTTCAAAAACTAATTGCCATTCAAGACTTATTCTGCATAAAGAAAAAATACACACAGATTTTTTTATTTTTATTTTTATTTCTTTTCTTTTCTTTCATTTCATTTTTTGTAGAGGAAATAGCATTTTTTTTCTGCACAGAAAACAAGTTTCTTTACAATCTGTACAGAAAATATTTTCCGTGCAGAAATGTTATTTTCTATGTAGAAAATTGTGTTTGCTATGCAGGAATTACGTTCTGCACAGAAAATTCTGGTTTCTGTGCAAAAAAACAAAGTATGGTATTTTTATGTAGAATAAGACTTCAAAGATTCTCGTGTGTCTAGCATTCTCATCAGGGTTTCTTTATACTTAAGAAACCCTGTGGGTTGTTCACTATTTTTGAATCTTTCAAAATATTCATTCCATCTAGACATAACACCTGAAAATGTCTCTGGCCCACGTGGGGCCCCAATGCACTCTGGGGAAATGAAGATGGTAGCTGATATTTGGCTTTACAATACACCATGAATGCTGAATTACTTATTGTTTTTTTCATTTAAAATATGAGGAGAGGACTTTGTGGTTGCTGAGAGAGGTATCCAAGAGGACCAGGACACCCAGAGGTACAATATGAAAATTCTAGTTTAAACGCTTCCTAGCACTGAATATTTTCTACTGAGCCATAACCAGGTGTTCTTCTGATCCCAGGACAAGGTGCTATCAGCTACAACATATGCTGAATGTTGATATGGTTCAGTATTTTTGCTCAGTTTCTCAGGCTTTCATTTATTTTCTCTGCAAGAGCAAACAGTCTTTCGTCTAGATCATCCCAGAGTAAACATTTTGGAATGAAATGCATGCCAAAGGTATAGCTGGAAATAAGTGTTTGTTTAGTGCTGTGTGTGAAGGTTTAATAAAAACTGCTCTGAAGCAATAATGTAATAGCAATGATTTTTATAAGGTTTGGGCTGTGTATCTCTCTGGAAGAAATTCTCTAGAGTTCACTACACCTTAATCTGACATTTGCAGACGCTTGCTATTTCGATTTTTTTCTCCAGTATCACCAGCCATGTTCCCATCTTTTGTTTGTTTTAATGTACTAAGTGACTTTCCACCACAAAATTCCCCAATGCCATGTCTAATTCCTAAACTCTGAATCAACCAGTTAGAACCAAATAATTAATAACATAAGCCACAGCAGTTCCCACTGACAAAACAGAAGAATGTTTAAAACTTTGTGTCTGATTCTAATTAAGTGTTAATCGGGTAGGCCTCCTTGAATAGAACAAACACCAAGAAGGTCCTGCATACATCACCAGTCATCTAAAAACCCAAACCATACATTTAGCTCAGCAAGGCTTAGCAGATGGCAAAAGAGCAATGCTAAGCACCTGACAGAAGAACCTATATTTGCATATAGTTGTCCCTCTGTGTCCATAGATACTGTATCCATGGATTCAACCATCCGCAGCTTGAGAATATTCACCAATAAAATGCAAAAAGCAAACCTTTGAATTGTTCACCATTTTATATGAGACATCATTTTACTACACCACTGTATACAATAGGACTTGAGCATCCATGGATTTTGGTATCCATGGGAGATCCTGGAACCAAACCCCAGTGGATACTGAGGCCCAACTGTGTTTCCCTTTGGTACATGAAGAATTGTTTAGAAAACAGCAACAACTTAGTAGCTGTCAAGCACTCTGCTGTCATGTTCTGTACCCAAAAGTTCACACAAAAATAGGGTGGTTTAAGATAGTACGAAGAAAAATATATACTGAAAGTCATAAGCAAACAAAAGTCTTCGAAAGTTACCTTAAAAAGTGACTCATTCCTGTTTCTCATTATGGAATGAAGAGTAATTCATCACTGGTAATAATTTTAATGTTGAAAAAATAACTTGTTTCATTATTCATGATGAGGGAATGATATAGCATTTGAAAAAAAAATCCATAAAACCATCCTTAAAATAATCTTCAACATTAACTTTCAAAAGTAACCACACATTATATGTTGTACCAATAAAACATTGACATTGGCAAGAATCTTGCTGGGGACTTACCTCCCATTGTGTATTGGGACACTGGCTGGGGATATTGAAGGAGCATCTGACTACGCTTCTGTAGACAGACACAAACTTCCACTGAGATCTATTTAGGTTCTCCAGATGTGTTAGCAGATGATATCCTTCATCTATCAGAACATAGATAGATGTTTCTACAGTTTTTCTCCTTACTCTCCATAAGCAACAGAATGGCTTTGGGGGGCCGATACAGTATGGCCCTTTCTGCAACTTACCTGCGTCCAGTGCAGTCATGTGGGGATCATGCGAGCAACCTCTTCCATGAGGCTTTCACGTCCCCGCTTCTTCTGCTCTGCAGGAGCTGGTGGTCGGCTGGCAGGCAATGTGAGGGCTCTGCCTCTTCCTTCCACAGCGCAGCCTGGTATTTTCCCAGGCTGCACTGGAGGAGGAAGCATGAGGGCCATGGCTCTGGAGCTCCACATGAAAGGTAAGTGCACGTGGGGTCCCGGAGCGATGCGTGATTGCGCACCATTTTCAGCTAAAAGTCAAAAATGATATAGTGCGTGATCAGTGCCTGCCGGCCCCAGCAGTATCACACGATTGCGAGGACATTGTCTGAAATGCTCCTCGCAATGGCGCAATGCTCCGGAGGCCCTTTCACATGAGAAATGCCATGCAAAAAGGGCCTGTGAGTCAGGAGGACTTTGGACATTGAAGAGGAAGAAAGAGAATACCAATTTCTGCAATGACCATAAGAATAAATACACTAATGTAAAGTGGAATTATGCTTGTATGTGTCACTAGCAGGATGTCAGCCTAAGGCTCTATCTCTGCCCTGGACTAATGTGTTCCTAACAAGTAAACTGCCTACTGTCATCTTTGCAGTGATGAATTTAAGTCTTTTACTCCAAGTCTCAAGTCCTTGAAGATACTTTCAAGTCAAGTCTAAAGTCTGGGAGCCAACTTTACAGTCCAACTTATATTCCAGAATTTTTGGACAGAGTTGAATAAAGTCAGTTTTAACAATTTAAGCAGAGTTGGCCCTCCACATTTGTGATTTTGCCATCTGCAGCTTTGGACGTGGGGAATAGGATCCTTCTTACTTCCCATTTCAGAAGCTGGAGGATTTTTCAGAAGTGGGGAATAGGATGCTCCTCACTCCTCTTTACTGAAGCTTCAAAAGCTTTAGAAGGAAGGATCCTTCTTCCTCAAGCCTGTTGCCTAACACGTTTGCAGTTCCCCTCTGAGAAACGAGCTCTCTACTCTGGGGGCAAGTCTTGAGTTGAGTCAGTGCATCATTTATTGCTGAGCTAAGTCTGAGTTGAGTCATTGAAGTGACTTAAATCCAACTTTAATCCGAGTCAGTCAGCTCAAGTCTACATCACTACATCTTTGAACATCACAAGTGATCCTCTAAATATAAGATGACGACCTGCATGCCGAAAGTGATCCAGATTTCTGAAGGAAGCTAAACAATAACACAAATGAGGCCTAGGAGAATGAACACCCTTTAGAGGATTCTGCTTGTAGATTCCCAAACATGAGCCTATACCATAAGTTTAAAGACACTGCTTAAGAAAAGAGTACCCCATCTCCACTGCTTAAGAAAAGAGTATCCCATCTATGTTTACATCTTGCTCTGTGTTCCAGCCAATTCTACTAAATGGCTGTCACTGAAGGTGTCTGTGTGCATGTCTGTTTCTTGTATTTAAGAATCTCATCCTTTCCAGGTGAAGTCTTATAGTGCAGGACTTGATGCATTTTAATTTTTATATGTCAGCTCAAAGCAATGCTATTCTGTCAGTCTTTAAACTGTAATTGCTCATCTTTATCTGTTCTTGTTATTATTACATATAAACAGTTGAAGAGAGTTGTTTTCATAGTTGTGATTTTTTTTTCCAGGAAATTGGCAGTCATAGAATTCTAGTGATGTATTTAAGTCTTTTACTCCAGGTCTCAAGTATCACCTCATGTCTCTACCGTCAAGTCCCAAGTCAAGTCTCAAGTCAGGGAGCCAACTTTAACAGAAAGAAAGAGGTAGGAGTGAGTTTGTGTGTGAAGGTGGCAAAGTTTCAATAACTAGAAAATCAAGAATGTGCACAAAGTTAGGTAAAAAAATAAATTATCATAGGTAAGTTCAACAAGGCTTTATTTAAACAAAGCTGTGCTGTTAATCAAATTTATGAAGACTGAATTTTGGAAAAACTATTTTTTCCACAAGATTGGCCCCCAGCTTGCTGCAGCAAGGTCCATTGCTTTAACACATTTGCAATTTCCTTCTGAGAAATGAGCCCTGTGCTCTGGGGGCAAGTCTTGCCTTCTGCTCTTAAGAAACGTTTTAGAAGACTCCTCTGATATGTAGCAGGGACAGGCTGCCAAGCAGACCTCAACCTTGCCTCAAGCCCCTTGACTAACGTAAGAAATGCAGCCATACTTCGGGTTTGAGCCAGATTGTTGTATGACCAGTGGGTCATAAGAGATGGAAGCATTGTTCAAAGTTGTAAGGTTTCTGGACGAATGTGTTATGTTATTGAACTGGGATAGGAAGTCAGTAATTAAAAATATATAAGTCAAGTAGAGTCAGTGTGTCATTCATTGCCGAGTCGCGTCCAAGTCAAGTCATTGAAGTGACTTGAGTCTGAGGCCCTTTCCAGATGTGGGGGAGGAGCCACGCGAAAACGCTACTCACCGGACTTCTTCAGCGTCTGGGCGAGTCCGTCGGGACGAGGAGCAGTGCGAGCTCGTCGCTCCGCACTGCTCCGGCATCCAAAATGGTGGCTTCCGGTTGGTGGAGGCTCTCCACCAACCGGAGAAGCTCACCAGCCTAAAGTCCGCCCCCAGCAGATCTGCAGGCGCGCACTAGTGCGTGCCTGCAAATCTGCACCAGAGCACAGTGACGGAGTGACACGGAATCGCGCGCTCCGTGCTTTTTAAAAACCTCTAAAAAGAGGTTTCTAAAAAGGACACTGCGCGACCAGTTCTGGTCGCTTTGGAGCGGACTGAGGTGCGGAACTACAAAAAGTAGTCCACCCCAGTCCACTCTACGGTGCAGAAGACCTCCGTTGGAGGTCGCTCTGCACCATTTCAATTGCCACGTGTAGAAAGGACCTATGTCAATCGACTCAAGTCTGCGTCACTGAGAATTATATTACACAATATTTGAGAACAAACTAGCCAGCACTATAAGCCCATCTTATGGGGGGCTTGTTGAAAGGCTGACACAAAAGAACTGATTCCTTTCCACTAAAGATGACATTATCCAAAGTCTGAATTGCAATTTCATTTATATCAGCTCCAAAATGTAGGGCCATTTATAGTGCTTAACTTCAGTTGATGTTAAATGTGTTACTTACTGCAAGGCTGAATTTAAACCAAGCCCAGAAAGGCTTGATATAAATCGGGAGTGTAGCACATTGGAGGGAGAGAAGTTTAATATTTCCGTCTCTCACTTCATTACAGCTGGGAGAGTGTGCCCTGTGTGCCATCATGATGGTAGAGGGAGAAGTTCTTAATGGTGCCAAAGGAACATTCTGGAAAAATTAACTTTAACTTCCAATGCAACATCCTATGGAGATCTAGGGTTTGTAGTTTCATGAGGTACTAGAGCTCTCTGGCTAAGAATTCTAAACACCCCTCCCTAAACTGCAAATCTGAGGAATCCATAAGATGGAACCCTGGCAACTAAAGTGGAGTTATAGGCCCTTTTCGCATGGCATTTGCCATGCGAAAGGGCCTTCAGAGCATCGCACGATTGTGAGGAGCATTTCAGAGAACGTCCTCGCAATCACATGACGCTGCTGGGGCTAGCAGGCACCGATCGCACACTATTTCATTTTCGCCTTGTAGCTGAAAATGGTGTGCAATCGTGCATTACTCCAGGGCCCCACACACACTTACCTTGCATGCGGAGCTCCAGAGCCACAGCCCTCATGATTCCTCCCCCAGTGCAGCCTGGAAAAATACCCAGCTGCACCGCAGAAGAAAGAGGCAGAGCCCTCATGTTGACTGCTGGCCAGCTGGCAACTCCTGCAGAGCCGAAGCAGCAGGGATGCGGGAGCCCCACACCCTGGCACTGGACAAAGGTAAGGTGTGGAAAGGGCCAAAGTGTTGTAGCTGTGTAATATGAAAGTACCTCAGCTGTTGCCCAGGATAATGTTGATGATTTTGCTTATGGGCTGAACAAAAAAATAACTGGTGTGTCTACAGTGCTTAAAATTTGTTTCACACTCAGCTCCATGCAAAATGTATCAAAACCAGAAGTTTTCCTATAATGCAGTTTGCTGATCAGTAGTTTGATATAGTTTGTTGATCAATTTCAAACTTACACACACACAAAATGTAAGGCACCTCTGTAAGTCTAAATATAAATTTGGATCTAAATCAATTTATAAATGTGCATTCTAAAGGAAAAAAAAAACAAATAAATGGAAATGTTCGTGCAGGAGGTTCTTTTTCTTTTTTCTCCTTCAAGTTCTTTGTGCAGGAGGTTCTGGAAGCAATTGAAAAAGAAGATCTAAAACCTTACTACATTCTTCATTTTGTTCCTTTGAGTTATCTCACCGAGTATGATAGCTCACCAAGCATGTGGATTTGTGTAGCACAACAAACAGGCTAAACACTGTAGAGTACAGAAGTACACACAAAGTAAACACACAGTAGAATTTCAAATAGGGCAGATTGTTGTTGCAGTTGTTTTTATTTGTTAAATATATAGCCCACTTTGCTCCCATAAGGGCCCAAAGTGGCATCACAAGGAAGAGAAATAATAGTTAAGTTTCAGACTGTTTTTCTAAAGAAGGTTGTGGTGTTTTTGTTTTTACATATGATTGCTTACATGACTGCTGTCAGCTGTACAAATACAATCTGTTGCTCCATTAATATGAAGTGGAGTACATTCAAGATGGGCTCAGTTAATTTTTCCTGGATTATCTATTCACAGAAGCACCTGCATAATATATTCTAGAAGGTTGCTGCAGAACTTTTAGAGAGAAATATGCCCCCCAGGCATCACAAAATTTATCTCTGATCATATATTGTTCTTTAAAAATAGTATTAACACTTGGGAACAAAAGAACAGCTGGCCAAAAATGCAAAGGAAATTACATTATACAGCAGACAGAGAATTATGTATACGTCTTTGGAATGGGACTATTTAATTTTAAAGTCCCTTTCACTGTAAACATTTACAGTGCTGTAATACTACTTTAACTGCCGCAGTTCCGTCCCATGGAATCCTAGAATTTTCCATTTAGGCAGAGATATTTAGAATTTTAGCTAGAGAACTGTAGTGTCTTACTACACTAAAAACTCCAGAATTCCTTAGGATGAACCAAGCTACACTGTGCCCTCTGCTGGCAAGACCTCTACACACACAAATGCAAGGTTGCATGAAGTGTCGTGTCCCATTATGGTCAATGGATGCGCTAGGTGTGCCCCACACTGGTGCAGTTACCCACACGTTGCATCAATTGACAATAATGGGAGGGAGCAGGCACATTTTTTGTTTTACGTAAGGGTTCCTGAAATGGAACCCTCACATATACGGAGGGTGCACTGTACTAGTATATATTAAGCAAATAATATTGTTATGAAACTTGAAGGCAGTTTAACTATAAGCAAAGAAGAAGCTGGGAGCCTGTTTTATGAAAAGACACAATCCTTTACAATTCCACTTACAAGATATAGTAACTAGAGAGCCTATCATAAAACATGCACTAGGATTAGAAGGTGGACCATTTGTTCCTTCCTCTCTCCTCTACTTCGGCTGCTATTCCATAGAAAACTGCTGTTTTCAGTACCATACTGTCCATTTTTCCAAAATCTGAATAAAGCTTCAAGTGAGATCCAGCTTCAGTTCTATTCACTTTTTAGGGACGCTTGCCTTGCCTACTCCTTCTCCCTGTACCTATCATTCAGCAGGAGTATTGTATATTTTAATGGCTGGTGGTGGTGGTAGAAACATACCCCAAAGCTGAGCCCTGGTAGTAAACATTTTCATGCAGTTTCCTTCCTTAGATGAAGTACTGCTTTCAAGTAAAATGGTCTGTGCATCCCTACAGAATGAGATCTCTCCTTTCCTTGTTTTGTTTTTGCTTTGTTTTGTTTTGTTTTATTTTAACAGAAAATACACACTGTAGCTTTTTTCCCCAGAAAGCCAAGCCAAAAGACACATCAGCCACAAGTGGTATGTCTGGAATCCATGGCAGCTGGTACATACAGTGCTGCTAAGCATGGGGCCAGTGACCAAAATGTACTTATTATTATTCTGCACACATGCCCCCTTCCTTGACAGAAGTCTTTCTCCTGACCCTTTCCCTTTTTGAAGACTGCAAAACAAGGGGAGGCATTTGCAATGAATAGTTATTCATCCTTTGCTGACTCCCATTCCATATGTCAAAGGAGCGTTTGGCTGAACTGTACTCCAGTGCATTCATTACCCATTCTCCCATTGGAAATAGAGCAAAAGAGGCTTGACAGAGGACTCTCACAGGGGAGCCACACTGCATCTGGTCTGAGCTGGGTGATTTTTGCTGTATGGAGCAGGAATGCCAGTACTCCAAAGGGTGGGTCACTAGGGATTCACGTATTCATTTTTAAATGTTCCAGGTTTTCAAAGCCTGTGTGCCTAAGTTTATAAGCAAAATTAAAACACATTTTATTGTAGGTCTCAGCTGGTGGCTATGGGTAATCCAATAAAGCAAGCACAATTGAGAGGACATTATGCTCACTAAACCAGCAGAAACCTCTCAGTTTGAACATGTCCTCCTGATATTTAATACTGGCTATGAGTTTAGTTTGCTCCTCTTTACATCCTCTGCACTCTGACCACCTCGTGCTCCCTAAAAAGACACTATCCTTTCTCCCTTGCTGTCCATTGCCAGGCCCTGCATACATGCACCACCAGCAAAAGGAGGCCTGTAAATTTCTTTTTTAAATGAGTAGGGGTAGTTGTTTCTCTTTCACTGCCTGATTCGAGCAACTTCCTTTCTAATTTCCTAGTCCTATTTTTCACACTGTGTAGTTCATTGCTGCAATATGGTTTTGGTTTTGCACTATAGGTCCTGCTGTGCTGGTCATAGTTACACCCATAAGAAAGATCTGACAAAAATTGAACTCCATTCTCTATGAAGCTGATTGCTTTTCAGCTCTGTTGTACTTTGCTCATAGTTCTAGAATGCTGATGCAGAGGACTGCTTTGTTACCTACTCTTGTTACCTACACCGAATCTTGGTGTTGCCTACCATTGGCAGATAAATTCACTAAGGCTATTTCTGCCCTATACAGTTATAGTGCTATTATTCCACTTTCAACATCTTGTGGAATTTTGAGGTTTGTAGTTTCCTGAGGCCAAAGAGCTCTCTGGCTGAGAATTCTAAATGCCCCTCCCTAAACTGCAAACCCCAGGATTCCATAGGATGTTGAAAGTGGAATAATAGCACTATAACAGGGTAGGGCAGAAATGGCCTAAGACAGAGTTCCATGGTAACAGTTCTGAAGTTAGCCTCCCCAGGGCCTGCTTAAATCTGATATTGCCTATGCTCTTTATACCTGGAACTTCGTCTTAGTAGATCTACATCAGGTCTTGGGAACCTGTTGCATGTTGATAAACTCTGGTCCTATTGCCCCATCTGGCCAACATAAGTATAATGGAGGGAGTCGTTCACCAATTGTTTAGAGTTTTTTTTCAAAACCATTTTTTCCTGAAAAAAAAAAATTGCAAAAATTGAACATTGGGGGAAAATGGAATATGGAATATTTTCTTTTAGAATGATGAATAAAATGTTTAAGAAAAAGTATTTATATATTTACTACCCCCCGCCAAAAAAAATTCTAAGATTTATGTATCAGGAAAACATTTATGTAAGACAAGATAGAGCATTAGGACATTGCTGATTTCTTTTCTTGGCTTCCTTTTCTCAGTTGTTTTAGTAGGAAAAAGTGCTTTATGTTTACTTGATGCTGGGGAGAAGTAGAGGAGACAAATGTTTGAAATGTTGGTGGTTTCTTCTTTTGTTTTCCCATGCTCTTAATAAAATGGAAAAACCAAAGAGATTCCTTATAGTTCAGAACCTTGTAGTTCAATTTATAAGAAAAAAATTAAAAGTAACTTCAAAATGTAATTATTGTCTGAATAAACTGTACTTCTTACATACCAAAACATCATAATTTTGTTCCAATCAAAATCATACATAATGCATTTTATGTTCCTAAAATAAAATGGCTTTTTATACATAAGGGGTGTTAAAATCACTTTTTTCAATTTTTTTTTTAAATCATTTTTTGCAGGTGGGGGGAAAAGGGATAAACCAGGATGACCATGGCTTCAGAATTTTTGGAAATTTTAAATTGCTACCCTCAGTCTCTCTGACATATTAAAATCCCTCCACTATGACCCTTTCCGCAACTCACCCATTTTCGGCGCTGGGGTGTGGTGCTCATGCGAGCAGCCTCCGGAGAGAGGCTCTCGTGTCCGGGGTCCTTCGGCTCCACACGAGCTTTCTGCTCATGCGAGAGCCCCGCCTCTTCCTTTTGCAGTGCAGCCTGGGACCTTCCCAGGCTGCACTGAGACAGGAAGCACAACCGGCCCATCTCCCAAGGCTCCACACGCAAGATAAGTGTGCATGGGGCCCTGGAGCAATGCACAACCATGCAGCATTTTCAGCTTCAAGATGAAAATGAAAAACTGTGTGCACGGTCTGTGTCAGGCCCTGGAGCATCGCACAAATGTGAGTGCGTTGTGTGGACCACGCCTCACATTTGCGCAACACTCAAGGGGCCCTTTCGCACCAAAAATGCAGTGCAAAAAGGGCCTATGTTACGGTATGTATTCAAGAGGGGGAGATCTATCTTAACAAAAATTTCAGTTTCTGATTATTAATGTAAATAGGAGCTAAAAAAATGTGTGCCAATAAAATGGATTGCTGGCTTCTGTGTATCTAAGATCACCATATTGTCCAGATATTACCACATGGTGGGACCTTGTTCAAGAATGGGCCAGATTCTGTGAGAAGTCTGGCCCTGCCTGAACTACACAGATAGAGAGTGTATCTGGTCACAGGGAACAAGATCATTGCTGAAGAATACCTATGCTTACTGAAAGATCTCATCAAGGAGACTGGCACTGGTCCTTTGACATTCAAGAGTGTGCATGGGATTGACATTTGCTTGAATCCCACTTTGCCAACCAGTAGGATCTATTGTTTAACAATAGTATAAAAACAAATTTAAATATCTTCTCAGGTTGGTTATAATTAGAAATATAAAAAAGTTGTTCAACACAAGGAATCAAGTTACTATGCCTGTTTCAAGTGTTGCTTCCTCTCCCGACTCACATTGCAAGATTTTAAGCAGCTGATTGATCACCATTAATTGAAGGATCCATATGAGTTGCACAATTAAGATGCCACAGCTGAAAATACCATTTCCAGCAGATCTTGTAAAAGAATTCTTTTTTGGACAACAGGTCCTAGAACCACCCTGCATTCTGAGGGACACTGGTCTTTGTTCTTTAAACAGAAAACTTTTCAAAGGTCTAGTTAGAATATTTACCAACTAAACATCAGTTAGAATGGGAATATGGAGCAAGATTGAAAGGATGATCTAATGGTCCTTCCAACAGTAATGTAAACAAGTGTATGTTGGATCCATGGAGAGATTGGCTATTTCTTTTCTTCAAAAGCAAATTTTGAGCAACACTTTTTATGCTAATTAAAAGTAGATGGTATTTGCTTTGACAGACTTGATTCATTTTCTTACCACCATCACTATGTTGTCTTAACAACAAGCTTTAGGGAAAATACAGTTCCTTCATTTTAGCATCACTAAAGGGTTTTTTGGTTTGCTTTTTTTTTAATGCAAGTTGCTTTCACAATAGGCCTACTTTCTGCTAATTTCAGCTTAACTACTGGAATGAGCTGCTCTTGTAGTTATTACTGTTAGCTTGAAAAGTTCTCATCTTCAGTGACCTTTGCAAATACAATCTCAACTGAAAGATCATAATAATAAAGAAAGAAAGGATGAGCTGTACGAGAGAGGCAGAGTTTGTAATGTGGACTGCAGTGACGATGCACAGAAATACAGTTGGCCCTCCACATCAGTGGGTTTAATGCTCATGGATATGATTATTCACAGATTATTTGCCAGGAGGATCAATTCACCACCCTGCAGAGGGGCCACAAAAATGTGAACTGTGCATTGTGTGAAGAGAGGAGAAAGCCTTTTTTGAGACTCTGAAAGACATTTCTTTTAATTCCCTAGCTCTCTTTCCATGAGTACCCAGGCACAACCCCACAGCCCTTTCTCATTCTCTTCCAAACCCAATTTTTCCCCCTTCAGCCCTACAACGCATACCCTGCCTGGGAGTGGCAGCAGTGAGAGGCGCAGGGCTCCAGTTTCTGAGTTGATGAGTGCCGGCCCAGCTTGCCATTGAGGTTTCCAGCTGCCACCTCCTCCATGACACTCTATAGGATGGAGAAAGAATAATCAAGGGCAGAAGGAAAGGAGAACTTGCAGACGGCATTTCAGCCTTTACAGGGCCAGCCTGAGAGCAGGGGAAAGCCCAGCCAACCCAACTTCTTCTCCTTGCTTGGCATGGTGATAATAATGAGAGGAAGTGGGAAGGCTAGACTTCTTTGCCTGAGCCACGGAGAGAGATGTGGTACAGGGTACAGCTGGCAGGAGGTGAGACAGGGAGGAGTAAGAATGGTCTCTTTCCATATCCCATAGAGGTTATCTGTGGGAAAGAGAAGTGCTGGGGCTCAAGCTGGCCTTTGGAAGTCAGGCTATTGTTACTCCGATGGAAAAACCCTAGCCTGGGGACTAAAATTTTTAATATTAAATATGACTCCGTGTGCCTGAGAGGTCACCCGAACGAGCACGTAGGCAAGCACAGTTGAATGACTGAAAATCAGGTCAGGCCAGTAAACCCTCAGTCACGTAGCCCCAGGAGACCTCAAGGTATGTAAATCCCCAATAAACAAAGGGTCCTCAGCCCTGCGATGCCGACTTGAAGGGATTAGAGAGGCTACCCCAAGTTGAGCAACTATCCTATCAAGCGAGGACCATTTACATGAAATAACACCACAAACAAACATCGCCGAAGATCCTGAGGCTTCGGCAAACCCTTGCAATCCCATCACGCAAAGGAAATTACCATTATGGAGCTTTGTTATCGCTCCAATATCCGTTACTCTCCCTGGGACAGGATTAGTCCTCCAGGTACTTTTTCCCCTACAAATAGTTCCAGTTTTTTAGTGGTTCTTTGGATCGCTCCCGGTCTTCCCAGCAGACTGTTGCTCCATCCGTTGAGTAATCCCCTCAGCCCTCCTTGTGCTGAGTCTCATCTCTCCGCTGTCTTCCTTGATCAGGACCTCAGGACAAGGTGCAGTATCACCCCAGCTACACCCCTTCAATGCTCCCCTGTCCAATTTCCTCTTTTTACTTCTGAGTAGATCTTGAGTGAGTGAGTGCGTTGGTGCATAAGGTTGTATTCAATAAAATCATTTACTGGAACAATTTTGTTTGGTTTTTGGCTTGGCCTGACCCTGTAGATCTTGGGTGAAAAGACCCCGCTAGGTTACCCTGCCTCTTGCATCGCTGTCATTTGTGCTCTGGCTAGTTTCCATTCCCCATCACATGGAGCACATTGAGGTGTCCCCCAAGGGACCCCCGAAATTAGGGTAACACTATTATTCTGCAAGCCCTTCCCTGCTACTCTCAAGAGGTGCTGGAGGAAGGCTTGCATTTGTTTCCTTACAGTAGGTAAGGCAAAGGTGCTGATACTCTGCACACGCTAATTGGTAGTTTTTGTGTGTGTTAAATATGGTTAAGAGGGCCTATAGATATTTGTGGTTTTTCCACTTTTGCAGGGCTCCTGCACCTTTAACCCCCACAAATGTGGAGGCACAACTACTGTACTCGGTAACCATGTATGACAGCCAAAAACTGGCAATATATGATCACAATAAAGTGCTTCTGCCAATTGGAAGTGATAGGTCACTTAACAAAAACATTGTTCTGTTAATCACTTGTGGCCTTAGAAATTGAAGGTGAAAGTTATCTCTGGTTTTTATTTGTGTCAGAGCTCAATGTTCCTTCCAAATAGAACTAATTTGGATCAAAGTACATATTACACAAAACTCCATGGGGTTAACCCCCCTCCCTTTGTGGTTGTGGTTCCTTTTTTTTTTAAAAAAAAAATCTGTCTGAGTAGTACCTAACTCAAGTACTGGAAATAAGCTGCTTAATGCTTTCTCCTCTGATCAGCCAAAAATCATCTTCATTAAACAAGCTGATTTTTTTTCCCCACCTGATGGCAGGGAAAGCTGAAAAGAACCAGAAAGGATTAAACACCTCCACTGTGCCTGCATTTCTACTGTAATATAGTGATGTAAGAAATACTCACAGATTTTCTTGTCCTTGGCAGAGAAGCATGTCTCCACACACTGAAAGACTTCACTGAAAAGGAATAGTTGCTCCCATGTCATTTTTTCACATTTAAGGACTTTTTTGTGAAAAGCTAGAAAAGCATTGTATATGGGCTGAAAACAGTGTTTTTGTGCAAAAACTGCCTTTTGTAGAAAACATCATTTCATGTACAAAAACACTGTTTTTGTGCAAAATGGTTGTTTTTTGTACAAGAAGATATTTCTCTGAAATGTCCCAAAACGCAAAAAATAACTGAAAGAAATATACAAAATCTCTTGTAATCTCACCCAGAGAGGAGAAACTTTTTGAAATTTTTAATTCTTGCATATAAGAATAAAGTAAGTGAAGATTTAAATCCCTCCTGCAATCCACAGTCCATTGCCCTTTTCGCACAGCATTTGCCATGCGAAAGAGTGCCTGGAGTGTTGCGTGATTGTGAGGAGCGATCTGCACGACGCACTCACAATCACGTGAAGGGTTGGGCAGGTGCCACTCATGCACTTTTTCATTTTTGGCTTTCAGCCGAAAATGGTGCATTGCTCCAGGACCCCGTGTGCACTTGCCATGTGTGCGGAGCCTCCAGAGCTGCAGCAGTCACGCTTCCTGCCCCAGCGCAGCCTGGGAAACTCCCAGGCTGTGCTTTGGAAGGAAGAGGCGGGGGTTTCACGCTGCCTGCTCAGGAGCAGGCAGCTCATCTGGAGCTGAAGCAGTGGGGATGCAAGAGCCTCTTGCTGGAGGCTGCTTGCGCGATCCCTGCACCCCAGCACCAAGAAAAGGTGAGTTGCAGAAAGGGCCCATGTCAACAGATTTTTTTTTTTTTAAACTGCAGTGCAGGGAATGGAATCCAGGCTAACATGCTGTTTGAGCTTGTTAAGTCCTGACATTCTGGCCCTTTTCACATGTGGGGGGGGGGACGGTGTACAGCGACCTCTCATGGAGGTTGTCTACACTGTAGAGTGGACTGGCGTGGACTACTTTTCGTAGTTTCACACCAGAATCCACTCAGGAGCGGCCAGAACTAGCCGGGCTGCGTGTTTTTTAAAAACCTCTTTTTCGAGGTTTTTAAAAAGCACGGAGCGCGCAGCCCCCTGCCGCTCCGTCGCCCGGCTCTAAAGTGGATCTGCAGGCGTGCGCAAGTGCGTCCCTGCAGATCTGCCGGGGGCGGGCTTCCGGCTGGCGAGCTTCTCCGGTTGGTGGAGAGCCTCCACCAACCGGAAGCTGCCATCTGTGATGCCGGAGGAGTGTGAAGCAGCGAGCTTGGGCTGCTCCACGTGGCGACGGACTTACCCGGCTGGAGGTAAGCTCCGTTTTTGGGCGTTTTCGCCCGTTCCCCCCCCCCCGACATGTGAAAAGGGCCTCTGTCTGGGTTGTGATCTATTTCTGACAATTTAAAGAAAAGGTAGCAGTGATATTTTGAAGGAAAGAGGCACAGTGGTGAGTTAAATGCAACACTTTTAAACACTGATTCCAAGGAATACCATAAAAGACCACCTATAGATTTTTAAAATGTGCAGTTCATTCTGGAGAAGAGAAAATATATTTGATGCACTATCTGGCTTCCTATTGCTGAATACTAAAGTCAGGATTGTCCATGCCATCATATTTCCAGTTTCTATATATGGTTGTGAAAGCTAAACAGTGAAGAAAGCTGACAGGAAGAGAAGAATAGTGCAGGCTCTGGGAAACACACAACTTGTCAGGTTAGCATGAGGTAGCTTCTCAGAGCATATACAGAGTGCTGACAGGGCAGTGACATTCAGTTGCAACCAAGCAGCTCCAGTCAGGCTAAAAAAAGTTCCGTAGACTCAAAGATAAGACTCAGGGCTATTTATTTAGCAAAGCACACTGAGATAAAAGTTAGGGCTTCTGGCAGCATACCGAGAAGCAATAAGCAAGACAGGAACATAAATCAGCATGGGAAAAACAGACCGGCAGCATGCCTGGATACATTCTATAAATTAGCCCTTAGAGCAGCATGACCAACAGGAATTGACCTAAATTGTGAATTGTAGTCCCATGTCTAAACCTTTTTAAGGGCTTAACCACACCCCAGACCCTGTCGGGTGACCCAATTACATTTACAGCATGAAACCTCCTCATGTTGGTGCTCAGTGATAAGGCAGGACCTTCAGGGGCTGGCTAGCTAAAACATTCTTTGCAGCTGCACTCAAGGTGACATCACCTCGTTCCTGCTGTCCACTTAGAAAGCCCTCACACTGAAAGCCTCGTTCAGCTTCTTTCTACTCCTCCCTACCCCGTCTGAAGCCTGAGGAGGCTGCCAGAAGCCAGTGTGGTATGGTGGTTTGAATGCTGGATTAGGTCCTTGGGAGACCAAAGTTCAAACACCCTCTCAAACATGGAAACCTCCTGATGACTTTGGGCAAGTCACACTCTCTCAGCCTTACAGAGAGGCAATGGCAAATCTCCCCTGAAGACATTTTGCCAAGGAATCTTATCATAGGGTTTCTCTTAGTCAGAATTAACTTGAAGTCTTGTAACAACAAAGGGAACTATAGCTCTGCAGCCTGTGGCCCGATTCAGAGAAGAAACTTCATCTTGTCACTTCAAGATGAGGTGTTCTTTCTGGTTGGACTAAGGAGTGTCCCTGTAAATAGGTAGGACAATAGCTTGAGGAACTGCTAGAGAACTGGATATTTAGTATTGTTTTTAACAAATATTTCTGTGTAAAACAAGCTCAGCAAAATTCAAAATCCATGATTTTTTTAAAAAAATCATGAAATGCAAGATGATAAAACATCCCATTATATATAGGGGAGGGTCTATACATTGAGGAAGAAAAACCTAAGTGTACCAGCCATTGACATCAACCCAGCAAGTAGTTTTTATGTCACTGATCAACATACAGTTTCTAAAGTAACAATTAGTAGCAAACTTTTCAATTGAAGGACTGGTACACTAGTGTAGTTGTTTGAGTGTTAGGCTAGACCTCCAGCAGGCCAGGGTTCAAATCTCCCCTAGGCCATGGAAACTTACAGGGTGACCTTGGACAAACTGCACTCTTTCAGCTTCAGAGAAAGGCAGTGGCAAATCCGCTCTCAAAAATCTTACCAAGCTTCACCTTTGGATCACCAAAAGTAGGAAATGACTTGAAAGCACATAGCAACCAAGATTACTTATGTTCAAATTTTATACTTTGGCAGAAGACATTCATGGATTCAAGTGTACATAGGATCACTGCCCCATTCTTTATCTAATACCTTTGGTTTAAATGTAGTGGTACTATTCAAATGACAATTTTATAAACAAGTGCAGAAGAACGCATTAGCCTCTGAAATGAATTGATAAATAACATTCTTCTACAGATTCACAAAATCAGAACATGAAGGTGCTCTAATATTCATCATGTGAATATGTGTTTTGTGTAACTCTATATACCCTTTGGGCCATAAGGCAGTGCTAACTTAGGAAATAATGCAATCTGTCAAAATATTAACCTGTATGCAGGTTTTGCTTTTCAAATATTTGATACTCAAACACTGTTGAAGTACTGAGGCAAGCTCTGAACAAATGGCCCGTCCTCTGAACTAGCTGTCAGCAACCATAATTGTTCAAGATCACTCTAGTCATGAAAAGCAGTAGATGTTAAAAACTAATTCTAGAATCCAGTTGGTGTCTTATGCTTTCATTTCCCTATAGAAGCTTTACCCTCAGCGCACTTCCCAGGCCCATATAGGGCTGCAGAAGTGTTGAGCAGCTATTTTTGACTGGACCTCAGCACAACCCACTTTCCTGCCCTATTTGTATTATAGTTCCTAGTGAAACTCGAGGCTGCAGCTAGTCACCTTTGGCAGCCGGGTAGGAATTTCTTCCCATGTTATTTTAGAAGAGTTTTTTTTTCCCCTTCACTGGGGCTTCTCCCCTCTCTTGAGGGGTGTTTACTTACTTATTCCCACTTTGGGCTGCTTATTTACTTTACCATCTATTGACTTCTATATAGTCTCACATTTTACAGTGCTCTGTTTGCTAATATTGATTTGTCACAACTGGCAACCGTGGTAGGGAAGAGGAAACATCAGTCACAAGTAAAATTGAGGCAGGGGGAGGGAAGCCCCGGGGAGGACAAATGGATGGAAGGAGGGAGGAGTCTGCAGTCTGGGCAGATGCAGCTGACCACAATACCAGTGGACCATAGGGGCATGATCCATGCTTGGGATGTTATGGCGAGCTCTTCCAGATGTTTTCTATACAGCCATGGCGAGATGCCCTGCCTGGACATATTCTGGTTTGGGGAAAAACTTCAGGTCCTGTGTCCCCTCCCTTTCATGTATACCCTTGATGTTATAAGGACACCTAACTCTGTATGCAAAGACTTACACTATGCAATCCCAGTGTAAGATCTCGGCTTATATGTATGGGTACTTGCACATGGACGTGTGTACATATGCTTATTGTAAGCAGAAAAACTAGAATACTTCTAACAAAGAAAACACTCTGTGCAACTACTTTCATGAGCTCGAAGTAACTGTGACCTTGTGTTCCCTTGACGTAAGGCTTATGACAAAGGATAATGTGATGGTCCACCAGTCTTTGAATGCAGCCCTCAAAGCATTATTTAAATCAAACCCCATCAGTTTGCCTTGTTGCATAAAGAAAACCATAGAATCATAGAGTTGGAAGAGACCACAGGGGCCATCCAGTCCAACCCACAGCTATGCAGGAAGACATATCAAAGCATTTCAGACAGATGGCCATCCAGCCTCTGTTTAAAAACCTCCAAAGAAGGAGACTCCACCACACTGCAAGGCAGCATATTCCACTGCCAAACAGCTCTGACTGTCAGGAAGTTCTTCCTGAGTTTCAAGTGGAATCTCTTTTCGTGTATCTTGAATCCACTGCTCCTTGTCTTAGTCTCTGGAGCAGTGGAAAACAAGCCTGTTCCCTCCTCAATGTGGCATCTCTTCAAAAATCAACAAGAGTTATTTCAAGTACCACTTTGAGGACAGCATTCAGAAACTGGTGGACCATCATATCATCCTTTGTCATTTCCCTGTCCTTCCTTGCATCTACACCATTACAGAGGAGTAGGATACATTTGGCTTGGCAAATGTTTGGGATATTAACTCCCAGAAGCCCCAGCTACAGACAAAATAACAATAATGAGGAAATATTAGGATTTTGCAGTGAGGAACTACTGGAAATTTATTATATATTTTTGGGTTGAAGGTATGGTTAGATGTTATTTATCCATTCTAGTGCGTATGGTATTCAATTGGTTGCCTCATGTGAAAACTAAGAATTTTTTTTGGAAATCTCAGGAGATTAGACTTCCAGAGATGAGACGGGTGTTCATCTTTTAAACATTATAAAGCAAGAGGGAAAGTCTTGACAGTTATAAATTCAAGCTTGTGACTGCCGCAGCCAGATGCATGCAAAGCATTTCAGAAATTTCTCCATGAATCAATAAGAGCTTACACAACTGAAACTTTTCAAGAATGTGTTTTTTAACAACAATCTATAGTGCTTTTTCTGTTCCAAGACAGGCAAAAGTTACACTTGGTTGGCCAAGGATGAGCTGTGAGGAGGTTGTTTCATATGGCTCCCTTTTCCACTGCAATATGACTTTGCAGTCTGACTCTGAGATATAATCTACTATATTATTTAGGAACAGTTAACAAGACACCAGATCCTGACTGATCTTGGAAGCTAACCAGGATCAAGCCATGGTATGTAGTTAGGTGGGAGACTACCAATAAATCCTAGGTGCTGTAGGCTATATTTCAGAGGAAGGATCTGGCAAAACCACCTCTGAGTATTCATTGCCTGAGAAAACCCTAGGAAAATCATGGGATTGCTGTACGTTGACAGGTGGGTTGAAGGCACATGCGCACACGCACACAAGGCTCCAAGCTGATGATGCTGAACAGCGCATCAGCAGCGCATGAGGGTGCTTCTGTGCAGGAGACACAGACTGTTCTAGGGAGGTGCCAGACTATCACTACAGTATTTTGTTTTGACCTGGAAAGCCACCAACAGTAAAAATAAATCCAATAAAATGGGTCAAGAGCACCCAAAAGTTGTACATAGTAAGTAAACATTAAATTGTCAGACTTTCCTCTAAAGAATCCTAATTCTTGTTGGTGTTGAATATTCTCATAGGTATTCTTATCTATCCTGCAAGTCACAGGGTGGCTTGTCAAGCTGGTCTAAGTCCCTAGTCTGGATATTACCATTCATCTTACGTTATTAATCTACATGGAACATGCTGTTGCAACGTGGTTCAAAAAGAAAAATAAAACTTCAGTTTTTTAGAGCTAGGAGGTAACCAAACTTACAAGGTCTGGAATCATATAGATTTTTCCCTCTCCCCTAAAGTGCCTAGAAAAGGAAATTAGGTTATATAAAGTAAAATACGATATTGTGAGAGAGCTTTGCCAAACAAATGTGATATTTGCAAAGCTTACAGATGGGAGATACCAGAACATCTGTGGTAATTTATCAGTAAGACTAAAAAATGTTTAAGGGAATTCAGCACAAGGCTGACATTAAAAAAGCTTAGCTTTTAGCGGGTAAGAGTTTAGATTCTGAAAAAAGAAAGTGATCGATAGAAATGACCCTTTGGCAGCAATGTATAAGGAGAAATTCAGGATGATAGCAGGCTGGATAAAATGGAGACAGCTGCTTTAAAAATATCTGTCCATAAGTGCATAGGCACTATCTCTCTCATAATGCAAAGTTCCAGAAAATGTCCACTCCTTAGTGTTTAAAAGGGACTTGGGTCTACTTGAACTCCAGGAAGACAAGGGTCTGCACCAAATGATAACTGGCCAAATGTGTTTGGTAGGACAGATGTTGAATTTATTATTTTGTATGTATACGTAAACAAAGGATCTTATGACAGAAGGTTTTAAGAAGACTCAGCTGCCACAAATACGTAGCAAGCATTGGACCAAGCAGACCACAGACAGAATATTTGAGGTGTCTGCCCTGTAATACTGCTCAGTATTTAGCGAGGAAGATTTCCTTCACCCCTGAGTGCTGAATTTCTGTGATTAAAGTCCACATGACTGGGGACTGTGTGAATGGTGTATTCAAGTGAGTCAGGGCCAAATCTGTAGGCCTTTCCCATTGCAAATGGCACAGTCCACAGATGACAAAGAGCCATCACTCAGAACTGAAGAGCAAACTTTGCTGGCAAAGATACAGAAAGGGAGCAAGCTAAATAACCAAGGGAGCGTAGCAATTTCCCTGTGAAGAAAGCTTTCAATACTTGGAGCTGTTTAGCTTCAGGTGAAAAAAGGCAAGTAATAAAGGTGCACAAAATTATGCCCACAGTGGGAAAAAAATAGGTATGGAGAAACTTTCTTCCTTTCTTATAATATGAGAACCCAAGGTCATCCCATAAGGCTTAATGATGAGAGATTCAACACGGAGAAAAGGAAGTGCTTCTACACCAAGCGCACAGTGAAACCAGAATTTACTACTACAAGGTGTAGCTATGGTTGCCAGCATGGTTCACTTTAAAAGGAGACTGGACAACCTCTCTGAGAACTGCACTGCCTAATAACCATCACAGATAAATACGTATGTATGTATTCTCTGATATCTGAAGCAATGTGCTGCTGCTGTATTTAACTTCCTTGATAACACTACTTGGGCAGAGGGGGCAGGCCTTTGCACTTGACTTTTCTTACCTCTGCATGCTGATGATTTCAAGTTTAGTCTCTGGCACCTCCAGCTTAAGGTTTTTTGAGCAAAAAAAACTACCTACTTATAGTACTGGAAAGATTGCCCATCAGACAACACAGCTTTGACTTAGATCAATATATCACCCTATACCACACCTTTAGACCAGCTTCAGCATTTATCTGGAGGGTCTTAGTCAATGGTTGTAATTTTTTCCAGCTCAATAACAGCTGAGATCTCTGATTGTCCACATGCTGGCAACACTCCACAAGTGTTGATGCTTAAAAGCTAAATGAAGCCACTGACAGAGACCAGCAGGAGTTGATGGATGACACTTACTAAGGGTGGCTAAATAATGTTGGTTTTGATTTCTCTCCTTTTCTTAATTCTCTGATGTTTTCCTTTAGCTATATATAGTTCAAGTCCTGCAGCCAATATGTAAACGGTGAGTGCAGAATAGTTAAAATTGTTCTGTAACACCCGCTCTTTGCCACACTTCTCTATCATCATTTGTTCTTTTCTTCAGGCTTTTTCCTCTCTAGTTGGGTTCCCACTACTATTCCATAACCTTCTTTCAGCTACTGAATTTATGGGGAGCCCCTGCCACTAAGCTTCTGTACCTTCAGGAAACTATTTGTAGTTATCAGACTATTCCCCTGAGTGCTATTTGATATTTTAATCTTGGCAAAATTGACAATCTTTCAACTTCTCATATTCAGCAACTAGCTTGAAAATATTTCTGGAGTTATTGTCACAACTGCATTGCATGATAAGCTATGATCTGGCCAAAGGCCATACAGTGAGTCTCATGGCTGAGCAGAGATCTGAACCATGATGGTGGAGATCAAAGGCATGGAAACTCCATGCCTGCATCTCCATAACTCTCTTGTTTTCCAGCAGCTGTCAAGCTCTGAGAACACACTGCTCCATCCACTAAATGGTTAGGAGGGGGAAGAAGAGAACCAAGCAAGCAGTGAGGTCTGCTTTTTTTCCCCACTGGCATTCACTAGTCAGAGAGTGAGGATGAAGGAAATCATTGTTCCTCTTCTTTTCTCTTGAGAACTATGGTGGGGATGGAAAGCAGTCCCAAGTATTGCTAGTATTCTTCCCTCTCTCTCCACAGTCATATAATGATCACAGCAATGACACCACAGGGTTCACCAGCTATCAAGGAAGGTTTTGGACAGAGCACAAGGGTGTAGTAAATAGCTCCTTGTCTTCTATACAAAACAGGATGTATGCATGTGTAACCTTGAGTTACCCATGTGTATGTGGTTAATTGGATTCCAAGTGGATAAGTAACTTTTCCAAGGCTACCTAGCTAGTTCTTTGGCAATCACTTATCTGCAGTAGGATTACTTCCCTGCACAAACAGTCTCCAAGATTTGCAGTGGCTTCTCGGTATGTATAGCAGGATTAAAACTTGCAAGTACATAGTCAACTTAAGACATACCATATATGCATTTTTGTACCCATTTTGTACTCATCATCTACCAAAGCTGTGTGAGAATCAAGACCAATCTATAGACCATGTAAAATTTTCAGAAGGGGCAGCATAAAACCCAGGGCAGGCACTAGTAGAAGCTTCTGATTCTTAAAATGGCTTCATTTGTGAAGTAGAGCACAATTATGGTGTTTTATGCCACTAAGCCACCTTTCAAATAAATTATGCATTCAGTATGTAATTAAGGTTCTAAGGTTGGCACTTTATGTGTGCTGACATTTCTAATATATAGGCAACCATTAGCAAATGGATACCGTAGCTTTGGCTGGACAATGGAGTGAATCAAAGTCTAACCACCTTTGGGTAAATTAATCATCACTAATGCACTTTTTCATTTGTGTGAATTAACAAAATAGTCTGTAATTGTCTAATAAATTTGTTAGGGAATACAGAGAGTTAGATTTATAATAGTTCAGTGTAGCCCCATTATTCAATATTTTATTCCACAGCAAAATGCAACGTAAGATCATTCTGTTGAAGAGGTATCATCATATGAATGATAACAGAAACCCACCCACATTAATTTTGGTCCAAGACTGTTTATAGAGAAGAAGAAAACAGAGCTGGACCAGATCAAGGAATTCCCTTAAATACAATATCTTGAATACATGCGGGGGGGGGGGGGCATTGGCCAGAATCCTGTTGCTATTCTCAGCTAGCGTAGACTTTTTAAAAGAACTTACTTACTTATTAGCTCACCATTTAACAATTGACTGAATGGGTTTACTCTCTCTGAGACTGACCAACAGGATTCAGACCATCAAGTGATTTCTGCACTCCCTGAAGAGGTCTCTTCCAAATTAGTATCTGAATTCTATAGTTAGTCCCAACTATACTGGAGCCATTGAATCAATTGATGAATGCTGAGTCAACTCTTATCTAAATCCCATTGATTCAATGGGTTTACTCTAACTGGGACAACCAATATGATTAAGGCATAAATCATCCTAAGGATGAGAGAACCTGGTGTTAAACAGTTTTGGACAATTTTTTTTTAAAAAAAGAACAGTGGCCAGGGAGTCCCTCTTATAGTGTATCATTTTAAACTGCATCATTTCCTGAAGATCCCATCCTGAGATTGAAAAAGTATTACATGAGAAAAACGGAGTTGACTCCTTCAGAAAACTTTACAGCAGGTGCTCCTGCAGCTCAGAGCTATGGTAACCACTGTGCTTTATTCATCTGTTTTCTAAGAAGGCAACATAAGGGTTTTTCAGTTGGCAGATGCACAGTTAGCACAGCACCAACTGACTTGTGGATGTGGAGAACTCGAGGCTACGGTGGATGATAGCTCACTGTCCATATGAATAAAACCCAGCAGTTCACATATAGAATTATAATCCTATAATACCACTTTTACATTCCCATGCAGCATGCTTTAAGAGTCTCACATCCACAGGAGGTGGCAAAATTCATGCCCTTTATCCCAACTTTCCTTTGGCTTCATTTGCTCACCTCACCTTCGTCTTGTTTTGTCTGCTGAAAATGTCTTTAGTTTCTGAGATTGTGCTCTAAGATCAGCCTGAGCTAATTAGTGACACTTATAATGAACCCTGAATCAACATGTAACACTGGTACAAAGTTGTGATGACCTGTAACTTGTGTCCACAACTTGATATACCAGCTTAACAAAATATTGTGAAGTCAGCTGCAATTTATGCCAGAAGTATTGTTTAAAAGATAGTCTCAATGCAATACAATAGTAAGGCACAAATACTGCTTTCAGAGAACAATCAAACGATGTTAAATGCTTGGTGAGCAAATATTTACATCAGAACCTAATTGTCTGTCTACCGTCTCCAAAATATACCTCTCTGTTTTCTTCCTATGTCAAGGCAGTGGGCTCACATGCTATTAACCCATGTTCTATTGTAAAGATAGGTCAGTATTTCTTCCTAACAGATAAATTAACAGACGAAAAACATGTAGGTATATAATTCATTTCATGTGTGGGTGTTGTTTCATGCTGTAGGGTGGACTGCAATGTTTGATTTTCAAAGAATCAATAAAAAATACTTGAGGTAGCTATTTAAGTAAAAAAGAACAGAAAACAAAGCTATGTTCTTTTCTAAAGTATCACATGGGATCTGTATATGGATATGAAATATGAGTATTAAAATATTATAGTTGCTTGTGCAGTCCAACAGCGCCATCCTATGCATGTTTACTCAGAAATCAATCCCACTATGATCTGTGGAGCTTACTCCCAAGTAAGTATAAGGATTGTAGGGTAAGTGTCACACCTACCACACAACAAGTAAAATGTGGACAGTTTTTTCCCACTTAACATAGAAGCCTAATAACTGTACTTTTTCAGTACCCTTCAAACCCACCCCTTCAATCCAACTCACAAGAGATTTTCTAGATGCTGGTGAACCAATGGTGGTGACTCTGGTCTTCAGAATACTTCCCCAAAGCATTTTAAGTTGAATTGCTACAAAACTACTTGAGGAACAAGCTCAGCATCACAAAGGCAGCACAATCAGACAGCTCTGATATGAACACAACCAACCTGCTTCTTTACATAGAGGTATAAAGTCTCTTTTCCAAATACTCATGGAGAAATAGCTTATATTCTGGCTTCAGAGGTTTACATTGATTCATTTGCTATTCAAGGTCTAGTATTTAGAACAGCTATGCTGTCTCCTGAATACCTACTCTCAGAAACCTTGTGAAGTTACTTGGGAACTGCACATTTTTCCTTCCAACAGCAGCTGCCAAATGAAAATATGAAATATTATTTTAAGGAGGGGGGATCTACAGAAATTGTTTAGCAGCAGCAGGCTCTTTGCTTTTACAGAGTTCAGTGAGTCCTTGGATATTTATTCAACCCTTGCTTTAAATCTATTGCTGTCAAACAAATATCTCATTTCAGCACCAAGACACTCCAGTGTGAAACCATAGTCTTCGATTTGGGTTTGCTCTGAAAAACTTAACTCATTACAAATGGCATGTGCACCAATCTGTATTTGCAAAATCTCTAATCAGTGAGAAAATGATGCTGGAATGAGAATCTTCTCCACAGATATTTAAAAGGCATGTCTTCCTAAAACAGCATAACATATATACATTCACATCCATGCACTCATCCCACCCACATACACACCCCATATGTATACACGGTCAGTGTTTCAATAAGCCTCCTCTTCACATTCAATTCACTCAAAAAAAATCCTCAGAAAGCTTGACAAAATTCAAATGAAACTAACTTGCATGGCTTATTTAGAAAAAGGCATACGTTACCAAATGCATCGTTGAAGTTTCTGGATCACCTGCAGGAAAAAAAGGGGGCTAGGAATCGGATGCTGCCACAGTATTCCTGAGTATTACACAGAGCTGGATCTGACTGTTACAGAATACCAGGCAAGTGTGAGGCTGAAAAAACCTCTGAGTTGAGCTCACTCTATAGGCATCAGAAAGCCTCAAAGGGGAGAGGGTGGGAGGAAGAGAAGAAGAAGAAGGGAGGGAAGAAAAAAAAGAGGCAGCCCACAAATAGCTAGACGAGAAACTTCTGGCACCTTTCCAGCTCAGGAACGAATTCACTGTAATTTGGAGATATATAGTGAAGGAAATGAAGGGAAACTTGGGCTTACAGATGGATTTCTCCCTGCTTAACAGGCTCTGCAAATATGTGCAGGCTTTATCTCAGCTAATTTTAACAATGCTGTTCCAGAAACAATACTGAACAAATCCAACTCTCTCCACCACAAATACACACACACCACACTCACCACAGCAGTCCTGACCAGCTTCCCAAGATACCAGTACCGAGCTCAAATGGATCATTCCATCAGCTATTTGCTGAGCATTTTATTAATCCCAGCACAGGGCTATAGCAGCAAATCTAATTCCTTTTATGCCTCAAAGTGGATTCATAGCTTTTTATAATGCACTTTAGATATATAAACAGATTTATTTATGTCAATTGTGTATTTTTTTGATAGTACCAAAAAGGCCAACTATCACATTGCCCCTCACCTCCCACCACCCACACACGCACACTCAGACAAGTGGGAGGGGTTCAGAATGATCAAAATGGAAAAATATTTGAGATTTTTTTCCAGTAATAGCATGAAAAGCAAAGCAAAACTGAACTCTCTATGGAAATGGCTGTCAACAGCATTTCAAAAAAGAGTTGGCTAATGTTTATAATTGCACCTGATATGAATATGATTTCTACTGGTTTGGTTCTGCATATGAAGAGCTGAAGCACTCACATTGCAGGAGCCAAAAAAAAAAAGGATTTTCATTGGCAAATCCAGTGTTGTTCATACAATTGAGCTTTCGCCTCCTCTCCTTTGAAGTACTCAGTGAACCTCCCCACAATCTGCTCCAAAGGTTCATAAACCCTGCAGAGCAAATACAGCGAGTTCGGAAGTGTAACCACCTTCCATGTTCCACTGTGACAAACCTTTCCATCAATGGGAAGAGTAATATATATATGAATAGTGGTTTGGAGCCCACTTAATTATGACCAAGTTCTTCTATTAACATCAGTGAGAGAAAAGTATGACTAATATAGCCTTGGGCCTACCCAATATTAACTGAGCATTTCCTTTAATGGTATTAAACAAACCCATTCACCTTGAACTTAGATAACCATGAATAACTATGTATGCCAGATAAAAGCACTGCCACAGAAAAAAATCTTTCCAGCTACTCAAACTTGCTTTTTCACTCAAGACAATTTGATTTTTTTTTTTAATTTCAGTATTAGAGTTCAGAAAAGCTACCAAGATGATTAAAATGTGTGTGGGGGGGGTTTCCCCCAAGCTTGCTCTTCTTACTGTGTACCCCTAAGGCTAAATTCACACAACTGTTTTCCTCCCATCAAGAATTGTTGTTTTTTAAGTCACTCACCCCCTGCTGGAAATCCAAGTCAAACTGAAAACTGCGAATGGCCCAACAGGCATTCAGTTCCCCAGCCACCACACAAAACAGCAAACTTGGATTTTTTCAGTCCTGCAGTGCCAAGAGCCAAACAAGTGATACATTCAATTCTTCACAAGAAGCTGATCTGTTTCTGAAAAGCACTGCTTTTTTTCTATGGAGCAAAACTTGTAGACAGGTAGAAGTAAATAATAATGTTGCACTGAGAAGTGTTTGCATTTGAATTAAAAATGAGGAGTTTGATGAAAAGGTTCAGTTCCTCAAGAGAAAGCAATTTGCCTATTATGGAAGGACTCCATCCACTGATGGAAGCAGTCCTTCATCAGGGAGAAAAAACAAAAAACAATCCTGCCGTCTGAGGAAGGCAACATTTGAGTTGAAGACCTTGTGTGTTACCTCATGGGAGCTGTTAACTTCCATGTCTGTGAAGTGGTGACACTGCTCCAGGTTCCAGTCTATCCTGTTAAGGATTTATCCCAGCTGTCTAATACACTTTGGGGACAGAACTCATCAACTCAAACAGTTCCATTAAAATTCAACATAACACTTGATGTGAGTTTATCAATCAAGTGATATGGGGCTCTTTCACAGTGTGCAATTGTAGCATTATGATTCCACTTTAACTCCCATAGTTTCATCCTATGGAATCCTCAGATTTCCAGTTTAAGGAGGGGCATTTAGAATTCTAACAGCCAGCATGGTATAATGGTTTGAGTATTGGACTATGACTCTGGAGACCAGGGTTCAATTCCTTGCTTGACCATGGAAACCTACCAGGTGACCTTGGGCACATCACATACCCTCAGCCCCAGAAAACCCCATGAGAGGTCCACCATGTGTTCCCTCAAGTCAATTCCAAGTTGTGTTGACCCTATGGCCAACCTATCACAGGTTTTTCTGCTTTGATTAACAGTGAGTTGGGGAGTTACAGAGTGATCCTTCATATCCATTGTGAAACTGCACAGTTTTGGCTTAGGACGTAAACCTCACAATGTATTTTTCCCTAATATGGTGCCTAATGTGTTAAGCTCAGGCTTAAGGATGTTGCAATGCACAACATATGGAGGGTACCAAGTTGAAACAAGGATATAGATTGAGTCATGGGTAAAGCCTGAAAGAATCTTGAGTGGGCTGGTTTTTAGAACCAATGCCAATTATTGCCAAGGTCAGAGACCCAGGCAGCAAGCCAGCCGGGAGAAGGGAGAGGGAGAGATAGCAGAGTCCCACCAGGAGGAGTCAAAGCAAGCAATTACTCATGGGTAGTCCATTTACCTAAGTCTGAGCAACAAACAAAAGCCATAGTCAGAGTCCAAAATCCAGGGGTCAGGAGCCAAGAGATCAATCCAATGTATCAGGACCCAGGTGCTGGAAGCAAGAAACAGTCAAGGAGAGAACTTATAGAAAGTTTACCACAAGCAAAGGAAAGCTTCCAGGCAGACAGTTATATAGCCCAGACACAGGTGTATCCGGTCACCGCTTCTTGAACTTAATCAAGGAAGCCTCCCTTTGCTCAGCTCTCTTGAGTCTCTGCCTTGTTTGTGGGCTGATTGACGCAGGCTCCAGGGCATCCTTGAGATCACAGCTGGATCCCTGTTGCCCTAAAGGAGCAGGCAGAGGAACGTCCGAGCCTGCTTGGTCCATGGCAGCAGGGGGAGCTCTTGAGCTGCAGGACTCATCTCCAGCCAGAGCCACAGGGACCAACAGCTGCTGCTCGTCATCTCCACCCTGAGCAACAGGGACCAAGAGCTGCTGCTCATCAGCAGCAGCTCTGACAGGGGCTTCAGTTATCACAATTATTACTGGACAGAGAACAATTTCACTGGTTGCAATGGGATAATAACAGCTGGCTGAAAACACAAGTTGTATGCAAAACCCTATGCAGAAAAAATACTGCTAGGTTTTTTATTGATTTTTGTTTTGTTGCTTACCTATCCATCATAACTCTTTACTTTAAAAAAATCTACAAAGAATAGCATTCTAATGTTCTTCCATTCACCCATCCTATCCCAACCCAATCCCATATATTTAGATTGCATTTAATTGATTTGCCCATAAAAGTCTAGTGCCAGTGATTCATGAAGAGCAGCATTAACCCCACCATTTCAGGATAAGCCGTCCCCCTCCCCACGTCACCATTGGATATTAGTAATGAGTTCAACCAGCTGAAATAACTAGAATTCTACTGATTCTTAATGAATCAGTTCTATGGATTGGATGAAGCACCTTCCCAATGTTTACTGCTAATCACTAAGGGAAAAATAAAAATGCAAAATTATCCTTCTTCTAAAGGACTCTCTAAACCTAGGGTGGGGAAACTTTGGCTACCCATAGGTTTTGGACTACAGCTCTCATACTCCCTTCCCATTGGCAATGCTGGCTGGAGCTTCTGAGCATTGAGGCCTAAAACTCAGAAAAGCCAAAGTTTCTCACCAAAGTTATACACAGTTGCATTCACTGACTGACTAGAAGGGTCAAATTCTCAACATGTGACCCTATGCATTCCACAGTACAACTCATACTATTTCTAAGCTCGGTATTTCCCAAGCTGCAGAGCTCATTGAATATCTCTCCATGACCCTGATTACTTTGGACACATTGGCATGGATTTCCCTGCCCCAAATGATGATCCGTATCATAACCGATTCTAAAATACATAAACACCAGAAAGTAAGAACAGAATGAATGCCATCAATGGTGTTTCTGGTGGCATTGTTTGGGCAGATATAATGGATACTTCATTACTTCTAGGCAACTTTGCATCACAGACAATGCTTGGACCAGTATTGTTTCCTTGTTAAATTTGACCTTCTTTGCTTCCTGTTATTCTTGCTTTGTGCTTGGTTGTATATGCATTTCAATAAACACATCTGCTGATTTCTCTGTTCATGTCCCTGAGTGGTGATAGATATAGACTGAGGCCCAGCCTCATAAAATAGTGAGGTACAGGCCATTAACTGCAAGAAATATTCATATGCTGACCTACTTCTGGCCATTTTGAGAACAGGTTTAAACATATCCAGGACAAATGAGTAACAACCAGGACTTAAAACAGGAGATCCATCAACACTTACACTTTTTTTGTTAACAAAGAAAATCTTCCTCCTGTATGAGCCCGATTGACTACTGACTGGAAGAGTGAAGCCCCTCTCTGCCAGCTCAATCAGGGCTGGCCCAGCCATAAGACATAATGAAGTGGCAACCTCAGGCAATGATTTTGAGGGGATAGTGAAAGGACAGTGAGTAGTTTACTATTTAAGCTAATTATTGTTGTTATTTTTTACCGTTAGGGTTAAAAAACACTTGGGGAAGTCTTCTATCTCTGGTGTCAAAACAGTGCTGTCCTAGGCACTTGGTAGATTAACTTGGAGGATGTATTACCATTTGCTACTTTACCTGAGATGGGAAAATGCCTCAAGCTGGACTGAGCTGGGACATAGTGGGCCTCACGCCTAGAATGGATGGAGCCTTTTTCAGTGAGTGAGTGTTGTCTTTGGAGCAATCTTCCAAAATGATGTGTAGGCTGACACCTAGATTCCAAATAAAAACTGGGTGGTTTTTTTCAGTCTCCAGGAGGGATGAAAAAAAATAGAAAACTAGTGGAAAAATATGTTTCTCAAGAGTCAGAAGAACCCTTGACTGACAGGAATCTCTGCACAAAATTCAGAAGTGAGAGAGTTGCACAGAAATCAGCATTTTATGTGCAGGAATATTATTTTCTGTGCAAAACCTCCCAGCATTTTGTGAGCAGAAAATGCCATAGTTGGAGACTTATCATGTGCAAAATTCACATGTGTTTTTTTAACACCAAAAAGAAAAAGTGGGGGAGGAGAGTTGCATAGGAAACAGCAGGAAACAGCAAGTGCACTTTTTTCCCCAGAAAAACACAGCACGTTCTGTGCAGGAAACAGCAATTTGTGTGGAAGTGAATAATACTTCTCTGCTGGAAATGATGTTTCGCGTGCAGAAAATGCAATTTTCTCTGAAAAAAAAACTTTATGAGAATTTCGAGTGGAGTAAGTCCCAGACTCTAAACAGTCTTTGAAAACTGTGCAGTTTTTAAAGACTTTCCCACAAAAGGAAGAAAAATTTCTAAAATTACTTGTTGCTTTCCTCAGGAACAAATTTAGCAAAAAAAAAAAAAATGCTCCCCATTCTCCTCCTCCCATTCCCATTCATTTTGCCCCAGTGTAAAGAACTTGTGCCAAGGCAAAACAGAAGAGAATAGGGGATGAGAGAAAGCTCATAGAAACCTTCCTTTTTTGGAGCTCCCTCCACCCCTTTCCCATGTTAAAAGGAAGGGAAGGGTGAGGGGAAGCTCATACAAGTCTTCCTTCCTCCCCAGAGCTCCCTCCTTCCCCTTTGCATGCAAAAAGGAAGGGAAAAGGGGGTGGGGGAAAGCTCACATGAGCCCTCCTTTCCCCCCTTCAGAGCTCCCCCTGCCATTCCTATACATTTTGCCCCAGTGTGGAGTACTCATGCTGAGGCAAAGCAGAAAGGAATGGTGGGAGGCTTGCATGAGTTCTCAGCACCAGGGCACAGTGCATAGGAATGACAAGGGGAGCTCCAGAGGGGTAAAGGAAGGTTTGTGTGAACCGTCCTCCACCCCCATTCTCTTTCTTTTTGCATGGAAACAGGAAGAGGGGAGCCCCAGAAGGGAATGGGATGGAAAGTGGGGGGCAGAACTTTTCACAGTTTTTCCACTTTCATGAGGTTTCTTGCACCCTGAACCCTTTCAAAAGTGGAGGGACAACTGTATACACTTCCTTACCATGATATGGCATGTAAAATCTAAATTAATTGCCTCTACAAAGATTATATCAAATTTCTCACTTTTACTTTCAAATAAAATTTCCCCTTAACTGGGAAGACTAGGAATATACACACTGGATTTCTATTTTGAGTAGACCCACTACTTAGACTAAGCCTATGTGGTAAGTAAGTAAGAATTAATTTGCCAACTTGGGTCTTGTGCAAGAAAAAAGCAGGAGATGTGTGCATGTGTAAGAGAGAGAGACAGAGGCAGAGACACACAGAGGTCCTTTCCACAGCTTACTTGTTCTCGGCGCTGGGGTGCAGGGATTGCACAAGCAGCCTCTTGCGAGAGGCTCTCGCATCCCGGTTTCTTTAACTCTGCAGCCGCTGCCTGCTTGCGAGCAGGCAGCATGAGAGCCCCTCCTCTTCCTTCTGCAGCGCAGCCTGGGATTTTCCCAGGCTGCGCTGGGGCAGGATGTGCAAGCGCCGCGGCTCCGGAGCTCTGCATGCACGGTAAGTGCACACGGGGCCCCAGAGCGATGCGCGATCGCACGCCATTTTCAGCTCAAAGCCAAAAATCAAATAGTGCATGATCAGCGCCTGCCGGCCCCAGCAGCATCGTGCAATTGCAAATGCGTTGTGTGGATCGCTCCTCGCAATCGCACAATGCTCCAGGGGCCCTTTTGCATGGCAAATTCCATGTGAAAAGGGCCAGAGAGAGGAAGAAAGAGAGAGTGAGTTATGATTTACTTAACTCCCATTGATTTGAATGGATCAACTCCAAAAGTATGACTAAGTTGAAAGCAACCCAATATTTTTAGCACAAATGAAGCTTGTCTGAACCAATTAATGCAAACACACAATGATATTTTATTCTTTTTTAAAAACTTGTCCTACTGTTTTGCCACAAGCCTTTGAAAACAGCAGTGTTCCACAACCAGCCTTGTGTCAGACCAAATAACTGAAAGGTATAAATAGCTTAAAAGCTTTCCGCATGAAATACCCGACTTGTTCTGCAAGGCATCCAACAGGATACAGCCTCATTTGTATGTGTGTGCATGGTTAGTTGGTTCTTCTAAGGCCTCTCTCACATTTGGAATTTACAGCACATTCTGAATCTGAGGCTTAATGAGAAACCTGTTGGAGCTGGCAAGCTTCTCCTGCTACAGGAGTGAGGAAACTTCTCATCTCAATCCCGGTCACAGAAGTGATGAACTTGACAGAAAGCCAGAACCACAGATGTTTTAACAGGGGGAGTTCTTTATCAAAAGTTAGAGAAGCAAAAAAAGGGAGCTGTTGAAGTAAAACTTTTCTGAAATGGGATATATTGTTCATTTCCTCCTACTGGAAAAGAGTGAAGGAGCAGGGCAAAAGCAATGGCAAAGTCCAACAGCTTAGTTGAGTGATGGCACTTCACATATCCTTTCTTCCCCTGTGCATCAGTTGCTTCTCTCCAGTGAGCTAAGTAACTGAAGTGGCAATGAGATCATGTGGTGAGCAGAAGGTAAAGAATAGCAATTAATATTTTTGTCCTTAATGAAAAAGGAGTGTCTCAACACTTGAAACACCCCATCAACAAACAGGTGACAGCCATTGGATTTGTTTGTGCAGAAATACATTTTTCCCCCACAGAAAACTGCACAGAAATGCAATTTCTCATTCCCATGTATTAGGTGCAAAAGTCCCATTTTTTGCCCATGTGCATTTTTCTGCAAACAAATTTGTGCAAATGAATAGTGGCTGAATATTGAGCAGAAACCCTTGTATTCTTGCACAGTGGGGAGAAAATTGCTGAAATTATTTGCAAAGGTTTACACCTCTAGTGGGACATTTTAAAATATACCTTCGCCGCAATCTCCCAATCCAAATATGTGTCAAGAGGCAGGGAATGGATGCTTACCCACCCAAACATCCCTCTGCCTTTCTCTCCCAGAGCAGATTTTGAATACAGGAAGCAGTGAAATACAGAGATTACATCAGTTAGCATTATTTATGAAAAAGCTTCAGGAACACTGAGCAACATATGACTTTAAAGGACCATGAAGCTTAACTCTGTAGACCAAAACTGCCCAGGGCTTTGACGAGGTGAGATAGGCCCCAACAGCTGTTACTAGCTTGCACACCAAACTGAAATTATAACTTTCTTTTCCTACCACAAGAGCTCCTGACACTGATGCCTTCTGTCTTTCCTCCTAAAGACACTGTACAGAACAGGAACAGATTGGCCATTGGTCTTATCAGACTGCACTTGCCCTGCCTATGTCTGTATTTATTTCCTGGTAGAAGATGTGGAACTTATTTAATAATGCATTTACAAGTATCATATCTTTCTTACTTTAACTATACCAGCTACTCTCACCAACATTCAGGCCAACCTAATTCAACATTTCTAGTTGCAATTTGGCACCTACCTCTGCTACTTGGCTAAAACAGCAGAGGATTGTAGAGTTGCGGAGAGAGGAGGAACCACAGAGGGATAGCCCCATCAGGGTGGATGAGAAGGCCTTGTCAGCCAGATGTGGCCAAGAGGTCTTCCATCCTTGCTTTTACATTATTCCTAGATTCAGAGATGCATGTTTTTTTCCATATAAATCCTCCTCTTCCAAATTTTCTATTGTTGGGGACACAGCAATATATATCACGGAAGAGTCCTTCCTCCTTAGGAAATAGGTTCAACCTTCGTAAGATGGAACTGAATATGACCATTGGAAACCTGTCTCAAATGCACTGAACTCTCATAAGGTGAAGGTGGCATGACTGGTATGACTGAAGCAGAGAAGTGCCAGGCATGGGATGGAGTGCAGGAGGATGCTGAGCTCTTCTTCCATTAACACACACCCTCCGACTGTCCTGATTTGACAGGGAAAGTCCCATTTAATCCTCTGTCATCTCAGTTTTTCAGCTGCTTTTAAGGTGTCCCAGTTTCTCTCTCTCCGTTTGTCCTCCCAGTTTACTTCAATTGGTGCAAACCAAGTTCAAAGGGTAAAAGCAATTTTCATACAACTAATTCAGCAGTGGGTAGGGAGAGGAAGGACAGAATATTGCCTTTCCTTGTAAGTAAAAGCAAAATGCAGTGGACTCTCCTAGCTCATTCTTAACTTTTGCCACTTTGACCACACACTGATGTTGTTTGGCCACAAGTTTTCATCTGTTCTGGGGAGAAGGATGACAAAGTCCAAAATGGCAAGTGGAAGAAGGGTACAACAGCCACCCTGCTGTTTTCCTATGTTAAATTGTTCTTTAGAAGCTTACAACTGTTCAGAGGCAAATATAACATCAATCTCATTTGATCAGGTGCACCACTGTTCCCTTCATGCTGTGTTTCATTTAGGCCACATAACAGAGTGGCTTTCTGTATAGCTCTCTCTATGGTTCAGATGCAGTAAGAACTGCATGACAGAAAACAGGCTGCTGGTGTAATTCAAGCCACAGAAAGGAACAAGCAGCCAATTAGAGTCTGCTTATGTTCTACTGAATCCAATGGGGCATAGAAACATACTGATTTTTTTTTTCTGGATTGTACTATCTTTGGTCATGCTTACCAAAGCAATCTATAATCACTGCTAAGAACTATAATCCATGCGAAAATAAATCAGAAATGCAAGCAAATCCTATAGTTCTATGTGCTGCCTCTGAATAGTGTATATGGGATGTTCCTGCAACAAGAAGAAGAGATTTAAAGCCAGTTGAGATTCCTTCAAAAAATGGTGTTAACCACCTTATCCTGCTCCTTCAGTGAATGGAACATGATAACCTAACACACACATTCATCAACTAGATGCTAAATGGCTTCCATGTTAGTCGAGCTGTGAATCCATTCTGAATTTTACTCCAGATATAAAAGCTCTATCCAAGATGCTGAACTCCGTTGCCAAGATAGGTTCAGTATCTTGGATATTTCCTTTAAAGTTCAGACTAAAGCCCAGAGTGGATTCACCAACAGAAACCACATGGGAGCCACTAGTCACCACTGTCTAGTTATACGAACACATCCCACTTTGCATTTTGTTAAATTTAACTCAGCTATGTGCCACCATCTACAAGTCTTTTGTTAAATGTATTGGAACTGTATAGTCATGCCTCCACATTCGCTAGGGCTAGGGGCACAGGAACCTCATGAAAGTGGAAAAACCATGCTCCTAAACCATATTTAACACACAAAGCAAGTATGATCACCATATTCAACCCACCATGGATTTCTTTAAGGCATCAGGGTTCCTTCGCAAGGCAGAAGTGGATGGCTGGTTGTGCTTACTGCCACCTACACTGCTGCCTCACATCATTTTTAATAGGGACTTAGAAGTCTTGTTCACAGTTTCTCAGTCTCATGAGGCTTGCAGTCTCTATTAAAAATGACATAGGGAGGAAGCAGAGTAATCTGTGAATAATCAAATCCGCAGAAGTGAAACCCACAAATGTGGAGGGCTGACTGTATTTGCATTTTTTAAGAAGCTTGGAAGCAAAGACTCCACTTTGAAGCATTTTAAAAGACCATGTGCACATGGTAAGCATGGATGTACTTCACAACTGATACAAGGAGTGACTTTTTAAAAAAACTTGGACATACATGCTTATTTAATTTTACTATCATCCTTCAAAAAGAAAGGCCAAAGTTTCGTGAATCTGTACTCTAAAAAAAGGCAAAGTGAGACCCAAAAGGCAAAATGTGACCTCAGCATCCACAAATTAAAGCAGCAAAGCAGAATACATGGCTCAGCATCTGATGTCCTGCATTACTTTCCAGCTCTCAGTCTCAGAAGTGATAACACAGAGACAAAGCCAGAAGGCATGGCTGGTTTACCAGGGGAATTCTCCCCATATCTCCTGAAGTTAGAAAAGCAAAATAGCAAGCAACTACAAGGCTAAACCTGTTGCAAAATTCTTTTTTAATCCATTTTCTGGCTTCAGTTGTACAACTCATTTCATGAACTCTCTGCTAGTAACAGTATATATTATGTGTGTTCCTGGCACCACAACCTGAGGAAATTGTGTAGAATAATAACCCTGGTGAGCTTTCCTTCCCAATTCCTGGCACTTTCAGGAAGTTTAGGGTAATGCACTTCCTCCCAGTTTAAAATTATCTGGCTTTCACTATCTGCACCAGATTCTGCCAGGGAGCTGCGCTGGCATCTGTTCCCAAGCAAGGTCTATACAGTAGGAGAACCATTGCCATGAAACTGCCCCATGACACACCACTCCTACTTAAACCAGATAGATTTTCATGCTCCAGCTGGCATTGAATTTCACACAGCAGGAACATGAGAAATTGTGAACTACAGCCAGTGTAGATGAGCCAGAAAACTGTTTTATGAAATGTTTTCACGTGTAAGCCAGTGTAGGAGTGATTCTCCCATGGCTGCAAATAGCAACAAAAGGTTTGATGCCAGTGATGCACTCAGGAACAAAGTCCATTTGTTTTATTATTCTTAGCCTTCTTATCATCATCAAATTATTAGATACCAGTTGCCTTTTAAAAAGGTTCAAGGTATCATTCACCAGTTTAAAAAAACAAGAGTTAAAAATAGAGGATATGGCTGGAATCCTGTTGGTATAATAATATCCCTTTCACATCTGATTGTTCTTTTGGGGCCATTGCAATGAATTATTGAGGTCATGGTAAGCTGAGTTCCACAAATGTAATCATTTCACATGGGACTAACTCCTATTTTAGGGATAAATCTAACTTGAGTAGAGCCATGAAATCAACTGAATTTACCTGTTTACTTGTAAGTCAACAGTTCATTGAATGGGGTTATTCCAGTTGGAGCTAATCAAAAGGACTCCAGGACTCCAGCCATGCAGTTGTCCATTCTCAGATGGAATATAACTGCTCATCATTGGCTTCAGGGTCCCAGTTGATTCCCTGGTATGCAGAAACAACCACTGTGCATTTCCCATTGCATAATGGGAAAATAAGCAGGGACATTGGCAGATGCAAAACAGGTTGCACAATGTCAGTGTTCACCAGAAGGGTGATATAATGCAACCACTGTGTAATTCTGCAAGTACAGACTTACACAGTGAAATGTAGGAAATCTCAGCCTATATCTATAAGACTTTATTTCCCCTCATGAACATCAAACCATAGGCATTATCAATGAACATACAATCAATACTTTTGAAAATTGACCCTCCATAGCTCTGCCAAATTATAGCTCTTATAGGCCAGAATTGTTTTAGGGACATCTGCATGTGTAAGTTTCCCTTATGCTCACAGATGTCCTTTTTCAGATGCTACAGGGGTTGGCACTCTCTTCTTCCCTGCCCAGTGCCCAAAGCACCCCACCACCGCCTACTGAAAAGCCTCTCACACTGCCCCAGTCAGTTATTCCATGTTTCATAGGGAGCCCAAAGGTACCTCCCCCACAGCCAGATGTGAAGTGATGACATCGATGAGGAAATCCAACAGGGTCCTCTAGGGGTCCCACCACTGCTGTAAACCATGTTACATCTGCTTATGGGGACATAGCCAAACACTTCTCCGCCATCTCTTTGTGAAACTTGGAAAGCCATGAGAGCAGTGCGAAGGGCTTATCGTAAGTTGAGGGGAGGGTATATGGTCCCTTGTAATATAGGGGTGTGAGGATATTTACACTACACTGCGGGGATGTAGGTTTGAGGTCTCAGTTGGACACCAGAAAAATGGTGATTGTGGGACGAGGCAGTCCTTGCTGGGAAAAGTATTCCACATATCGGGAACCATCGTCAAAATGGCATTCCTCCTTGTTTTCCCCCTCACAGCCATTCTCAAAGATGTTCCTCAAAGGAAGACCTCAGTTGTTAAGCTCAGGGCAAAGACAGATTCATTACAGGAGAGGCCTTCCATCAAATACAGGGGTCCCAAACTATATAATGTTAAAACAAGTACTTTGTTAAAAAAAAACCCAGCATTTTGTAGTCTGTGTGCGTCTGTTCACAAAATAGAGGCTCTTAGAACTTCTTTAAGTTAGAATGCTTCAAAGCTTTTCATTGGCAATAAAAAATATTCATCTGCAAAAGAAGGGTTTTTTCTTTCTACAGGTATGGAATTGTTCTGAAAGATTTTAGTATTTTTTTTCTCAATTTACTACCTTTGTAAAATTGAAAGGCATTTGTGAACCAGATTTGCTCCCTGATCTCTATCAGACGTAGTCACAGTATGTTTTACATCTGACCCTTTGTATCTTTTAAGATGTACCCACTTAGTTTACTAGCAAAGCCATGGTTTTACTACTCTCATCAGAAAACTAATTCACACTTCAGAAGAACAAGCTGTATTCTTATCCTGCCTCATAAATCTCCAAAATTATCAAAGATGTATGGAAGCACTTGTTTTAAAAGGGATGCAATCAAGCTTGCCATATTTTAACTTAGAAAAGTTAGGTACTGATTCACATGCTCTTTCCAATGAATAAATTGCCCCTAGCTGAAGGTGGGCACTAACACCATCCTCCCCACAAAAACTACACAGCATTCTTTAAATAAGAAGGCAGATGAAGCTACATGTAAGCAACATAGATGATAATGGTAGCCCCATGTCAAGACTGCCCCACCATGTCTAGAAAGTACACTGCAAATTACCTCATGTTCCAATATCGTTGTGCTCAAGGCTGCTCAGAAAAGAGTGAAAATATATGCCAGGCTCCCACAAAGCAAAGGGGGCCTGCCTCAGCTCTTGTGCATACTATTGGTGCATCCCCTGACCTTGCTACATTAGTGATCAGGGCCCTTACACAAGCATAGGAGCTTAAAGAAGTAATAGCAAGCACCATCTCAACACCACAGCAGGTTCAGCCAACCCTACTGATGTCAAGACAGTATATGAGGTATTATGCCTGTTAAAAGGCAAGGAGGAGCTGAACATGGAGCCTCCATTTTAGGAAACACTTGCTCTAATGATGTCAGGACAGACTGTGAGTTGTTGTGGCTCTAAAGAAGGAGGAAAGAATTCAAAACGGGACTACCATTTTGAGTTGTGGTTGTTGTGTACCTCCAAGCTGCTTCTGACTTATGGCAACCCTATCATGGAGGGGTTTTTTGGAGCTGAGTGTGTGTGCTGCACCCAAGGTCACCCAGTGGATCTCCATGGATGAACAGGGAATCAAACTCTGGTCCCCAGGATCACAGTCCAATGTTTAAACCACTAAACCATGCTGGCTCTACCATTTCAGATAGTAGACCCCAAATAGGTAGCAGTATCATGGACAAAAATTACACGCAACAGAATAGCATTCTGCTGGTTATTAAGGTTCATGCTTCCAAGACACCCCCTCACCCGAAAACCCTCTCAACAGATTCTGTACCTCTCCCTTTTTATTCCATCCATTCCTGTAAGCTCAGGTAGTCTATTTTCCCAGATGTGTTTGCTCCCAAATATCCTTTCCATTTCTGTTCATCTTTTTCCTCCTCCCACATTCAGTTTCATTGCATTGCCTCCTCCTGTTCACTGAAAGAGCATACCATAGACAGAATACTATGAAGAGAACCTGGTTGAGCATAGGCTTGGGCACTAAATCTCAAGATAACTGTGTGTGACTCTGGATAAACATAGAAGTCCCCAGAGCCAGAAAAAAAGGGGAACTGAACTTTAAGTCGTTAACAAGCACATTCTATGCAGCACCCCTGCCAGGCAAGAAAGAAAGCATGACATGACTATGAGAATATCTGAAATGTGTGATTACAGTGAAAATATCAACAGTGAAAGGTTTGCAAAGTGAGCAGACAAGGTATTAACCTGAGAGATGGCTTCAAAGATCTCTTTAAACAGGATTTTTATGACATATTCTAAGAAATGTATTTCAACTCCAGAAGCTGGTGCAGTTTTAAATGCTAATTGTATATTGGATCATTATTGTATCTTGAATCATTATTTTTAAAGAGAAAAGGAACACAAGAATCTAAGAATAAATTGATTAAAATGTAAAACAAACAATACTATTTCTTAAAATGGGTAACTGCTCAAATTCTTGAGGGAGCATTTAAATACCTTCAAACATTATTTTTTTCATATAAAACAAAAATAACCAAGGCAAAGTTGCAATAACAAGACTGATTACTTATTTACTGGAAAAAAAATTCTGTCACATTTGTGTATAAGCCAACATTCTGTCTCTGATTATGGCAGTCACTGAGTGAATTCAGATGGCCACTGGCTGTATGGAAGATACTGAATGGTAGAACACAGCACAAGGGGAAAGTGGTCATCTGTAGCAAGCTGATATACCATAGGCTCTTTTAACCACTATAGCCTAAAAAACTAGAGAAGTGATAACCTAAATCAGTACCTTCCCTGATGATTGAGCAAAAATTGGAAGAACTCTCTCACTCTCCCCAACCGAAGAAAAAGAAGGAAGTGGGGGAAGAAGACTCAATGAGAGAAAAAATTCTCATTATACTAATAGAACATAACATCTTTAAGGAAATTATCCTGTATTCATCACTGCTTTATCTAACACTGTCGGTAATAGCCAGAGTTGACCAGGAGAGTCATTAGTCATTGTTAATGATAACCTAGTTTCAACTGCTCAGGAGAATGAGTGCCTGCCTCTTTGGATTCTCAGACATTCCTCACATTGCTCATTAGTCTCATTTGGCCTTGAGAGAGAAGCCATCTCCCAAGAGGCTGCCAAACATGCTGTGCCATATGAATGAAAAAGATGATATCTCCAGAGTGAGTTTTGTGTATGTCATATAGCCTATGCATTAAGTCAGGCCATCCCAAACACACCATCCTCCAAATCTGATGAAAATCCTTCCAGCTATTAACACACAACATGGTAGCACACAGGCAGAAGCTTAATTTTATTTATATAGTTATGGCACATAAATAAATAAATAAATTTGAACTGAGCCCACTGAAATCTTTCAAATGCTGTGTTACAGTCCTCTGTGTGAATGAAATGTAATTGGTATGTCCACTCAAGCCCCCCCCCCGGGTGAATTTTTGGGGACTCAATGTAGCCGAAATACCCTAAAGGAACCAGATTTCATGTGATCTTGAAAGCTAAGCAGGGTCAGTTCTGGTTAGTACATGAATGGGAGACTACCAATTGAATAGCAGATGCTGTAGGATATATTTCAGAGGAAAGAACTGGCAAACCCACCTCTGAGTATTCCTTGCCTAAGAAAATCCTATCAAATTCATGGAGTTGCCATAAGTTGACAGGTGACTTGAAGGCACACATACAATTGTGTAACCTATATTTTGATTCAAAGTATCCCAAACGTACCTTCCAAATTTGATGAAAATCTGTTCTCATGTGATCATGTAAGAAACAGACAGAAAGTTAATTTTAGTCATCAGACATCATCAGACATAGCTATGATGATGGAGCACCATCTTCACCATCTTCAAATTTAACTATGATCATCAAGCCAGTAACTATGATGATGGAGGGTCATCATCATAGCTATGCTCAATGATTCCAACCCCCATCCCCACCCCAAAAAAACCTATCTTTTAAGCCAGGCAGCAACCCAGCTAAAGGGTTTTCAAAGCACTGTTGATTGGGGTGCTGTGAAATGACATCTGTCGTGCTCTCCCAGTTGTGGTGCACATTGAGAACAGGCAGCTGGACAGCCCCCTCCAGATCCTGCCAAATCTGCCTCTCTCAAAACCCTATACCACCATGGGAGTGCTACAGATCTGCAGCACCTCAAACAGTGTTCATTTGGGGTGCTTCCTGGCTGAGAAGGTAGGCACTGAGGGTCACACTTAGTAATGATTGTTAACATGAATCCCAAAAGTCATGAGACTATAAGTCCAGTTTATGATCTCATAACCACTAAACAGGATGCCAGTCAATATTTATATAGGTTATCTGGAAGTGAACATCTTTGCTCCCAGCAAACATCCTAATCAGCTTTTGTTATCTCTAGTTTTAAATCTCTTGATTTCAAGGCTACATGAATCCATGTGTAATATAACATCTGTTCTTGAACCCATGCAAACCTGAAAGTTCATTATCAACTTTGTGAGTAATCCCTAGTCTAATCCAGTCATACAAATCTGTTTCAACACTGCTGATGCTTTTACTTCTTTTCTTTTAAAAAAAGAAAGAAACTAAGCCTGTTAGTCCTAGAAATAAATGTTTATGGTGTTAATATAAAGAGATGTTTACTTATGACACAGGTTAGAAAAGTTACTTCTTTAGGGCACATCCCATCCAGATCTCCTCTGGCAGCAAGATGCCTTGATACCTTGTTGTTGTTTTGTGCCTCCAAGTCATTTTAAGCATTTCCAATATTTGTTGACAGATTTTAGTTAGAACTAGAGTGGATTCTGTATCTGTAACTTTAATCAGTTCTATTGATATGTCATTTACTCCTGGTGAGCTATTTCTTCCAAGTGCTCTGATTGCAGCTTCCATTTCACTTTCTAAAACTATAGGTTCATCTTCAAATGGTTCTTCCTTGCATGAATCTGTCATCTTTTCATATCTTTTACAGAGTTCTTCAGTGTATTATTTCCATCCTCTTTTTCTTTCTACTTGGTCATATAATGTATTCCCCTGCTGGTTGTAGAGCATCCTCATTCTTGGTTTGAATTTCTCTTTGATTTCTCAGATCTTGTGGAGGAAGTCTCTTGTTCTTCCTCTTTTTGTCATCATCTTTTATTTCTCTGCGTTGGTTATTATAGTAGTTCTCCTTATCCCTGTGCACAAATTGCTGAACAGTCACATTCAGGATTCTGATGCTATTAGAAAAAATTTACTCTATTAGAAGAAACTGAAAGATTTTATGCTGGAGTCCAGGAGCAAATTGATCACACAACCAAAACTGGCCTTGTTAATCATAGGTGATTGGAATGCAAAAGGAAGAACCAGAGCAGAATCAATTATTGTATCCTATCTCAGTTCAGCAACACAGCTAATAGTTCAAACAAAACAAACCGAATAGCTCCTAGCTCATTACTTACTTTTATTCAGTTAGCACAAGATCAAAAATAAAGTCCAACAGAATTTGAAGGAAAGCGTTCCAAAGTCACTCAGGATAATCCAAAGTCAGGTGTGGAGTTCAGTAAGGCATCCAGCCAACAGAGAGATCAGAGAGCTCTGGCAACTCCTGGAGGTGAAGGCGGCAGCTATATATACCAGCTGCCTAAAACAGCTGTTGCCTGAGTAATTGTTGCTGGTTATACATTCTCTGGGATCAAGGTAGACTCTGTCTTTGTTGTCTGCACTCAGCAAAGGTGGGTACTCGTAAGTTATCTTCTGTGTGTGAAGGGGCAGGGCTCTCTGCTATTGCTGGCACTGCCCTGTTCTGTTGGTGGCAGCGTAACCTCTTTCTGTACAACAGGTCCATAGCCGGTTTCAGCCTCTGGCATGTCTCCTGTTTCAACCTCTGAGTCAGAGCCCATGTTCTGGAAGCAGGGCATGACAGATTGTTGAAAATTTGGTCTAGGATCAAGAAATGAAGCATGAGAGTGACTGAATAAATTTTCCAAGGACAGCTGATGGCCAATATCAACATCAGACTATGTAACTGGAAACAGAAGATGGAGAGGTTCCACTGTCTCTATTAAAAATAAAGACCAGGAGCAGATCATGGTATAATGAACTGCCAATATAAAAAATGAAAATAAAGCTAAAGAATACTAAATCAATCATCATGCCAAACTTCAACCTGAAGGACATCCCCACAGAATTTCAAGAGAATATAAAAAATAGATTTGCTCCATTAAGTCAGATTGGCCAGAAGCCAGAAGAACTCTAGACTCAAGCCATGGACATCATCAAGGAGGAATGCAAAATGGCATAGAGGCACAAACTACACAGAAGAAATTTGGATTCTTCCTGGTTGTAATCACCCCATCCTCAAGCTCTGAGCTCTTTGTCCAAAGGACAGCAATTTGATGGTATGGTTAGGCTGCGGAGCAGACACGGAGTAGTAACTGGCCATACTGACTTCATGAGTGTTGTACTCTTTCTCCACCACACCAAGCACAAATTGGTGCTACATCTTTCCAGCTTCCACTCCTACATGTAAGATATAAAGGGACATTTGAAGTGTCACAAAACTATATTGGAAAAATGGAACATAGATCCAAGGGAAGCTAAAAGGGGAACTCTCGGAAAAACATTTTGATAATTTTGTGGATATGGGTAGATTTCATGCTCCCCTGGTTATCTCTGAAAATTAATTTTACTTTAAAGGAAGTGGACAGCTTTGAATCTACAATCATCTCTTCTCATTATCCTGTGTGGAAGAGAAAGATAACCAACAGACCTTTCTACATTAATGAACTAGAAGTAGTTCTGTCTTGCAAAGAGGCTTCACAGCTAATAGAATTGAGAATTCAGAAAAACCACATCTCAAATAAGGACAGCTCTTTCTCAGTATTTGAAGCAAGTTCGCAGTTTTTCTCAAGTGTTGGACCCAACCATCCAGTTCCTTGATCTTCTGCTGCAGCAGAGTGGCTGAACCATAAACCAAACAGTAATATGAAAGAAGTAATAACTGTATTTTTATTAAATGTCCCCTTAGAGTACACAACTGTTCCAATGCCACATTTTCATGATATGCTGTAGGAAGTTCACACACATGGATTTGTCCAATACCCACAGTATATCAGCCAGCATCATGCACAGAGGTAAATCTAATATCAGGATGATGATATACACATAATAGCTAATAGCTGTGCACTGAAAAAGTCCTCCCATTACTAAGTGCCCTGAGCATGTGCATTTAGAATACCTATTTATGTCAGACATACTGGTGCACAATACATACTTTGCCTGGAATATGCTGAAACTGCCATAATCTATTATATTTATGTGCCACATAGTGTTCAGCTGTAGAATAAAATGTATTAGGAAACCCAAGTATGCGAATGTTAACTTAGCAATAGATTTTTATGAAGAAATGTATATGTTATGTTTGAATTACATACTGCTACATAAGGGTAACATGTTCAGTAGAAACCTTTTTTCTTAATTTATCCTTTGTCTCCCTATGATAGAAGAGGGTTTGTTACTAACAGATACAGAAGATTTTTAAATACAATGACAGTAATATTTTTATTTTTGTGCTCAAAGCGACTACAATTTGAGCATATTTTGGACTTTTCCTGTTTGCCATATGACAGCCTATTGTGCACATCAGTTTAGTTGATATAACCCAACAGTGTACAACAGAACAATCATCATTTATGGCTCATACACATCTCCATTTATACCGACCTACAATTATTTTTGTTTCAGCTAGTCAGACAGAATGCAAGACATGGATGAAAGACGCTGTAATTCTAAAAATATCCTACCAGAACAAAATATTGTGAATGTTGCCTGCTCCAGTTCAAGACTTGATTGGGGACCCCTCAAAAGATTTATATCCTGTCAGAAGTATTAAGCTTCCTTCATGCATTAACTTTGTGTTTTTTAAAACAGTATAGAATTTCTGCTCCAAATGCTAGAAAATTAGTTTTAATCCTCATTTTAGAATATGATGTGAAAGTAGACTAGAAATTATTTTTCTTAAATATATTTCAAATGTATAACTCACTTATTTGTAACATGAACATCGCCAACAAGATGTGAAAAAAGCCCCTTCTGATAGAGAAATCCCTCAGATCTCATTGTTGTAGAAAGTTCTTTTAGTACTTTAAGATCAGACCTGGCTCTACCATTAGGCAAAGTGTAGTAAGTACTTCAGGTAGCCAAAGTGAGGCAGCAGGGACAACTTCCTGGCTGTTCTCCCTGAACTCCTCAGCTCTTTCCCTCTGTCAGAGGACAGACTTACGAATGCCACACAATTTCTCATGAGCTCCCTAAACTAGTCTGCTGGCTGGGATGTGTTGGAGGATGTGAAGCCATTGACCAGTATAATAGTCCATCACTAATCTACTCAGATTCTCTATATAGGGGGAGAGGGGCTCCATCTTGCCTTCAGGCAGCGTATCTGGGGTAGATCCTATTCAATACTATATGTAGAGTTGCATCTTTATGAACATAATCTATCTAATATCAAGCTTCATTTGGGCCCAGACTTAAAACAAATGAGAAGAAGATGTTGTCAGAGCCTATGACACTACTATGGCTTACTGCTAGGGCCTACTATGGAGCCAATCTATCCTCTTGAGGAAAAAACTCAGTCTAATTGTATCTACAGACTAATTGCTACAGCTACAGGCCCTTAACTGTTATCCCCCAAAGCCTCAGAAACAGAGTAAATAAAAATCTTATGCCAAAATCCAGAGCTGAAAATATAGCATACAGCTCTACTTGGCAGGAAAATGGGAATAACATGCCCTCAAGAACTAGTTCCTGTGAGTCTCTGGGAAGAAGGCTTTAGAACCCTATATAAAGCTACTGAGAGACCACGCCACACTTGGTAATTTAACAGCTCCTTGAGGGTAGAGTCTGGACAGCACCCCTTCTGCTCTGGGCTTCTACAGCTATTTTGGTTTTGCCAGACAGTTCTCCTGCTAATCCAGGGTCCCTTTCACATTACACAATGAGGTGGAATTCTGTTAGGAAAATATGCATGGCTAAATCATGCAACACACGCAGGGGCCAAAAAGTCATCATTGCGCAATGGAAACATACTGTTGATCGTAATGGAAGCAGAGCCAAGCTGACGGCATATTTGTGCTTTGTCTTTGCGAGTTGTACACTGGACATAACATGTTGCGGTTGTGCATTCAATGCTTTGCGTTGAAATTATGCATCATGTATTATAGACTGTGCAATGGCACCCGTATGTTGACATGTTTTGCCCAACATTGCTATTCGGCAGGGAACTGCATAGCACTCATAAACCACATTTTTGCATGAGGATATTTACGCTGCACTGGTGGGATGTTGGATTGTAGGCTATGAGTGTTACATTCCATTTGAACTGTCATGGATCAGTAGTATAGAATCCTGGAGTTTCTGATTTGGTGAGGCACTAAGAGGAGCTCTCTGGCAGTCAACTTTGAATAGACCTTCCTAAACTACAAATCCCAGGATTCCCTAGGATGTTGCTGTGGCAGTTAAAGTGGAACCATAGTGCTATAACTGTGTAATGTAAAAGAGACCCAGGCTTCCTCACTTTCAAACTGTTCTAGATAGTTTGCCATGTTTAAATATTTGAAGGGATGTCATGTCGAGGAGGGAGGAGGGAGCGGGCTTGTTTTCCACTGCTTCAGAGACTAAGACAAGGAGCAATGGATTCAAGTTGCAGGAAAAGAGATTCCACCTGAACCTCAGGAACAACTTCCTGATGGTCAGAGCTGTCTGGCAGTGGAATATGCTGCCTCAGAGTGTGGTGGAGTCTCCTTCTTTGGAGATTTTTAAGCAGAGGCTGGATGGCCATCTGTTGGCAATGCTTTGATGTATGTTCCTGCATAGCAGGGGGTTGCCTGTGGTCTCTTCCAACTCTATGATTCTATGATTCTGTGATTCTAGTTGGATCTTGCCAGGCCATTCCTGCCTACAAACAGGACATGTATACATATTTTCATAAAAAGATGACCCAATAAAGCTATTTATTCATATTTATTTTATTTAAAACATTGGCATTCAATTTTTCAGTATAACTATAATTAACTTAAACATTCAGCAACAGTTAAAAAAATAATCAGTTGATATATATGCAACAACAAATGAAATAAAACAGTAGAAAACCAGCCACAACACCGTCAACAGCAAGCAATGCCTGAGAAAACAGGTAGATCAGAATTAGATCTTCTCTTGGTAGAATGAACCAGACTTCCCCAGCACCTAAAAGGAAATGAAGTGGCAGCTACCAGTCTTCTAGAAATGAAACATTGTTACTAAAACCATGGTTGTTGTACTCCTTGAAGTCATTGCCCACAGGTTTTTATCAAGAGGGATATTGCCTTCAGCTGAGAGAGTGTTACTTCCCCAAAGTCACCCATGGGACTTCCATGGCTGAGCGTGGATTTGAACCCTGGTGTCTCAGAGTCCTAGTCCAAGACTCAAACTGCTTTATCATACTGGCTGTCTCCAGCCAAACTATCCTCCTAACATCCAAAGGCAGGGGCACTAAGAGATGGAGCTGATGGGACCCTATTTCACTTCATGCCAAAGTCTCAGTTTATCTGTACCTGTCTCACACCTGTCCCACTTCTCCTATCTACTTACACTGCTAGCACCTGGCCCTTACCCTTTCTTCAGCTCTGATGACCTTTCTCCATCCTGATCCTCTTCTGCCTCTTTCCTGCATCCAAATAGATGCTCCTCTGGATCTGGTCATCAGCATCTGTTGCTTGGGTTGGAAATATGTGCTGCTTTGGATGTTGTTGGACTATGAGTCCCATCACCCCTCTCAATTGACTATGCAGGGTGTGACTGCTGGAAGTTTCAATCCAGCAACACACACATTCCCTGCTCCTGCTGTAAAGTTCCCATTTATCCATTGTATTGTCTTTTCAAACTAGTTAAGAATTTATGTACTTTAATGCTTCAAAGTGCCAGGGTTGGGGGGCAGGTCGCAGCTCCTCAAATCATTGGTAGAGTGAATTTAACCTGGAATAGTTAGGAGGCTGAATGATTCTTCTTATTAAGATAGCGCCATTAAATTTTATTACTCTGTTTTTAATCAGTAACTAAACATTAACTGATGGAAAAGTAATTTAAAAACCAAGCTGATTAAAGATGAGATTATTTATGAGTATCAGTTCTTGGAGCAGAGTTGGAGGATGAAGCAGACAGCTAAACCCTTTTTAATAAAGTTAAATTAAAAAAAAATCTTCTGGTCCAAGCAGCGTGTTTCCTTTATTTATTAATGTAATCCCAGATCTAGTGGGTGGGAATAGCAATGCCTCCTTGTCCAGAGCCATCTGGTTCAGCCGCAACTAGCAATCATGGTGTCGAAGACTGTAAGTTCAGTGGCTATTAGTTGGCACACCTTTAACAATGATTAGAGCCAGCAAAATGAATGAATGGATGGATGGATGAATGAATGAATGAATGAATGAATGAATGAATGAATGAATGAATGATTAGATCCAGCAGAGTGTAGTGGTTTGAGTGTTGGGCTATGACTCTGGAGACCAGGGTTTGATTCCCAACTGGGCTATGAAAACCCACTGGTTAACCTTGGGCGTATCACACACTCTTAGCCCCAAAAAACCACATGATAGAGTCACTGTAAATTGCCAATGATTTGAAGGCACACAACAACAAACCATTTGGTGACAGCCAAGATTATGGTAGTTCAATTAGCATTGTACAAATTATTAGCATTCAATTAACACTGTACAAAGATGTCTCTTATTGTAGGGGAGGCCCTATCTAGAAAGACTGAATAGACACAAAAAACCTAATTTGGGGGTTGTGGACACTTGAAAAACATAGGAGGCTAAGTTGCACAGCCAACCAAGCATGTGTGGAACTCACTGCCATTACAGACCATTAGATGTCCCATCCTCCTTTCTTCTGTCTTAAAGCTGGTAAATGGTTTATCCTGAGCACTGCAGCAACCAATCAAAATGGGAGTGGTAAAGCAGAGTAGAGTTGTTCTTTGACATGTACATAGAGACTGCCAGGTTCCTTCCTGTGGCTCTCAGCATATATCATGTTGGAAGCCAGGGGTGAGCCAGGATTTCAGGGTACATGTTGCAGGCCAAGAGTACAGGGCCAATGTGGCCCATTGGTCAGGGGGACATTATTTGACCATGCCCCTACCCAGTGGGCCACACTGGTGTGTTTTGGCACAATCAGAATGACAAAATGTCTCGTACAGCCAGCATTCTGGCCAATTTTCCACTGATCCTTTTACTGTGTTTTTGAGAAGTTCAGTGAGCTTTGAAGGATATAAAGAAGCAAACTGCTACAGCTTGGATACATTTTGGGTGTCCTTGGGACAAAAAAAGAGAGATCAGCCTGGGATTTTTTTTAATATATGGTGCCTGGGGTTTTCTGTGGGGATTCAGGGACCACACCTAGGGGTCACAAGGGCTGCATGTGGCCCACAGGTCAGACTTCGTCCATCCCTGTTCTAAGCAGAAGTTGACAAGGGGGAGAGACAATTGAAGACAGAGGCCATTTCTGCACTAGACTGTTATAGTACTATTACTCCACTTTCAACATCCTATGGAATCCTGGGGTTTGCAGCTTAGGGAAGGGCCTCAAGAGCCCCCACAGGATATTGAAAATAGATTAATAGCACTATAACAGTCTAGTGCAGAAATGGCCAAAGTGATAAGTCAATCATAAACTCTCAAATTACTACACTGGTGAGATGTAGCAGTTTGAGTGTTGGACAATGACTCTGGGAGACAAGGATTCAAATTCTCACTCAGCCATGGAGACCCACTGGTTGACCTTGAGGAAACCACACTCTCTCAGCCTCAGAGGAAGGCAAAAGCAAACCGCTACTGATCAAATCTTGCTAAGAAAATCCTGTGATAGTTTGGCCTTAGGAGCACCAAAAGTGGGAATTGATTTCAAGCAAGTGACTTCTCTTTCAGACTGTGGATAAATACACAGCTTAACGAAAGTAAGTATCACATTTATGTATGTGCATGAGAGAGCAAAGGGGGAATAATGGGTACGTCTGTCTGTGTGTCCATGTGTGAAATTGATCCTGCCTCTACAGAGCAATATCCATTTAAGTTAACAATGCAGTTATACATGCATCTGCTCAGAAGTAAGCACATTTAATTCAGTGGGATTTACTCCCAGGTGAACATGCATAGGACTGTAGTTTGAAATACCCTAAAAGACTGTTAGAAATGTATCAGTTTCTTTACGTCAGTCATGTTTTCACTAACTATACACACATAGACTAAATTTGTTTCATTTATTTTCTGCAACTGAAGGTGTTGTACATCATTTTCCCCCACTCCCACTTTTATCCTAACAACAGGTCTGTGTAGTAGGGTAAGCTGAGAAGCTGAAGTTGGTTTATGGTGACCAACATGGGCTTTATGGGGAAGCTAGGATCTGTTCATGTCACCATATGAATCTATAGAATCCTAAAATTATAGAGTTGAAAAGGATACCAAGGGTTACCTAGGCCACTCTGCTTCTAGTACAAGTATAAATAGCTAGGATACAGATCATTTTGTAGTCCATTCTTCTGCTCCGCCTCAGTTAGGATATTGCGGAGCAAGGAATGTTGCAGAAAAAGAGAACATTTATCAAAGGCTTGAAATACTTCCCTTATGAAGGAATGCTAAAGATTTGGGGGCTTCAGTAATCACCTGGATAAGTTCCTTGAAATCAAATTGGATTGCCTGAGTCTGGATTTCAGTGTAGTTGTCACTGAGTTTCGTATATTTGTTCTGGAGTCTTCCAAGGTCAAATGCTTTTGTAGAAAAATTGTTTTCCAGTCTAAAAAACAAATAGAATAATGAGAGGAACAGATGTCCTGTAAACCTCACAAATTTGAAATTCAGGTTATTTGAATTTTAATCATAGCTGTCAAACATTTTTGATATAATTAAAATGAATTCAGAACTGTTGATGTATGCCAAGAAAGAAACTCACTATGGCTTTTCATAAAGATCAAGGTTTGTACATCATGAAATTTGTTTGGAGACTGTGAACAATATATTAATTTATAGAGAAATGCACAGCTAAGTTAACTGAAATCAGTGCTTTTATCTGGCATTGGGCGGAACACAATCTTGTCAATAGATACTTCCTGAGTATCCACACTGCATATCATGAATTTCAACTGTTTGCTGAGGTTCAAAACCTGGTGAGAAAAAGCCTTTCCCTGATAGTACTGGGTTAGATAGACCAGTGATAACTCAATATCTCTGTTCCACACCATCATTAATGGGCCCAGACCGATGAAGTCACCATTCTTTGGCAGTAGTTCCTACTGTCTCGTACTCCAGTTCACCAAATGCCACTGTATTCAATGGCACTGGACAAAGAGATATTGCCAATCATGTAGGAATGTGGGGGCAGGGGAGAGATTTACCCTGGGCAGCAATATTTTGGGGGCATCCCGGCCCATAGCCACCCCTCCACAGGCCCTGGTCACACCCCCGCGCACTGCAGCCACACCCCTGCGCACAGTGGCCCTGCCCCTCACACTGTAGTGCCACCTCCTCCTGCCACCCCTCCACACATTCCAGGCTCTGCCACTGGATATTACTGTTTCCACACACCGGATCTGGTTACACCATTTCCAAATTACACTAAAAATACTGCTGTCAAGCTGGGTGAAAGCAAGCAGTGTTCTGTAAAGCTTGCTGTTATTCATAGTCCCATTAACAACACAGTGGAAGAAGTCCATAGATAACACAAACAAGAAGGAATTTTCACTTCAGAAAAAAGAAACCATGAAGTTTAGCAGGGAGCAGAAACCAGTTTTGCTGATGGACTGATTCCGCAGCTATTAAGAGTGTAAGTAGGAATGCATATGCCACTCTTTGTCTTATGATACCAGGGTGAGTTACAAAATAAAATTACTGTTTTTCTCACCACTCAGGACTACAGACCAGCTGCTTATCTGACCTTATCACCACACACTTCTCCCTGAATCTAGGGTCACAATTTTCATCTAATATTATTATACTCTGAACCCCCCTCAATCTTATACTCCTATATATCTGTGACTATACTTTCCATTCTTCTGTGCATCTGAAGAAGTGGATTGCTATCCATGAAAGTTCAAGCTAAAATAAATCACTTAGTTTCAAAAAGGCTGTTTGATCCCTTAATTCCCCCACTTCCCATTTTATGTAAAATATAATAAAAGAAAATCACAGTGCTAAGAGGCAGAAATTGTATAATGTCAGTAAGCTGCAACTTAAGGCAGAGATAGCCAACTATGTTCAGATATGAAAGGAAAATCTGAAGCTGTGCATATTACAGGAACATGGAATGTGGGAAGCATGAATTGGGGAAGCTAGACATAGTAAAAGAAGAAATGGAACATATGAGCATTGCAATATTTGGGGTGAGTGAGCTAAAGTGGACAGGAATGGGACATTTGTAATCAGATAATTACACTGTTTCACTCAGGAAATGAAAATCTAAGGAGAAATGGGATGGCATTTATAGTGAGGTGAGATACAGCAAAAGTAAGTCAAGGGATATAATGCAAAGACCTTTTCCGCAGGACAACGCTCTTGCATGTCATCCCATCGTGGTCCCAGCAGCAACTCCGCTGGGATGGGAGCGTGTCCCCAGCACTCTTCTCAGCACAAGACTGGCTGCCTGTGGAAGGGAACGTGAGGGACTTTCCCCTTCCTTCCAGACTGCAGCAGGCCTTCTTCCCTTGCTGCAGTGAGGGAGGAAGCACATAGATCACGCTTCCAGCCCTTCTGCCTGGCTGACTGTGACAGAAGGATCATGTGATTGGCAGTTAGTGATGCACTTTTTCCATCAATGATATAGCTCATGATCATGCTGGCTGGTGATGCAAGAAGGGCGGGACCATGATGATATCATGAGGAAGCATCATCACAGTCCCAGTCCTCTTGCTTCCCCATGCTGGGATGTTGCCATCCTGCAGAAATGGCCAAAACCTGAGTAAATATCAATAAGACTTCAGGAAAAAACTATCAGTATAACCATAACCCAAGTTTGTGCTCTAACTATAGTGGCAGAAGAAGAAATTGAAAGAATCTATGCTGGAGTCCAGGAGAAAACTAACTACACACCAAAACAGGACTTGTTGTTAATCACAGGCAATTGGAATACAAAAGAAGGAAACAGAATCAAAGACTATAGGAAGATTTAGTGCAAGATTAAGAATCGAAGCAGGAGAGCAACTGAATGAATTTTATGAGGCCAATAGTTTCTTGAACACAAACATGTTCTTCAAGGAACCAAAGATGGCCATTTTTTAAATCAAACAGACTACAGAATTGATAGCAGAAGCTGGAGAAGCTCAATTGTCTCTGAAGAAAAAAAACAAGACTAGGAGAAGATTGTGGCACAAACCAGGAACTTCTAATATCAAAAATGAGAATAAAGCTAAAGAAGAATCCTAAATCAACCATCAGTCTAAAAACAACCTGAAGAGCATCCTTGTAGAATTTAAAGATGTATAGAATGAGAAATACCAGATGTCTGAGTTGGGTTCAGGAAAGGAAGAGGCACTAGGGAGCATATTGCAAATGTACATTGGATAAGGGTGTACATCAAAGAATATCAAAAGAAGGCAGCCTGTGCTTTATAGATTATAACAAAGCCTTTGATTGTACAGATCATGAAAAACTATAGATGGCTCTTTAAAGAATGAGTGTGCCACAACATTTTATTGTCCTGATGTATAACCTGTACATCAGGACAGAATTCGGAGGAATTTTGATAGTTTCCAATTGGCCAGGGACTCAGGCAAGGCTGCATTTTATTACTCTATCTGTTTAACTTGTATGCTGAACATATCATAAATAAAGCAAGATTAGAATCAGAGGAAGGAGACATGGAAATTGGTGAAAGGAACATCAACAATTTAAGATATACAGATGACACTATACTACTAGCAGAAAACAGCAGCCTTCTAACTTAAATCTGTTGATTTGGTCCCGATCTCTAAAGCAGCAGAAAACAAGCAGCTGTGCCTTAAGGAGGAACTCTCCTGCAACTCTTAATTTAATTCCAATGGTGTACTATAAGCTGCTGACTAAACCAAAGTGACATATTTCATTCCTGGAGGGCTTACAGTCTAAACATAACTGATGGGACAAAGATGAAAGAGAGGAGAAGGTTCAGTAAAGAATGAGGTGGAAAAGGCTAATTAAATACTGGAATGTTCAAAGTTTCACAAAACTTAATTCTTCTGGGAGAAAAACCATATTGTTTTTGTCTTTACGGTCAGAACAAAAAAATATGTGGGAAATTTCAAACACATTATATCTCATTCTGTTAGGCCTATTCCATTCAACATTAAAAGTTAGGTTCCAATCCTTTCAGTGGAAGAAAAAATGCATTCATGATTAATTCTCCTATAGAGGATTAAAAGAACTCAAAGTACTGAATTTGAACTAGACTATCCTTTTTTAAAACACTACCATAGACCAATGGATCTCAGCCTTTGGTCCTCCAACTCTTTTGGACTTTGGATCCCAGGAACCCCAGTTGGCATGCTCAATGATCAAAAATTCTGTGAACTGAAGTCTCAAACATGTGGAGGACCAAAGATGGAAACCCAGTGCCATAAGACTAAAGGAACACTGACATTTAATGACGTAAAGACTGTTCAGAAGATATTACTAGCCCTTATAACACTTTGTTATAAATGTTGTGTGGCATAAAGTGGCATAAAACATTTTATTATTCTTTAAATGCATCTTTAAAAAGCTTTTAACTTGTGAGTTTTAAACAGAAGTCCACTTTAACTGTGTTTTAACTTTCCATTAATAGTTTTTGGTTCTATGGTTGGCCCTCCACACCAGCTATGGTTAGGGGCACAGGATCCTTGCAAAAATGGAAAAATCACAAATATCAAAATGGGGAGGGGAAGGGGACCCAGGTATGGTTGGGAGAACACACACCCAGGGTCTAAACCAGGCCAGGGAAAGAAGAGAGAAAGGGAGATCAGTATGGTGGCCCTATACTTCCTCTCTCATGCCCATCTCCTTCCTTGGGTGTGGGGGAGCATTGGAAGAGGGTTTGTAGTGCTGAGAAGTTGGGCTGCAATCCAACCTTAGCTGACCAGGCAGTGACTAGTGGAGAAGGAAAAGACCGGAGGTGGCTTTTCAAAGGGCTGCATGCCCTGATCAGAGCTGCCAAGAGAGAATGTTCTCTTGGAAAAGAAGCACCTGAGTTTGGGAGGGAGGGAGGTTACAAGAAACTCACAAATAATCAAATCCATGAAAGTCAAGCCTGCAAATGTGGAGGACCAACTGTACTGTTTTGTTTTGTTTTATGGTTGTTAGCCATTCTGAATCCTGTCCTGGGAGAAGGTATGGACATCAAATAGAAAGAGATAGATAGATAGATGATAGATAGATAGATAGATAGATAGATAGATAGATAGATAGATAGATAGGTAACAGCCCTTTGCTTTGTAACTCTGTAAGGCATATGTAACATATTTGCAGTGTAACATAGAAGGAAGTCCTCCCTCCACATTCATGGGTTTGACCTTCATGAATGTGATTATTTGCAAGGCACATGCTTGCCTCCCTCACCCATTCTCCTCCTCCTATTCCCATGTATTCCTCATCCCAGGCTTGTGAGGCTTGTATTTAAAATGGACTTTTTTTCCCCCTTTTGGGTGAGCAAACCCCACTCCCACTGCTAGAGGCATGCCCTCTCTGCCATGTGGCTGCACATTCTGCTGTGTAATGGCTGTTGATTTGTCAGGTGCTCTCTTTGCTCCTGAGCCTCCCCGCTTGGAGGAATCTCCTTTCTCAAGAAGGCAACTGGAAGTAGTATAATTGCCAGAACTCAGTCTTCTACTCATCTCTGTCTGAGATGAAAGTAGCAGTAAGCCCTTTACCTTGTTTTTTTCTTTCCCCCTGGGAGAGCTGGGGCCAGAGGCAAGGGAATGGGAGGGCGGAACTCCAGAGGGGAATGGGACGGGGATCACAGGGGGTAGTAATTCATGGTTTTTCCACATTCGCAAGGGTTCTGTGCCCCAAACCCTCGTGAATGTGGAGGGGCCACTGTAGTAGGACACAGGAGAACACTGTGAATTTTTCAGTTTCCACTAAATCCAGATTCCCACTTAGCATCCAGAAATTGGTTGGGCGGGGGGCTTTATTAATTAAACAGAGCAAATACAGCTTTACAGGCCATCATCTTGGAAGTGAATTGTTCTGATGCTTTTAAGATTCAGAAGGCCTAACAAACAAACTTTCAACATAATTTGGCTTTGAAAGCCTTGAAAGAAGAATGATTCAAGATGTGCCTATTGTGTGCTATAGCAAATTGTATCCTATAAATAGCATATTAATCATTTATGGCTATCAGCTATGGCTTCTGATTTTAAACAATACACATTTTGAATGCCAATGGAAAAGTGGGGGAGGGAAGGGCTGGCTCCTTCTGTTCAAAGCCGAAGCCAGAACAAAAATCTCTCACCTCTTGGGAGCTAATTAGTGGAGAAAGACTTGTGGGGGAGGGGGATTCAGCAATCTCTTAGCGTTGGGGTCTGATTGCTATTTTAAATCATAGATAATAAATCAAAACAAAAGCTATTAGACAGTTCTGAAGCCTCTTTGTTTCACTACTGTCAAGAAGCTGCTTTTGTGAAATTGAAAAGATTCCTAAGCTGTGTGCTTTATTAGAAGCATTTTGCTTTGTGAATGAATTGCCAGGATATCTCTTAAGTCACAAATATCCTCACAAAGTTTGCTATATTCTTCAAATATTTTATCCAATGTGCCTACAACATACTTGATCACGTGAACGATCAATGAGTTACTTTAGTTAAATTCTCCAGTTCATTCGTAATAGATTAAACATCTGCCTTCACTCTTCTTTCCAGACTCTGAAGTAATGGAGGTTTCCCAAGAAAGTGTTTTTTAAAAAAGATGTTAGCACAAAATGTCAAGCACAGCCTCAATATCAGTTGCCAACCTCATTTCAATGACAGTTGCATGGAGCACCCTCAAGGGTGCTCACTCTATTATACCCTTCTCATTTGGGCTCTTACCATTGCAGCACAGGCCACTGGGTCTTCCACTACCGCCCTCTTCTTCAGCTCAGTTCTTCTACCATGGGCCTTATCTGTCGTCAGTTCAATTCTATCATCATATATACCTTCTGTGTCAGCACAGATATTAGCTACAGTTCAAGCTTACCAAAATTAACATTCAACATGCTAGGAAAGAACAAAAACTACTTTCATACATGCTATACTACCAGTTCATCTACAGTTCATATTACATCATGCTCAGCATTATTTACACCAGCAATGGGGAAAGTATCATTTTTGTGGCCGTGTAAACATTATTATGGATAAATTGTAATGCCCCTTAGCAGGTGTAGCGGGCAATTTTATCAAATATTTGGAAGGGTCCTCCCAGTCATTTCAAACCCAAAAGAGGCCCTATTTTAAAATTTGATTCCTGGACCATTTCTCATTGAGGAAAAAAGGTCTCTCTTAGAGCCACAAGGGCCAAAGAAGGCCAAAAAGATAGCAAAATTGGCAAACAAAATTCTTTTCAGGGAGTGCAATAGCAATAGCAGTTACATTTCTATACTGCTTATCAGTACAAAGCACTCCCCAAGCAGTTTACAATGTTTTTAGCTAATTGCCCCCAACAAACTGGGTACTCATTTTACTGATCTACGGAAGGATGGAAGGCTGAGTCAACCTGGGGCCCTGCATGATCAAACTCACAACGCTGTGGCTGCAGTACTGCTATTTAACCACTGTGTCACCAGAGCCCTGGTGCAGCTCTCCATGGTCCCCTAACCATTGACGGTTTCTTGCCCTGATCTACCCTGACATTGTGGTTGTTGTTGCTGTGGTTGTGGTTGTTGTTGTGTGCCTTCAAGTCATTTCTGACTTACAGTGACCCTACGGCAAACCTATTACAGGGTTTTCTGGGGGTGAGAGTGTGTGACATGCCCAAAGTCACCCAGTGGGTTTCCATGGCCAAGTGGGATATCAAATCCTGATCTCCAAGATTACAGTTCAACAGATAAAAACAAGGATACACATGGCCAAGCAATGTCAGAGTGTGGTCAAGATGGCAAAAGTTATTAATGAGGAACAACACACAAGCAAGGAGAGACTGCAGCAGTTTGCTTTCACCTGAGGCTACTGGGAAGGGCAAGATTCTACTACATCCTCTTCTCTTGCTCCTGCTGATTTAATTGAGCGTGCATGACTTTTATCCTTTGAACTCAGTTTGCAGCAATGAAACTAAGCTGAAGACAAAGGGAGAAAGTGAGAGAAGGAGAGAGAAGCCAGGACATTTTAAAAGCAACAGAAAAAGTGGGATGACAGAAGATTAATTGGGACTGTTTGCCAGTTCAAGACATCTGGAGCATATACACTGAGTGGCAGGAGTTGTAGAGGATTCTAGAAGAGCATCTTTCCCAGACATACCTGGAGGTGTCAGAAACTGAACATGGGACCTTTTACTATAGCAGTGCCTCAATGTTGGTACCCCCTTAATCTTAGGCCATTTCCACACTACACTGTTATAGTGCTATTATTCCATTTTCAACATCTTGTGGAATTCTGGGGTTTGTTGTTTACTGAGGCCAAAGAGCTCTCTGGCTGATAATTCTAAATGCTCCTCCCTAAACTGCAAACCCCAGTTCCATAGGATGTTGAAAGTGGAATAATGGCACTATAACAGTGTAGTGCGGAAATGGCCATAGTCAAAAGTGCAGGAAATCCTTGATCCAGAAAAGTAACACTAGTAATTTTGGACTCCACCCTCAGTTGCTGAATCATGGTTAAGCAACCAAATATATTAATGTTCACACCATCCCTTGTCACACTGTAGATTTAAAAAGACACAAGTGTCATTATGTGTTACACAGTGCCTTTAATTACACAAAACAAAATTCTTTCTCTCTCTCTCAAGATTGCCATATTTCACGTACTCCAGCATCTATGACTTTTGGGTATTGCAAGTGTGGACTAGCCACAGAAAGCAACAAAGAGCTGCAAAATATAAGTGTCACTATACCTCTGTGGCTTCCATGCTGACTTGTCCTTCTCTCTAAGGGTCAACTGTAGAGTTAGGATTGATTGCTATGCTTATAAAAGATCTGCAAGGAATATAAAAACTCAGTATTTTTATTAGAATGAAACACCGCTGTATTGCTAGGCTTGCTGCATGTTTAATGAGTTGGTGCAGAAAACTCATTTCAATGTTTAATATATGCAGGGGTTACAAGGAAATGTTAGGCTTTAATTAATCACAGCATAAAAGTTATTGAACTTAATTGTAGGCAAATAGTGGTAAATTATTCTTACAACATCATAAGTAATGTAACCATGGTTTCCCCCTCCCCAGCAGTAATAGATCTGATTTAGTCTGAAATGTATTTATTGGTATAACTAGTTTCTATGCATCGATTTAATATATTGGTACATTTTGAACAGATCAATTCCAAACACAACAGATTTGTAGGAGGAAGAAAAATCTCCAGATCCCAAAGCAGGGGGGCTGCCTAGTTAATTATCTGAAGAGTATCATATTTTAAACAAAGCAACACAGATTCCCACTATAAGAACAATAATTTTAGTCTTCATTTGCTAGAAAAGAAGGAAGGCATAATCAAGACTTTCATTTTTCATATAACTCTGTTCTGTCATTCATATTCCTTTATTATATGTCATTTATAATTAACTAGCATACTCAAGATATATTGCAATGACAGTCTACCTCCCTTTTTATCATGGACCCGGCTTTATATGAAAAGCCCTCAGTGTTTATTTTTATTACATTTTTTTTTAAAAAAAGAAAGACTTCTCAGAGTAATATTCAATAGTGCTCTGAGAGCAGGAAATACGTCTTGTAAAATGAGCTCAGCTTGAAGTGATTTGCTCTTCACTACTGCAAAAATAGTTTGAGTGAACATCTGAAGAATGCATTCAAAATGGAACATCTTGTTCCCTAGGCCTCAGAAGAAGAGCTTGCAGTCATTAGTGTAATGACCAACCCACTTAATAACTTCTATCAAAGTCTGAGTAAAGCACCCAGTTATTGTTCAGTCTCTATCGCTTTCAGCCTGTCCGGTGGTCCCGTTAATAGAAATGCTGGAGTAACTGCACTGACCATAAGATAAATTCAAAAGTCTTTCTTGTAGAATGACAGTGACAAGCTGGAATGTGTCCAGAAAAAGATGACCAAGATGAGAAAAAATCTGGAAATCAAGCCTCAAAGAATAATGACATAGGGAGCTGGGTGTGTTTAGCTTGGACTGAGTTTGGACTGAGAAGTGACATGATAGTCATCTTTAAATATCTGAAGAGATCCCATATAGAAGATGGAGTGACCTTGATTTCTATTCCTGCAGAGATTTGAATGTAGGAACAAATGCATTCAAATTTCAGGATAACAGACACCAACTAAACACAAGGAAGACCTTCATCCCTGTAATAGCTGTTTGATAATGGAATTGATTGTTTGGTGGACTTTTCTGCTTTGGAGGTTTTTAAGCAGAGGTTCTATGGGCATCTTGCAGGTGTATGTTCCTACATGGTAAGGGGTTGAACTGGATGGCCCATGAAGTCCCTTCAAGCTCTTCAACCTTCAAAGATTCTATTATTCTGATAGCTTTATTAGGGCAACTGAATGGGTGCAAAACTCTCTGTGTAAACTTTTTAAAAAACACATTATTTCTTCAGGCAAATGTATGAAAATGGATGCAGCGGATGGTGGCAGAAGTGATGATGCTACAGTGATGTAGTCTGCATGTTGTTTTGAGATGCTGCACAGGAAGAGTATGCAGATTGTCAAAGCAGGCCAATCAGGCCAGACCTCCAATTGCCATGAGCTATCTTGGGAACAAAAAAGACAATGAAAGAAGAGAAGCAAAATTTGATCAGCCATTTGGGGGAAAAAAGTGAAAAAAGTGGGAAAATTTTAAAAAATTGAAAAAAGATGAAACACTCATGAGTACTTGACATATCTAAGTAGAGGTGAAAGATACACGCAGCTAGAATCCTGGAGAGCTAATGCCATTGCTATTGGCAGTCCTGAGACATATGGACCAGTAGTCTGGTTGGCTATAAGTCTAATGGACAGCCATTTAAAAAAAGAAAGAAAGAAAGAAAGAAATGGAAATAAAAAACATACGCATCGTAGAGAAAGCATTCCCTCATCTGCTGAACAGGAATAGATTATTATCACCACACAAAGAACCTTGGGCTCTATAAATATGTAGGAAGAGTTTGTTAGAAATCCTGGTTTTAACGTTACAACTTAAGGCATAACAATAATATTGAGGGAAAAGGCTTGTTAAATGTTCTAGAAATGAAGTATGTTTTTGCTATTCTCTTTATTCATATGCAAATTTAATTGGCAAATTAATTCATAACCAAGACCATGCATTGTTCTAGTAAGAAAAGCTCTCCCAGGTATAACTAGATTTGCTCTCCACATCCTCATATTACTGTTCTCAGGGCAGAGTGCCCTCTGATAGACAATTGCCCAGGCTTCCTGGAAGACCCTCCCCAAGAAGTCTGGACAATGGTTGGTTGTCCTGTGGCTAGGTGCAGAAATTAAACAAGCTTCTGCCTGGCCACACTTCATTGTTCCCTTGCCAACAAATGGCCATGAAGGGATGCCCCAGCATGAGTGCAGTAAGTTAAAGGCACAGGAGATCAGCGCAGACACTTCAGGTGAATTCTATATCCCCAACCATAAAAAATATATGCAAGTATAAGTTGGACTTATGCCTGTCCATGTCACCAACAGGATGCCAGATCATATGATACATTGTGATCTCATTCATATATGATCTATGTTTTTCAACCATAATTGTTTATATTCCATTTTTATCAAAATACTTTTTTGAGACATCTTCAGACATTTGAAGTAAATCTGATTCATGCAGTGCACCTATTGATATTCATACACACATGAGATGTGGATGTCATCATCTCACTACTTCATGGATCAGGAATGTGTAGCTTTCTAGATATGTTCAGGCAGCCACTCACATGTTCCCCAGCCAATGGTGAGCAGAACCACTGAAGGCATCAGAGGGGAGAAGGAGTCAGGGAATTATAATATCACAACACAGAAGGGGGGGCATGTTCCCCATATTTGTCCTACTGTGTGATTATGATTATATTACTCCAACAGAGCAACAACAAACATTAATTGTAATGCTATGTCAGAAGTTTAGTGCTAAGATGATGGTAAGTCATATTTCTTCTCTGTTTTGCACTGTTTGGCTGAGTTTGGAATACTGTGTCCATTTCTGGGCTCTACATTGTAAATGAACACTGCCAAACTGGCACATATCCAGAGGAGTCTTACCAAAATGATGAGTTGTCTGTGAACCAAGTCCTGTGAGGAACAGTTGAAAGAAATAAATATGTTTAGGCTGGAGAAAAGAAGATTACAAGGAAATATTCAATTATCGACTGAACGGCTAGAAAGATGGAACAGACGTATTCTTGCTGCTTCAGAGGACAGGAGCAAAACCAGTGGTGGAAATTGCAGAGAAATAGTGTGTTAGTTAAAGATTAGAATGGTAATAGTTGTTAAATAATAGAACATATTGCCTCAGGAAGTACTGGGGGACTATTTAAACAGCATCTGCACAGCCATCTGTCAAGGATCACATAATCCAGCCAAGGTTGGGGTGTCACATTGGCCCCTGTGGGTCCTTGTGGGCCACATACCTTACAATGCCTTCAATCCATCTGCATCACTGCCTTTGGACTTTTAATTTTAAATAGGTGTGATATTTATTTATTTATACTCAAATCAATGTCATATCCCCAGGATTTTTACTCAGATCGCTCTCATAGCTTTATTTCCATTATTTAAGAAGGAACTGAAGCAGAATTAGGTTGTGATGGAGGGAGGTGCTAGCACAGTACAGTTGTCTGAGTGTTGAACTAAGACTCCAGGAGACTAGGGTTTGAATCCCTGCTCAGCCACAGAAACTCACTGAGTGATTTTGGGCAAATCACATTTTCTCAGCTTCAGAGAAAGGGAATGGCAAACCCCCTCTGAACAAATCTTGCCAAGAAAACACCATAATAGGGTGACCTTAGGATCACCACGAATCAGAAACTGTCGCGTCCCGGGAGAGCAGACAATTAATCAACAAGCGGCAGAACAGGGCTTACTCACAAGGCAGGAGAGGGGAAATGTCCAAACAGAGTTCAGGTTTCAGAGCAAACAAACCCACAAAGCAAATCCAAGATGTCGTCAAGCAGGCAGAGGTCCAAGGTAATCTGTATGCAAGAGAACACAGCACAGGGCTTCAACTACTGGAAAGATCAATTGCTGACCCTGAAAGGGAAGGGCCAGTGGGCAGACATTTATCTTACTCACGCTATTGCCACAGGTGTTCCTTCATTAGGGCTTGCTTGTTACTGAAACACGCAGAGCAGTGCAGCCCCTCTTTCTGCCATTGTCTCTCTTGCACAGTAAGAGTTTGTATTGCCTCATCCTCAAACATTTGTTCCCCCTCCTCAGCCCCCTGCTGTTGTTTGTTATCTTCACCTGAGCAAGGTTCTGGGGAAACTCCTGACTCTGGAGAAGCCTCTGCCTCGGATTCCGAATCCTCCTCCTCACTGCCAGGGTCTCCAGGGCAGGGCATGACAGAAACGGCCTGAAGGCAAAGAGCAACAAACCAGAACCAAATGTCCTCTGCAGCTGTGGAGATATTTAATTTTTTAAAAAAAACGAAATAAAAGGTGAAATTTGGGAAGCTGGAAGTACATTTAGGAGCAGCACAAATGGCCTTAGGCCACACTTGGCCCCTTCTTCTCTTACTGGATTTTTTTTCAAGTGAGCATGAAGTTTAGGTAGTTGTTCCCCAAGTCCTTAGCAACACAATAGCCAACATTCTGCATCAGGAGACATATCATTAAATACTGCCCAGGTAGAACTATGATACTTCTCTGCTCTCCTCTCTCAGGACTCAGCTTCGTCCTGTGAGAGGGCACTTCCATGGCTATTTCATAGCCAGTGGAGAAAAGAGAGTGTTGGAAAAGTACCTGGTTATGTCCCTCTGGCCAGATGTTCAATGGCTGGAACCTGGAGGTCTTAGAGAATGCCTTGTCAGGCTTTATTTGTTTGTTTGTTTGTTTGTTTGTTTAATTTATTAAAGGTTATATTTATTAAATTTGCACCACCACCCCACCTTTTCCCCAAATGGGATCCAAGGCCAGATGCTTCTCTGATGGCCCCACTCTCCACTGGCCACTAAATGGCTGTGGAGGCAGGTGCAAAAGGAAGAGGAAGTCTCTAGGGGAGTTGGTCATTGCATGAGGAAGGTACCGAGTTCCTTCTCCACAACAACAATAAAGTTAAATACACTTTTAATTTTAAAGTTAATCTAGCCCACCATTTAGCCAGAAGCTGTGGAAGCTCACAAGTATGGTGTGATGGTAATCCCTTTGGTATCCAGAAGTATTCTGTCTCTGAACACAGTACCCTTTATTTATATTGCCACTTAGTCACTTTGCAGTTTTTATAAGTGTAAAGGTAGCTCTAAATTTCTTATATGCATGGTCTAGGTCAGTGGTTCTTAACTTGAGGTCCAAGGGATTCCTCACAGGGATTTCATGAAGCCCTGCTGCTGGACACCAACACCAGCAGCCACAACAGGGACATGGCAGGAGGGGGGGCGGTTGCAGGTGCTGAAACTGCTTCCTCGTTTGCTAATGAAAGTGACACGGTGGCAGGCATGTGCACACATGCAAATTATGACTCTGGAGACCAGGGTATGAATCCCTACTTAGCCATGGAAGCCCACTCAGTGAGCTCAGGCAAGTCATATCCTCTCACCCTCAGAGAAAGACAAAAGCAACAAATCCTGCCAAGAAAACTCCCATGATAGGCTTGCTTTGGGGTTGCCATAAGCAGTGGCATACTGAGAGGGGGAGGAGGGGTGGCTTGTTTTTGGGGGCAGCACTGGGCCACCCTCCACATGCTGGCAGATGTCCAGTGACTCAATGGGCATTGGAGCCTCCCGGAGAGGTCTGCTGGAGGGGTATGCCATCCCAGGAAAGGAGATTGTCCTTTCCCCTCCTCTCCTCCCCTCCCCTCCCTCTCTCCCTCCCAATCTGGAGTCAACCCTGTTTCCAGCCAAAGCAGCAGTGCTGACACTGGCAGACCTCTGGGTGAGGCAGAGAAGGAGGGAGGAAGAAAAATGGAGAGGAGAGGAGAGGAGAGGAGAGGAGAGGAGAGGAGAGGAGAGGAGAGGAGAGGAGGGGCCCCAAGGAGGTGGGGAGAGGCATCTGCCTTCCACCCCGCCTCACCTCCAAGACTGGGGATGAGCCCAGCCCAGCTGACCCTCCGAGGAGGAAGGGGGGAGAGAGAGAGAGAGGGTGCTCACTACCGCAGGAATGCTGGCGTGTCTCTGAGCAGGTGCAGAACACCCCCTCTAAGCACAAATGCCCGGAGCCCAATCGAGCAGTTTTTATTGGTATTTTGGATAGGTCCTCCCTCCCCTGAGAGGGGCGGCAAACTCAGGGACCACCCCCCGGGCGGCAAACTAAGGGACCACCCCTAGGTGGCAAAAGCTCTAGCTACACCACTGGCCATAAGTCAGTTTTCAAAGGAGAGAGACATGATGGCTAGAAAGAACCTCCCCCTGTCAGCAGCACTTTGTTGCTGTGCATCTTCAAGTCACTTCTGAGTTATGGCTACCCTAAAGTGAATGAATCACATGGGAGTTTTTTGGCAAGATTTGTTCAGAGGGGGGTTCCCTTTCCTTCCTCTGAGGATGGAAGAATGTGACTTGTCCAAGGTCACACAGTGTATAAGCAGGGATCTGAATCCTAGTCTCCAAAGGCCTTTAGTAAATAAATAATTGAAAATTTAAATAAATATTTGAATATAAACCTAATTTAAAATACTTAAATTGGAGATCCCTGAAAAAATTGTATTTGCAGGGGACCTTTGGTAAAGAAAAGTTAAGAACCACTGATCTAGGTAACAGTCTCCAAAAGACTTCTCCGTAAACTACATTCCAATAGGAATGACCATCTCTGATGGACCACACACATCCACATGATCACTGAGGTCAGCACCTGAGGGTCTGCTCTCTGGCCTACTAGTAAGAACTGATAGGTTAACTTAAACATGGGACGTGGCCTTCTCAGAAGTACTTTGGGATTCTCTTCTCAGAAAAATATGTGTGGCCTTATTTCTACCACTTTCTCACAAAACCCTGAAGGTGTTTTTATCCCAATCTGCAGTTAATTATTGTCTTGCTTAACATTTTTTTATCTTCTACTTGGTTGTAATGAGTAGCTTGCTTAAAATTGTTATTTTTGCATTTTTATGTGTTTTAACATTTTTGTAAACCCCGCCTCCTGTGAATATAATATGTCCTGAAAGGTGCAGTAGCTATTCTTCAAACACAATAAAATATGTCTAGATCTGAGAATAAAATTACTAGGTATCATAAATACAACATCTAATAATTTGTCTGGCTTCTAAATAAAACAAATTCTATTACAAAAAAGGTGCATGGCTGAAAAAGAAATGTCAAAGCATATACTTTGTCCTATACACACAAAGAATTCAAAAATATACTTAAAACTATATTGAAGTTTTGTCAGTAAAGTGACAAATTCTGTAAAAGAAATTCTGTAAAAGAAAAGGTATTGGTCTCTATCATGGCCACATTTAGCAATCCAACCAGTACTAAAAATCATATAGCTTAGGTTATATCATTTTTGCATTAAAGAACCCCTTTCATTCCTAGATAATAAGAGCAAAGGCATTAACATATAACAATATAAAATGTCTTAAAGCTGAAAAATACACTTTAAATCTTCATAATTCTGCTCTGGTAAATGTCACTCATGATAGTTTGATCTAAAAGCCTTTTTATATTGCATAACATTGCACAGAATAATAACCAATTGTGCAACGATACCACTGAAGCTGGTCAGAAACAGTGTATGGTGGTAGACGAGAATGAAATTTTAAATATATCCACCCAGTAACCTCCAATAAAAGAAGTATTTGTTAAGTCTGTAATTCCACTGCAATAGGGTATGACAATATTTGCGAAAACCAATGTGCATGATTATATCTCAGAGGTTGGTTCCCAGTGTTCTGGGAAATCTCCCCAACAGCCTTATGGGTAAAATGTGGAAAGGTGATGCGGCTAGAAAGAGACTGACGTAGTCACCTTAAGCTGAGCAATTCTTCATTCAGTGGGAGCATCCTTTTCGAGCTAAGAAAAGCTTCTGCTCTCATGTCTCACATATTGTCTTGTAATGAATAAGTGAATAATGGAAAATGGAAAGTTTCATTTGAAAAAGCCTGTCTATTCAACTGTGCCCCCCCCCCCCCCCCACCGAAAGCTAGGAGTCATTACTTTGACTTCAGGACTCATCTGCTTTGAAATTTTTTAATGCTCTTAGAGTCAATTCCCTAGAGGTACTCAGAATTGTTTCTGGGTCTTCTTTGGGTAATTATGTTTAGTGAAACACCAGACTTCCAGAAGTGAGGGGGCACATCCAATTGCAGCAAAGCAACAGTAATAATTACTCCCATTTGTATGGCAAGTCAAGCATTCTGGTACTGCAGCACTATGAAACATGCATTGATCAGACAGACAGGCAAAGACCTGGATTGTGTGTTAACTCTGTAAGAGAACATCATTTTAGCAAACTGGATATTAAGAACTCAAAGTCTTTTCAAGAAGAAACACACATATGCTGGAGAAGGAATGATTATTTAGCAGAAGGTCACTGTCAGTGAGGATAACCACAGTTCTCCCTTCATTATTGATTATAAGGCATCTTGGAATGCCTCATGATTGCTGTCACACATTTCAAGACCTGCAGGGAGCCCCAAAAGGAAGTCTCCATTACACCTTTATTCAACCGGAGCAAACAGCAAGATGTCTTGAGCATGGAGGCAGTAAACAGATCCCTGCTATGGCCTATGGTAATCAATAGCAAAGTTTCAACACAGTGAAGATCCATGTCATCAGCAAAGTGGTAAGAGCCACCGCTATTTTCCCTGGGAAACTGTTTCGGTTTAACAAGAAAATCACTAGTACAACCGAGCCTTTTGTAGGTCATTGTGGAGCCTTACTTCTTGTGGGTAGAACAGTAGAACAGCAGAAAATCTGCAGCAATATAATAAGGAGTCAACTGAGGGGAAGAAGGGAACCAGAAATAGTTTGGAAGAAAGTGCTATAAAGAAAACTACTGCTAAATGTGGAGGAGGAAATGAGAACAGTTAAAAATGTTGTTTTAACAGCAAATGGGAATCTTAGATTATTATTATTATGGAGTTGTAATAACTGGGGGAGGTCTTTGGGAATAGAAGAAATAGAAGAACAACACAGCTGATACACTAGCTTTAACTGTACAAACCTGCTCATCCAGGTATCAGGAGGAGTCCAGGAAAATGTCCATGCTGTCAACCTGAGATTCCAAGGGGAGTGTAACCCCGTCCAGCAGATGTTGAACCCTGTTTCCTGATTTGCCTTCAGACTAATATCTGTCTTGTCTGGATTCAGTTTGGACTTGGATGGTAAGAAAAGATAAAGTCAGTCTCGTAGGGATGTGGGAGTAGGGGAGCGATTCGTCCCAAGCGGCAAGGTTTTTGGGGTGTCCCAGCCTGTAGCCACACCTTTGCATGCCCTGCCCACACCCCCACGCACTGTGGCCATGCCTCCGTACACAGTGGCCACGTCCCTCATGCCATAGCCCCGCCCCCTTCCAGACACTCCAAGCTCCGCCACTGGATAAAGTTGAGTGTCATGTTCATACTGATGACACTGAATGCCAAATCTCTGCTTTCCATTGGTTTCATGTATATGCTAAACAGCATGGGGGACAAGACAGAGCCCTGAGGGACACCACAGCCAATGGCCAGGATGTCAAACAGGAGTCCTACAGCACCACTTTCTAGGTTCACTCCACCAGGAAGGAATACAACTACTGTAAAACAGTGCCCCCAAATCCCATCCCAGAGTGCCAGCCCAGCAGGATACAATGGTTGATGGTACTGAAAGCTGTGGAGAGATCCAGCAGAACCAACAGGGACATGTTACCCATCTAGTTCCCTGCATAAGTAATCCACCAAGGCAACCAAAGCTGTGTCTGTCCCATAGCCAGGGCTGAAGCCAGATCGAAAAAGATCTAGATAATCCATTTCATCCAGGAACCTCTGGATCTGGGAGGCCACAACACATTTTAAAATCTTCCCTAAAAAGGGGATTTTTGGAGACAAGAAAATTAGTAAACAACTGCAATCCATACACACACACACACACACACACAAGCCACCACCCCATGGTTCTTGTTACTCCTTGGTTTAAAAAAATTATTTTCTAAAAGATAACTTTTATTCACAAAATGAAAGGTCTACTCAGAACAACACTTCCCTGATGGCTGATGGCTTTCACAACTGAAATGAATCCACTCTGGATTTTAGTCCAAACTTTAAAGGAACTATCTATGAGCTTGAACCCTATCATCAAAATGAGTTCAGCACTCTGGATAGCTCCTTTAAAATGTGGGCTAGAACCAAGAGTGGATTCACCATTCTACTTAAGGGCCTTTCTGCACTATACTGTTATAACGCTGTTATTCCACTTTCAACATCCTGGGGTTTGTAGTTTAGGGAGGGACATTTAGGATTCTCAGCCAGAGAGCTCTTTGGTCTCAGTAAACTACAATCTCCAGAATTCCACAGGATGTTGAAAGTGGAATAATAGCACTATAACAGTGTAGTGCGGAAATGGCCTAAATTAAAGTCGTCATTCACTACTGCAAGTAGGGTTGTCATGTGAAATAAGGGATAGGACTCCTGCTGCGTGACAAGCAACACTTACTAAAATTTCTTATTCTATGCAGTCATTAAAGGAACAAGTGCCCTGTCCCTTATTTCATTTGGGCAATCCAAACTACAAGGCATGCTGTGGAATCAACAGTAAGATTATCCTTTGGGGCTGGGGAAGCACAGGGACAGAAAACAAAATTTTATTCTGTGCACATGCTAAATGCAAAAGTGAATTATTTTACATATAAATAGCTTCTAAGCCATACCATGTGATTTAGGAAAGGTTATAAGTAAGTCTATTGAAAGATGCATCAAACAATTTAAGAATAATCCAGCCAGACTCAAACCATTGTTATGGTCTAGTTTTACACATTCAGGAGACTTAAGCAATGAAGGTTTCACCGGATTGGATTGCAATGGCCTACAAGTGTGGATTTGCCTGTATGAATATCCCCCATCTAAGCAAAAAAAATCCATGTGTATTTGGGATTAATGTAGCATGGAAAAGGTTCAGCTTAGCCTTCTTCCTGGCATGCTAGGTTTTAGTATGCAAAGACTTGCTTTATTGATTTTAATTGGAGAGCACACAAACTTGCAAATTTTGAGTTGCATCCAACAGTGCTTTTGCCATTGCAGAAACTGCTTTTGCTTGTACTGGTTGGGGCACTAAGTTTTTGCCAGTTTCCCCAGCCCACTTAAGCTTTCTATACCAAATCATCTGTTTCAGCCAGAGCTCAAAAGTAATGCATGGCAAATAAGAATATTACTACTGTTACCCTGGAGATAATATCTTGTTTTGGGGTAATGACAGCATTATGATGTCCTTTTTGCAAACTAATATGTTGTCATTGCTGTGTACCATCAAGTCATATCCGACTTAAGGAGACCCTCTTACAGGATTTTCTGGGGCTGAGGCTGTGTGACATGTCCAAGGTAACCCAGGGAGTTTCCATGGCCAAGCAGGGAATTGAAACCTGGTCTCAAGCCACTACATAGAATCATAGAATCATAGAGTTGAAAGAGACCACAAGAGCAATCAAGTCCAACCCCCTGCCATGCAGGAATATAGCATCAAAACATTTCTGACAAATGGCCATCCAGCCTCTCTTTAAAAACCTCCAAGGAGGAGACTCCACCACACTCTCAGGCAGTGCATTCCACTGTGGAACTACTCTTTCTATCAGGAAGTTCTTCCTAATGTTTAGATAGAATCTCTTTTCCTGAAGTTTGAATCCATTGTTCCATGTCTTAGTCTCTAGAACAGCAGGAAACAGGCTTGCCCCATCCTCCGTTTTACATCCCTTCAAGTATTTAAACATAACTATTATGTTGCCTCTTAACCTTCTCTTCTGTACGCTAAACATACCCACCTCCCTAAGCCTCTCTTCATAAGGCATGGTTTCCAGGCCTTCGACCATTTTGGTCACCCTCCTCTGGACACATTCCAGCTTGCCAATATCCTTCCCAAACTGTGGTGCCCAGGATTGGGCACAGTATTCCAGATGAGGTCTGACAGAAGCAGAATAGAGTGGTACTATCACTTCCCTTGACCTAGACACTATACTGAGGTAGCCCAGAATTGTATTGGCTTTCCTAGCTGCCACATCACACTGCTGACCCATGTTCAGCTTGTGGTCTACTAAGGCCCTTTCCACACGAGGAAGTTAAGATGGGCCAAGGCGTCCTGTCACGGAGGTCGTCCGCACCTTGGATCGGACTAGGTTCGGACTATTTACCTTAGTTCCGCACCTAAGTCTAATCCAAACTGCCCCCAAGTGGTCCTCCAGCGCACTATGTGAAGACCAGAAAAAAACAGTCTTTCAATTTTCCGGAGCGCACCATTTCGTTCCTGCTCAGTTGTGCAGATGCGCAGATTCGCACCAGTGCGAGCCTGCAATCAGCGGAGGGTGGGCTGTCGGCGTGGCCAGCTTCAGTGGTTGGTCTGGACCCACAAACAACTGGAAGCCGCCATTTTGTAAGCCTCACCACTGCAGATCTAAAGACCTAGCACTGCTCCACATTGCCCTGGAACAAACAGAGGAGCCCTGCGAAAGGGCTTAAGGGAAAGTCCGCGTTGCTTTGAGCCAAAAAGAACCGGTAAGTAACAGCACGGAGCAATTCACTTGCCTCGTACGGAAAGGGCCTAAGACTCCTAGAATCTTTTCACATGTACTGTGGTTAAGCCAGGTGTCACTCACTGGCTCTCAGTAAAGTTTTTAATTTTCCACATGAAATGAATAATGTCACATTACAGGGCATGGGGGAATCACAGACCTTCCCAAAAAGCTCTCCTTACCCTGATCTTCCAAGATGCCTCCACCATCTTCTCTGTTCTGTCTACTAGAGACATATGAATCTCCTGCTCAAGAGGGAAATTTGCACAGAAATTTACCTTGACACAGGAGGGAAGGCCGAGTTAGTTCAGCTGAAGTACTCTCTGTCACCAATGGAGACTTTTCTTCTGTGCTGGTGAACTAATCGGGAACTACAGAATCTAGCATTGTCTGCACAAAAATAATTTTGTATTCTATTTTGCAGGAACCACATGCAAAGCACCATTTCCCCATCCAGAAAGTGTTGGTGGGATAGTGGGAAGTTCCCGAACAGGACCAGCCCAGGACATTGCATTGTACGAGATGAATAACAAGATGGTGTCTCTCCCGTTCCATGTGCCAAAACCAACTGGGCTGGCAGCTGGATGCATCTTTAACATGGGTCATGGGACAGCATTTTCCATTGCACCCAAAGGCAACATGCTAGCTCAGAGGGTGCAAGCCAGGCTGCTTAGCACACAGCTGTGTCCCCCAGTGCTTTGCTGCCACCTCCCAGCATCTGCCACCTAAGGTGACTGACCCACCCAGCTTCATGATGAGGTTCTCCTATGCCTGAAACAACTTCTTTCCCTTACTTTGCTCTGCCCAAAGTGTGTTTCAGAGAGGAGCTTAGCTCAAAGGAAGGAGGCAGTGACCCAGAGAAGCAGTTTGCAAACATTGAAGGACAAACACTCACAAATCCTTGAGGACTTTGTGGACATTCACATGGAATGTCCACAAAGGCTTCAACTTGAGAGGGAGATTCATGTATCTCTAGCAGATTAGTGTACGTGCAAGCTAAAGCTCTGTGAAGTACCCAACCTGATTTTTCATATAGTGCAGCTGCTTGGGTATAATTTGACCCACTGATAACCTCTTAAAGGGCAATTATGTTGTTCAAATATAACTTCAGCCAAAAGGACAAACCTTGCTTGGATTTCAAATCAGTACAAGAGAAATTATCATAGCCTCAACAAATTCAGCATGTAGCAGATGAAGAAAAAATAATGTCAGTAACACATTAACAGGGAAGGAAGCTCAGGGCACGTAGCATTAATACTGGGGTACTATGCCTAGAAGAGGGGTGGTTTTGTTTTGTTTTGTTTTATTGACTACATGGCCCATGTAGTTGTAATCCCCCCCAAAAAAAAACTTTTCCAAGTTTTGGGCATTAAAAGCAAGTCTCTGCTTCATGTGTAAACTGTGGAAAGTATGAAGTGACACAGTCCAGGAAAAGTGACTTCATTCTGCTGAAGATATAGGCCCTTTCTGCACCTTACCGTTTTTCCGGCACTGGGGTTCAGGGATCACGTGAGCAGCCTCCAGCGAGAGGGTATCGCGTCCCCGCTGCTTCAGCTCCACACAAGCTGCCTGCTCCCGAGCAGGTAGCGTGAGAGCCCCGCCTCTTCCTTCCACAGCACATCCTGGGAGTTTCCCAGGCTGCGCTGGGGCAGGAAGTGCAACCTCCGTGGCTCCGGAGGCTCCACATACACGGCAAGTGTGCTTGGGGCCCTGGAGCAGTGCGCAATCGTGCACCATTTTCAGCCGAAAGCCGAAAATGAAAAAGTGCACGAGCGGCACCTGCCCTACCCTGGAGCATTGCATGATTGTGAGTTCGTCGTGCAGATCGCTCCTCACAATCGCGCAACACTCCAAGCACTCTTTCGCATGGCAAATGCCATGTGAAAAGGGCCATAAACTTACCCCAAGTCCAATTGACTCATTTGAACCTTCCACCAACAAGGCTAGAAGTATTTAATGTCATAATACAACAGTAATGCCTAACTGAGTTTGCCAAGATACATCAGGTACTATCTTCTTAGTTTTCAGGGTTAAAGCAGAGACACAATCAAATGAAAATGACTTTTTGGTGGTTGGGGAAGATTTCCTGCCTCTTTTACTAATGCTACAGCATAAAAAAAAAGTTTAATTCAATTTCTACCACTTATGTTATTTACTTTCGTCATTGCCCACAGAAGCCTGGGGAATGACAATGAACCAGCCTGCATCAATTTTGTTTATTGCTCTTTGCTATTCGTGTTTACTATGTGCTTCATAAATTAGCAGAATGCTGCCATATTTAAGGTGCTTAGCTCCAAGAAAGCTTCCCAAACTAAATTGGTTCATTGAATTTAAGAAGTCATGAAAATATTTCTATGTGACTATAGTTTGGGGTGTTTTGCTTTTTTTTTTTTTAGATACGACCTCTCCTCTAAGCCTAAATCAAGAATAAAACTGACAGCAACCTTTAATTGGAACTCTCTAATCATTGGAGTTCTTTAATAACGACCTTTTCAGGCAGAAAAATCAGGTGCTTAATTATCTCTGTGGCTGTTTATAGCAGGTACTTTCATTACATCAGAATTAGCAGATTTCTCCATTGGTAAAAACACTATTTCTTATTCTGTTCATGGGTCATTTATCAATAAGACCCCATGTTGATTCCAAATTATAAAACTATTTACACTAAACAGGCCCCACCAAATCTGACATTGCATGAAATGGGGAAATAAGTGACACTACACATTCTACTTAATTCATTAATAGTGTGTATCATGAGTCACATACAGCTGCTAAATTGTTGTTGTCTTTGTTGTTTCTTACCTGCCTCTCCACATTAAATATGTAACAACTATTGAAGAAGCATATAAAACCAATACATATTAAAATCAGTCAATAAATACTTTAAAAATTCATAACTAAAAAGTAATCTGGATAGACCTGCCAAAAGAGACTAGTCTTTACTACTGTTTTAAACTCAGACAGCATATTCAGCTGACTAATCTTCTCTGGCAGGTCATTCCACAATCTTGAGGCAGCCAAAGAAAATGTCTTCTGGGTAAGTTGTCAGCCCAGTTTTGGCTGACTGAATACCACAACTTGATGCACAACCATGCATTCAACAAATAGGGGCTTGTGCTGGTGTAATAGTCTCCATTTTGGTGTTTTTGTTATGTACTCTGATTTATAGTGACCCTCTCACCAGGTTTCCTCGGCAGGATTTGTTCAGAGCAGGTTTGCTGTTACTTTCTTCCAAGACTGAGAGAGTGTGACTTGCCCAAAATCACCCAGAGAGTTTCCATGACTGAGAAAAGATTAGAACCCTGGTCTCCTGGAGTCCAACACTAGTTCAGCACTCAAACCACTGCGTCACACTCAGCTCAAGTGGAACACAGTGCTATAATTATGTAGTAGGAAAGGGCCTTGGGCTTCTTAATTTTCCTGCCATACCATTTCTGCCTGTAAATTGGACATGTAAACATATTTTCAGCTATTTATTTTTATTTATTTTATTCAAAACATTTACATCCTATTTTGCAAAATAGATATAGCTACCTAAATTAGCTAACAACCATTTAAAATGCTAATGTCTGCACAGAAAATGCTGTTTTCTGTACAAAAAACTGAAAGGCATTATAACTACCTTAATGAACACCAACACGATGACACAATCCATACATCAAAGGGCAATTGGGTAGTAGTTCAGGGGCACACCCAGCTCTGTCCTCAAAGAGACAAGAATGGCCAGGGACCGCCACTGCCTTTGTTTGTTGCCCCGTTCTGCCGCATGATGGGCCAACCCTTCTGCGACAGCATCCTATTATCAAGGCACCAACACATGTAGTTCCTAGTAATCACCTTGCTCCAGAGCTGAACTGAGACCTCTTATACTGCTGGCCCAGGACTATATCATTCAGGCCCTTTCCACTAAGTATGTGTTCCTTCATGTCTTCTGTATACTTATGGTGACCCCATGAATCTCATAGGGCTTTCTACTAAGTACAAAGCTATAAAAGAAAAACTCACTGGTCTGCAGCCTCAGACTTTGTCACCTGTCTCTTAGCTCCTGCCACGCACACTGCTGGTGTTAACATGCTAGTTCCCCAAATCAGAGAGCTCCTGGAGGAGAGTAGCCTGTCCCAGTGCTGGCTTTGGGGTCAGGAGATGCCCTAATTATCATGGGCACAAACATGTCAGGTTCAGGGATGTCTGATCTTGGCAGCACTGGGGTGTTAGGCCTTTCAACCTCAGAAGTGGGGGCCAAGCTCACAGTCTCTTCCAGTTATTTCTTACCCTTTGAATCTGTGTGCAGACCATCACTGGATGCCTAGTAAACAGGCACACTTTCAGAAATCTTTAGGAGCTGAAGTCACAATACGAAAGTGCATTAGCCACAAATAAAAATAATAAAAGAAAACTGGCAGTGAACTTTCTCTCTGTTTGTACTAGTAGTATGCTTCAATGGAGACACTAGAAATCATCAGTGCTATTCTGCTAATTAAAATAGTCAATGTAATCAGCATGTAAGTGCCATAAGTAATGAAGTGCTAATGTTTATTAACCCAATGTCTATTTTTTTTCAATTGTAAGATTATTCAGTCCTTTGGGGATTAAATTGCATGACATGTAACAACTATCATGCAGCTTAAGATCCTTTTCTTATAAGTATATATGTCTCCAACATATATGCCAAGTTCAAGGCACATCACATTGCAGAGCAGATGCAATGCTATCACTGGTCATTTGCACTGCTCTTTTTTTATATATCTACTCATTTATCAATTTGAACATAAAATAACATAAACACCAAGTGACATTTTTAACATAAACATAAACTAAAATGAAAACACAATACTAAAACAGTAACCTAAAAAAATCACTAAATACTAACTCAATGAAACACTAACTTACTGACTAAACACTGAGGCCATTTCTGCACTAGCCTCTTACAGTGCTATTATTCCACTTTCAACATCCTATGGAATCCTGAGGTTTCCAGTTTAGGGAGGGGCCAAAACTGCAATACTAAAGAGGCCTCAAATGGCCCGACTTACTAAAATACAAAAGGGATCTGCCTCCTCCACCAAACTGTAGTGAGAAAGAGAAAATAAGACAAAAAACATTATTCTACCATTACAGATTAATCTAAGCAAACTACAAGTAACCATATCCACAAGTTATTGATTTCTTATTGCTCAAAAAGTCCAATAACAGTTTCCAATATTTCAAAAAAAATCTTCTGTTGGCTTATCCTTTAAAATATGAGTTTGGTCATTTGGGATAGTTAGAAACCTTAACATCCAATCTTCTATTGCTGGCACTTCAAGCCACTTCAAGCCATTTCCAGGTTTGAACAAATAATGTCACTGTTATTATGTAACAAAGAAGCAGCCTTTCTTTACTATGCAAATTCTTTTCCATAATAAGCAGCAAAAATATTTCTGCTACTCTTGATTCAACTATTCTTGGAACAGGCTTAACTGAGTTCCAAGAGTTTCAATAAGACTTGCTTCCAAGGAAGGATATTGTGGAGAGCAGATGAAAGCCAGTTTACACAATCAGTTGAATCAAAGTGCTAAAGGTTTCGCAAGACCAGGGCTAGGAAACATGTGGCCTTGCACATGTTTTAAACATCAGCTCTAATCATCATAGTCAGTGGTGAAGGATAATAAGAGTTACAGCCTATCAACACTTGACAGGCCACAAATTACACCAGAAATTACAAATTACCCATCCTAGATGGTTCTGTTTCCAGCTTGCATGGTCTCCATGGGTAACTAGGAAAGGCTAGGGAAAAAAATCCTGCCTCAGACTGAAGGGCCACTGCCAGTCAGAGCTTACAATATTGTGTAGATGAGCCAGTGTTCTGATTTAGTAGATGGTATCTTCCTAGGAATAACAAGGGAGAGGTCAACCTTCAAAGGGTCTAGCAAGGTACATCACTCCTGCCATTTTATTAACCTCTGTTCAGTTCTCATATAGAACACTTCATCATTTTAAAAGTGTTCTGCATTTAAATACATCTCTGCTTGTTCTGGCATGCAGTTTCTCACCACCACCCACTCCCAACCGAATTGCCATAGTCCCATTAGCTTTCCCATTTGCAAGAATATAATGATATGGGATTCGCAATTGGTGGACAAGAGTTTTGCTGCCAGGAGTGAGAACAAGAGCAGAGGAATGGGGTCCATCTCAGCCCCTTCTGTCCTTAGTTCCGACTTTTCACCTGGGCATTCATTTCCTACAATTGCATTGCATTCCAGCCAACAGCATGTGTTTTCCAGGAGTATTATAAAAGAGTGGCATTGCAGAGAGAACCTGTCCCTATGGTTTGAGAGCTACACAAGACGAAAGCTCATTTTAAATCAGAACAGAGCCATCAACATTGCTATTTGCAACCTCAAGATACTGCACCAGAGGCTTTTTACGAGCTTGTTTGCCAGCAAGAGAAATAAGTATTTTTTTAAAAAATCATAAAAGGGCATCTGCGTGGATGTGCAAGCAGGCCTGTGTGTGAAAGTGCTTTACCAAATTCAAGAAATTCAATCTGAAGGCAGCAAATAAAATTCTGCCACTTCTAAATCATTCCACTGTTATATACTAGCAGTCATTTGAAGTAATATGAGCCTGTCAAAATTCAAAAGCATTTTCTGTAATGGGAATGAGAAGTAAGCCATGATGTATAGCCTTTCCTATCTAAAACAGCCCCCCTACAACCTGGTGCCCTCCAGATATGTTGTACTAAAATCCCATCTTTCCCAACCAGCAGGAAATTATCCGCTGCTGATAGGAGTTGTAGTCCAACACAATTAGAGACAGAGGTCTGATCTAAATGGTTTCTTCTTAACTTTCTTCATTGTTTGTTATCTACTTTTTCATAGCTGAAGAGCTACACAAGGCCAGAGGAGAGAAAATTGCAGTGTTGTTCTGGAGCATAAGAAGCTGCTTTATCCCAGAGCAGACTGGGAGGGTCCACCTTGCCTAATTTTGTCTACCCTGACTGCCAGTGACTGCCCCAAGGTCTTTTCCATCACCTGGTATCTGATCCTTTAACGGAAGGTGCCACAGATTGAAACCTGGACTTTCCATAAAGGAAAACATGTGCACCAGCGCTTGAATCATGACTGTTTCCATACACATGTTCAGCACTCTTTTTCTCATTTCACAAGAGTTTGTCCACAGTAAATCAATGTGGACAGTTATCAGTATATATGGAGAACCTTTGCTACCACCTGTGAAGTTGTGCATATCAACAAAACTCATATCCATAGATGCCTTCCTTTTCATTCCTTCATATCTAGTTCATGTTGGCTTCTATAGTAGCTGGGTTTTCTTTTAATAGGGTAGAATTGATCCTTTTAAATATTTTATTCTTTTTAAATGTGCATTTTAATAATATACATTGCCTGAACACATCCCCTCTTCATTGACTAAAGTGGTTTTATGGAGTGCTTTGCATACATTGGAAATATGTACATTTTTCTAAGGTCCTAATGCAGTGTGACTCCCTCCATGAGGAACAGCACTTCATAACTCTTAAGCTCTGCAGCACAAAGGAGAGAGAGCTAGGAATTCCACTGCACTGATTATTGCCTCCAAATCACTACACTGCCTGAGAACACTGACTTCCCAGGACAACAGTAAATCCTTCTAAGCTACCCCACTAGATCATATGCAGGACCAGCAGCCTTCAAGTCATCTCTGTGGTATGGTTTAGCTCTCCCATATCCCTCTGCTTTTACCTCTTTTGGCCATGTTCTTCCCGGACTGAGACCAATCCAGCATCCTCTTCCACACTGTGGCTGTCTCTTCCTGCTACTTCCTCTTTCCCCCGGGGCTAAAGCTATTGTTGTGTATGCCTTCGAGTCATTTCCAACTAAGACAAAACTATCCTGGGGTTTTCTCAGCAAGATTTGTTCAGAAGGGGTTTGCAAATCATTGCCTTCCTCCGAGGTTAAGAACGTGTGACTTGCCTGTGGTCATCTTGGGATTTCTATGGCTGAGCAAGGGTTCAAACCCTTGACTTCCAAAGTCCTAGTCCAACACTCAAATCACTATACCATGCTGGTTCTCCAAGTACTGGCTTTATATCTGGACTGTCCTACCTGCTGAGTCTTCAGCATTTCCATGGTGCTAGATAATTGGTCATCAGCATAGCTGCTAACATTCTTCTCACCACTGGCCAGCCCAGCAGCTAGCAGCTTCTCCAATTTGTGAGAAGCAGCAGGACAAGAGAATGGCAATGTGGTAGTCAATGATACCTTCTCACATGGAACTCCTCTCTTTATATGGTAATTGTTACCCTAAGAGGTGGGAGAACTTGAGGTTCACCCATAATACCAGTATCTTTTTAGTATTTGGGGAGTTATAGCTCAAAGGAGGCCTGAGAGAGGAGAGTAATGGCAGGATCTTTTCACCTGTGTATACCAGTACCAACTGTAGAGAAAACTCCAGTTGAAAGATACATTCTTGAGAGTGTCTGATCTTCTATATGTTAATGAGCATACAGGAAATCGGACACTCTCAAGAACCATACAAGGGTATTGGAAAGTGAGACAGGAAAGGTGGATAGAGAGAGATTGGATGAAAAGGGTGATAGTTACCAGTCCTGAAGCGAAAGTTGGAGTGACTGAGAACTCATCCGAGGATAGCAAGAATGAACAGAGGTGTGGGCACCATGTATTATGTCCAAGACTACAATGTGCTAGAGTTTTTATACCCTATTTCCTGCCCTGAAGGAAAGTGCTTGGACAAAGCGGTAATGGCTTTCTCATGCAGTTGACAAAGGAGTCCGGAATGGGCTGTCTTAAGTCTAGGTGACAAAATATTGATGGGAGCCCTGACAATCTCTTAAAGTTTGGTCAGGTAGTGAATAGGGAAGGTCTCCATAGGATATGCTCACAGTAGGGTCCCTGATTGCTTCACCTGGGCAGTTTGGCCTTCTATTCTTTTTGTGAGTGCTTGTAGCTTGCAGTTTTTGAAAGGATTATCACAAACCCATCAACATGGGACTTTCCCACCTAATCCTCTCTGAACCTGTCTGAGGTCATCCTGACCTGGCAACCTGCTTACAGCTAGCACTCTTTCAAACATATGTTTCAGCTATAAATATGTCCAATTATAAAAATAGCACATCCCACAAAGTGGGGGTGTATGGTGCGGTAACATAATGTGAAGTGTTTCACCTATTTGAAAACATGGAAATCATTCTGCTGCAATTGGAAGCACCCCTGCTCATTCCACTGAATGGGACCCTGAAATGTTGATGTTTCCCTTGTGGAATGATTTCTCTTCCTCTCAGCCCTGAGTTGCCATAGAAGTGTGGTATCAAGCAGCCAGTCACAAATTTTCACTATCTAACATTTCAGAGTTCTAATCTAAAGACAGACATAATCTCATTTTATCAAATTCCTTCCCTGCCCCCAATTAACTGTGTGGAAAAGTAGCCCTCACAAGATGGCTGTGGAGAAAGAAGGTCAAGTGAGAGAAACAGGAATGAACAATACAAATATAAATTAGCTAGTTGAGAAATCCTGACTCGTTCCCAGAAAAAAATAAATGTGTGACGGCTACTAATAATTCCCCAAGGTGAATCTAGGAATATAATGCACTGACTGATGTATAGTAGCTGTCTCGTCTGTGAAGAGTAAAGAGCCATTTATGGAATTTTAGCATGCAGGGAGACTAACATGTCTATTAAAGGAAAAATGTCAACTCTGGGTCTCTCATCAGGGACTAATTTAAATGCAATTTTGCTAAATTAGATACAGAATGAGCCAGAGGAAGAAGGAAGGCCAACTGTAAGCTCAGATAACACAGCAATCTGTGGGCAACAGCAATACATTTTGCTGGACTCTAGTGACTAGTGAGGTCAGTATATAGGTAATCACCTTCCTTCACCTCATGTCCTCTAGAAACAAGTTCAAACTAAACACACAGTAATGATATCTTGCAGAGTGGGTGACCAACATTGCACTGAATAATCAGTTTAACTGTTTAAGTCAAGTGAATTTTGCAGAACAGGAAAGGCAGTTACAGCACACATTACAAAATATGAACAACAAGCAGGTTGTTAAAAACACCCATACTTTCATTAAGAGAACAAATTAATTCTGTGTTGCTGCTTTGGGCTGCCATGCTAAAAACTAAATTGGTTTACTCTATATCCTGCATACTCAAGTGACCCTTACTATCTAGGTTCAAATTGCTGCTGAGTTATGAAACTTGATAGATAGCCTTGGACATGTCACTGGATCTCAAATTAACCTACCTGACAGGACTGTTGTGAAGAGGGAAGGAATAATGTAGTCCCATGAAAGCCAGCCTGGAAAGTCAGGAAGTGAAGGTAAAGACAATAAATACCTCTATACAAAGAACAAAAGACATGAATTCCCTTAAAAAAAACCAAATAGACAAAAAAAAAGAGCTAAGAGTCTCATGGAGAAAAGAAATAATTCTAACCACAGAGCAAGAAAGAAACGAGAGCATTATAACTCTATTTCTCTGTTTGGGAATAAGAAATTATTTCCACAAAAAAGAGAAAGCATTTTGTAAATTACAGTCAGCCCTCCACCTTTGAGGGTTTTGCTTTCATGGATTTGACTATTTGGGTGTTTCTTCAACCCCAGCCCCTACAACTCAGGTCCTCCTTTTCCCGGGGAACCTTCCTTCTTGGCAGCTCTGATCAGGCCATGCAGCTCTTTAAAAACCAACCTCTGGTCCTCCTTGCTTATGAGCCACTGACTGGCCAGCTGAATATGACTCACAACCCAATTTCTCAACATCACAAGCTCCCCACACACCCAAGGAAGGAGACGAGTGACAGAAAGTACAAGGCCACCATGCTGACCTGCTCCTTTAACTCACCTGGTTTGACCCCTGGGTGCCTGCTCTTCCTGCCATACCTCATCCCCCTTCCCACAGACACACACACACACACACATTTTGATATTTGTGATTTTTCCATTTTTGTGAGGGTCCTGCATCTCTAGCCAACTGGGGAGGGCCAACTGTATACCAAAAGATTGTAAGCAAACTATTTCAGTTCAGTTTATCTTAAGGAAGCTTGAGAGGAAGAAAAATGAACCACTAATAACTTCTATGAGAGCCAGTGTAGCATTGTGGTCTCAGTGTAGAATTAGGACTCCAGGAGATCAGGGTCTGAATCCCCGCTCAGCCATGGAAACTGACTGGTCACCTTCAGCAAGTTTTACACATTCAGCCTTAGACAAAGGCAATGGAAAATTCCCTTTGAATAATTCTTGCCAAGAAAACCCCTTGAAACAGTCACCTTACTGTCACCAAGGTCAGAAATGAAGGCACATAACAAACAATTTCCAAGAGACCAAGCCAGACATAGAATGTTCTCATTCCATTTTTCATTGTAAAATGAACCAACTGCCCAGTGTTCTATAAATCTGTTACCTAGTTGACATCCTTCCCTAGCTCATATACAATTTGTCAACATTGTCATTTTATCTATTTGTTGCATTCTTTCCAAACATCCTTTACATTTGGGAGCCCTTGCTTTTAGCCAATTAGCTTCTAGATTTCTTCTGGCAATGCTGGCCCCATTTCTAATAAATTGAAAATAATACATTTTTGCTTGTGCTTTGAGAACACAAAGAATTGTTAAGAACTACTTGAAAATCCATAATGTCTTTAATGAAGAGGGTCATTGCTTGCCTCTAAATAAGGATAAAATCAGTTCGTATAAAGACACTTGTACTAGGCTATGGAAGTATCTGGCTGTCATGACAGAAATATCCATTCTTCCTTCACACTTAGGTGCTGTTTACATGACGATTGGTTGCTACTAGCTCACTGCTCTGCAAGCTGCCAGAATTTCAGTTTTTTGACAAAGAGAGGGCTTGTGTATAGAGAAGACATTGTGCTGCCTGAGATATTAGTAGTTCATACACCCCTATGCTTTGATGTGATTTAATTGGCATAAATATAAACTGTATCCTGTTATGACTGCATGGCCATGCTGGCTTAAAGGAAAAGCTGGTCATACACATGCATTGCAAAATCAGGTCAGAAGAGATCTCAAGGCAGCTCGTGTGGAGCTGAAGCAGCAGGGACGTGAGAACCTCTTGCCGGAGGCTGCTTGTGCGATCCACGCACCCCAGCACTGGAAAATGGTAAGGTGCGGAAAGGGCCATAGTCAGGAAATTACCAGGAAACTCCAATGATAATGAACTTACAGGTAGCCTGTGATGTCTCAACCTTTAAAAAACAATAGTGTCTAAGATGTTCCCACGGGACAGCTGATTGTCTTAGTTCCTCTCCCTCTGACCAAGCAGACTTCCCTTTTGTCTCCACACCTATCCAGCACTTAAAGAGCTATCAGGATTACCATTAGCCCTTTGTCACCTAATGCTCAGACCATTAGTCTGTTCTGGAACCCATTGTCCACTGTCCTGACTCCATTGTTTATTCTGCCAGAGAGCCATTAGCACCTTAGCCCTCCAGGCAGAAAAAGAGTATTTAAGCCCCAGTTTTTGTCCAGTCAACTCACAGTATGCTATTTGTTCGTTGCCACTCTGCTGCTCTGATTCCCATTTGGGTACTGTCCTTAGACTCTGCATCTAAGCCACATTGCTTCTTTGCTGATCTCCTGGATTGGTAAATACCACCCTCTTTGGTCTAAAAATCTCGCTATCCAAAACTTTTCTCCCTTTTCCTTCAGTTAGCCTTTTGCGATTGTGTGACTGCTTGGATCTTGTGTGTGTGTGTGATAATAATTCCCCCAATAAAACAGATAACCTTTCTTTTGGATCTCCAGCTGGTTCTTCTCTGCACAAGTACCAGTAGACATAGATGTAAGAGATCTCATAAGGTTACCCTCCTCTCTCAGGCCTCTTCTTTGAGCCAATATTCCCCACCATGTCATGTAGGTACTGGCATTGCAGGTGGACCCCTGAGTCACTCACATTTTGAGGTAACAGAGGTGAAGTAAAAGATGGCACACTTCACATAGGCAGTCAAACCAGCCAGGACTTCCACACTGGTCATGAAACAGTATCCTTCAGTATCCCTGAAGGCATCAAGATAGCTTACCAGGTATGGGGCAGACTGCATGGCAGACACTTCTCTCCTGTCACTCAACCCTTTGCAACCATATTTGACTACATCCTGCATGTACAAAGTATTAGATCATGTGACATCATAGGGTCATTGTTATATTACTACATACTGATTGTTGTTGCGTTCAATTTACGTGAGATGCTGGGATACCATTAGTGTGAAGCTCTGTGATTGGTGAGTGGTGTTGGTTTTATTCTGGCTGCTGATGGTGTGTATACCCATTTTGTTGTCTCACATCTTTTTTTCTGTTTTCTTTTTACCTTGCTGCATACCAATGCAAGGCCGACATTACCAGCCACTGGCACAACTTGGCCATAGAGGTATGTTCTCTGTTTGCTCATCTGTCTCCTCAAAGCCATTCATTCCCAGTTGTGAATCACTAAGTGCTGTATTCTTCAGTTTAAACATATCTTAATTTCTTCAAATTAAGAATTAGAGGCTTCAGTCAGTTTCATGAGTTAATTTGTTTCAGAATCTTTCACTAACCTTAGAGTCAAGATGTGTGTGTTTGTGTATGTGTTTTTAAAAGTGATTTTAGTCCAAATTTAAATAATGTTTTTATTTGTTTTACCTCTTTTTATTGCCTCAGGAGCTCTAGCTAGCTGGGAGACAATTAAAAAAAAAATTTAATTAAATGAATAAAGCAGAAATAATATATTTTCCCCAGACCTCTGGTGATTTAGTGATTTTAAAGAGTTTTAGTTAATTTAATCAAATTTTTAATTGTTGTTTTATTGACTTTTTGTAGTTTTTAACATGCAATATTGCCAACTGCTTTGGGCATTGTGAATTGAAAAGTGGTACACTAACTTGTTACTTTAATTAATTTATTAATGGCATCAAAGTACAAATAAAGCTCTCCTTAATCCCTAAACTGTTTCCTTCAGTTGAAAACAATAAGTCAGTTAATCAATTCAGTAGTTTCTCAAGGTTCTATCAACTAGAGCATTAGAATATCAACTAGAATATTTAAAAATCCAGGTCTAGCCAAGATCATTTTCAAGCGGTCACGGAACAGAAATCTCCACCAGTACACCCACACTACAGGTCAGGAGAACAAGAGTAATGCATCCTTCCTTGGGTGTGTAAAAGCATCCCAACAACTCCTACATGTAGCTCTAGCCCTTGGCCACTGATTGGAGTAAGCCCATCTGTGGGGCAAGAAGGTACAAGATACTTCCACAACACTTTTAACAAGAATTTACACTATCATAAGGTGAGGTCACACCAGAATATATTGTCAAAATAATCCTGGCCATAAAAACCAGGTAAACAAAGACTGCTTCAGATTCCTTACACAAACTATAAAGTTCTAAAACAGAGATGAAGTGAGTAAGCTGTGGTTTACTGAGTGAAAAGGTAGCACTACAAAAAGATAACAGTATTCCCCAGTTATAGCTTGTTTTATAATAATTAAATGATGAATGGCCTGTTTTTGGCTCAGCTGACATCTCACAAGGAAAGAGAAATAATTCTGTTCCCAAAAGGTGTCCATCCACTCTGTCTCCATTTGCAAAAATATGGCTCGTGATATTTTTGGAAGTCAGACACCTGAATGATGTCACAGATGGGGAGGAAGAGATGACAAGTAAAATCACATGTGAATAAACATAGTAATTTCACTGGCCTTATAAGGAAGCCAAGATTGTTTTTATCTATGAGATATGAGCATTCAGAAGTTACGAAGCAAAAAAGCCATTGGACTAGTGCAGGAATAATCTTTAAGCATGGGATACTTCCTCAGCCAGAACTTGGAAAAATGACTTCTTGGACTACAAATCCCAGAATACCCCACCCAGCATGGTCATACTGGCTGGATGACCAGGGGAGTTGAAATTTTTAAAAAGTCAGTTTTCCCAGCTCTGATTATGGTCTAATATGTAAAGTAAAATTCTGTTTTAGCCTGTTTGCCTCAGAGCCCATGTGTAGATCATTCCATCTGTAGATCACATTGGAACTACAGTGAGCTGAAAAAGCCCCAACTAGGCCCTTTCTGCATGGCATTTGCCATGCAAAAGGGCGTCTGGAGTGTCGTGTGATTGTGAGGAGCAATCTGTATGACGCACTTACAATCGCATGACGTTTCAGTGTCCGGCAGGCGCTGATCGCTCACCTTTTCATTTTCGGCTGGAAGCCAAAAATGGTGCATGATTGCGCATTGCTCCCGGGCCCCACGCGCACTTACTTGGCATGCGGAGCCAAGCCGGTCACGATTCCTGCCCCAGCGCAGCCTGGGGAACTCCCAGGCTGCACTACAGAAGGAAGAGGCAGGGCTCTCGCGCAAGCAGGGAGCTTGTGCGGAACTGAAGCAGCAGAGATGCGAGAGCCTCTCACCAGAAGCTGCTCACGCGATCCCCGCAACCCAGCACCAGAAAAAGGTAAGGTGTAGAAAGGGAATCTGACTTGCTTGGTACAAATTCAACAGTTATGCAATAGCTTACAACAATTATGGTCAGAACCCCTCCTCAAACCATGGTTTCACTTTATGGCTTGTAGTCAACCACTAACTACAATTTAAATATTTTCAGATGTAATACCTAATTGTCATGGCCTAAATTCTGTTGTTAGTCCCAACTAGAGTAGATCCACTGAATCAATGTTGACTTACCATTCAGCATTTGATTCAATGGGCCTACTCTTCTTGGAGCCAAACAATAAGCTTCAGGTCTATGTCTGGATATAGGGCCAACCCAAACCTTTCTACTGCTTGAGACCAAGTGGCAAATAGTATTCCCCATCACTCAGGTCAAGGTACATAGTTCCTAAACTGAGGCAAGTCTTTTGAGCAAATGAAGCAGAAGATATAACACAAGTATCCCTCCCGTCCTTGACAATAAAACATAATATGAGTAAATCAAATAACTAATCATTTCCAGTTCCTTCTGTTTCCTGCTTCCTTCAGGTAGCTGCCTCACTCTGGCTAAAGGAAGAACCAGGGTTGTAAATGGTATGATTATGTGGCAATGAAGACATCACTGAATATATATGGAGGCCTCACAGTCAAATCATTGTTCAGTAGGCTTCCGAGATGTCAAGGCCTAAACCTTATTTTCTGGCACTCAGGATGAGAGGAATCCTGTATTTTTAATTTGTTAGACCTGGGCTGACATCCTTTTCAATATTTACAAGATTATAAATCAGATTTACGATCTCATAACTTTTTGTATTCATATTCAATTTTTTGTATTTGTATTCTTCCTCTTAAGCCAGGCAACACTCCAACTGAAGGATTTCTGAGGAGCTGAAGATCAGGGTGCTGAGAAATGGTGACTGCAGTGCTCTCCTAGTTGCAGGATATTTTGAGAGAACCTGTTTCTGTATTACTCCAAGCTACCAGTCTCAATGTGCCCCATGACCAAGAGAGTGTTGCAGATATCATTGCCCATCTCCCTGATATGCAATGTCTTTGAAAACCCTTTAGATGGGCCACTGCCTGGTTTAAGAGACAGCTTTTGGTCAGGACAGGGGGTAGCATCTGCAGACATGCCTGCAACAATAAATCTCCATCATTGTAGCTGCATCAGCCTGTGCAGGATCTTGGCCTTGATGGTTTTTTATTTCAGTGGCATATGCTGTATAGCTGTGGTTGATACTTAATGTATTATGCTTAATGACATCACAAGGGGCTGGCCTCAATAATACCATCCTGGTATCATAACCAGGGGCCAGTATCCTCTGGCATCCCATGGCATTCATTCCTAGATCTCATATTGTGACCCTGAAATCTGAGGGCCTGTAGTTGTCTTGACCTAGCAACTCTGATCACTCTCGCAGTTTAATCAATTTTACAGGATCATTTCAAACGTAAGCAGAAACTCTAAGGGTTTTGTTTTCTGAAAGATACCAGAGGAATTATTAAACTACATTATCTATTACAATCTTCCAACTCTCTGTGGCCGACTTGGAATAGATATTTTCCCTCTTTCATATAAAGGACCTTCTATTTTTTGCAGACAGATGATAATCTTGCCTTTATCCACCGCTCTGCTATGGCAATAGTTATAAATAGAGCACTAGGGATGGAAGCAAACTTTTGGGGATGAAATGTATGATTTACAAAAAGTCCACAAAGTTTTTTTTTTTTAAATGCAGAACTGCCAGCCTACTGTGAGAAGGGGAAAATGCACAAAAGCAGCCCCTAATACAAAACACACTCCTTAGTGAAGGTTTTTTGGCATATTATTAAGGGAAAGAACTGCACACCGAGATATGCTTTGTTGCCTGCCACAGGGCACGCAGTAATATTCTGAAGGGAAATGACATGTCATGTTGCCAATCTGCAGGCAGTTGGTTTTAATTGGTTTGTTATAAATGTTGTGCCAGAGCTCTAGGGTGCAAATACAAAGGAGAGAAGGGATATTTTAATACTGCACACATGATGGAACAAATGAGGGGAACTGATTGAACAAGATAGGAAAATGAAAGCAAACATTAAAGTAAGCAGATCCTTTTGGGAGCCAATCAGGGCTCCAACCTCACGAGTTTTCTTTCTCAAGGGCATTGCAGCAGATTGCATATAATTATAATGTTTTTCACATTTAGCATGTCCAAAGCATTTCTCATACATTCCTCTCTAATCTTCATAACACCCTTGTAAGGTAGGCAAGAATAATTGTATATTGTAAATGAGGACAAAGGCTTGCATGAAAGTGGCTTGCCCCCAGCCAGCAAGGGACATCAGGCTGAGCTGAGCTTTCAAGCAAGAGCTTCCCAAATCACACTTTTACCTCCTACATTACATTGCTTTTCTGGATATTGTGGCCACAATCCTACACTGAGCAGGCAGAGCCCACACAGTTCCACATTCCTTCCGTTCCCAGAAAGCATCTTTCTGTAGCTGGAGCATTCTGCCACAGAAGGAGGGAGACAATCAGGCAGCCCTTAGCCACACTTTGCACCTAGGAGAAGAAAACTTGAGTTATCCTCCTGATCTCCAGTGGCACAGTGGAGGGGCAAGGCCAGTTTTCTTCTCCCAGATGCAAAACTGAAGCTAGTTCCAGATGTTACCTGGCTACCTCCCCTCCACACACACACCAGTAAATGACCATGGCAACATACTTCAGCTTTTAAAAGCTACCTGCAGAGTGGGAGTTGGACAAACTATGAATACTTCCTTGGGCAATTCTAAAACAAGGTCATATGTCTGAAACAGGACTCCAAACATGGTGTGATGTAGTGCAAAATGGCCTTCAGTACAGTATTTTGATGGACTCAAAGAGATGGGCAAAACCGTGGTGAGCAAGCCTGGGCCACATGCAGCCTCAGCTCTCCCAATTTTTGCAGCTTATTTTGAATTTCAGAGATACAGCAGCAACGAAAGACCACTTTACTTTCACATTAAAATAAGATATACAAGCATCATTGTTTTTAAGATGAATGGTACTTCTGGAAGCATTTAGAAAGTGAGAGAGTACACAGGCCACATGCAGCCATAGCATTCCCGTTTTTTGCAGGACATTTTGACTTTTAGTGGTGCAGCAGTAACAGGAAAAAAGACTGTACAGTCTCACACTGAAACAATGTTTTTGAGAAGCATACACCTTGTTTTTAAGTCAAATGGTACTTCTGGAAGAATTTAGAAAGTAAGAGATTTTGTGCAGACATGAATGTATGTGTGTGGCTCCTAGTGCGGGAAGGTGTGCCAATGTGGTCTCTCCAGTCCTGAAAGGTTCTTTCCTAAAAATGTCCAATAGGTTGGCAAGCATCAGAGAGGAATAAGATTCAGACCAGTAAGATAGAATCCACCTCCATCGTACAGGACTTCCTCCTTTAACTTGGGCCATGTCTGCACCCTACCTGCATCCCGTGATGTCCCAGTGTCATCCCAGCAGTGCCTTTGCCAGGATGGGAGCGTGCCCTGATCACACCCCTCCACATCCAGCCAGCTGCTGGTGGATGGGTGGTATATGGGGCACACTCCTTCCTTCCACAGTGCAGCTGGCCTCTTCCAGCACTGTACTGAGAAAGGAAGTGCTTCACAGTGCTTCTGCCTTTTCTGCATGGCCCCAACCAATTTTTTCCAGTAATAATATAACACGTGATCGTGATAGCTGGGGATGCAACAGGAGCAGGACCACAATGATGTCATGCAATAGCACGTGTCACGGATTGGCTTTAATGTGTCCCATGTGAGGATGGGGCTGTAGCGTGGAAATAGCCTTGGATTAATCCAGCATAAGACTCCTGTGAAGAAGATAGTTAAGATTCCCATTTTACAGATGAAGAACTGCATTTCCTTTCACAGAAGGACAACAAAGATAGATTAGAAGTTGTGTCAAGTTTTTCTTCCTTGTTGTGGTTACGTTTTCTCAGGATGGATGGGCATCTTTCAGGAGCGCTTTAGTTGTGTATTGCTGCATGGCAGGCAGTTCGACTAGGCGGCCCTTGCAACCCCTTCCTACCCTTCCAGTTCTGATTCTATGATTCAGTGGTGAAGAGGGGCAGAAGATTCTCATGTTATTGCTTGTTAGAAATATGCACCTTCCTCACCATCCTAGGTGAGTGGATGAGCTGGGTGGGGGAGATCCCTTCCCAATGCAAAGGGAAAGATATTGGAGACTTGAGGCCAAAGGTTCTCCTCCAACATACTGAAGGGATTCAAGGGATTCAAGGCAAAGGTTCATCATAGCTATGCGCATTATGTATATCACCTTTAGTCAATAGTCAATCATTATGTTTTCAGTTAGAAGCAGACAGGGGTACCTTACACTAAATCAGGCCATTGAGCCTTATAGTTCAATTCTGTTTCAAATGGGAGTCTTTCTCCATCCTTCCTGGTGCTGCCATTGATTAAACCTGTGACCTTTTGCATGCAAAGCATCCACCCAACCACTGATTTACAGCTTCTCCTCTTACTTAACCTTTCTGCTTTGAGTCTGCCATCTAGCTATTCATTTTGCTCCACAGCTCTTGTAGAACAGGAAAGTGACAGTTTGCAGATGCAGGATAAATCTTACAAGAACTAGTATGGTGCATATAATCACAATAAGGAATGCTTTTTTTTCCAGGCATGTGATGGGTAGCAACTCTTGAATTTCTGGTTATAATTTTTTTTCTCCCAGAGTCAAGAGAAAGTTTGTTTCTTGGATTACAGCTTCCAGAATCCCCCAGCTAGCATGATTATACTAGCTAGAGAAGTCTCGGTGTTGTAAGCAATTAAAAGATAATGACTTCTGAACCCTGACTAGAGTTACCAGAGTGAAAACAGGAAATGACCCCTGTACCAGTTATGGTTGTGCAGAAAGGGGAATTTCAGCAGGTGCTGCTTGTTACTTGGTTGTATGGCAAGTAATACCCAATGAAATTCTCTTTTCTGCACTACCATTAAAGGTACAGGAGCACTTTTCAGTCTGGCAACTTTACTCTTGACAGATAGGCATATTGAGAGTTAGAATCCCCCAGGGTGTTAGTTTATTAATAGCTTTTATATTTGCGTATGTATTGGGGAACCTACATCCTAACTAGCTAATGAGTAGATCAGGTAAGATAGTAGCTTCATTCTTAACTCACGATCTTCTTGATGGAGATGCAAAGCATGGTTGGAGAGAAGGAAGAAGAAAAATGGAGGAGAAGAAGAGATATCTGAGAAGCTGGTGGGGTGAGGTCTTTTATAAGACCGATGACCCTAGGAATTATCCTGGGTCACATGATCTATTCATCTGAACACCAAAAGTATTAAAGATCATGCATTTAAACAGCACAAGGGCAAATGATGAGACTTTTGGTGAGAAGAGAGAAGGCTTTGGCGTGAAAAGAAAGGAAACTCTATGTTATCTAAGCCACATTTGCCCTAAAACAAGATGTCGGGCGGGGGCGGGGGAGGGAGAGAATGCTGGAATTTTTCCAACAAGACAGAGTACATTATCAGTTTCAGACCAGTTAATATCTACCCAGCTGCAGATTAGAATTGCCCAGTGAAAGAAGAGACAAGGCTCCCATCCCTTTAGTGGTTGTACAGAATAAGAAATTTCAGCTACTGAAATTCCTTTGTCTACACAACCATTAAAGGGACAGGAACCTTGTCTCTTCTTTCACTGGGCAACAGTAACGCTGGTCCAAGCTGCTCAGTCAATTTGCCATTGCTTATACAGTACCCAAACCCTCAAGTCAGCAGGTTGTGAGGAGGTGTTGGCCTCACTGGTGGCTTTGTTCATTGGCTGCTTGCCTCTTGGCTTAAAATCCCAAGCAACACAGATGGTTGGCTTCCTATCACTTCCCCTGTGCTGAAATTAAGCTAAGTGCTCAAAAATTTCAATCAAATTTTAAATATTTGCAGTACTCTCACCTGAAAAAATAATAATTAAACCATTAAAACACAAACACACGCACATACAATTACCTCTGGTGTCATAGCCAGACTAAACTGTAAAGGCATCATTATGTTCAGATTCATTTCTTTGGAAGAGCAATATGTACAATTCACTTAGTTTTCAGAACCTAAGAAAGCTATTTTTGACTGTGTTGGCTGGAGGATGCTGGGAGTGATATTTCAAAAACTGTAATTTTTCTTAGCCTGGCCATTTTTATTTTAGAGATCAGATTTGGACAAAGAGATATGCTTAAAATGCCAAGAAAGAATAATTATGTATAAATGCTTGACCCATTCATAATGGTGACTTCCTGTATTAGGGTATCATTTTTTGAGAACTCAACCTCCATGTAAAGAAGGGCTGGAGAACTTTATTTGGGCAGGAGATCCAGATGATTCCTCATTGACTTCTTCACAAGTCACAAGATATTTTGAAACAGCTGGAGGATTCTGGGACCTGTACTTCCAAAAGGGTAACTTTTCCAAGTTTGGTGCTTGCCTGTGAAGCCTACAAAGGTCTGATGGCAAATCTTTTGGGGCTGGATTAAGTGCAGGGTCTGCAGTCTCCAGTTCTATAACATAAAGGCCATCTATCTGACCACCAGGAATTCTGCCACTGTGGCAGCTTTTGGGGAGGGAACCATAGCTCAGCAGGAAAAATACTATTCACATGCAAAAGATCCCAGGTTCAATCTCCAGCATTTTCAACGAGGAAATACTGCTTTCTGAAAAACCTCAAGTATTGCTGCTAACCAGTGTAGATGGCTATGAGCTAGATGGACAGTGGTTGGACAATGCATAAAGCAACATCTTATGTCCATGATGATGTCATGATTGTAGTTCTTCCATGAATAGGACATATGTGCAAATACTACTCAGCACTATGAACTATGTTTGCATACATGGTGCTTAGATGGAGAACTCTGTTAGTCTGAACTAGGTCTCTCTCACACTACAGACAGACATAAGACCACTTTCTGGCTGTACAGTTTTCCAAGAGATGGTGAGCTTCATCTCATCATTAATCTATGACTTGTCATATGAATGGTCATTACTCCAGAAAGATTATGCTAGGATGGTCGTTCTAATGCTTTGGCTGCAAGCTGATTTAGCCCTTGATACAACTCAGAACTGAACACGCCTTAAAAAATGACACCCAACAAAATTCGCTAGCCATAGGGGAACATGTGATTAGCAGGCCACTTAGGTTTCTGAACAAATTTTGTGTATTTGATATTCCCACTAATAGTTCCCCGATATAATTTTTAACGCCATAATCCCAAAAGCTAATTTCAAAGCAAATTCCCTTGAAGCTAAAATGTGCAAGATAGAAAAACTTACTAGACATGTTGGCTTCATGATATTACTCTGCATCTCCCTGGTAACACCTTTTAAAACAAATGTGTTATGATGTTAACACATAACATTCTTCCCACCCTCCCCCTACAGATGTCAGCGAACAATGTGAAATGGGGCAAGAAGGGGTAACTCTAAGCATGCTGGCATTCTTCTTCTATTAGACATTTGCAACATAAGGAGAATAGATGTGAGACTGCTGTTCTCATCCTCATGTCCTTTGAAATGCTTATGGTTCTTATAAGAAAGTTTGGTGCTCCTGACAGGTTCTAGACCCACCTAGGACAACCAGTTGTATGAACTGGACCCACCTACCTGCATGGACTATTCAGTGTGGCTATCAAGAGTTTACAATATGGTGGCAGTTGCAGCCATGAAAATCACATGGAATCATGGAGATGAAAGGGACACTAAGGGCTGTCCAGTCCCAATACCCCTTAAAAGTGGGCATTCAGCCTCTGTTTAAAACCCTCCAAGATTAGTCCACCACCTTCTGAGGTAGGCTACTCCACTGTCAAGCAGCTCTAACCATCTTCCTAATATTTCTTCTCAATGTTTAGTCCAAATCTTCTCTCTTGTAATTTCAATTCACAGCTTTGGTTCTTAACACAGTGAATCAGTCTTCCTGAAAAGGATTGAGACTTCTGGTTAAATGCATATAAGAGATACAAATGGGCTTTGTGCTGGAAGTAGCAGCTGGACACACCTCTGTGTTCCTGGTTCCACTCCAGCCTTTCCAAAAGCCAGTGAAAAAGAAGGATGGAGATGAAATAAGCCCATAACACAGCTGAAGAGAGGTACAGAATCTCTGGATCATGATCCAAATGCAGACTATGAGGCTCAACATAATTTTTAGGAAAGTGATGAAGACTATTCTATTATCCTAGATCTAGTGAATTTTTTATGCACATTTTTAATGCACATTCAATGCAATGCCTAGGTTCACCCTATTTTTTCTCTGGCCACACTCACAATTTGCTCTGGCCACTGCCATTTCTGAAATGCATATACCAACATATTCCAAAGAAAGTAATACAAACCTTGACAGCACCTGTCCCGGTCTAAAAGAGCCATCGTTCCTTGGTTTTCAGTTCAATTATCTTCTAGCAAAAAGATCAGGTTAGAAGCTTTTCTCCATGTAGCATATAGTATCACCTAAAATATACTTAGAATGATTTTCTTCCTTGTCATCAACAGACTTTAAAGAGATAAACCTATGAAAGGATTTGCCCTCAAAGTCTGCTGTTATTAAAGACAGGAGAGGGCAACTGAGTCTCTACAGATGTTTTTGAACTGAAGTCCCTCACACTACTGGTTATGGTAGCCAGAGCTCAGATGTAAGTGAAAAACCTTGGAGTACTTCAGTTGCCCATCCCTAATACAGTGTAACTGCAATCTATGGCCAAAATCTTGTTCACTCTCTTCAAAGGATCAAAATTACACAAAGACATCTCACACTGCAGTATTGGATTGCACTGTTGCACAGCCATCTGACAGATGGTACAGCCATGTGCCTTTCCAATGTGCAACAGGGGATCCAACTCTTCACCCACCTCGATGGAGCCTCCTAGGCAGCAGTCCTAGCCTGGTGCAATGGCTTGTGTCAGCCTCAAAGGGCCTGCACAACTCCAAACAGGGTAACACCCTTGCACAACCTCCAAGAAAGTGCAAATTCTTTCATAATGGTGTTTATGCCATCATAAAGCAACAACAGGATTCCAGATAATATTTGCTACAATGTGAAGACAGAGGCAAGAGGATTCAGAGTTAACAGTATGTTATATATGCATGCTTTTGCCTGTACAGTGTGCATGAGTGTGTCCACCAAAAACCAAGGCAGGGGCACTATTTCCATCCAATGCTTTAAAAAACAGAGATGTTTTAACTATAAGAAGACTTATAGCCTCAAGCATCCAAGAATTGTGAAAAATAATGATGGGGACAAAACCTGCAAGCAACCTCTCTTGCTGAGCTATTTCCCTCCCTATAAGATGTGGCATGCTGCATAATTAAAAGACTAATGTGGCATGCTACATAATTAAAGACTTGTTAAAGAAATGTTTATTTCTTTCATTTTGTCATGTCAACAGTTATACCTAGTTCTGGACTTGCTACACACTGAAAAACAACTAACTTCAAAGATCTGCTTTTTAAAGTAAAAAATAAATAAAATAGTAGCTTCTCACAATCATTCAGGACTGCAAAAAAAGCAGAAGGGATGTTTCACATGAATGAAATCAGAGCATGGCATCCCACTGCCAGGCATGCCTGCCTGTTCTAGAAAACTAGCATGCAAATCTGACTTGGCTTAGGACAATCCCCCTCCTGCTATGCATATAGAAGGAGAGAGGTATAGTCAAGCACAGCATGTGCCAGATGCAGAATCCCACTCCCTGGCCTTCTGAGATTGGTTCCAGCCAAAATCTACCAACATGTCTCTCTTTCCCCACCTCCCCAGCTTCAGTTTGAAATTGGGACTGAACCCAGCAAGACTCTCTTAAGAAAAATATAGGTTGCATCCTGTTGGAAATTTACATCATTCTAAACTGACTTATTATCATATAAACTTGAACTGTGCCATTATGCAATGTTTGCATTCTCAGGAGGGAAGCGAAGGTGTACCCATACCATTGGGACCATGCATATTTAGAGCCAGCAGTGTGGCCATTGCGCAACAGTTCTGATATACAACATGTCCCTGATGCACAATGTGTCCTGAGGCAAAATAGAAGCCCTGTTGTGCAACAGAACATCTGGTGTGATACCCTATTGTGCCTCATTGCAATTCACCAACATGCTTGCATACTGTATTGGTGATGTAGTTCCATCATTGCAAAGTCAGGCATCATAGCCTCTCATGTAGGATCTCAATTTGCAGTGTTCCAGAGATTTTTTTTTCCATTCAATCTTTTTTTTGTTGCTACTAAAGATACCAGAATGCTACCAAACCACAGTAATACTTTTACCTGCCTCATAGGGATTGAGGGAAAAGACATTTCTCTTGACTTATACATAGGATTGCTGTCTCATATCTTGTACTAACACAGCATCTTTTATAATTGTACGCATGCACAGATTTCACCAGGGCTTGAAAAAGTTACTTTTTGAGTTGCAGTTCTCAGACTCCTCTGTTCAGTGGGATCAATGCTGTTGAAAGATATAAGAAAAAAATCCCACCCCATGTTTAAAGAATAGTTTATGTTAATTAAACATAAGTAATTAAGCCAATTAATTAATTATTAAGTTAATTGAGCATTTGTTAATTTAAAACACCAGAATTTTTATTTTAAATGCTACTTTCAGTTAAAACAAAGTTTCCATGGTGATCTCTTAAAGGGGGATTTTCTGATAAGACAAAGGTGACCACAAATGGAAGCAGTAGCCAGAATTAATGAGAATTAATGAGATTGGAGAAACAGGGGTTTGTTCGCCTGTACTCACTTTCTTAGAAAAGTAGGGGAGCTGTCCAGCAGTGTCAGCAGTTCTGCTTTAGAGCTGAGTAGCAGGGGAGCTGTCCAGCAGGTAGACAGACTTGGAGCACTTCTATCAAGCTTGTTGGGCTGATCTGAAGCAGCTGATCTGAAGCAGCAACAGAGAGGTTACTCAATCGACCTTTCCTGTATCCAAATAATGCAGTTATAACAGTTTGATGCCACTTTAACTGCCACGGCTCCATCCAATGAAACTGTGGAGTTTGTAGTTGTCTAAACCTCAACATTAGATTTCTATATCTGAGAATTCTAGATAGATAGATAAACAGACAGATTTTATTAAATAAGGAACAGACTACATCAAAAACAAACCATTCAAAAACCCAAGTACAGCCAAACTATACTAAATTAGAAATAAAACAAAACCTATTATATTACTACTGGGGAATGAATATTTACCATCCTAAGATCCTTGCAGAAAACTGTGGGAAAATGTATAGAAATTAGTATTAATAAACTACATAATATAAAAAAATTAATAGTTCAAATTGTGTATCAGCTATTTAGTTAAGCACACTTAACAAAATAAACTGTCCTGACTCAATGCCCCCAAACCTGACAGAAAAATTATTTGCCTGAAATCCAGTCTCTGGTGGAATGGATTTTCTTTTCTCCTCATGCAGCTGATGCCTAGTAGAGTAGATTTAGAGGAAGTTACAATCATGGCAAGAGTGCAGCGATCATGATTAAGTAGGGATCATACACATATTAACGGATGACTAAGGGCCTTTCCACACTGCACTGTATAGTGCTATTATTCCACTTTCAACATCGTATGTAATCCTGGAGTTTGCAGTTCAGGGAGGGGCATTTAGAATTCTCAGCCAGGGAGCTTTTTGGCCTCAGTAAACTACAAACCCCAGAATTCCACAGGATGTTGAAAGTGGAATAATAGCATTTTAACAGTGTAAGTGCAGAAAGGCCCTAAATCTAGGTAACTGTTTTGTATTCATGATTGCTACTTAGTCATAGTTGTAACGCACTTGCTATGACGATAACTCATCTCAGATCTACTTTACTGAGCATCGCCTGCATAGGGAAAAGGAGACCCATTCTGCTGGCAATTGAAGCACAAGTGAATGATGTTTCCATCAGATTTGGGGGAGGGAGTCAGGAGTAGATAACTAAGTAGCTAATACAGGATCCTGGCCACTGTGACTGAGGGTGACATATTATTGGCTGGTGCTAATCAGTTGTTCAATGGTGAGTCCACACAGTAGATAAATAGATTTGGCCCTCCACATTTGACAGTTTAACTTTTATGGATTTGATTATCTCTGAGCTTCTCCAATCACTACCCCCTATCTCATGCACTTCTTTTCCAGGAGGAAATTTCCCTCTTGGAGGCTCCTATCAGACTGCACAGCCCTTTAAAAAACCACCTCTGGTCCTTCTCCTCCTAAGGGCAGCTTGCAACCCAATTTCTCACCACCACGAACCCTCTCTCAATGCCTTCCACATACCCAAAGAAGGAGATGGGCAGGAGAGGAACTATAGGGCCACCAAGCCAATCTATCCCCTTTCCCTCTCCTTTCCCTGATCTGGTTTGGACACTAGGTGCCTGTCTCCTTGCCATACCTTGTCCTCATTCTCACAGACACACACAAACATTTTGATATTTGTGATTTTTCTACTTTTGCAGTGTCCTGCGACCCTAACCCTAAGTAATGTGGAGGGCCAACTGTACAGCAGATTGAATGAATCTATTTCAGTCACAACTAGAAGAAAGAGAATTTAGTCTTTAGCCTCACTTATGCTAAGGTATTAAAATCATTGGGACTTATGCTAGTCTTCCCATTATGACTAAGTTTGGATCCAATCCAGTGTCTTAGAATAACAGCTTTCTAGTTTATATGTATGGGGGCACTTCTGTGATATCGTTTTATTTTCTTTCCTTCTTGTTTGCACAGATATCAGATGGTTGGTAACTGGCATGACCACAGCACATGTGAAAAAGATCTAGAAAGCTTATAGACCACAAGCTGAACATGAGTCAGAAATGTGTTGCAGCAGCTAAGAAAACCAATGCTATTCTGGACTGCATCAATAGGAGTATAGTGTCTAGGACAAGGGAAGTGATGGTTTCACTCTGTTCTGCTTTGGTCAGACGTCACCTGGAATACTGTGTCCAGTTCTGGGCACCAAAGTTCAGGAAGGATATTGACAAGCTGGAATGTGCCCAGAAAAAGGCAACCAAAATGGTAGAAGGCCTGGAAACCACGCCTTAGGAGGTTTAGGGAGCTGGGTACATTTAGCCTGGGGAAGAGATGGTTAAGAGGCGACACGATAGCTATGTTTAAATCTTTGAAGGAATGTCATATGGAGGAGGAGCAAGCCTGTTTTCTGCTGCTCAAGAGACTAGGCCATGGAGCAGTGGCTTCAAACTTCAGAAAAAGAGATTCCATCTAAACATTAAGAAGATCTTTCTGACAGTAAGAGTAGTTTCACAGTAGAATACATTGCCTGGGAGTATAGTGGAGTCTCTTCCTTTGGAGGTTTTTAAATAGAGGTTGGAGGGTCATCTGCCAGGGGTGCTTCAATGATTTCTGCACGGCGAGGAGTTGGATTCAGTCCTTGTAGCCTTTTCCAACTCTATGATTCTATGATTCCACATTATCCAATAAATACTTGAGCATTTATTTGACTAAATCTTTTTTTTTCCTGGTCAAATGCTGAACCATACCCATTGGTATAATGCTTTCAATTGTTCAAAACTCTTCACAAACATTAATATGAAATATGAGGTATTATTATTCTTATGGTGGGAACAGGGCTGAATATTTTGCCTTGGTTTATTGTAGAAAACAGAGTAGCCCAAAAATGTTCGTAGCTAGCTAACGGCAGGTTTATGGCCACTTTTCCTCATTTATCACTCCTATCTAATGTAATTATTATTAACTGCATTTTTCCCTTATGAAACTAGCTTCACTAAATTATATGCAAAGGAGGCAGACAATGCTTTGCAATATATATCAGAGTGCTGACAATGCTGTAGCAAATCATTTGTATCCTAGTCAGATGAAATCTTTTGAATTAGAGTCAATTTCTTCAAAACAGCAAGCATATACAGTCCTTCAAAACAACCATACCAGCTGGTATAATACTTTGGGGAGGAAATGCTGGCTGTGAAGCCAGAGGTTGGGAGTTCAAATCTCCTCATGGTTGTAAATTCTTTTGGAAAGCCATTGTAGTGTAATGGTTAAAATACCAGTTTGGGATTTGGGAAATCAGGATTCTAGTCCCTGCTGAGTCATGAAACTCACTGGGTGACCTTGGGCCAGTCATTCCACCTGGTAGACCTCATTGTGTTTTGTGCACAGATTGGAAGTAATTAAAGTAATGCAGTTTGCTGTAACAGACAATCCCTGGAATACTGTTGACACCTTATGTCTTCATAAATGGACTTACCTCTGAGGGAATAAGAACCGAGCAGTTGTGTAACATCCATATCCAGTAGAGGGCTGCTGTTACATTACTACATAGCAAAACCAGCAAAACACCCTGTAAAGTAGGCACACTGGTGCATACTGAGCAGTGCCTGATGAGCATCTGTGTGCAATATGCATTGGTTTGCAATGCACATCAGTGTGCAATGTGCACGGATGTGCATTGTGGACAATGCACATTGTGGAATGATACACACTGTACAGCGATGCACATCACACACTGATGTGCACTGTACACCAATCTGCATTATGCATCAATGTGCATAAATCCCAAGGCACGTTGGGTGCTCTTGCTGGAGTCTTATTATACATCTTTGCAGTTCAGTAAAGGGGCTTCTTACCACCTCTGCCACTTAGTTAAATACACATAAAGTTACACAAAGTATAGCTCATATCAGATTCTGGTGCACATATATTTATCCACAGATTAATCTCCTGAAACACCTGAGGATATGCAAACATACGAAGGGGGGACTGTGCAGAAATATTCATCTTCACCACAATGGAGAGAAAAATGTAGAAATTATTTATCCTTACACATGAGGATAACATAGTCATATGTTACATTCCTATGTCTCAGTTGGCATATTGGTGGAGTAGGCATGAAAGAGAATCAATTTGTAAATTAATTAGTGTGAACTATGTTTTGCACTGCTAGGATTGGGATGTGGTGGTTACAGTGGTGCCAAAATCACTTTGGACAAATAGGCACCTTGACCTGTGTGGAATGCCATTTGTTACTCCACCTTGAACAGAAAAAAAAATGCCTTGGATAAGCCCTGGACCAATGACCCAACTTCTTATAGCAGCAGAGTGACTGCTTGTAATTCTATAGATTCTTTCATATATGACAAACAAGAGAGTCAGCTCTCGATTTGATGACAAGTCTGGAAAAATATTTCCTAATCAAAACAGTTCAGCCTCGGAGCCACTTTTAATATTAATTTTAATCTTGATTGAAGAGGTGCTACCAGTGAGGTATGGATTCAATATACCAATGGCCGCCCTGCCGTTAGCATGATACAGCTGAGGGCACTTCAGGTCACAGTAATGAACACCGATTTGAAAGCTTTGTTCTAAAACTGCATGAAGCCGAAATGGTTGCAATGATTAAAAGATATGACCCTCTGGTAGATGGGATTCTTCCAGACTGTAAAGCACTCAGAAACCAAACTGATGACTCAGAAAATGAGCTCAAATTAAGACATATCTGCTTGAAACAGCAAGTAGGAAGGTTCACTGAATAGCTTATCCAAGGGGCAGAGGCAGAAACTGGATGTTAACAGAAAATAGGGGGTTGTAGTTGAAAACAGAACATATACCAGGTCAGATTATTGGTCCACCTAGCCAAGGCTAGATAAGTTATACCTCAGAATACAGAAGCTTTGCTTTTTGGGAGTCTAGCTCCCAAAATTCTGGGTCAGGAACTTTTCAAAGCTCTGATTTATACAGAGTGGCAAATTTATTTCCAGGGTTTCAGATAGGATTCCTTCCCATCATTCACTCTCTGATCCCACCAGTTCAAAGGATGCAAGGATTGGACTTGGGCTTGCATGCAAAGTATGTGCATTGTCATATCTCCTTGATATTTGGCTCACCCTTAGGTTCTAAAGCCTTCCACCACCAGTGTCATACATCAGCCAGAAGACCATCCTGTGGAAACCACAAGCAACTACAAGCTCTGTGCTACGACGCAACCACTAAGCTTCAGTTAGCAACCACCTAAATTGCAGGCCAGTAAGTGGATTACCAGATCAGGACTATGCCAGGCCCTCAGGCAACAGGGCCAAAACCTGAGATCTAGAAACTACCCCTTGCAATGTCACAGGAAACAGGCACTGGTGATGTTACAAGGGCAACCTTCATGATGTCATTAAACATGATGCATGAAAGATCAACCGCAATCATACTAAGTATCCCCTTTAAATAAAAAATATCAAGTCTTAAATGAGGAATGTGTGTGCGCGCGCACACATACACACACACATTTCAAAGCAGCACTCTTGCTCTGAATCCTGGGCTTTGCAGTTTAGAGAGGGGCATTTAGAATTCTCAGCCAGAGACGTCTTTGACCTCAGTAAACTACGAACCCCAGAATTCCACAGGATGTTGAAAGTGGAATAATAGCACCATTAACAGTGTAGTGCAGAAATAGCCCCAGGGTGAAAAATGTTTGGCCCTACAACTCCTCTTATCCACAACCAGCAGGAACAATAGTAAGACACTATAAGAACTGTAATTCAACACCTGGAGGGCAAAATGTTCCTCACCTTTGTCACCTGCCTCTGACTCTTTCTTTTCTGCCTCTGGATTCTAGAGTCTGGAAGAAGGATAAGGAAGAACTTTTTCTTTTTTTCCCTTGTGGCTCCACACTGACACCTGTTATAGTCTGTTTTCCAGCTGTAGGCCAAAAGTGAGTGCGAGGAGAGACAAAATGGGCCAAATCACACAAGTGTGACTCTCTCCTTTTTCAGCATGCGGTGGAGGGGGAGAGAGAAACCATATAGGCATTTTCCTTTATCTGCTTTTACAAAGATCTTTATTTCAGTTTAAGGGGATAGAGCACTAACAAGAAAATAATAGTGGGAACCCACAACTGAACCGTTATGGAATGAGGAGATCCAAACTGAGGGGCTGGTGGTCTGTATTTAGCCCACAAACTGCAGGTTTCCTACTTCCCCTTCAGAACTTGACCCTTTGCCATTCTTATTTTTTTATTATTTTTATTACTTTCCAGAATTACATTTAAAAAAAAGAAATCCTCCAGAGGGTGAGAGGAGTGCTAACAAATTATAAGATCACAGTACAAATTACTAAAAACAAACATTATTCTTAAGTTGTTACTAATAACAAACACTATTCTTGAGTTATTTAACTGATAGTCCCTATATTACATATCAAGTCCCTCTTTCTTCCCTCCATCCCCTGTAGCCCACCCCCCACACTTCCTCAAGAAGTGAATGATTAGTTATTTATTCCTTACTCTCTTGATTATCCATTGTAGTTTTAACTAGAGCGTCCATTATTGTCCCTCAGTACCCTATTACCTGTATGGGTCCACCATTTCTTGCAAAATTGTTATTATCTTTCATATTGTAACAGAGCACGCTTCTTTTAACATCTTTAAATCCGATACATATAAATAATTAGAATTTTATAAGTTAACATAAATCAACATTCCAGGAAGACCCTTTGCCCATCTTAGACCACATTATTCAATCTGACCCTGCAGTTACTGTCAATAAAACTTAAACAACATACGGTCTTTTTTATTTTATTTTATTTTATTTTATTTTATTTTATTTTATTTTTTTATGACTTTTCCCCACCCCAGATGGTACTTGAGCCTGCTTTGGCACATAAATCCCGGTATCTTGTTCTTTCTCATCTTTGCTAAAACATATATGGACATTCAAAATATGTCTACAGGATGTCATCATGCTGTGCATTTCCCCACCACCTCTAATGTCATAAGTCTTTGAATCCTAAATTTTGTGGGACACCACAAGAAAGAAAGCTAAATACTCTTCTCTTTTTTGTCCAATGTTAAATGCCCCCTCTCAGAACAGATATGATTTACCAACTAGATATTGTCAGAATTACTTCACAAATTATTTACTAGACAAAACATATGAGATCAGATACTAGTTTCTGGGTTCTCACACATGTCTGTCAAATAGGTTGTTGTGGGTTTTCCGGGCTTTGAGGCTGTGTTCTATTAGTATTTGCTCCTGATGTTTCACCTGCATCTGTGGCTGGTATCTTCATAGGATATGGTGGCATGCCACTAGATTCTCTGAAGACGCCAGCCACAGATGCAGGTGAAACGTCAGGAGCAAATACTAATAGAACACAGCCTCAAAGCCCGGAAAACCCACAACAACCTATGGATTCCGGTCGTGAAAGCCTTTGACTTTACATGTCTGTCACATGTTTTACACTTTCACCAGTACTAGACAAGAAAACAAAAACCTTATCTGTAAAAAAAACTATTTTTTTTTATTATTTTTTTTGTTTTGGTTTTTGGTCTGGTAGCTCATATGGTGATTGCTTAAAAATGGAAAGGCCTACACAATTTAACTTTGGACTGTTGGCATGAGACATGGTGGTACCAGGCTCTTATGGAAAAAAGAAAACCACAGGTTCACAACTCAAGAAATGAATGCCGTGATGACTCCCTTATTACAATTGGTTTCCATTTCTTTTATTAATAGAAACAGAGGTAATCTAGATCCACCTGATTCTCATATTACTCTTTGGAATGACAACTTAATTTGAAGGTTACAAAAAGAGATGTATGTAACTGTGTTTATAACATGTTTTGTTAAGGAATGCTGACAGTCTGTAAATTTTGTTCTGTTGAATTTGATTGTTGTATTTCTTTCTATTAAAAGAAGCTTTTTTTATTATTTAAACTGAGCTCTTGGTAATATATGCTAGGTACCTAGTGTTTCTTAACAGCCCCTCAGTGTTATCTTTGAACTCATTACAAAAATATGAAGACCACTAGGAGGTCAGTAACAATGGAACAAATTGAGGCTTCAGCAGAACACGGAAGTTCCCCGGTATTCGTTCCTCCAATTTAAATTTTGATGGGAGGTAAATTTTATGAAGATCCTTATATATTGCCTTTAAGGCTTCGTAAATCTCACATCATCAAAATAAAGTCTTTGTTCTCCACATCTTTGGTTTTGTTTGCTTCCAGTTGAAAGGAGAATCCTTCCACTCATCTTCCAAATAAGAAGAGTGAGCTCTTCATTCACAAAGTGCCCCTAAGGCCTAAGGATTTTTCTTTTTCAAGGCAGCTTTGTGGCAGTCAACAAAAATGTTTTCACCTCCAGTGGAAACAGAACAATAACTGACAAAGCAATAAAGGCTGAAAGTGTACATGTAGTTAGCATTTCAAACTTTGGACTTTGGGTTCCAGAAGAAATAGACTATTAGCAGCAGTGGACTATGGGGCTACTGCTCATACTTTCATCATGTGGAGTGCCAACAAGATGGTGGTTGTAGAACAGCTGCCATTTTGAGTTACTCTGGTGCCTTTCTGTGCTATAACGCAACCAAAATGATTTGTAATAAATAAAATTTGTGCATGTGTTAACAAAAAATCTGTTTGCTGCTTTCCCACTTTATAGTGTTGAGGTGCACATCTTACTATAGAATGTGTGAAGAAAAACCTCATCCTGGAACAAGTGTCAGGATTTCAGTCTCATTCAGACATTTCCCAATAGTATTCCCCATCTGGAGGTTTGCAAGCAACTAAACCCTGAGAAACATTGAGACATGTCTTATAAATGTTTATGGCTGACACTCACTAAGGCCATTTCCGCACTACACTCTTATAGCGCGATTATTCCACTTTCAACATCCTATGGAATCCTGGGGTTTGCAGTTTCGGGAGGGGCCAGGCGGCCCCTCCCGAAACTGCAAACCCCAGGATTCCATAGGATGTTGAAAGTGGAATAATCGCGCTATAAGAGTGTAGTGTGGAAATGGCCTTAGTCTTAGGAATGATGCGGTCAAAAGAGAATGAGTGGCACATAGAGTTGCTTCCATGTGGGTATAATGATTAAAATGACAGCACTAGTCAGTCTAATCAGGATGCCTTATTAATGGGAGTGCTTAGCCTTTTTGCTTATTCCTCTTCATTGTCTCTGGAGTCGCTCATCATAGATGAGAGATATTTAGCCAAAAGGTCAACATTCTTATGTAGTGTCAGCTCATCGGCTGCTAATCTTGAGCCAGTAATGACACTTTACTCCTTTTCTTTAAGATGTCAGTGTGAAAGAAGAAGGAAAAAAGTGAATGTCTGTAATGCCAAAAGTTCATGAACTGGCTAAACTCCTCGTGTCAGTCATTTAATTCTATGTGTCAAACTCCTGTTTTACTTTTCTGTCAGTATAAAGATGCTTATCTTCTGCCATTTGGCATTGCCTGATTGCCTTTGAAGTGTATGAACATGCAACAGGCTGGAAACAATGGAGATAGGGGCAGAAAGGGGTAAAAAATCACCACGTGACTGCTGGCACTGAGGAGCAATTGAGGGGATCTGGTTAGGGGGAATCTGATTTCAGTATGCACTTCTTGGACTGTTTATAGGAATATTCTTGAGTCTTGAAGCTGACAGAGAACTGCAGGCATATCTAGGGACACATTTGAAAATTGTGCACAGAAAGATGGGCACATTTCAAATGTACCTAAACAATGGTTAAACATTCTTGAGTCCGTCATGGCATTGAGGGGGTCAGTGCGAGTAATTTAAAGCAATGCATCAAGTTTAAAACATGCTCACTACGCCTACACACTCACCCTCCTCCCACATTTCCTGGGGGAAATGAAAACAAATTAGTTTTTTTCTTTCCCTTTTACCTGAGGAAGAATGCATCCTAGTTGCCAAACAGTCCAAAACAGAGGTTAAACAAAGAGAAAGGAAGTTTTATTCCACAGTAAAATTCATTAAATGGGATTTTTAAGGTATCATCCAGGTTGGAACACCTCTCTCCAGTTCGTTGCTTAAGAAATTCCAACAGCACAAGAACAAGTTACATTTAAAACACCTTGGAACCAACAACCAGCAACAAATTATAACAAAATCCCTGATGTCCCAGTTACAACAGTCTGCTTGCCACTTACACAGAAGTTCTGTTCTCAGGTTTCCTGCTGTCTGGAGAAGCCAGGAATCTCATGCTTCTTTAGACCAGCCTCTACTGGATTTTCTTCAGGTTCATGCCAGGGACAAGAAAAAATGAAAGAGCAGGAGGTGAAAGGAGAGGACAAATGTAGCAAAACTCTATTCTTCTTTTATACCTCTGGCTAGTAAAGATTCCAGACTTTTTGACATCTCTTAACCAACACGAAGCTTGGTTGGCAAAGGGCATCCTCCTCTGATCTTATATAACCCTCTGCAACTTTAGGTAGTAAATTAACCTTTTGTCAACTGAATATGACTTGGTTCGTAGTCATTAGATGGCATTATCACCACTGGTTGTAGTAGAAGTGGCAGCCTAGAGTTATATGGTGCAATGCCACTGACCCATAAAAGGTAAATGGGCCCCCCTCAAATCCCACATTGCAGGATCAGTATCTAACACTCTAACTTACCTTTACTTTTGCCATTACCTAGCATCTTCACCTCTGTGTGCCCAACATCCACATGCATCTCTAAAATGGTTTAGGTCATCGGAATACCATATTAGTCAAATGATCTTTTAAAGCATTATAACGTGTGCATGTGCACATCTTCAGATCACCTATCAGCTTATGGTGAAGCCATGAATTTCATAGGATTTTCTTAGTCAAAGAATACTCGGAGATGGTTTTGTCAGTTCCTCCCTCTGACGTATAGCCTACAATATTCACTGGCAATCTCCCATCCAAGTACTAACCAGGACTGACTCTGCTTAGCTTCCAAGAACAGACAAGATATGGTGCCTTGAGGGTATATAATTGTTTTTGTTGTGTGCCTTCAAGTTATTTCTGACTTACGGTGACCCTAAAGTGAATCTATCATGGAGGTTTGTGGGGCTCGGTGTGTGTGTAATGCACCCACGGTTGCCCACTGGGTTTCCACGGCTGAGCCTACAGGGTTGTTGTCCAGTACTCAAACCACTATACCATGCTGGCTCAGAGTATATAAATGGGTCCATTATAACATGGCAGTCAGCTTCCCCCTCTCAAAAAGTGCTCTTTCATTCATCTTAAAACCACCTGCAGTCATAAAACCACTTGCAGGCTGACACTCCTTTCCTCCCCATTCCCATTCAACTATATTCAGGATTCTATAAACCTCTACAATGTTTCCACTTCATTTTTTTCTCAGCTAAAAAGTCCCAGGCCTTTACTCATAAACCTTTCCTCATAAATTCTCCTTGTTTCCTTAACTATCATTTTTGTATGTTCTCTTGCTCGGTTATGTGCCCCCCCCCCCAAATGGAGCAACTGGAACTGAAGGCAATATTGTAAGCATTCTAAATTGTTCAATCCAAAAGGCATAGGCTGGGGTCTTATCGGTGTCTCATGCATATACATGTATGCCTACTTGAAGCGGTTGGACATTTTTGCCTGAAGTGCAAAGTCCACATTCAGTTATAGATTGTAAAAGAGGTGTTGAGTGTGCAGTGCAATTGTGTTTGCAGATGTCCATGTGCAATAAATTTGCATGCAGATGAACTGCACTTGCAATGTGCGTGCAGCCAAGAGGTACATTTGATTGTGCATACAGAAGTGCATTCACTTGTGTAATATTGCTATTCAACACAAAAGTTGTATAGCACAGTTATTGCATAACCACATCTGGAGATTTAGGCAATACCAATATAGGACCACAAGCTATATTTTCTTAAGTGTCCATGATTAAAATAGAACCCAACATAACAGGGATGAAAAACAAGCTGTACTTCTTGAACTTTATTAACTTCTCAAAGTTAATGTAAACTTAAATGTAAAGGATGTTTAAGAGAAGGGCTTTGCAGAGTTCGTAAATAACATTTATCTTGCTTTTGCTTTGGCACGTCTTTGAAATGCTAGTTCTTCATATGGTCACGAGGTTTGCTTTATTTCAGCAGCTTCAGTGGTATGAAAATAAATTAAATCCATTTGTTTCCTAAGTTCTGCACCTTGACAAGTCTCTCTCTTCATTTCAGGCTCTACCTAATAGGTTTTGGAGTGGGGGTGGGGTTCTACAATTAAGAAACATCTCAGAAAAGCATAATTTCAAGCTAAATAGATAAGACTATCCCCATAAAGTTTAGACCAAGATAATTTGCTCTACACTAGCAATTTTCTGTGCTTCCATAGCTCTTGCCACACTTGACATCTGAAACTATTTCTATTTCTATTTCCCACCTTACCAGCTAGCATTTCAGAAAGCTTTCAGATACAAAGAATAATGCCCTCAGATTTATGAACCAAATGCTGAAACTCTCTTTGTCAGACACTATTCAATACAATATTAAAACTCTCAGTATGAAGAGATTCACAACGTATCTTTCAAAAGAAGAAGAAGAGGAGGAGGAGGAGGAGGAGGAGCTGGTGGTGGAGGAAAGAAATTGTTTCCAAAGTGGTGTTGAAGGGATGTTAAACCTATGGCCAAGGCTAGATTTCCCCAACCTGTCACCCTCCAGAAGCAATAATTGTTGGTCCTCTGAAGTATTTCCACTGAATGATTTTACTCTATAAGATAGCTTTCCCCAACCTGGTAACCTTTAGATCTGTTAGACTTCTATTTCCATCATCCCCAGAAACCAATAACAGAGAAAAAATTAGCACTCTTGATCTTCATCTGGATGGCCAGGTGACTGGGTGTAAAAGGGACCACCATGTCAAGAGCAGAGACTGTAGTACTAAAAGGATGAGCATGGAAGCAAAAGGTAACTTTTGCTTCCACGTTCTCTTTTTGCATCCAGGTTCTCTGTTTGGGAGCAGAGTGTAAAAGTTCCCTAATCACTTTGAGACAGCTTTTCTGGATGACACTGTGCAGATGCAATGGCTACAGAAAAGTATCGTTTCTTTCTTGCCACTACCACGGCATAGGCTTTCAAATGAGCTCTAGCTCATTTTCAGTCAGACCTGCGCTGCATTTTCCACCAACACCACTCTAGTCTCTATCCCATCTGTTTCATCACTACCAGCATCCTAACAAACTGGCGGGGTAAGGGCGTGCGGCTCCATTCCATGGTAGGAGATGTTCAGGAGTGATCATGTCTGTGACCATGATCCTTTCTTCATTCCAGAGGTTAGTCAAGGCATCAACAGTTTCACCTGCCAAGAGAATAGGAAACTCTCCAAGAGCCTTCAGAAAACCATCTGAATCTATTAGTCTGTTAGGGCAGACAATCCTAATTAGTCATCAACTCTGAGTCCCTCTGAGTCTAAACACCATCAAGTAGTGGTCTCTCCATGGCAATGGAACTATAGAAAGTTCCTCCACACCCAGACCATTTACAGACCTGGCCCTGCACAGAAATATTTTCAGCAAAGGGTGTCTTGTGACCAAGGCTATACTCTAGAAACTGTCCTAAAGGTCTAGAATTGAGTGATACTTTCCTTTAATTTCCCATTATCTCCTGCCTTGCTTCTACCTTATCACCCGGGCTGCATTTACTGTTTCCATCCCATCACTCTGGCCTGAGTGAATTTTGGTTGCTCACACTTCAGATCTATGTTTGCTTAGTGGATGGTGGTTTTGCTTTGTTTTTTTGGCATCTGGGTCATTTGCCAGATGAAGGGAGAAAGTTAAAGAAGGAAAATTGCTGTTTTTCTCTATTCTATTTTCATTCCTTCCTCCACCTTCCCTTAGCCCTCCATTTTACGTCTGTCTATCTGTCTACTGAGTGGGCAGAACACTCAAAATTCAAAAAATGTTGAAAAACTATCAAGAAATAACTATCCTGTGCAGAAAATACTGTCTCTATTCAGGAAATTTTTTTTTTGCAAGGGAGTGTTGTTTGGGGAACAATAAACTTCTTTTATGCGAAGAAAATGTCATTTTCTGACCCCCAAACTAGTGTGTGTGCGTGCGTGCATGCGTGTGTATATTTGGAGGCTTGCACAGAATAAGACTTGTGAATATTCTTCAAAAACTGTGCAATGTAAGGGTAGCCCATTTATGCCTACATGTGTAATACAACATACCTTTACATCTATTTGCCCCTTGGATTAATCTCAGTAAGACCTTCTTTCTGTCCCAGTCTTGCAATTTAATGGTCAAATGTCAAGTGGATTTCAATGGGAAATTCATTTCCTTTGAATGGGAACTAGAGCTGTGTAAAAGATTCATCCTGAAAGTTTCATGTATCACTAATTTTAAAAAATCTTGCACAAAATAAAAGCAATAATAGAGCTCCTTTTTGGGCTCCCAGTAGCATACTTTTTATGTTGCTGAGTATGATAGACTGCCAATCCTCCAGCAGTTTATCATTCAGGGGCATGTTTTTCCTTCTAACTTAACAAGGGACACAAAACAAGAAGAACAAAAGAAAGAAGCTCTGAAACATCAAAAAAACCCAAGCATGGTGACCACAGATATTCCCAGACATTTTTGCCCTTCACAGTGATATACAGCCTCTCATTATCACATTTATAATAATTCAGCAGAACCATTTCCTGGTGCGCCCATCGGATTCTGCGATTTATGAATGTATTACCACAATAAATACAGTAACAGGTCAGCCCTGCAGTGCCAAATGAGAGACTGTGAAGATTACATTTTGTAAAACAGGAGGGGGAGAAATCAGGTGGAGCCAGAGGCAGTAAAGTACAGTTTTTGTGCACAAATTTATCCTTAACTAAACATGTTGTGTGTTATTCCACACTTGAAGACACATGTGAACAAAAGGCCTGGGTACGCTACCATGGCTCTTCCCCAGATGCTTTTATAAAGAGGGAAATAGTATACAGTCCAGTCCTAAGGTGGCACTCTGAGCTGACTCACTTAGCAATATTTCCAAGAGAAATGAATACACTGGGTTCTCAACACACATATCCATGACAAAACAGACATTCTCATAGTCTGTCTCCATGGCACCATAAACAATTTGTACAGTTCTTTTCCTTCATTGAGACTACAGTCATCTGTGAAATAGTAATTGCAAGGAAAGCAAGCACACACCACATGGAAATCTCCTGAACATATATGTACTTTGAACATGAAACATGGAGCCTTTTTAGCTAAGGCCAGAAATTTAGTATTTTGGTCAGAGCTTGGAAAAGTTATTTTGGGGCCCTACATCTCTCAGAACCACCCCTTATATTCTCTAGCAGAGAATTCTGAGTACTTGTGGGGCGCGGTCATCATCTTGGCTCCTGCACAGAAAGAAGAGAGAGACATAAATTAAATAAATAAATAATACTTATACAAACTATAATTCCCAGGATTTCAAAGCAGGGAGCCATGGCAGCTAGAGAGGTATTAGTCTGCTACAATTATGCAATATGCATATACCCTAAATGGCCATCTGTTGGTAACATTGTAGTTAGAAGATCCATCCACTGAGCTGGAATTTAGGCTAGATACTGCTAAGGTACCTTCTGACTCAATTATTTTTTGCCAGTCCACCAACAAAGTCCTCATATTAGGTGTGGACATCTGAGAAAAGGAAGCTTATATACATAAAATTCTATGTGTATTTCCCTTTCACAACCAGAGTTCCTATACTTGGAGAGTACATTGTGTCATTGTTGTTGTTGCTTTTATTTCTTACCCACCTCTTCATTTCATAATTTAAAAACTCATAATTTAAGCATTATCTGGATAGGCCTGCCAGAAAACATTAGTCTTTAGTGCTGTTTTAAACTCAGACAGAGTATCCAGCTATCAAATCTCTTCTGGCAGCTGCCCCCAAATCCACAATTTGGGGGCAGCTTTAAAAAATGTCCTCTGGATGACAGTTGTCAGCCTAGTCCTGGCTAAATGAACTAAATGTCCCCCTAGAGGACCTGAGTGTACACGGCAGATTATATAGGACAAAGCAATCCTGTAGGTAACCTGGACCCATGCCATGTAGGGCTTTATAGGTAATAACCAACATTTCATACTTTTCATGGAAACTAATTGGGAGCCAGTGGAGTGATTTTAACATTAGTATAATGCAATCACACCCACATTTACCAGTACTCAATCTGGTTGTCATGTTTTGAAGTATTTGAAATTTCCAAACTTGGTACAGAGGTAGCCCAATGTACAGTACATTGCAGAAGTCTAGCTTGGAAGTTACCAGGGCATGCACTACGATCTTTAGGTCTTCTAGCTCTAGGAAGGGGCACAGCTGACAAAACACTCCTGGCTGTTACATCTATCTGAGCTGTAATTTGGAGTGGCAGATCCAGAAGTATCCCCAAGCTGTGAACACAATCTTTCAGAGGGAGCATAACCCCATCCAAGACTGGTTGACACACTTCCAACTCCAGGTTAAGGCCCTTGACAGTAAGCATCTCCATCTTGTCTGGATACAGTTTCAATTTGCTTTTCTTCATCCAGCCCATTACCTCCTCCAGGCAGCCATTCAAAGGACACACACTATCCTTAGCTGATGCTGTTTTTGAAGGTATGGAGAATATATTTGGGCGTTATCAGCATACTGATAGCACCCTGCCCCATGCCTCTGGATGATCTCTCCCATTAGCTGCATGTAGATGTTAAAGAGCATTGGAGATAGTATAGCACCTTGTGTTGTGCCATATGACAGCTCCTTTCTTTTTTGAGAGGCAGCTGTCCCCAAGCACCACCACTTGGAACCTACCTGAAAGATAGGACCAGTACCACTGAAGTAAGCGTCCCTGATTCCCAACCCCCCGTTGTTCCAGAAGGATACCAGGGTCAATGGTATCAAATGCCAAATGGAGATCCAAAAGCACTAGTAGAGACACATTCCCTCTCTCACTGCTAAGGTGAAGATCATCTTCAAGGCAATCATTGCAGTCTCAGATCTGTATCCTGCTCTAATACCAGTTTGAAAGGAGCCTAGAAAACCTGTATCATCCAAGACTGCCTGGAATTGGATGGCAACTGTTCTATCAATCACCTTGCCCAAAAAAGGGGGAATTGATAATTCTATAGTTGTTAAAGATCATGGAGTCCAGGGATGGCTTTTTTGGAAGTGACCATACCACTGCTTCTTTTAAATAAGATGGAAAACCTCCCTCTGTAAGAGATGCATTAATAATACCTTGTAGTTGAGATCTAACTGCATCTTCTCCCTGGACGACCAGCCAAGAAAGACAAGACATCTACACCCAGACATCTACATGCATAGGCTTTCCCCTGCAGATGGATTAGATGAAAATTCTACTATAAGCATAGCCAAATGTTTTAAATTCTGTCACAGTACTGGAGGCGTGACAAATGATCATTGAAAAATCTTGCCATTTTAGAGCTGACTGATCTTTTTATTGGGCAGATGGAAAGCAGCATGAGAAGCCATGACATTTTGCCTCATTTTTTTTTAAAAAAAGCCAGTCAACTGTCCTTGGCAACTGACCCAAATCACTTGGAGAATCATAAATTGTGTGTGTGTGTGTGTGACTTTGCAACAACAACCATTACTGTTAGATTACAGGAGGCTACTAACAAAAGAGGCAAAATTCTGCCTCCACGATCACTTGGATGAAAAACCCCAGGAAATTTCATAAATGTTGCAAATCATCTTAAAGATACAAAGGAGAAACCTACTTTTTTCTACACAGTATAACTGTATTCTGAAGAGGCCACAGGTTGCTGTCATTCCATTTTGGACCATAGGACCTCCTCACTGATTTTTATGAACTTTGTGTGTTTTCATTTTATATAAACATACATACATAGACACATATATAAATATAAATATACATATAAGACAGACAAAATCCACATGAGGAATGCTACTATCAGTTTCATTTCCTAAGGACTAAGCGATTGATTTCTGTAGGAAATATATCCACGCGTACTTATACCAGCTAATTCCTTTTTGCACTGCATGGACTACCAAAGAAACAAAATAAAGCACCCAAAGTGGCTGTAAGCCTGCTTCTGCTTCACAAAAACAGGGTTGTTGTTGTTTTTTTTGGGGGGGGGGGTTTACAATGTATTTTAAAAGGGTTTTTTGTTTTTTGTTTTTGGCAATTGGAGGTCCCCAGGAACAGAAATTCACTCTCTTTTTTGCCAGAGAAAGGTCAGTCTGGGGATTCTGGAGGTATTGGGGCCCACAAAAACGTATCTGGTGGGGGGGGCACATGCAGCCCCAAGATCAAATTTTGTTCACTCTTGATCTAAATCTGCATATTTAGTCTATTACTAATATTGATTAGAACCCACTGTCTGGAATCCACTTCATTTATTTGTTACTGGGACATCCTGTGAAAGAAACTTCCCTGCACCTGTTGTGGCTTCAGGCCACCAAAGGTAGCTATACCTCGGTTGCCTCGCTCCAGATCTTATTTCATATCACAGAAAGGGAGAAAACCACTCCGTTGGTGCCAGCATATTCATTTGTAGCATTGCATTGTGTTGCTGGGATTTGATTTTTTTTAATATTTTCTTTTTTAAATTGGCTAGAAAAACCTCATCCCAGGTCCATTTCTTTGTTCCATCTATCAAAAATAAAGAGGAGCATTGCTTTGCCATGAGAATCAAAGAAAAGCACATTCTGAGCTGTTTATAACACCAGAGGGCTTGGGACTGAAGCTTGCAGGGCTAGAGGGCCATTATAGCCATTGGAAGGCTTCCAGTAGCCTTATTAGAAGACTAGCAAAATCAGGCAGTCAAGTACCAGTGAAAAACAAAATGTGACCACTATTGACCTTCTTTCAGAAAGGTGCTGACTTGTGAATTATGAAGGGAATTGTTTACTCATTTTGAATATTTCCATCTATACCTTATTTTTAATGCATCTCATAAATTTTCCCCACAGTTTCCTATATATAAAAAGGTCTATTTATTTAAATGAAATAATTTGATGAAAACTAGATAAATATTTTTCCTCCTCAGTTTAACTGCAAGAATACTTTTTTCAAAGGGGTGAGTTTTTTTAAGAGGTCTAATTTAAAATTCTTTTAAAATAAATTCCATAATTTAAAAATATTCAAATCAGCACAGTTTTCCCCAGATAACATATTCCTGGATATTACCTCTGATTCATTTATTAATTGTATGATTCTAGATAGATGTTTTCCCCATGTTGAAATCCCCACCATTACAAAAAAAAAAATTCTTATGCCTGGTTACTGAAACTAAAAGTGATATCTCTGAATTTAATTTCATCCTATAATGAATCCACGGTGCTTCAAAAACGAGAATTTTGCCCTAGATTTCTCTTGTTACAAACCTAATTTTGTTCATCCATGGAAGAGCACTGAAAAAGGCAAGGACTGATTCCTTTTCCAACATGTGACCCAAATGAGATAATAACCTGTGCTAAACTAGAGACTCTTCTACAACAATGGAAAAGTTTCAAACAATGGCTGTACAGAGGGAAGGCATGCTGGAAAAGGAAACCAAAATCAGGATGAGGAGCAGAAAGAATAAAATGGTTTGTTTCTTCCCCTCAGAATTTGACATACTTATACGAGGTGACGGAGGCTGCATCTTTTGTCCACTCATTTTCCCTACTGCACAACATCCAAGGAGCTGCTGGATACCAGGCCATCTTCCCAGCCATCGTTTGGCTGTTGGGGTGCACTCAGGCCTGTTCCAGCTGCTCTTGAACATGGAGAGAAGAAAAAGCAGCCTCTACCTCCAGCACAAAGCTAATTCCTTCCTCTTTTGATACTCAGAAATAGCCTAAATAAGTCTGGCTTCACTCCCACGGCCAATCAGGGGACAGGAAGACAGAGGCCCTTTTCACACAGGACTTTGAACACGAAATGGCCATGGGAGCAACGCGGAATCGTAAGGACTGTTCCGCATGATGTTCGCACGATTGCACTTCGCTCCTGTAGCGATCCCATGGCAATTGCGCATTATATCATTTTCAGTTCTTTGCCGAAAATGATGCGTGATTGCGCATTCCTCCCGCATCCCTCGCGCACTTACCTGGCTTGCGGAACCTCAGGAAGTGCGATGCCCATGCTTCCTCCCCCAGCACAGCCTGGGAAAGTACCTGGCTGTGCTGTGGAAGGAAAGGGCAGAGCTATCGCACTTCCTTCTGTCCAATACGGAGCTGGTGTGGAAGGAAGTGCAGGGGACGCAATTCCCTCCCAGAGGAGGCTTTTCGTGCAATCCCCATGAGACGCCAGCAGCACCAGGTAAGGTGCGAAAAGGACCAGAGCTTCACCAATAGCCTCCCAGCTGTAGTTGCACATTGAAATGGGCACTTGCAGAACAAGGTACTGGATACTTCCTTCTGCTACACCTAAAAAGTATACAGTCAGCCCTCCATATCTGCGGATTCTGTACCTGCAGATTCAACCAACCACAGCCTGAAATATATTCACACACACACACACACACACACAAAACCAAAAACCAAACTCTGATTTTGGCATTTTATATAAAGGTGCCATTTTACTACACTATAGTACTTAATGGAACTTAAATATCCATGAATTTCATTCTGGAATCAAATCGCAGTGGATCTGGTGGGCCCACTGTATAGATAGGAGACAGGATGTCACCTAGAGGAAGCGAGACACAATATCCTGGAAGTCACATGGCCAGCAGGAAAAAAAAGAAGTAGTCTTGTGGTACCTCTGAGGTAAACTGATTTATGTCAGCATAACTTCCTGTGAGGATAATGAAAGAGAATACTTTTCTACCCAAGGGCTCAATTCACTTTCAGAGAAGTTCTTGGGCTCTTTGTTCTGCTGATAGGCAAAAGGCAAAAGGGTGGGGTGAGAAACATACCAGCATATTTTGCTTTAAGCTCTTACTGTCAGAAAGAAAGAAATGCCTTAAAAACAATCCCAGCTTATGGAATGGAAGGAAATCCATATAGAAGCTGGGAAACCACCAAAGGATAGCATTATGGTCAAAGGTGTGTGGCCATCTAGCTTACTCCGAAAGACCCAACTAGGATCCCAGAAGTGATGGATTTGGCCAAATGACCTAATGTTTCCCACTCCTGTTTTAGAGAGTTGAGGATACATTGCAGCATTTAGTCAGGTCACAATCCTAAAGTGCATAATCACCATACATGCATATTTTTGCCCTTCAAATCTATTTGCATGATCCTTGATCGCTAAGCCAGTATTATTCAGATTTAACTAGAAATTGCTCATTCTGCACTCCCGCTTTGTTCAAATACTGTTCTGGAAATTAATGTTTGTTTTTCATCTTACAAAAGAGCACACTTCCTTGCCATTCTCTCTGTTGCAGAATAATACTGCATCTCAAGGGACATCATTGGGACAGGGAAAATTGCCACACAGTTCTTAGTATTCTTCATAGCACCTATATTACAATACCCTGAAAGTATGCTATTAATTTAACACACACAGCATCTGAAATTAGAATGCAATTTGGACATCTGCCTGATTCTGCTAAGCAAATTAAAGTAGCATTGATCCTGCAAAGTCTACATGTGATTTAAAAAAAATTCTGGCTGCCAAAGCTAAGCTACAAACTACACATTATGTACAAGCATGTATCGAAAGTTTATGCATTGAAGCCTAGGTCTCTTTCTATTTGCTATGTTTCTGCTGTTGTCCATATTCACAAGGGAACCAACTATTAGGGTCAGAAGAGTAAGATTTTTTTGCAGTCATCAGAATTGCTCTCCCCCACTCCTGAACAAAAAGATATCAGTGCCTAGATATTATATTTTAATATGTGACTGTTTGATTTTCCTGCTCCATCTATAGGCCACAGCCAACCAAGTGGTGCAGGTATAGCCAATGCCATTCTCGGCTGCATCAATAGGAGTATGGTGTCTAGATCGAGGGAGGTACTGGTACCACTCTACTCTGCTTTGGTTAGACCTCATCTTGAATACTGTGTCCAGTTCTGGGCACCCCAATTCAAGAAGGACATGGTCAAGCTGGAGCAGGTCCAGAGGAGGGCGACCAAAATGGTGAAGGGCCTGGAAGCCAAGCCCTATGAGGATAGACTTAGAGAGCTGGGTATGTTTAGTCTGCAGAAGAGAAGGTTAAGAGGGGACATGATAGCTCTGTTTAAATATTTGAAGGGATGCCACGTAGAGGAGGGAGTGGGCTTGTTTTCTGCTGCTCCAGAGACCAGGACAAGGAGCAATGGATTCAAGCTGCAGGAAAGGAGATTCCACCTGAACCTCAGGAAGAACTTCCTGACAGTCAGGGCTGTCCGGCAGTGGAATATGCTGCCTCGGAGTGTGGTGGAGTCTCCTTCTTTGGAGGTTTTTAAGCAGAGGCTGGATGGCCATCTGTCGGGAGTGCTTTGAGAGTGTTCCTGCATGGCAGGGGGTTGGACTGGATGGCCCTTGTGGTCTCTTCCAACTCTACATTTCTATGATTCTATGATTCTATAGGGAAGCTGCAAAACTAATGGTGTTCAAATCAAGCCAGATACAAGTAATTTTATCCTAATAATGCTTAGCAGATAAGTCACATGGGGTCTCCAAGGGTCCTGGGAGAGTATCCGGCAATCCATGACAGCAATCACAATGGATGACCTGTGCCAGCAGAAGGACACTGAAATCTGACCTTGCTCATTCTCCTCTTGGCCCTTTCAAGTCTTCTCAGTGGCTCAAAAGATGATTGATCTACAATCTATCAGTAAAAACTATGACAGCTAATCTATTAGCAGATCAATCCATGACCTAATTAATAAGAAAAAAAATCAACAGTTCAAATAAATGAGAGTAAAATGTGTACATTAAGTGGAAAGAAACTAATGTTGGTTTAATGCCAAATATTTCAGCTTAACAAGGCTATGGATCAGAATGTGAAAAATCATCTCCTCTACATTTGCCATATATTGCAAGACCACATTGCTATCATTGTTGTGTGGCTTCAATTCATTTCTGACTTGGAGCAATCCTAAGGTGAACCTATCATGGTATCTTCTGAGGCTGAGAATGTGTGACAGGGCCAAGGTCACCCACTGGGTCTCCATGGCCAAGCAAGAATTGAACTATCATCTCCTGGTTTGTAGTCCAAATTCAAACCACTACTCCATGTGGGCTCTACTACACAACTACTACTTTGGGATCACCTGCCCATACTTAAGGTGGGATGAGGATACAAACAAGCATAGGAGAAGTTCATTAGAGAGGAAGAAGTAGATCAGGTTACTGAAAATATAAAATGACAACAAAACTCCTAGCCTTGAAGGTTGTCCATGCAACTGGAAGACATAAAAATTATTTCTTCATCCACTTATTGATATTCGGACAAAGGAACCAGCTTCATAAAAGAGTTTGATCCTCAGCACAACTGCCCACTCCTGGTCCACCTATCCTGGTTTCCTTTCTCTGACAGTTGCCAGTAGCAAATGCTTCAGGGAATTAGAATACGACAGCTTCATTGATGTGCATCTGGAATGAACAACTTTACTCCAGTCCTCTGATAAAGTAAACTCTAGCCTATGAAAGCTTATGCTAGAGATTTCTTTTCCCCATTAATCTTAAAAGTGTTAATGGATTCCTTTGGACCTTTCTGCACTATACTGTTACAGTGCTATTATTCTACCTGCAATATCCTGTGGAATTCTGGGGTTTGTAGTTTATTGAGGCCAAAGAGCTCTCTGGCTGAGAATTCTAAATGCCCCTCCCTAAACTGCAAACCCCAGGATTCCATAGGATGTTGAAAGTGGTATAATAGCACTATAACAGTGTAGTGAAGAAAGGCCCTTTATGTCTTTTTATGTTGAAACAGATTAACATGGCTATCTCTTTGAACAGAACCACATGACAAGCTCAGTTGTATCTTGTTATAATTAAAAAATAAACAAACAGGGTACCTTGAGAACAAGAAAGCATTGCTTGTTTTGTTATATTACATTAACTGATATAAAGAGGAATTATCTGCTTCTCATATTATATTAAGGCCATGAGCATGCTTAGTGAAATGTCTAGCTATAAGTAAATAAAGTCAGATTCTACCCTTGATTACTTTCCCAAAGCAAATGTTAGATGTTAACTAGACATTTTCTCAAGAAAAAAAATATGGCCTGGAGAAATACATGGACAGGTTGTGCCTGGTTGTATGGATGGGCAAGTTATGCTTGATTGTGTTATGAGCAAGATAATCTTGTTTCCCTCATTATATCTATGTTACCTTTGTCAATTCAGAGGCTATTGCAGGTATTTTGATTTCTCGGCTTCTACACAGACAAAACAGCAAGTGCACCAAAAACAACTTTAGTTTTTGGACTACAGCTTCCAGAATTCCCAGTGTGCATAGCCAGTAGCCATGTTAGCTAGGGGACTCTGGGAGCTGTAGTTTTTTTAAAAAAAGTTTCAGAGCTATTTAAAGGAAATAAGAGTTTTAGTGGGGCTTAGGTGGATCTACTAATGCCAATTTTGTGCCGTGGTTGTTCTTTTTCCCTGTGTTGATCCTGCTAGTAAGCGTGGAGACAGCAGTGATAGACACCAAGATTGATATTTGGCTTATAGTTAGTTCAGCGTGCCAGCCACTCACAAAAACACTGCAGTCACTTAGATAAAGCTGTCAAAATACAAGAACTGAAAGCAATTCAATCCTTAAATACTGATTGAAGAGACATGTACAACATATAAGCCCAAGAGTCTAAGGTGACAAAACATTACTTCTTTATGGAAAGTTCTTATTGCTCTGACTCATTAGCAAAGGTTGTTAACAGAAATCAGATGAAGAATCAGAATTTCTGTACATGCTCCTATGAAATCATGGATGTATGCATTGTGCACAATTATAGCAGATTGATACCACTTTAACAGGTATGGCTCCATCCTATGGAATCTTAGAATGTGTAGTTTGATGAAGTACTTAACATTCTCCAGTACACTCTCTTGAACAATATCATTGCAGCTGTCTAGTAGAGAATTCTAAGTATCTTTCCAAACTACAAATCCCAGGATTCCACAGGATGGAGCCATGGCAGATGCAATGGTATCAAAATCCTGTAAGTGTTTGCCTTTAGTGCTCTGTTGCAATGCTCCAAAACACAGTGCTTCTTAATGTGTAGTCCCCCACATGTTGTGGACTTCAGCTCCCAGAATTCCCAGCCAGCACAACCATTGATCAGAAATTCTGGGAGCTGAAGTCCCAAGTATCTGGTGGATCAAAGTTTAACAATTACTACTCTAAACAGAATCTTTGTCTTCACATGCAAGTTCATATCTTGTAAGTCAGAAAATATTACACTGGAGCTCTCAGCTTTTCAAGCTTTGGAGAAAAAAAATTAACAAATGTCAACAAGTACTTTCTGTTTTGGGAAGCTTAACACCTACCTCACTTCTATACTGTGCTGTCTAATTTAGATCTCATGCCAAAATGAATCACAATTTCTTTAAACACCTTGGGATAAAATTAACCCACCCTGGAGAAATGTGTTTATTAATAGTTGTATATGTTCAGTATGCTGTGTTCTTCAGCTATAGTGGAAATACCTATGACCCATGCACTGGATCCACAGCAAAAAGCATTGGACATTAATGGGGTAGTTAATGGGGGGAAATTGCCTGTCATTGTTATATACTCAATGATGAGGGAGTAGAATTCCTGCACACAGAAGGAGGGAAACTCTTTAAGTTCCCAGATGTTGATGAACTAATACCTCCGTAACTCCTCAGTATTGGTCAGACTGGCTAAGGCTGATGGGCACTGCAATTCAACAACTGTTTGTGGGTTACCCAGCCATGAAGGAGGGCATGCTGACTAGATAGTTGCCCAGCCCACATTTTTGCTGATATGGACATTTTATTAGCAGCTATGCTCTTCTTTCAATCACCACACAGCCAGTTTGTCTCCCAGTAACCACTAACTACTTTGCCTGACAAACCAACTCAAATTAAAAAGATTTCAGTTTTCCAGATAAATCAATGATCATGCTCTTTATTACACAGCTGCACCCCAATTTTCTTTGTACACCTGCCACTAAAATGTCTTTCCACCTGGGTCTCTTCACACATTTTTAGACTCAGTGATGAAACACATATATTAGACAGACAGACAGACAGACAGACAGACAGACAGATGGATGGATGATAAAAATATACTCTACTGATATCCAATATTCTCCCTTGAAAGCAAGCACTGGATGAAAGAAGATAAGTATTCAACTATTCAACAAATTTTATTAGATCACCAGTTACTTTACAGGGGCCTCTTTTATGCATGTGGGTCCACTGACAGCATGAGAGCATCTCCATACTCTGAGGGATTCAGGGTTATCAGTAACATCTAAGTAATTTATTCCTTCATTCACTACAGTGTCTGAAGGAGGACTGGCTATAAAACCCAAACTCGATTCACTATTCCTTGGTTGGCTGCAGGTGTTAAAGTTAAAGAGTTGCACATCTATATGGTGTTCTGATAAGGAGATGGAAGTCTCTGGTTTCCATTGGTCTAGCTCCCCTGGTCTCTTAATTGGGACTGAAGTCACTTCTTTTGAGCCATTTGGGCAGCTACGTTACTTCCTTTTCTTTAGGGCCTGACCCTTTCTCTGTCTCCCTCCTTCAGCACAGTTTACTCCTCTTACTTTGCCCTGCCCTGGTCTCGACTACCCTGGTGATGCAGTGGTTAAATGCTGGTACTGCAGCCACAAGGAGTTCGATCCTGCCAGACTCTAGGTTGACTCAGCTTTCCATCCACAAGTTGATAAAATGAGTACCCAGCTTGTTGGGGGCAATTAGCTAACACATTGTAAACCGCTTAGAGACCATTTAGCTGATAAGTATAGAAATACGCATACTATTGCTATTTCTTGCTACCCTCCCTTCATCTTACCTCTGTCTTCTTATCTCCTGTGCTCTTTCTTCCTTACCTTTCTCCTCTGTTTTTTCCTCCTCGTCCCCGATACCCTTTTTCCCTCCACTCTGTACTTTCCTTCTGGAACCATTTCAATGGTTCAAGTGCTCAATACCAAAATGTGAGTAGAAATAGGTACTGAAAAACATGTAGAGTTAATCAGCAGGGAAAGAAGACTGGGCTCCATATGCTTTTGGTTGATGATCCAAATTTATTCTTTAATAGGCCAAACATTTTTCAACTTCTGCATAAATTGGTTGGCTTTCTTCAGAAGCATAAATCAAATCAACAGCAGAAATTTCTGAAGTTGCACACACACTCTCTCCACAAGCTGTCTTGATATGCAAAAAAGAAGAAACCAGCAAAAGATGTAGTCAACTGCTTCGGGTCGCCAACATTCACAGCCATATTGAATCAATATTTTCTACAATCAGGAATGCAGAAACAGCATAGGATTCCTTTGCAGCATAACAATTCCTAGTAGTCCCTGACATACATACATACATACATACATACATATTAGAATGCCTGTTTTGAATGTGGAAGCAAAATATATCAAAATGGATTGAATTAAGTAAAAGTAGCAGAGTACGGAAAGAGACCGACTGTCCCATCCCTAGTTCAGCCTTTTTAATAAGCTGGAATTGGCTTTGCTGTGTGTCTGTTAGTTTTAAAGATGTTGTCATTATTGCTGCTGTCTTTACTGGGATTTGGGGATATGTGTTTAATTGGGTTTTTATATTACTTTAATGTTAGTTGTTCTCATAGTTGTTTCCCACTTTAAAGATTCTAAGTTTGTTATGTAAAGGTGGAAGACAAAAATTTTAACATATATATAGTTTAACAAAATAATTTATTTAGCAATTATTTAATGTTAAGTTTAAATCATCAAAACATGTATATTTAATACAAATATATCATTTTGTTCTCCAAAATGGGAAAGTATCAAAACAATTCCAAAAAGCAGTATCACCCAATATAACATGTCCATTTCATGACATAAAGGTTGCAAGTGTATACAGTCTCATTTGGGGGTAAATGTTAACGAAAAGAATGAAGCTTACATCTGTGCAGAAAAGCATAGGAGCAAAATTACACTATAAATGCTGTCATATGCTCATCACCAAATAATAGATTATACATACCCAGTTAGGCCTTCCCACAGTTGACTATCTAATATGGGAAATCTTAGAATATTTAGAAAATATTAGAAAACAATTTAGAAAACAATATTTTTTTAGAATGTAATGGAGCCACGACCTGAATGTGATATACTAGTTGTAGGGAATCAACAACAGGAAAGGATAATTGCCCTCATTGCCTTATGCACAGGCTTCCATGTGGACAGCCATTGTAAAAACAGGACACTGGACAAGATAAGTCTTTATTGGTGTTGTGTGCCTTCAAGTCATTTCCAACCTACAGTGACCTTAAAGTGGACCTGTCATGGAGTTTTCTGAGGCTGAGAGTGTTGATGTACCCAAGGTCATCCAGTAGGGTTTCCATGGCTGAGCGGGGAAGTGAACCCTGGTCTTCAGGATTGTAGTTTGACACACAAATCACTACACCACACTGGCCCTCAGATAGGCCTTTAGTCAGACAACATCTTCTTCTGTTCTTCTTCTGTTCTGTTCTGTTGGCCAAAGACGTTCTCAGATATAGATGGAATAAAATATATCTTTTCACTGTTTGGGCCCAGCTCCATCAAAGATGACACCTTACCCAGTCATGGGCTTGGAAATGTTACTGGACGTTCTGACTGAGAGATTCTGGCAGTTGTAACCTAAAAGAAAATTTTTCCAAGCCTTGTCCAGTCATGACTGGGTTAACTTACCCAAGTCATTATCTGTACATGTTACCAGCATGGTTGTCTCAGTTAATTTTGGTCAATCTGTTCTGTTACCAGTCAATGATCCAATTAGCAAACATTTCCAATATCAAAACAGATTCCATAAAGCAATCACTTCCTCAGCTGAATGGTTTCAGCAAAGTGAGTGAAATTTTAATTATTAGCATTGGACCATTCTTTTAAAAACTGCTGAAACAGAGAGACATCAGTTAAGGCTGTATTTTTATATCTAGTCATAAATGTTTTTCATTGCAGCAGAATTAACACTCACATTCTCCTATGTCAGAATATCTAGTTGCCAGGCCATGGCTAATTAGGCTATGGCAGTAATTTGCAATGAAACATTTCATTGCATTTTATAACTAACAAAGAGGAGGAGGAGAAAGCCCTTTCATTTTCAAGGCTGCCTCTCTTGCAGCGTTTTTTCAAAATTCCCATGTAAAACATTCTGTAAAACTAAAACACAGCAGAATTTTCCACTATGTCAAAAGTCCTGCCCTATGTCTAATTATGAATAGCGTCTCAGGCCACAGCTGAATAGTACATTACAAGACTTGTGTGAAGAAAATCTTAAATTCAATGTTCAGCAAACAGAGCTGGACAAGATCCCATAACTTAATGTACACTACTACTTCAAGTTACAATAGTATAAGGACTGATGGTTTAAATATCTATATAGCAACACTTGATTATCATGTATTCTATGCAATACTCTCTTAAGGCCATTTATAATTGACAAGAGTGTCACGCAATAGGGAATTTAAATGTATTCTGTGCTTATAATTTCCCCAGGTCAAATGTTTTTTGTTTGCTTACTTGTTTAAAATATGAACGTGCTGTTTTCTTGATAATAGGTTTCATATGGTAAGGTAAAACAAACAAACAAAGATCCTTTTGAGATTCGTCTGAATGGAAAAAAAACATTCAAGCATCATAACAAAGCATCTACATTCTTCCCTCCACATTTGCATGTTTGACCTTCCTGAATTTGATTATTTGTGAGGTGCATGCTTGCCTTCCCCACCCCCTATTCTCCACCTCCCATTCCCTTGCATTTCTCACTCCAGGCTTACAAGGTTTGTGTTTAAAATGGACATTTTTTTTTCCTTTTGGGTGAACAAAGCCAACCCCTCCTATGCTAGAGGCGTGTCCTCTCCACCATGTGGTTGCATATTCTGCTGTGTAATGGCTGCTGATTGGTCAGGTGCTCCCTTGCTCCCACCCCTCCCCTCTGGGAGGAATCTCCTTTCTCAAGATGAGGACCAGAAGTAGCTGAAACACCAAAACTCAGCACTCCACTCTTCTCCATCATACGGGAAAGTACTGATAATCTTGTCTTTTTTCTTCCCCCTGGGAGCACCAGGTCCCAGAGGCAAAGGAATGGGATGAGGGAGCTCCAGAGAGGAATGGGATGATTCATGGCACAGAACCTTTGTGAAATTGGTAAAATCTGAATAATTCTCCCCATGTGGCCTGAACTATTGCAAATGTGGAGATGCCACTGTAGATTCAGAAACTGGCAGCTTTTAAAAAGTTGTTAAACAGGACGGACTAAACTAAGTTGGCAAGGCACATTTGGAAGTCTGTATCAAAGAGATTTTTTTTTTATTGTGACTTCCCAACAGCATGGATGACTACCAATAAGCCTTTGATCCTTGTGATCACCAACCTTACTGACCATACATATGGATGTTCTAAGAGACCCTCTCCAGTTGATTCTAATAATCAGCCAAGATTATATGGTTGAAGGAAGTCCTTTAGAAAAATTTTAATATTCCGAATAATTTAGGATTTGGTTAACATCAGTGCCATGAAACACATGAGAAATAAGCACAACCAGCCCCCCCCGCTTTAATTTTAAATAGCTGCGTTTTACACCAGCTTTCTAAATTGTTTCTAAATTGTCTTCAAGTTCAGCTCTGTAGAGCACATTATAGTAGCCAAGTCTGGAAGTAATCTGACTGATTTGGACAAGATTATGTATTCTGCTCAAAATTGTATTCTCCAATTTCTGGTGAAAGGAAATTTGTGACTACATTGTTATTTTATGAATCAGATGCTGTGTATTCTCAGGATCTTAAAAAAGAGAAGTCTTTCTTTCCTGTTTCCAGTGCAACATGGAAAATGGGACTGGTTGTCCTCACTATGAGCCAGTACAATGAAGAAACTCCTTAGTTTGTGTATAGGAGGATGTTCTCCCTAGTCTGTATATTGGGATGGAAATCATGTAGCCCTCCAGATCATGTTGGACTGCAGCTCTCAACGTTCCTCCCCAGTGGCTATGCTGCTGGAATTTATAATCTAACCACACCTGAAGGGCTACATGATTCCCATGCCAACTGTGTATGAAGGCTAGGAATATATGCCTCAGGATTCCATATGTTGGAGGGTGAAGGCAAGACCTTCCACTCTAGAAGAAGGTTATTTAGGTTTTCAATAAAAGGATAAAGCTGTACTACACAGAGTGCAGGAAAGAAAGACGACAATTTGGCTGTTGCTCTGCACCAAACATCTAGGTAGAGTCCACACTTTCTCAAGACAGGCTCAGAGACATCAGGCTGTCAAATGATACTCATTTTAATCCTATTCACTAACACCTTTCTAAGATACCATCTCTCCCAAGAGAAAATTCCTTCTCCAATTAAATGGAGAAGGGGATATATCTCACTAACACAATTATAGTACTTTAACTACCATGCTTCCATCCTGTGGAATGCTGGGATTTGCAATTTCGCAGAAGTACTTAGAATTTTCTGCAAGAGAACTCTAGTGCCCCTCCAAGCTGCAAACAACAGGATTCCATAGGATGTCGTCATAGCAGTTAAGGTGGAATCATTGTGCTACAATGATATCATGTGAAAGAGCTCAAGAACATCCTTTCTTGCAACTTAGCTGTCAGTCACACTTTACATCCATCCAGACTATATGGCACATATATTTAGTTATGAATGTCAGCCAGAATCCTATATCACTCTCTATGTAATATAACTTTACATATGCTTAGCTACATAGCAAAGGCATTAAGAAACCCTGTTAGTGAATTGCAAAAACACATAGCAGGACACAGGCAAGAGTGTGAAATCCGCACTCCTACCTAGTATCCCAGTGTACAGTGGCACTGATGTACATCAGACTTGCTGTGCCTCAGTCACTTTGCTGGCTTCCCTACAAAATAAAGTAATGGTGGCTCTTTCTTGGATACAGATGTTACAGAATTACTCTATTCTAATTCCCCATAGATTTAAGTTAATATGCAAAATAATGTAAGTCCCCAGCAGGATTCCAACTATCTTTTTTAAAGAAAATCTTACCCCTTTTCTCAGAGATTTCTTCCAATAAAATATCAGCTTTTGTTTGTTTGGTTTGGTTTGGTTTGGTTTTTGCTCTAGTTCTTCTATCCTCTGTTCGGTCTTTTGTACTGTTTTCCACCAGATAACTTAGCAGGGAACATTTTCCTATCTCATCTCCAATTTTTATACACCTAGGATTATACCACCAATATTTTTTAAAGACAAGGCAAAAAAAAAAAAAAAAGGTCAGTACCACAAGCAGGAAATGTGGACAAAACTCCCAGTGAAGATGTGTGTGAGTCCATTTTTTATTTATTCTACTGCAGTGTGAACTGACTGGTTGTCTTGAGTATCCAGTCAAAAGGTGCTCACCAATGGCTGATTTTCATCCTGGAGAGAAGTGACTAGTGGGGTGCCACAGGATTATGTCCTGAGCCCACTGCTATTCAACATCTTTATCAGTGACTTGGATGATGAAATAGAGGCCATGCTCATCAAATTTGCAGATGACACCAAATTAGAAGGGATAGCTAATACCCCAGGGGACAAGATCAGAGTTGAAAATGACCTTGACAGATTAGAGAGCCAAGCAAAAGCTAACAAAATGTATTTTAAGAGGGAAAAATGTAGGGTACTACATTTGGTAGTAGCTGGCCAAAAAAAAAGAGAGAAAGAAAAAAAGAAAGTTGGATGGCACTTTTACCTCCCCAAATGAATGTCTGTCGTATGGTGTCTAGAAGATTCAAAATGTTTTAGTTTACTTACACAAGGTTTACCTGACCTGGTTGTTTTATTTCACATGTGCATAATGCTGGTTTTGGATAAAAAGTTTGCTGAGATATGTTGAAATACTCTTCTTTTCTGTCATGTAAAAGCCTAACCCTATTATTTTCATATTATTTCTATCTCTGGTACCAAATTTCTGTTAAATAAAGCCCAGGAACACATCTACTTTATTAACTGAGGTATACCTGTAATGAAATGTTTAGAAATTTGCATTTTATTTAAGGGTACTATATAGGAATGGAAAGGAATTTCATTAGATTTGACAGTCACAATGAAAGCAGCCATTGTACATTGTGCAATGAAATTCACCGTGCCTTGAAAAGCCACATATTGGTGTAATTTGTAGGGCAGTTTAAAGGGAAAAAGTATACGCTAAACAATGTGCCGATTTTAAAAATGCAAAAGGCTGAAAAACTGCATACAGTCGTAAAATTCACATAAACATACTTTAGCCAATGAGGAAAATATGTATTTAAGTAAAATACATAAATAAATGCACGCATTAGGAAATATGCATTTAAAAAATGGAAATAAATTTCACTGTAGGGAAAAAAAAAATCACTACGAATATAAATAAAAGGTAGGATGATAACTCAGGTGTGATTTGCAGAAACAATGAAATCAAAAATGAGAATTGTTCATTTACTTGGTATTGTAAAATATTTATATTCCATTCCTTTCCTATACAGTCTTGTGTACAATCCTCTGACAAAGGAGTAGGCCAGAAATAAATACTTTTTTCCTCTCATCTAGTGTTTTCTCTGCTTCTTTCCCTCTACTATAAAGCTGCTAGGAACCTTAGGCAGAAAACCTTAAACAGTGTGATATTTGCATTAATCTGCCAATCAAAAATTAAGACATTTTATTTCTTTATGTTTTGAGACTTGCTTTGGTTCCAATGGCATAATGGAAGATGAAATGGGAAAGAAAATACAGCAAGTTGCATTCCTGTGGAAACCCACTGGGTGACATTAAGCAAGTCATACTCTCTCAGCCTCAGAGGAAGGCAAAGACAACTCCCCTCTGAGCAAATCTTGCCCCCCAAAAAATCCCATGATAGGTTGACCTTAGTGTCACCTTAAGTCTGAAATGTCTTGAAGACACACAAGAACAAACAAATGTATAGCTAACATTACATGGGATTTTGCTATTTATTTTTGAACATATGAGTTACTTCCGATATCGCAAAAGAGGACTCATATTGTAGTCTCAGTGATATGAAAATGTATGTAAACTGTATCATTTAGTCAATAAAAAGCAGATTATTTCTTCATTACTTGATAATTTCCCCAACGGGTATGAATCTTCCAGAGTGTGTAGCAGACTCTAAAGAGGCAACAGTCAAGATTGGCTGAAAGTTGTTTCTTTGATTTTCAACTTCTGATTAGTCAAGGAGTTGCAGAGTGATTCCAGAGATGAATGTAAATCAGTCAATACAAAGCAAACAAACAAACAAAAGAAAAATGGAAAAAGCAAGCTTATTTTATATTGATAATGAAAAGCTAGCGATGATAAAGGAAACTAGTGTGCGATGAAAAATGAGTTGATGAAACTTCTCGTGCATCCTGGGAACAAACATAAAATTAAGTTGTTTACAAAAGCTGTAGGGGTGCCTATATTTGAATCAATAAAGAGTCCCTCTTGAATAGGCTTTTTAATGGCTCATGGATATGCCAGTCTCCCAGAAGCTTTTTTTTAAAAAAGGATATTTGGAGAAATGGGGAAAGTAATTGAAGGAGGAGGGAAATCAGTGAAGTGCTAAATGCTGAATTTATGATCCCCGGGTGTAAAAAGAGTTGAGAATACTTGGAAGCAACTTAAAAGGCAATAAGTCTAACCCTAGGTAATATTTTGAATTTAATTCTACAGTAGCAATGATATTATTTCTGCATCTCATATTGTTGAACCCTGTTGATATTTCTAAATTTATCAGGCAGATGAGCATGGGAAGTACTTCTAGATGATGCCATCCTGAGCTTGACAAAATCATCAAGCTCTAGAGGTATGTGGAGAAAAATAAACTTGATGATGAAAATGATTTTAGCTTTTGCAAAACATCTCATGGCCACAACTTTTGTTCTTGTGGTTGTTGTATGCCTTTAAATTGTTTCCAACTTATAGTGGCCCTAAGGCAAACCTTGTTTTGGCAGGCTGAGAGTGTGTGACGTACCCAAGGACACCCAGTAGGTTTCCATGGCCAAGTGGGAATTGAACCCTAGTGGTCACTACTACCACCAAACAAACTCATAGACTTTCCATCCTTACGGTATCATGCACTCCATCAGGCTACAGCAGAGGGAAAGATGGAAAGGATGGCCATCCATCAGGCTCCTCCATTCCTCAACTATTACCTAACAGCAGCCGTTCCATCAAGCTATAACAGAGGGAGATGGGAAAGAGGTCACTCTATCAGCTCTGCTCCATTATCAGCTGACCATTAAAAGAAAAGGTGTTGCCTTGCTTGGAGGATGAAGAATTTTCCCATAGAGAGGAAAATCCAAAGGGAAAATGTACTGTGGTGAATGCAGTTGAAGATGTCCAGTCGTCAGGAACCTGTTATTTATTTTTCTGCCTTAGTCCCAGTGCAGGGCCCAGGACACCTAACAATAGGAGTTTAAAAATAATACAACAACAACAAAAATATAATTTATAACAGGTAAAAGCAATTAAATATTAAAACTATTCCCTGTGTTAAAACAATCTGAAAACTTTTAAAAACATAACAAGAAAGATGTTAACAAGTACAGCACCCACCTTTAAGAGCACTCTGTAACAGCCAGTTAGAGATGGAACACTTGTCTCAATAAAATGTCTTTGCTCCAAGAAGGCCCTCCCCTGTGTCTTCACCAAATGCATCAGTGAGGGTGCTAGGACTGAGATTTATATCCTCGCTCAGAGATCACAAAACTTGGACGGGATTTCCAATCATGTGTTGCAGCTGCTTCCCTTGTCCCCCACTGGCAATTTTCCAGTATTTACTGGCAAGCTCTAGATGGAAAATGTGACCACATTTACCCAAATTCAGTTATATCTCAGAACAACCAGGAACCTTTTCTCCTTGTGTTTTCAGTCACACAGATCTCTGTAACTACCCTCATGTGAGCTCAGTTGCATTTTCCTCCAGGCCAGTTAAGGCTGGTCCTGTACCTTTAATGGTTGTACAGAAGAGGAAGTTTCAGCAGATGCTACTTGTCCTGTTGGCTTCAAATATACATGAGGGATGTTAGAGGATCCTCAATTGTCCTCTCATTAGTATAATTAACAAGAATCTTGATTAATTTTTCTATTGACAAATTATATGAATAACCTCTGTACTGTCAACTTCTGTATGAAAGTATTATTGTTGAAATTGGGAGTACCTTTGTTACGTCAGTGATAGACTTGTTTGTGAACATTATGATAGTTATACACTGCTCTGTTCTTCCAGTGCTCTGCATCAGACTTCTCCCCATTCTGGCTCTGGTATTAGCCAGCAGCCTTCCCCAGCTGTTTGCCTAATTAATGCATCTTCTCCATATAAATGCTCTGAGTCTTCTGGGTTCTTCCTTTCTCATCTATGGTGGGCTATAGTAAATATTATCCTATTCGTGTGTGTTGTGGCTGTTGTGGCGGATCCTGTATGTGTTTGAACCTGAGTCCTGGGACTGGGGCATGGCACTTGTCCTAGACCTGGTAATGGCAGACAAAAATCAGTATCCTGTGGTTACGTAAGGCATATCTGAGGGTTACAGCTGTGCATGTACTCCTTCAGACCTCACTGAAGGAAATATCTAGTACTTTCTTACACCATGTCCCACCCAGATGTGCAACAACTGCACTGGGGGAAATCAGCCAAGAGGAGCCTTTTCTTCTATAATTTTAGCCATCACAATGGGGGATCTTGGCCAAACTGTCTTTCTGGAGAAGCCAGTCTCTCATTATTGATCTCACCTGCAGAACTACTGATAAATTTCTTGGGAATATGAAAAGCAGGCTTCTCTTACTTGTCTCTCCCACCATTTGTCAATAATATTTCTGCTAAGCAGTCACACACCAGAATGTTTCATAATCAGGCAAGCCAATCAGCAAATCTCAATAGTATTCGATTTTGGCCTCAAGAAAACAGCTTCTGGAAAACAAACTCAAGGTTGTCAGTTTAGGGTGTGGGTTTTCCCCCCTTTGCAAGTAAGAAAGCAAGCATAATTGATCTACTGCTGTGTCAAATGGATGCCAAAGATTGCCAAGCATGCTGAAGCGTGGTAGGATATTGCACCCAATGGAGCCAATTTGTGTTTAATTTATCAGGGGAAGGCGTAAGTGTTAGATTGCTCCTTTGTTCTGCAGTTTAGGAAAGCAACAATGATGACGAGTTTCAGAAAGCAGCAGAAGAAATAGTTTTTTTGGGGGGGTGTCATTTCATTTTTGATGAGATGGACTGAATAGCCTCTAATCAGACCGTTCTTCAAGTCCAGAATAGCGTAGCCTGTAACTATGCCTCCTGTGCTGGCATCAGTATAATTGCTAAGAAATTACTACCATCTCTGCGTATCCCATTTTTCCTCAAGTATTTTGAAACCTTGCAATGCTCAATCAATTCAGAAATGCCATGCATTTTTGAAAGCCTTGAAGAGGTTTAACATGGCCATTTATTTTTCTGCAGATCAGGGAGTGAAAAAAAGAATGGTAGGTGACAATGGGAGCTCCAGCGTAGACCAAGTGAGCTTCTAAAATCACACACTGCCTTCCCTTGGGATGCAAGACTAATCAAATAGCTCTGCTCTGTAGCTATGTGGCCTCCAAAACATTCAACTGAACACATATGTGTAGAAACTCATTTTGTGTTGACTTTTGTGGTGCCTCTTTAAGAGTGTCATCTCACCAGTTTTAAAACCACTGCAAATGAAGGGTGTGTGCATGGATGCCCTATTTTATTTATGCGTAATCACACTTGTTTAAAAAGCAAAACCCAGGTTAGTCATGTAAGAATGGTTGCATCTTAACCTAAAGGCTAAGGATCAATGTACCTGTCATATTTGAATATCATGCTGAGCACTTCCTGTGACCTTTTCATTACCAAAAAAAGGAGCTGCATGGAGCCCTGGACCAGATAAGGTCTGGAGGAAAGTGTAAACTGTTCCCTCATGATGTTGTCCCTGTTGAAAAGTTATTTTCTGCCTTCAAAGCTCACCATCACTGCTGCCAAAGCTGCTTTGTGGAAACAGCAGCTTTTCAAGCAGACAGAGGCTCCAGCAGGTGATATTCTGTCAGAAAAAATGGCATGAGAGAATGACCATTATAATTCCTCTTGCCCAGGTCTCAGTCCGGATCCAGACTGCTCTTCACAACTTCTTTTTATAAAGAAAAAGCCCAAGGGAATCCCAAACACAGGATTCCAACATTCCTTCAACATTAAGTTTGGTACCATAAAGTAATGGCTGAATTCCTGTTGGTTAGTCCCAACTAGAAACTGAAAGTGGAAAAGGTGCAGCAGTTAGCTGTCCCCTACATGCCTACAGACATGTCAGTACTAGCAAAAGAAAAAAAACAACTAGATATTGTTAGCCAGATCTTCACCACGCAGTGAAAACTGAGTCTGATGGGTCTGGATGGACTTTCCGCAACAATAGCACCACCTCCAGAAAGGTCCCATCTGTTGTATCTACCTACCAAACCTTTTCTATTAGGCCTAGAGTTTAATTTTATATAGTATTGTAGGTTTTTTAATGTAATACATTGCTACCAATTATAACAATTTAGGAAAATAACTCGCTGTGTTTCTCAACATATTATCACCTGCTTTTTTGTTGCTTTTTGTTGGTATAAAAAAAATCTTGGGCATAAACCTCAAGGCATAACCCTCCGATGACATAATGTCTCTAAAAATGCCTTTACGACTAGAAAATATTATATCAATTGAGTAACTTTTCTTCACCCATTACATTTCTTCTGAAATTAACACCCTCAATGCAGATTAAAAAATGCATAGATAACTATGGCCATTTCCGCACCGGGAATTTAAAATGGTGCAGAGCGACCTCCAACGGAGGTCTTCTGCACCGTAGAGTGGACTGGGGTGGACTACCTTCTGTAGATCCACACCTCAGTCTGGTTCTGTGCGACCAGAAGTGGTCGCGCAGCGTGGTTTTTAAAAACCTCTTTTTTGAGGTTTTTAAAAAGCACGGAGCAAGCGAAGCCGTGTAACTCTGTCGCCCGGCTCCGGAGCAGATTTGCAGGCGCTCACAAGTGCGTGCCTGCAGATCTTCCGGGGGCGGACTTTTGGTTGGCGAGCTTCTCCGGTTGGTGGAGAGCCTCCACCAACTGGAAGCCGCCATTTGGGACACCGGAGGACTGCGGAGCAGCGAACTCACACTGCTCCTCGTGGCGACGAACTCGGCTGGCCGGAAAACAAAGCCGGTAAGCTCTGTTTTCGGGCATTCCCCCCCCCCCACATGCGGAAAGGGCCTATGTTACTTGTAACTTGTTACTTCTAAGCCCTGGAGGACAAAGATTCTAGTGGTGCAAGAGTTCAGAAAATACAGTAACTGCATCTTGTGCTACTTTGAGTATTTAAAACTATCTGCTGGAATTCACTATCAAATGGTAATTTATTTATATTCATGGTTCCTAAGTATTCACAATGGTGGCACTATCACCATGATCACAAAAGTCTCCCAATCCTTTCTTACTGGGCAGCAGCAATTGCAAGCAATAGAGGTCTGTTCTCCTGTTAATTGGCATATAGCATACTGACATTTCTACCCCCTCATTCCAGCCCTCTCTGGTGTGAGGTGGTATCTGAACAAGCCTATAACAAAGAAATATAGGAATAAATATATAGAACAATTTTTAAACCAATATAATTTATAATTATAATACAAACATGTTTGAAATAAGTCATACACATACAGACATATATATAAATGCTGATCAACCTATACAAACACTGATATAAAGAATGTAGTGAACAAAAATTAAATATACAGATGCTAAACAACCTATGCAAGCACTGCTAGTAAGAGTATAGTAAAAATATAGTAAAGTCCTGTGAAAATCCTGACAAACTGAATTCTCCAACTTTTACAAAACTGTTAATGAGCAGACTTCTGATGATAAATGAAGTGTCCTTAGATGTCTCCAGCTGATTCCAAAATATTGATAAACTCCTGATGCTAAATAAATGTTCTTAAAAATCTGGTTCTGAAGAACTCTATCTAGGTGTAACAACAGTAAGGTCCGCAGAATCTCGACTGTTTTGCAAGAGCTTCTTCAGGTTTTAGTAATTAGCAATATAAGTTCCTCTGTAACAGATAACAGTACAAATTGCTTCAAACAGAGTTTAGCCAAGAGACAGTACTCAGTTAAGTAAACTACGTAGCTCATCAAGGGTATCAGCCATCATCTCTGGATTAAAATCTAGCAACTATAGATAAGTGGGGGTGGTGGCATCTTTTATTCCCTTAACACCTATTATTCTGAAAAGAATGGCCAAAGTTCTGCATGAGCAGCTATGACATGTGACTTTATGATAACGTGGCTATGTCCTCAACATGATATGCATCCCTTCTAGTGAACTGTGGCAATGTACATTGGGGCTTCTCATGCAGGGTCCCATTGCACTACAGGATCCATTGCTCTATGATGCCCGTTGTGGGACCTATCATGCAACAGACATGCTCCTGGCTCCACTTCCACAATAGTCCCAAAGATGCAGCTGTGTCTTGTGCTCACCTCCTGACAATACAGATGTTGTGCATCATCACAGTCCACCTTTCCATCCTCATCAGTTGAGAGCTACTGGACTACAACCTGGGAGACCAGGGTTCAATTCCCACTTGGCCATGGAAACCTACTTGGTTATCTTGGATGCATCACACAGTCTTACCACCATGAAACCCCATGATAGGTTCACCTTAAGGTGGCTATAAGTCAGAAACCACTTGAGGCACACAACAACAAGAAGTTGGTTTGTAAATACCTAGCGGGGTACCAGCCACCCTAACAGGGTGCCAGCCAATATTTCTATAACATTACTATTTCCCTGAAATGATAACCCACGTAGGCAAAACCTGCAGAGTTATCCACAATAGTATCTGTCTTTCCTATCTGCTGCATCTTGAAAGCACCGATGCGTTTATCTTGCTGAATGGAATGTATTGCATGCATCTCCTTGGGATGAAGAATGGGAGCTGCCAGCAACTTATTTTCTGTGTGACAATTCCATCCAAACATCTCCTTGGCTTTGCAATAAAACAAATGAGACTCTGTTAGTGAACAACTTGTGCCCTGTTTTGAAAGACAAAATGAACAGCAACCTTTTTAAAATTATCTTATACTGCTACAATTCCTGGCAAGAAAGGGTGGAAACTCTGAAAATTAAAATTCATGTCACCTCCCTTCTTAATTTAAAAGTTGCTTGTGTCTCAATATTTCCCCCTTACTTTATGCTCCTTTAAACCAAAGCCCTAAAAATTACAACCATCTGACTGGCACACTAATCTAGTAAATTCCTAAATTTTAAGACCATTTTATCTGAATCCTGACAAACAATGTTCGGTGTCAGAACAAGTCATTAAGGAAGTTATGTCTGCTGACACATGACAGCACTGCATCCAACACAACTTTTTCAGTGTTTATCCATATAGCTGCAATTGGGGCAGTAGAGTCTATTTAAGAATTTCATCAAATAAAAGAGAACTAAAGGTAAGGCTTTTTAGCTGAGGAGGAAAACTAAGTTAACATGACTGACATTTATAAAATTATGTATTTTTAATGATTATATGCTGCCTTTCTCCCAAAATGAGGTCTCAAAACAGCTCACAGAAAAATTTTAAAGGGTGCAAAAAGTGATACTAGTAAACCTCAAATAAATTACAATAGCATAACAAAATATATTAATAATTTAACAAATTATAATATTAAAACACACTTGTAACAAAAGTATTTTAAGGCACTTCAGTTTCAATAGTGCAGCCTTCATTGTTTAAAAGAAAAAAACCTTCCTCAGGAATCAGCCAGTCAATTGCTAAGAACCTGCCTAAATAAAAAGGGCTTTCTTTTTCCTGCCAGAAGAACAGGTGAACCACCAAACTAACCTTCTTTCAGAGGCAGGTGCATTAGGCAGTATGGAGACTAGCACCAAACTTCTTTTAAAAGGACAATGCCTCACTGGTTTTATAATATTTCATAATTACTTTGCCCCAAAAGACAAGTTTTCTTTAGAAATATTTTTGCAAGGCATGAATATGGTGGGAAGAGATATATGACAGTATTTAGGAGTGATATTTTGGGTGCTAAGAGAGAGGTGTCCACAATAGTCACAACTACCATAGGAACAATAGTAGTTTTTGTTCATGGGAATAGTTGTACTAGGCCTCAGCAAACTGAGGCCTAAATCAAATTACTAGTACTAACTAGAGTAGGTGAACTGAAGCAGAGTAGGCCAATTGAATGCCAGTTGAAGCAGCTGTTGAATGGTGAGTTAACTCTTCTGTAAAGTGTCAATGGGTTAACTCTAGCTGGAATTAGCAATTGGATTTAGGCTTCCATTTCAATGCTGAGTACTGGTAAAATGGAGCTTCCTACAATAGGCATGCTTTCAAACTTTATATGGCAACAAATATACAAGATAAAGTATATTGTTTGGATCTCATGCATGGGATGCAAGAAGGCGCCAATCAAAGGTCATCATTATTTCATATGCCCCATACCTGAACCTTGGTGAAGAGGCTTACCATCCAGGACTATCCCAGAGCCTGAGATTTCGGCACCACAACCTGAGATCTAGAGGTGACCTCTTTTAGATGTCACAGATGTGGTTAATGTCACAGCCCCCTTGTGGTGGCATTAAGCATGATTTATTACGCATCAGCCACATTGGTACAGAGTATGCCATTCAAAGAAATCATATCTAACAAATGAGAAAATGCACACTTACCAAGACAGGACTATTGGGCCTTTCTGCACTACACTATTATTCCACTTTTAACATCCTATGGAATCCTACAGTTTGGGTAGCGTCATTTAGGCCATTTCTGCACCGGGTATTTAAAATGGTGCAGAGCGACCTCCCACGGAGGTCTTCTGCACCATAGAGTGGACTGGTGTGGACTACTTTTTGTAGTTCCACACCTCAGTCCAGTTCTGCGTGATCGGAACTGGTCGCCCAGCGTGCTTTTTAAAAACCTCTTTTTTGAGGTTTTTAAAAAGCACGGAGCAGGCAACACCGTCTAGCTCCGTCGCCACGCTCCGGAGCAGATTTGCAGGTGCGCGCAAGTGCGTGCCTTCAGATCTTCTGGGGGCGGGCTTTCGGCTGGCGAGCTTCTCCGGTTGGTGGAGAGCCTCCACCAACCGGAAGCCGCTATTCTGGATGCTGGAGAACTGCGGAGCAGCGAACTCGCGCTGCTGCTCTTCGCGTCGGACTCGCCCGGTCGCAGGAAAAATCTGGTGAGTCCCATTTCTTCCCATTTCTGCCCGATTCACACCCCAAGTGTGGAAAGGGCCTTAGAATTCTTAGCTAGAGAGCTCTTTGGCCTCAGTAAGCCACAAAGCCCAGAATTCCACAAATAATAGCACTATAACAAAAGCTCAATAATAATAGCACTAATAACAGTGTAGCGAGGAAAGGCCCTATTGTCCTGAGATTCTTCATTCTTACCCTGAAGACCAAAGAAGAGAGACCAGGCCCTAAGATCTGGGAACCCTACAAGTGAGTGCATGGCTTATTGTCATGCAAAATTACCTTTTCCTCCCTGCTCTCTGCTGCTACAGGAAGCAGACTCAGTTATTGTCATGTACCAGATAACTTGTAAGCCACAAACTCCATTCTGAGGCAGACGGTAGTGTTTATTTGTAGCAAAGCAAGCAAGACGGCACACTTCTTCCAGAGTTGCTGAGATTAAGCATACATGGAGTTCACAAACTTTATACCCCCACATACAGATTTTAGGGGCACAAAGTGGCAATTGGAGAGGATCATAAATTTAAGATCAACCCATACCTTTAGACATTTCCCAGACCTGCATTTGTTTATGCTCCTTTCATTCTTGGGGTAAGAACATTTTTCATACCCCTTATCTTAGACACTGTGAGCTTCCAAAACACTTCTTGGCACTTTCAGTTTTGCCTGCTCTGATCTTCTCTTCTTCACCAGATACTTTGTAGCAATAGTCAATAAAACAATTGACAATTTGATACATTGAAATACACAAGCGATCTCCAAATGATTGTTGCAATCATCAATTACCACTCCGTACTTTGTAGCGCTCCATCTAAATTCTAGATTGCTTCTATACTGACTACCATTTCCTATCTCAATATACATCCAGCAGATCCGCATATGACAATCATCAGGCCACTGGTTTCAAACAGAGACTTTCAAGAGAATATCATAGCAGCTAAACTACCATACTATCTAAACTTTGGCCATTTCCACACGGGTTTAAAGAAACGGTGCAGAACGTCCTCCAGGGAGGACGTCTGCACCTAGGAGCAGACTGGGTCAACCTACTTAGTGTAGTTCCGCACCTCAGCCCACTCCAGAATGACCCAAAGTGGTCATCCAGCATGCTTTTGAAAGACCGCTTGAAACAGGTCTTTCAAAAGCACGGAGCGTGCCACTCTGTGCCTGCACTCCGGTGCAGATTTGCAGGCTTGCACCAGTGCGAGTCTGCGATCTGCTGGGGGTGGGCTTTAGGCTGGCGAGCTTCAGCAGTTGGTGGAGAGCCTCGACCAACCGGAAGCCACCATTTTCACCCCTGGAGCAGTGCAGAGCAGTGGCCACGGACTGCTCCGGACCAGCCTGGACTCAAGCGTGGAGCCAAGAAATCCAGTAAGTACCGGCACGGGGCGATTCCCTCGCTCTGTGCAGAAATGGCCTTTGACTAATGTTTGAGCTAAGTTCCTAGGCTTAATGTGAACTTTCCAGGCTTTAGCAGGAATGTGGAACAATTAAAACTGCATTTAAAATGTCTTTCTTTATGTTGAGCTACGCAGAGTGGACTTAGAATATTTATACAAGGCATGAACTGTTTCACTTAGAAGTTAAAACCTTGCACTACATATTGGTGAGACATTTATGGAAGGAGGTTCAGAGCTGTACAAAAATGGAATCTTAGTCCAGGTCACTTCAAGTGCAGCCGCACTGAACACATCGCCTCCTAACAGCTTGATATTTAAACTCCACTTTGCTATTAAGTTGTATCAGTCTGTTTCAGAGATATTACCTAGTCAGACAGCACTAATGTTCAGTTGCTCAAGCAGTCCTGAAGGGGGGAAGGAAAAGGCAACGAGGAGGAAATTACCATTATGACTGATGAATAGATAAACCTTTCCTGAATAAATTATTTTTAAAGGAGCAAGGGCATGTTGGGGGGAGATGCAGTTTCTAAGCACTAAACCAAAAACAGGAAAATGCAACAGGTATTTTTTTCTTGGCAAAGAATACACAAGCTCAACGTGTGCAGCAGTAAACAAAAATCTATTTCATTTTAGATGCAATGCACAAAGGCACTGACATTTAAATTTGAAAATCAATTTATAATGATGCTGTTGGATTATTCTAATTGATGGTTTTCCTTAAAATTGAATGCAAGGAGACAGCAGTGGGTCAATACCAAATTAGAAACAGCAACCAGGCTGACTGACCTTGATCTTAACTATATCAGTATTCAGACAGTAGCAACAGTTGTATTTTCAAGAGGGTTGCTCTCACTGACTGTGGGAATGGCAGCATAGTGCTTCAGTACTTCTGAAAGTCTTTACTAGAGAGAATCAGAATGAAAATGCATTGTCATGGACACGGAGGCCTTTATATGGCCTTTTCTGCTGTTCCAGAGACTAGGACAAGGAGCAATGGATTCAAGCTGCAGGAAAGGAGATTCCATCTGAACCTCAGGAAGGACTTCCTGACGGTCAGAGCTGTCTGGCAGTGGAATATGCTGCCTTGGAGTGTGGTAGAGTCTCTGTCTTTGGAGGGTTTTAAGCAGAGGCCAGATGGCCATCTGTTGGGAGTGCTTTGATGTGTGTTCCTGCATGGCAGGGGGTTGGACTGGATGGTCTCTGTGGTCTCTTCCAACTCTATGATATACTTTGTGAGAAACACTGTCATATGTAACTTAATTTGGTGGGAAGATTTCATTCACCTTGATGCCCCAACATCCTGGGCCAAGATCTGAAATTCTGTTTATGGTATGATGAATCTGCCATCAATGTTGGGCAGACACATATACACTTGCACAAAAAGTCCAGACCAACATGCAAGCCAAATTTTCTAACTTCTGAAAAAGAATTATTCATTTCATCTACAATTTTTATCAGGGGCAACATCCAAACTCAGAAGCTGAAATCAATACCCAAAACAGGACTGATTTCAATATTTCTGTATGGTGGACAGGCAAGTTTAATGGTGGCTCTTCTTTGTAGACTTTAAAAATGATTCATGTTCGGGTAGCTGTTGTGCTGTAAAGAATCTACCCTATAAACTGGAGAACCCAAAACAAGTTAATTTGTTCCAGATGATTTACTGTTATTCATTTATACTTAACAGAGCCATAGAACACTATGTAACATTTTATCACTTATGGCAAGACATGATACATGCTGATATCAGCTGAAGATTATGATATAATGGTCTATGGGCTTATCAGAAAGAGAATGGAACCTAGAAATCTTGATTAGCAATCCCTGCTACCTTGTAACGAGTTTCCAGACCAGCAGGGGTGAAATTACATGCCAAAATAACATATAAATTATTCCCTGTTTAAGCAGGAGGCTCCTCTGTACTCAGACCTATTTGCAGGATCATGAAGTTTCGACTTCCTAAATATATTACTGAACAAACCTTGGATTTACTTGTATAAATGAACTTGGCTGTAAAGTCTTACTTGAGGAACTGCTGAACAGCCACATAAAAGAATGGTAGAAAGTTCATTACTGCTAGATCTCTGTCCCATATTGTTTTAACTGTATATTTCAGTATATTAGTCAAGTAAGGAAACTTTAATCATTTACAGCAAAGCATTACACCTAATATTGGATAATTATAAGATCTAAACCAGCATCCTAAGCTTCCAGGCCTAAATATCTTGCCTCTCTAACTGTACCAGGTGTATTGCTTTCACATAACAGAAGTTTCCCCATATCAGAATTAGCAGCTCCCCTAACGCTTCAGGTAGTTTCTTTTTTGGGAATCAGAGATGGAACAGTACAACAAATAGTGACAAACATCTACAACAGAGCTTTCCAAACTGTGTGTCGTGACACCTTAGTGTGTTGGCTGCAGTGTGTTGGTGTGTTGCTGCAGCCACTCCAGGCCAAGAAAGACCCCAGTAAGGGTGGCGGTAGGTCCACTCCACCCTAGATATGCCTCTGGTACTGTGCATGCGTAATCAGGTTGAAACAGTGGAAGTGAATATGAAAAGGCATGGCCGCTCAACAAAAAGTGTGTGCCACACAGGATTGTTCTCTCACTTTATTACTGCAGGAGTGGAGTGCTGGTGCTGTTATTTTCATGTTTAGTTACTTAAATTGCAGTTGAATTATTCCTAAAATGGATAAGCTTCTAATTAAGAATTTTGTTTCTTGTGATTTTGTTATTACAATTTATGTATGTGTCTCTATCTCTTATAAGGGGTTAGTTTTATCTCTGGTTTGCTAGTAAAATTGAATTACTGTGTCACGAAATAATGCATGTCTAAAAAGTGTGTCACCAACATGAAAAGTTTGGAAAGCTTTGATCTACAATTTCAGCCATATCGCAAAAGTTGTTGTAGTCATACTGTCTTGTATCATCTGTGTGGACAGACTTTGCAACAGCCTATGGAGAATTTGATAGTACATTTGATGACTCCTAGCTATGAAGCTCTTTTTGAATTCATATAAGCTGTAATCCTACAGTTTTGGTTAAGGCATATATCTCTGCAAATTTGGCCCTACCATGACAGGGAGTGAGCCAGGGAGGGATACTGTCACCATGCTTTTGCCCCTTAGCCATTATAGTTCCAGAAGAGGACTTTGTCTAAAACAGGAAGTTATTTCCACTTACTTCCTGTAGCTAACAATGGTGTCTCCCAGACCTAAAATGATCTGGATGGGCAAAAACATGACAAAAATCCTTCAAGACCCCTAGGGAGCACTTGGGGGGAAATGCCATTTTTTTCGAGGGTACAGACCTCCAAGGACTCTTGGGGGCTAATGCACACACACCCCCCAGCATCCCACAGTTGCCCACCTAGATTGCCCAAGCTAGATTGGCTGGTGCTTCTCAGTCAGTCTGCTATCCTCCAGTATAGAGAAGGATGTTGTTCTACAGCTAGTAGTGCATTAAGACTGAACAGCTAGTGAGTTCAGCTTCCATGTGTGGGTGGAATAGGGGTGGGAAAATTGTCCTCTGGTTTTTACTTCAGCAACAAAATGCATTGCACAGGTCCTGCACTTCAATAAGGGCTGGGCAAAATATAGCCCTTCAGGTGTTGTTGATCTGTAACTCTAGCAGCATATCCAATGGTAAGGAATGCTGAGAGTTGCAAGCCAACAACTTCTGGGGAGTCAGACAATGTCCACCTTTTCCCTAGAGAGAACAGGTGTCCAGAGCTACAAGGACTGGAACCAGGACCCCAAAGGCTGAGCCAGTGCTAGGGCTGCCAAGTCACAGGGTGCTAGCTGAAGTCTCAGGGAATTGCTATACTTTGTACCCCATAGCTGCAATTGGAAGCATCTTCTTGGACAGTTACATTTTCTCTGGCTCTGAATTGCCCTTACCATCCAGGCTGATAGGTCTGTCCCAGAAAGGAGGGTCTATACAAAGGTTCTGCTTTGCTTGAGGTTTTCCTTGAATGGCAGTCCTCTGGCCCTTCAGTTCTAACCTGTGGCTTTATTCCTGGGTTTTCTCTGCTGGCTTCATACTTCACCTCTGATTTCCAGTACAGCTCCTAGCACCTGGTTCTTGTCTCACCTCTGATGAGTTGCTTGTATTTGCTGGTTTGCTTGTAGACAGTTAACTATAGATACTATAGATTGATAGAAGTGTTCATTCCTGAAGCAGATCAGAAACGACTATTATCCTTTGTGAGGTCTATTTGTGGCCTATTCCAGCAATTTAGCCAGGCCAGCACTCAATAAAAAGAAAGCAATCTAGTTTAGGAAAAGAACATTTTTTGGCAATTCCCAATAGCACTAAACCATTACTGTTTTTCAAAATTCTTTTTCTAAGTTTCTTTCTCCACTACGTTCACCTCACCAGCCTTTTTGAATTCCAGAATAGTCCCTAGCCTTCAAAGTGCTCATGTTAGGAATACCTTGAAAGATCTTCAAGAATTAAAGTGATTTTGTTACCCAAGGCATGATCAGCAGCATGTATTTTAAATGTGTCCTGTCTCTCCACATAAAAAATGAGGATAGAGTTCTATGGTATATATGAGAAATCATATTTGAGGAAGAGAATGGAAAATCTTTTCCCTTCTCACATATTTACTTCAAGTGAAGGCATTCTGTTGCCTTCAGCAATTTTCTTCCCCTCCAGCAAATTTCCAATATTTGAGTCATGGAAAGTTATTTAAAGCAAGAACACAAAAAAGTAATACAGATGACAGATTTCGCTTCCATTCCTCATGTGGTTCTTACTTCTGTGTAATCATTTGTAGGAGTTCCCTTTTAATTTTTCATTACCATAACCAACACATTGTCATTTTTATACCATTTGCAGAACCTGTAAAACTTTCTATCTGAGCTAGTTTATAGAAGAATTAGAGGGAAACTTTATTTTCATTCACCATCTGTTCAGTGAATTTTGTAAATTTATGGGGATGTAAATAATGACATTGTATATTACTTCAAGCTATTATGTGAGGAAGCTAGATTCATTGTTCTCTCAAGTATGTGCTTTTACTGCTTAGCTGATGCCTTACGTGACATGTGGCAAAAGAGGAAAATGAACTTTTCACTGCTATTTACTCAAGTTTCATCAATCACATGAAGAGTGCTCAAAAAATGGATAGAAGAGTTTCATTCCTAAAGTGATCCAGTTTCAATTTCTAGGTCTATCACCAAACATTGCCTTAGTGAAAAAGAAGGATATTTCTATAATCTAGTCTGTTGTGGTCTGCATCCACATACTCTGATTTTCTTTTTGGCAGATTCTGAACTCACCTATAAGCAGTCATTTTAGGAAGTATCACACATAAATCTATATGCACTGGTAAGCTGCAATTAGCCATAGCTTATTAGCATATGTGCACTGTGTGCACATGCAAACATCCATATATGTGGTCATGCAAGCATCATGCTCTTTGCTCTACAGAATTATTTTACATAAAAAATAAGATAGAGTTACAGGCTCATTGAGAGAATTGAGATTAAGCAATTCAGTGCCACAGAGATTTTTTTTAAAAAAAGAGAGAGCCTGCAGTAAATGTGAAAGAAAGTACGAAAAACGGGATTCATTGATATACTTCAGCCAGCCAAAATCTCTTTCATCTCCCTGCTCCAAGTGATATAATTTTCAAACATCAGAATGAATTAACAGAAGTCTCCAGAACTTAGGTACTAAAAAGGAGTGCTGCCCTTCGAGTGCCCTTTAAGAAAATTAAAAGGCAGTCTTGAGGTGGTGTCACATCATATTCTTTAGGCAGGTTCCAGTTTGTAACAGAAGATACTGAAAAGGTATCGAGTGGAGAAAGATTTCAACAACAGCACAATCTTCAACCAGAAGTGTGGTGAGGGAGAGGCATAATGAGAGCATTGCCCCCCTCAAGTAAAAATTCTGCCCTTCGTAGATATCTAATGTTGCAGAGAGTGGGACGTTAAAAATTGTCTTCTAGAACTCTTACACTTGCTGTGTGCACATTCCCTTAGTAATGTTGCCTGCTTCTTTTGTTTTGGATGCCTAAATTTTATTCATAAGTGTTCAACTCTAGTTTTTCATTACTGCAGAGGTCGAAATTTGGATACTGAAGGAAAATTTCACTTGGGGACAGAATTCTATTTTTGGAGGCCAATGCCCTCATTTTTCCAGTGCATGGTCACATCCCTGGGGGTTAGCACCCCATCATTACATATATGCACACCTAAATTTACTACTCCTGTGTTAGTGACTGTCTATGAGATGTTGACTCCTTCTAAGAATGAGAACAGAGCCTATGTCAAATCTATATCAGCAGCAGCAGCAGCAGCATGATGCCTTTTTCCTAGTTCAGGACTCAATGAGTCTTACAAAAGTTGAAACAAATATAGATAAAAACTCACATCATAAACAAGTTAAAAGTGTAATTAAAATATATGAATTGAATGCTACAGCCACTTATTTTTGCAAAGCAAAGTTTTAAACAGTCTGTCTGTCAAAGTTTCAGCTCTTCAATAGAAAGAGGAAGACAGGAGAGCATGGCAAGCCACAAATGAGAGAAGGAAACAAACAAGAGGATTGGAAAAGGTAATCAGCTAATCAATAGCCCTACATCACAAGCAGCTTAGACCTCAAATGTAAGTCAGCTTTGATTTAAGTAGATGCTTGCTAGCTAGTCCCAGCACTCAGATAAGCTGCAATTGGGCAACAAAACATTCAAGCTGAAAGTGCTGCATGACCCCTGAAAAGTCCAGTCTGGAAACTCCAGCTGTGTCTGTATATGCCTTCAAGTTGCCTGCGATTTATGGTGATCCCATGAATTTCACAGATTTTCAAAGTAAGGAATATTCAGAGGTGGTTTTGCCAGTTCCTTACTCTGAAATATAGCCTGCAGCTATATTTATTTGAGGTGTCCCATCCAAGTACTAACCAGGGCTGACCCTGCTTAGCTTCCAAGATCAAATGGGATTTCATCTGGTGCCTTTAGAGTATTTAAGCCCCTCCTGGAAACTCCATACTGAGAACAAATATCTCAGTGTGCCCTCATGCAAACCTTTGCAGTATGTTAGTGATATCAGGAAATAATTTGGATGCATGTGATACGAGAAATTAAATCTGAGCCATTGTGGTTCATCAAATATCCATCTGAGAACTTCCCATTTTATAGGGAGTTATACCCTCCTCTCCAACCACATTTGGAGGGCATCTCATTCCCAAGGTTCTTCATGCCAACATTCAACAGAAACATCCACTCCAATGATCCCAGCTGACTCAGCCACACTCAGACAAGTAAGCATTCAGTTATGGCAAGCAATGACACTGCCGGCAATGCATAGCTTGTGGAATAAGAATGATACCAATGCCACCCGCTTTAGTGTGTGTGTGTGTGTGTGTGTGTGTGTGTGTGTGGTGTGTGTGTGTAATAACTGGTAATATTTTTAATATTAACCTAATGATTAGTAACATTTTTATATGTTTTAAGTTTAACAAGTGTTCTTTAAAACATTATTTTGGGTGAATCATTTGGGGAGATTGGGTGGCATTTGGGGAGATTCTTTGCCCACATTAGTATTTTAAAACTGCACTGATGAAAATTAATAAACACTTAGTGCATTAGTAATGAGCATTTCAATAGGTCACTCTTCTAATAAAGAATGGCTGTAATGAATCATAGTCAATCCCAACTAAGGCCATTTCTGCACAAAGTTGATACATCATAGCAGCACTGAATTCTTACCCTCTAGTCTGCACGTTGTACCATTTTAGCATCATAGTTTTCCTCATAGTTCTGTACATTTTCAGCTCCTACAACGGTTCATTACAGTTCACTGCGATGCAAAACTGCTGTATGTGGAAAAACTCCAATGTAAATCTCCCAAATTGGTTCTACTTCAGTTTTCGCCTACATGCAGAAGTGTAGCATCGATTCACATCGCAGAAATGGCCTGCTATGGGCATTCCCAGGCTATCCCTTCCGTCATTTCTGTCACTATTTCTCTCCAACCAACAAAGGACAGGCTGCTGTCATTATTGTCTTCCTGTGTTAAATGGACAGCGGGAAGAGAGTGGATCTGGTAATAGACTGTTAAAACATGTTTTTTTCCATGTATCAATGAACATACATTCCTACACACAAACATAGCAACACAGAAATGTGTTAAAAATGTTTTTTTAAAAAAAAAAACAGACCAATCAGCAACGGCGGGGCAGGGTGAAGGAGGGAAATGGAAGTGGCCAGGGACTTGTGCTTGTGGATGCAGGAACCACTGTTCTCTGCAGTAGTAAGATATAAATGAGGGCGGGGGGGTGCAGACAGCACAGTTTCTGAACTTCTGAATTCAGTTTCTGAATTGGAGTATAAAAACATTGCTCTTGACACTCAGTGAATCGCTTCTCCCCTCTCATGTGGAAACGGCCTAAGTAAGGCCCATTGACCCAGTGGAACTTAACACTGGGTGTTGATTTATCTTTAGGTCAATGACTCCACCCAACTGGGATTAACAATTGGACTTAGGCCCATGTTTTGAAGTGACAAGTCTCAGCAAGTTACTCCAAAGGTTCTTGTATGAAATGGATTGTCTAGATCCATTTCAGTCTGGCTTCAAGCCAGCCTATAGGACAGAGACAGCGTTAGTCACCTTGGTAGAGGATCTCCAGAGGTAACTAGTCAGAGGATGTGTGTCCCGGTAGGTCCTTCTTGGAGGGGCAGACTCAGAAGGTGGTACTGGGGAATGCCTGCTCAATATCTTGGCTGGCCTGTGGTACACCTTAGGGCTTGGTTAACTGTCCCCCATGCTGTTTAGTATTTACAAGAATATTAAGCTAGGAGAGGTTATCCAGAGTTTTGGATTTCACTGTTACCACTACACTGATGACACACAACTATCTTTCCTTTCCGTCCAGCTTGTTTCTGTATTAAGCCAGTATCTGCTGTCAGTTATGGACTGGATGAGTGTGAACAGATTGAATCTTAATCCAGAGAAGACAGAGGTGCTCCTGGTAAATTGAAAGGCAGATCAGATTCAATCTGTGCCGGATGGGGTTACACTCCCCATGAAACCTTAGGTTCACAGTATATTTTGGGAATTGGATCTAATCCTAGATGCTTCAGCTGTGGCCAGGAGTGCATTTGCACAGTTGAAATCATGTGCTAGCTGTGCCCATTCCTTGAGAAGTCAGATCTGACCATGCAATCTGCTTTGATTATTGTTAATTCACTCCATGTGGGCTGCCTCTGGAAACTGTTAGGAAACTTCACCATGTCCAATACACTTGACCAGATTATTGACCAGGTCTTGTTACAGGGTTTGTGTGACTTCCCTATTGAAATAGTGTCATTGGCCACCTGTACATTTGTGGGCAGAATTCAAAGTGGTGGCTTCAACCCTTAAAGCCCTACACAGCTTGGGTCCAGGCTACCTGAACTATCCCCTTATACAAGCCAGCTGAAGTTGGCGGGGGGAGGGTTTTTTCTTGGTCCCACTACTTTCACAGGTATGTTTGAGGAGGAGTCAGGAGAGAGTCTTCTCAGTCACTGCTTCCAGACTGTGGAACTCCCTCCCTCTTGAAATCTGGTTGGCCGCCTCCCAGCTCTCTTTCCACTGGCAAGTGAAGGTGTTTTTATGCAGGTAAGCCTTTGTATTTTAATTACGGAGTAGTAGCATGTCTGTGAAGTGGTGTGCTGTATTTTTAATCATGTATTGGTAATTCTGCTTTAAATATTTTTAACTGGTTTTACCCATGTTTTAAAAATAATATTACTTAATTTTTTTAATCTTTGTAAACTAATATTTTAGCTTATTCTTTTTTAAGTTATTGTAAGCTCCCTTGGATTCCATCTTGGAAGAAAGGTAAGATATAAATTCAATAAATAAATAGTTCACCTTTTAAAAGCAGCATTGTAAGTCTGAGTTGATTTGGATAGGACATTGAACCTCAGAAACTGATGTAGAAGAGATGCAAAATATGTATATCAGACAACCAGTGTTTCAGATTGGAAGAAGCACAAGGCAATAGAATTTATTTATTTATTTATCTATCTATTTATTTATTTATTTATTTATTTATTTATTGTGTATTTATTTTGCTTTTCTTTGAAGGAATTGACCCTTCCCACTTTACAGCCCAGTCTCTTAGTCACTATAATACATCAGCTCTACATCTATACTAACTGAATCCAGTAAAACAATAGGGGTTGCAAATAATAATCTTAGCTTTCTTTCTTTTTTTGGATTGTCAGAATTCACATTGCTGAAGTCAGGAAGCTGAACTATTCCAGTAACTGTGTGTTTACCTCTTGAAATGTCACTACCAGTCTCACATGCAAAGTCTTCATCGCCTCTGGTTACAATGGTAATGAATGTCAGTCCCACTCCATTTACTTATACCAACATAAAAAATGTATCATAAATATTGCGTTTAATCGTATGCAAATAGTCCCTATCTTGCTCAGCTCGAATCCGTGGAGCCTAGGAAGCTGTAAAGCAATACTCATGCTCTAAATGCAAGCTTTTACCCTTTTTTATTTTAAATGTGATGGATTCAGCTCTGGAGAATAATGCTTATAAAAAATGTAATATCTGAGCATAAATATTCTGCCACTTCACATGTTATGGTAAATCATCTCTCCCATCAAAATTCATTTGTTAAGGCCAAAGCTGCAATAGCTGTCACTACTTAGTGTTCCCAGTTTTGAGTTCAAAGCCAGCTAATCCACTGACAACATAAAGCATCTGTTCCATGTCCTGGGCCTGCAGCAGCAGTTAGAAAATGAGTGGGATGACTCACTGGGAATCTCAGGAATGACAAGGACAAAGCAGCATCAGGGATGAACAAAACCATACAAAGTATATTGCAAGGATGATACAGTTTATTTGGATACGTAGAGATGCACCTGAGATGCTCCTCAGTGCAAGGAAAGGGTCTATCTTTCTTCTCCCACAGGGTTCTTTTAATATTCCTTTTAATTTAAATGTATTTTTCCTTGAATATGGTTCTATTCCCTGGTTATAAAGGGAAGCAAGCTTTGGAGTTTTTTGCTAATTTTATTTGTGAAGGGAACAATGAGTAATTTCAGCCATTTTCTTCTCACTGTGAGAAAGTCTTAAAAAATTGCAGTTTTCAAAGATGATTCGCAGTCTCTGACTTATTCCCTACAAAATTTGCACAAAGTATTTTTGCACAGAAAACAGAATTTTCTGAAACAGAAAAGAATGGCAAATGTCTTGCATTGGAAGAGTTGGCTACAAAGACATAGGGCCTTTCCGCCATACACTGTTATCATGCTATTATTTCACTTTCAACATCCTGTAGAATTCTGGGGTTTGTAGTTTACTGAGGCAAAAGGGCTTTCTGGCTGAGAATTCTAAATGTGTCTCCCTAAACTGCAAATGCCAGCATTTCACAGGATGTTGAAAATGGAAGAATAGCACTAGTGCGGAAAGGCCCATATTTACCATACCTCTCCTTAGCTGTGTCTCTTGATGCCACTCCATGTGTCCATTTCTGTGCCACTAGAGAGTGTGGGGATGAGCAGGGATGCTTCCTGCCCCTTCAGAGACCTCTCACAAAATGTCCAACTGCTGGAAAAAATCTGGACAGCTCTCCACTCATACCCCTGCTCTCCAAGAACATAGATATGGACATGGGGGGGGGGGATTGCATTACTTAAAATATAGATGGAGGGGACTTTAGGTCATTCCATGGTCACATGAGACTTCCAACCTCCACAATGCTCATAAAACTAAATTGTAATGCCGTGAATCTTACTTACACCATTCATGAACATGATATTTGCAGAAAATGCTCACAGTCCAGAACCTAATCCTACTTTTTCTACAAAAAATCCATGTGCAAATTTTGCACAGAATAAGTCCTGAACTCTGAGGATTGTATTCAGTCCAGGATTTTCCTCATCAGGGTCTCCAAACACTTAAGAAGCACAATTTTTCACCATTGCACAAATATCATTGAGAAATATTTCTCAAATATCATCCTTCCGTCTAAGATGTTAATACATGTTAGAAACACTCTCTCTTTTTAATGCAAGGCAGAAGAGACTTAGGCCATTTCTGCAGTAGACGGCTATAGTGCTGTTATTCCACTTTAAACATCCTATGGAATCCTGGGGGAATCCTGCAACCCCCAGGATTCCACAGGATGTTGAAAGTGGAATAATAGCACTATAACAGTCTAGTGCAGAAATGGCCTAATTCTGAGGTGAAGGTAAAGTTGGTGAAGCCCTCATTCACTGAATTTTATAAGATATCCCTACGACACAGTCCTTTTAATAGTACTGTGTTTTTCCATTGTTTCTTCCATTTTTTTTCCTAATTTATTTGTATGGAAGTTTTATACAGAATAGTGGTAAATTATCTTCTACCTCCCTCCCCTGCCTGCAGACAATATTTCATGATTGAAAATCCACACTGTTGTAAGCAAAATCCTATCAAAAACTGTTAGGTTTTAAGAAGAGGAAGACAGCCTAGTTGCACCTTTCCCACTCTCCCAGAAAGTAGCGTAATCTCAATTGGGATTTTTATACACATACTGGGGGTGGAAATTTGAGGAACAGAAATACAAAAGGTTCAGCAGGTGATGATCTTAATAGTGGTTAGTTAACTGTGGTTAAGATCTAACAAAGGCATAAAACATAAATAGGCATACAGACACCTGCAGGGTAATGTTTCCACTGTAAGTAGAATTTAACCTCAAGGTGAAGTCTAGTGGGTGGCGGACAGAGATGAGAGAGTCAAAGGGCAGGTAAGTGCCAAAACTGTAGAGAAAATTGCTTAATCATAAAACAAATAAAAGTTGAGTGCCAATAGAGATAAATCTGCACAGATGATCCGATGAACCTCTGTAGTGAGATAAGAAGCCTTCAAGCCACTGTCAAAAGAGATAAACTTCTTAATGAATTTTTCTTAACCTGCTTGCTGTAGCAATCTGCCCGGAAATTCTTTTGTTGAAGGATGGCCATCTTGAAATCTGAGAGAGAATGTCTTGGTAGACTGAAGTGTTCCTCCACCATTTCTTTTTAATACTGCTATTTCTGAAGTCTCTCTCGCTCTCGCTCTCGCTCGCGCTCTTTTTTTTTTTTTTTTTTTGGTGAATTTCAGTTGCAGTGCTGCATGAGATGGACTGGGGGATCCACTGCAGTTCTCCACACCTGGGAAGTTGCCTGTCCCTGATCTCCATTGTTACCACATCTTACACCCCCAATCCTGCAGACAAGAAATATCATTTTATAAATCTGGACACTTATGACTGCAAAAGCATGTGGAAGCAGGACACTGGCTGTAAATGTGGGCTGGGTCAGGATGAACTCAGCATGACCAGGTCACAAGTTCAAGAGGATAAGGTGAGAAAGCCCAGCATTAATGGGCTCCCAATAATCCTTTCAATAGTACAGGCAACCAAGGCAATAGTAAATGAAACTGCCCAGATACAGCAGGCAAGCACCCCTGCTGTGCACATTTCCCACAGAGACCTTCCTCATTCAGCCAAGACATTGAGAGGTTGTCAGGACTCCCATCAATGTTTTGTCAATCCAGACCCCTGTTGTTTACTCTCCCAGAGAGCCATTAACTCATACCCCTTCAGGGTGGGAAATAGAGTATAAAAACTCCAGTCCAGGTACTTTGCTAGCACTTTGGGCATCATGCTGCAACCTATATTCCCATTCCTCTGTGCTGCCCTCAAACCCTTGTTTGAACCACTCCTCTTTGATCCTGACTCTTTGAGCAGAGTGCTCCAGGACTGGTAAATATCACCCTCTATACCCGAAATCTCTCTCTATCCAACCTTTATTGCTTCTCCCTTCACTAACCTTCTGTGGTTTGTGAGAATGCCTCATCTCTTGTGTGTGTGTTTACAAATTTCCAATAAAATACTCCTTTTTAACTTTCAGCTGGAGTTATCTCTACAGTTAGTACTGGTATACACAAGTGAAAAGATTCTGCCTTTAACCCCCTCTTCCAGGCCTACTTTGAATTAATAATTCCCCAAATCCTAAGGAAACACTTACATTGCTGGTGGATCTCAAGGTTCCCCACATTTTAGGGTAACAAGATGCATGGTATATTTATGACAGCCTAACAAGGGAACAAATGCATACATATTACCCATGCGTCCAGACATGCTGCCTGCAGCTGTGGGTTCCCCTGTTTGAGGCAATTGGACTGTGTGCATTTGTAGGTTTTGCTCTAAGGTTGTCCTACAATCGTAGCCTGTACTGTGTTAGATGGATATCATACCCTCCAACTTTTTACAGCTGAAAACCAGGACAGGTATGGTCAAGCAACATGAGAGTGTGGTCAAGATGTTAAAAATTTTAAATGAAGAAGAATGCAAAAGCTTGGAAAGGCTGTAGCAGTTTGCTTTTGACCTGAGCATATTGGGAAGGGCAAAATTCTTCCCCATCCTTTCTTCTTTCTCCACTAAGTTAATTGAATGCAAACAACTTTTTCACTTTGAAGGAACTGAAGTAAGCTGACAGCAAAGAAGAGAAGTTGGAGAAAGGGAAAGAAACTGGGACATTTTAAAAGCAGTTAAAAAAATCTGATAACAGAGGATTAATCTGGAGTATCCTTTCCAAATCAGGACAGTTGGAAGGTATGTGACATATGGAGACTACTATGCATGGGTTGTATTGTTTCACAGAAGGCACAATGGGAGTACACTGGTGAAACCATTTTTTTTTTCTGGCCTCTGGCCTCCCACTAGATCCACCAGAAGGCTTCACAGACTTGGAAAAGAGTGCAGACAGAGAGTCCAGCTAGGGTGCCAAACTCCTCCAAGACAACTAGGTTTGAGATATTTTGCCATTTTACCCCCTGGAATGCTGCCCAGAAGGCATTGTGCTGGAAACATTTTAAAGCTAGATAAAAGAGGGCACTTGGCAAAGCAGCAGCTGTTTATCTACTTGACCTCAGTTGCTTAGAGCAGCAAAATATGTCTGTTGTGTTCACACTTTAAAGCAGTTAGATGAGAAAATGAACCATACATGTGCTGTTTCACAGGTTCCTGAAATGTCTCTGACCGCAGTTGTTTTTTCACCACTTGTTGGTTTATTTTTCCAGAGCAGAATACAGTTCAACTGGGTTAATATAAATACTGATTTATAAATTTCTGTGCTTTTGTAATTCAGCATGTACTCCTACTATTGTAGAATTTCCTATGAAGAGAGATGTACTAACACCTGTCCCTCATCCTTTCTTTCTGTTCTTTTTTTCTTTTCTTTTCTTTTTTTTTTAGGTCTAATCCTTCCAACATTTGAGAAGGTCCTAAATATCTCATTTCTGCTACAGTTGCATTAGTATTGTGTTTACATGGTTTATGAATACTGCAGCAACGATTCCTTGTTTTAACTGCATATTCTTGTTCAAAGTTTCCTTAGGATACTGGGATCTGTATTATACTAACTGATCAAATAGGCTCAAACTCTCTGCTAGTATTAGTCATGGCTGTCTATAAATTCAAGCCAAGATTATTCTTAGCCCACCTTGCCAAACCATTTTAACTGGAGATATCAGGATAGACTCTCTGTATGCAAAGTATGTGCTCCGTCCTTGACCCATTGCTTTGTGCCCAGGACAGGTAGATAGTGGAAGGGTTTTAAATAGTTATCATCTGTATGTTATCATTATTAGAGGATCTCAGTAGCTTTTCATTAATCTCCATCTCTCCAGATGTTTTGGTGTACAACTCCATCAGCCAAGTTGTACAATAAATCATGTGGAAAGAGCTAGCTGTGGCATCAGAGAACACCAAAGATGTACTTCTTCTCTCATTTTAAAATATTTTGCAGGGTAAATGCAGTGCTGCAGAGACTGAGTTCTCATTCTGAGGATCCATGTGGAGTCCAGAAAGAAACTCTGAGAAATAAAGATTGTGGTTGTGATTATAGAGAGTGGACTATGTATCAGGGCATTCACCCCCATGCAGCAAAAAAAGGAAAAAATTAAAAGTATTGTGGCAACTGATGGTGCAGCCAGCACCACTGTGCTAGCAAACCATTGGTGGATACCAAAAAAAAAAAGCCCTCTTTGTTCTTCTTTTCAGAACTTTTTTTTTTTTTTTTGAGTTATCGGGACTATTGGGTCCAAGTTGTATAAAGAGATCAAAGGGAAAAGGAAGAAAGAGGGATCCAAATCTTCTCTTCCTGCTGTCCAGCAAAACAGGGAGAGGAAACAAATAGATATTTTCTTTGTTATACTCAAAGGGAGAAAGAGAGGCCTGTCCATTCTCCCCTTTGCCCACTGTGTAGCAGGAAGAAACTGAATGAATCCCTTTATTTTGTGTGTGTATGTGTATGTGTGTAAGTGTATGTGTTTTAGGGTTGGAAGTGGGGCTGTGACAGAAGGAGAGGCAGTTGGCCCATGGAAGGCAAGAAGCCCTTCAGACCTCTCAGTGCTGCTGGGTCCCAAACCTCCCCTGCATTTCCCCAGAACACTTCCTTTTTGCCATTACCAAGAGCAGTGCTGACAGAACAGTAGTAAAGGCAACAGAGGTTTCTGCACACACAATGAAGAGGCTGGCAAAAACATCCCTCTCCGCCTGTAGACCACACTGTCCATAGGCAGACAAGGAGATGTGATGTGTGTCCCTCTCTTACAGATTTTAGAATACCCATCCAAGGACTATATTCTTAGATTACAAAGAACGGCTTAAAAAAATTCATGAAGTAATGCTTGAAACAGTTACTTTTCTGGACTACAGTTTCCAGACTCTCCAGACTCTCACAACTGAGGAACTAGGCAAGTTGTTATCCCAAAAGTTCCTTCTCTGCCTTAGGGTGTTCCATGACGAAGTAAACTTCAGTTGTGTCTCCCTCGGTGCCTCTTGTCTCCTGATTATGGCTCGTGTGGAAGCTACCACAGGCCCCTGTGGGTGTTCAGATATGAAATGGAATTCATTTATATGGTATGAAAAAGCCAGGCCTTCCAGAGACTTTAACATAAAATAATCCTGTGTTACTGCCCTGGCTAGTCCGAGCTTTGGGGATATTAAATGATATCCTCTTGATATCATAATTTGGCTTCACTCCTCTATTCCTCTCCATGTGCTTGTGAGGCCACCGGACGAGCACGTAAACAAGCTCGGCCGTTAATTGCCATAATATTCCTGGATAATTCAGGCAGGCCAGAAAATAGCTGACTCACTGCTTTAGGAGACCTCCAGGCAAGTACTCTAATTAAGTATGCAAGCAACCTACAAAAGAGCCTCTGCCCCGCGATGGCAGCTTGATGGGTTAACTATACAATACCCAAGTACTCTGCGTTTGCATACTGGCTACTCTATTGAGAGCCGCTACGATAACTCAATCATTCAGATTCTGACGTTCGGAGGATTTGTCTCCAACTCCAAATCTATTGTTTCCCCCAAGTACGTCATAGCCTGCAGTCACAATTCTCTTTATAAAAACCCTTGATTCCAAGACCTTCCTCGGAATGCTCCTGAGTTTCATTCCACCTTGCTGCCGCTTTGCTTGGCGAGCCTCCCCTCAGCTCCACGTGCTGAGCTACATCGCACCCCAGCCTCGCTCTCTATTTTTCTGGGCTTCAGGACAGGTGAAGTATCACCCAAACCAGCAATCCCTCTACAAATCTCTCTATACCACTCCAACCTTTATTTTCTTTAGTTATCTTGTATGAGTGTGTCGCATACACTGTTTTGCTTGTGTATTTAATAAAACATCATTTATTGTTTCAACTTTTGTGTGCTCCTTGACTCGGTCTGACCCCGTAGACATAGGGTTCAAGATCTCGCTACGTTACCCTGCCTCTCGTAACACTAAGCAGTGCTCTGAGCTAATTTTCCCCACCTTTAGTTGAGCACAATTTGGTGTCCCTCCCGGGACCCCCAGTACACAGGGTTACACCTGCACAAAACAGACATTTTCAATTCAAGTCTTTATGTTTAAAAAAGAAAGAACAGAGTCCAAAGGCGAATGCTAGTGTCATGGTGTCTGCATTTTACACACAGCAGGTCTGATAAAGAGCACAACAAATTTCTCTTCTACGCCACTGGAATGAGATTTTATTTTTACAGCTGTGAACCGAACGTTATTCATTCAAAGGACAAGCTCTAAAAGTCCAAATAAGTAGGAAAAGTGGAAGCCCTTTCTGATATATCAAGATAGACAGATGAATGGCCAGCAAGATTTATAAGCCTTAGGTACATTGGCAGCCTAGGACTGCAGCAAACTACTGTGGATTTACAATTGTTTATTTAGTATGAAAACAAGAAACAGGCCTAAGGAAGAAATGTGCATTTATTATTTCATCTTATGGCAATGCACCGCTCCCACATACCCTCCCTCCAACTGTTCCAATTTGGCAAGAAAGGCCCCAATTAATCCTCTAGTCATCCCACTTTTGGGGCTGCTTTTAAAATGTCTCCTGTTTCTCTCTCTTCCTTCTTCCTTCTCCCTTTGTCCTCAGCTTATTTCAGTTACTGAAAACTGACTACAAAGCACTAAAGTAGTTTGCACTCAACTCAGCAAAAGGAAGAGGAGAGAAGGGGGGAGAACCCTACCCTCCCTAGTAAGCTCAGGCAAAGCCAAACTGCTGCAGCCTCTCTTAGTTTTTATATTCTTCCTCATGAACAACTTTTGCCATCTTGTTGTTGCCTGGCTACACATTCCCAGTTTTCATCTGTGAATGCTGTGAATGTTGAAGGGTGTGTTCCCAAAGTTATAAAGCATGACATTTTAGATTATAGAAACATTGATTAATCCAGTGGATCTCAAATGACTGTGTCAGTTTGTCTGCTAAAGAGCAGAGATGGGGGGGGGATCTCTTTACAGTCTTTACATTCAATCTTGGTAGTTATGTCATTATATGTGTTACCCTGAAAATCTGGGGGTCTCCGAGGGACACCTCAATATGCTCCAAATGATGGGGAAAGTAAGCTCAATGGAGCACAAGCAACAGCAATGTGAGAGGCAGGGTAACATAACGAAATCTTTTACCCAATTTTTATGGGGTCAGGCTCAGTCAGAAATCACACAGAAAGGTCCACTGAATGACTTTATTGAACAGTAATAGCTCTCATCAACGCAAACACGCACACATGCATCCAAGGGCTAAAAGAAATAAAGAGTGGAAATAAGATAGAGGGATTGTTGAAGGATTCGTAGTTTGGGCGATACTGCACCTTTTCCTGAAGTCCTTGGTCTGGGAAGCAGCGAAAGAAATGGAACTCACCGAAAAGAAGCTGAGGAGATTGCACAGCTATAGGGAGGGGGGGACCAGTCAGTTGGTATGACCAGGAGGCACCCTCTCTTCCTTTTCCCTTCTTCCCTCTCTCTCTTAGTCCAAAAACGAGGACTATTTGTAGGAAAAATTTACTTTGAAGGCAAATCCTCTCCTGGGCAGGACGAGAGGAGACAGCAAAGGAAAACAACTCCACACCTGGTACTTTCTTTGATATCAGAAGATAACAAGGTGTCACCCAAGTAACAGGATCTTCCACCGCTTTGAGGTTGCGGTGTGAGTTTCTTGAGATAGATTTGATAAGATTTTATTGCCTCCAGTGCCCAACTTCATGGGAACACTCTTACTCCCTTCAAGTTGACTCCTTAAAGGTTGATAACCTTTTGTCCACTGTGGGTTATCACAACATGAGGTCTCCTGTGGCTACGTGACTGGGGAGTTTACTGGCCTGACCTAGTTCGTTCGATCATACGACCGTTATTGCCTACGTGGACATCTGGGTGACCTTTCTGGTGGGTTAGATTAATTTTATATCAAAGTTGTAGACCCCGGGACAGGGTTTACCAAGGGGACAACATATGCCTTCAAGTTAACTCTTACTGTGATCTTATCATAGGGTTTTCTTGGCAAAATTTAGCTAAAGGAAGTTTGCCATTGCTGCCTTCTTAACCTAAGAGAGTACGACTCGTCCAAGGTCACCCAATGAGTTTCCATGGCTGAGCAGAGATTTCACCCTGATCTCCTGGAGTCACAGTCCAGCACTCAGACTATTACACCATGCTAGTTCAGTTTCTTATATATTCTCCAGTCCATTCCATCCCATTCATACATCAATTTGCACTATTTAAAAATAAAATATGCAAACAATTGTATTGTTTTTATACATATCTTCCATAAGCTATGCATTTTGTATACATTTTATTCTACAATTTGATGCCTGTAAGTCATTATAATTTTAAAGAACAATTTAAATGTTATCTTAATTCCATTAAAGTCAACAGCATTAGTGATATAAGTTATAATTATCATTTCATATTACTTTAATTCATTACTTTGGGAGATAATTTTGGGAGGCTTGGTTCTTTTCAATTTTTTTTAATATTTAAAAAAATTAACAACTCTAATGATTAAACAAATTAATATTGTAATGTTCACTGAAACAAGGCAATGTTCAAAGGAATGTTAATGTGTTACTCTTAGCATTAATGTTTCCTAGCTCTGGTCAAACTATCTTCCCAGAAAGACTGTCTTGTATTATCGATCTTTTCATTGAGGATCCAATGCTACGTTCTGGATTTAATTAATCTCCCAAAATCAATTTCACTGTCAGTTTACAGAAATGTTTAGTTACATCTTGATATGTATAGTTTTCATAATTAAATTGACTTATTTGAATTTTTTTTTCATTTTACAGTGGGACTTAATAGACACACATAGGCTCATACCAACAAGTATCTACCGAAGCTATCTTGAGGGGGCTTTTCCCTGAAAGGTGGCAAACTAACAATTAGAATAAATATAAAGGAGTGAAGCACACTTGTTTTTAATGGACATATTTCTCTTCTTCCTCACTGACACAGGAATATTCTTTGAAAAAAGAAGAAAAGCCTAGGTCTTAGAATGTCAGCTAAGCCTGCAATACATTTTAATAAATTTTAAAGATTTAGGCTGGTATTCTACATAAGCTACTTAGTTATATTTGCCTAACTAAGTAGTATCTCCTGGTCCAACCCTCCCAACCTACTTCACTAGGCATCAGCTGCACTGGAAAAAAAAAATCTGTCCAGTGGGATACAAGGAGGAAGATGTTTCCAGCCTTCTTCCACCAGTGAATAAAGTGCTACAAGAAATTGTGGCAAGGGTTCTGAGCATCCCAGCCCTGTCTGTTGGCAAGTGGGCTATAGAAACATCATGCACTCCTGTTCCATGTGCCAGGAAAAGGTAGGAAGACAGACTCTATTCACATTTTAGTTTGGTTGAAGTCAGATACCTTTCCTGTTACTCCCTTCAGGCACATGGCAACACTTGCAAAACACACTCATAAGCATCAGATATGTCTAATGAATGAATACCATATTAGATCTTCAAACTGCAAAACCTGATACTGGCAGATATCTCCTGAATACCTGAATTTTTTTTTAAAGTTCCTGTATATACAAGCAGTGACTTATTGGAAGCTACTTCTTGCAGAATGATGACTTTTATGAATTAATAATACATAAGACTGTCTCATTTTGCAGATTCATGAACTGTCATCTAGTTAGTGGTTCACTGTTTCAGCAGTCAACTAGGTGAGTTCCTCATTCATTTTAAAAACTGCATATAAGCAATCATGTTTGTTTATTTATGTTTGTTTGTTTGTGTTTGTTTGTTTGTTTCTTTTAAAATATGCACCCCATTAAACATGGCTTCTTGGAACCCTCAACATAATTATCATAACATAAAATAATAATTATAGTATAGAGTAATATCAGTTTAACTTACCCATATGATCAATAACAACTGGTTGGTAGCAGCAGCTGCAAAAGGAAGGAAAAAAAACCTTGTCTGGTTGATTCCAAAAGCAGCATCTGAGCCAATGATGTTCCTGCTGGCTCCCAAACACCCCTGGAAATAAGAAAGCTTTTTAGCAGCACGAAGAAGATCAGATCCAAGCAGGTTCGGAGCCAATGTTCCCAGACCTCATGCTCTGTAAAATGGGATACAACAACAGCCTGGGAAAATCATTTTATGGAGAGATTGCAGTGCTCAAAATTTTGCCACCAGTGTGATCAGTGGCCATATTAGCTGAGGAATTCAGGGAGCCCAAAGAGTAATTTTTCCAAACTCAGAGACAGCTACGTCTCTGAGTGTACCACATAATAATTTATTTAAGTATTTGTTTGCTGCTCTTCAATTTGCCACAGGTCCTAGAGCAATGTGCACGAAACTGAAACAGAAAAAATAAGTAAAAATGTTATTTGAAAACTTACTAAAACATGGTTTTTAAAATTTCCTTTTATTCCATTCTCTTTTTATATTATCCCCCTCTACTGCAATAACAGACTAAAAATAACAAAAAGTATCAGCATCAAGAAGTGTAATTGGTTTAAATTTTCTTTTTAAATGCGCACACCTAAAATGATTAGAAAAGTCACCTTAGTTATCAAGACCAAAGGCTGTACAAAACAGAACCCACTGGTGACTTAAGAGCATTAGAACCAGCCTGACTTCCCTTGTGAGGGAGTTCCACAGTCAGGGTGCCACTACAGGAAAAGCCCTGTCCTCTGTACGGACTAACATATCTTCACCTAGTGAAGTTTTTCCAAACAACACCCACCCTAAGGCCAACATCCTACATTGCCCAGCACAGCATAAGAATTCTCCCCAGGATTCAGTTTTGCAGTGATACCATCTCTGAATGGCCATTCTGTGGTTGGTGGAAAATGAGAGGAAGGGGATTGGAGAACCATCTTCTTATGTCCCATAGCCAGGTGCAGATGGATAACATCTTCTACCAAGGTCCACCAGGATCTCAGTAGATGATATTATCAATCTGCATCTAGCTATGGGACATAGTAGACACTTCTCTACTGCACCCTCTACTAGCCACAGAACAGCAATTCATGGCACTATTGTGAAAAACCATGAATCAGGGAGGTTTTGGTCTCATTGCAGAGGGTGAAAAAGAACACCAGCCTTCACAATGACTAAAAAAAGACACAAACAAGTGTAAGGTGGACTTAACACTTGTACATATCACTAACAGCATGGTGACCTAAGAAGTCCCACTCCGAAATGCTTATGGAGTGTTGATGTGCTCTACTTTATAGGAAATAACCTTCTCTTTGAAAGCATCTTCTGTTTGAGAAAAAAAAGCTGACCAGTTTAGCAATAAAGAAATGGAAGAAGGGAGAGCAGTGGCCCTCTACAGTCAATACTTGGATAGGTGTAGGCATAGAGGTCATCATTGTCACTGTGATGAGACAGATTGTGTTTCTTCTTAAATTATATCATTAATCAATCCTAAATATTTATCTATGTATACACATTCAGTGTCCACTGAAAATTCAAAAGGGATAGAGTCAGCCTGACTTCCCTTGTGAAAAAGTTCCATAAGCAAGTTTTCTGCAAGTGGAATTGATATCGCAGAAGACACTGGACTTTCCTTCTTCAGAGGTTTTTTAAACAGAAGTTGGATAGCCATCTCAGGGGGGTGTTTTAGCTGTGGATTCTTGCATGTCAGGGATTTGGGCTAGATGGTCCTTGCAGTTCCTTCCAGCTCTAGGAATCTATAAAATTAATGTTAATCTGTGTCCTCTTTCATTTTTTTTCTCTCTCACTTCTCTCATTTTTTCCCCAGTTTGTAAGTGGCTACCCTACATGTTTGTCCATATCATGTCTCTCATCTTAGGAATACAGGCTATATCAAATTTGGAACCTACACAAGTGTCCACACCTCTGCTAGTTGTGTTTGCTTAACTGAATTGCATCGGATAAATCCTAAGGATGTTGACAAAGTCCTTGTAAAAGTACATACAACCACATGTATTGTTGACCCAGTATTTACCAATCTTGTGTGGAATTGCAATCAGGAAAGACTCCCTGCATTTGTCCTAGCTGTAGGAAATGCTTCCTTCAAGGAGGGGATAGTTTGTGCTCCACTGAAGGTGGTGGTTGTAAGGTCTAGATTCTAGACCTTTCAGATCCAGAGTCTGGATCCTCAGGGCCTGAACAACAATCAGCCAATCTTGTTGTAGTCTTCTGGACAAGGTGATGATCACAGATTTGGTGGCATCACACCTCCAGAGACTTTTGAGGCATTTGGATGGATCATGAAGGATGCAGCTACCTTGGAATAAACAACATGGAATGCAGTGGGACTTCTAAGGAAGCTTATGGAGAAGCACCGAAAGTCCTTCAACACTGATATGTTTGGGGAACTCAGTTCTAAGTCAGACAATAACTCTATCACTTTAGCCAGTGATAGAAATTGGTCTTGGGACTAGCAATATACTAGCAATATCTCTGTATGTTATTCTTGGGATCTTATATCTGCACAAATAACATATGAAAAAGTATAAGAAATTATGACAATGTTGGATAAAACACTGTTGATGCTATTTGAAACTCTCTAGACAGAGACAATTGCAGCTGCTTAAATTCTTATTCATAATCCACCAGAGATGACATGTATATATCTGGCATTTGGATGGCCTCTTCGAGATGTTCAGTTCAAACTGTACAGACTGTATTTCATTGCTTTTTCCCTGAGAGAGATAACTCAATGATTCAGCAAGCTGAATCCCACTGAGAACAACTCAATCACAGCCGTTTGATTCAAGTACTCACATGGCAGTTTCACAGGCAGTAAATCCTCAGATCCCTGTGCACTAGAGAAAATGGCACGACTGCTGTTTTGCAATGTAGGAAAAGAAAATGCCAAGTTGTGATTTCTGGCCCTGTAGGCTTAATGCCACCATGGTGCATTACTGTAATGCCTAAGATCCTAGTCTGCAGGAGAGATAGCTGGGCTGCATTGATTTTTTTATTGTATCAGAAACACACTGTTATTAATGTCAGACAACCTCCAAAAAGAAAGTGTACCCAGAAAATTATCAAAGGAAATGAATTACCAACTTTCAACCCCCATGACAGTCTGGGAGAGTGACAGCCACTTGAAATTCATGTGAAGATGTACAACCAGTATCAAATATGGCATTTTGTTTTATGTGCGCCACAGCAAAGACGTCTTTAGAGCAACCTCCAATGATGACAGGTCTATGTGACAGGTTCACTGTGGACACAAAGTCAATATGTGCACGTTTTTGCCAGTGATTTCAAGAGGCTCCATAGACCTGTGATGCCCAAGCTTAGCTTTTTAATTTTCTGCACTTTACCTCTGTTTAATCTAATTTATATGATTCACTCAATGCACTAACGACTTGTTTACATGAGCAAGAAATGATGAATAATCCTTCTGTCTTTAAAGTAAAAATATGATAAATATATCCCTTCCATTCATTCCCTCTCACTTGTTAGCTTATTCTTTGACTTTTCTGCTCTTCTGTGTGCTGTGCTTTCAGGTCTGGCAGTTTGCAGTAAGTTCCATTGTCAATAGGTTTAGTATCTAAATGAGGAAGAATTGTGGCAATCCTAGCTGCATAGCGTGGACACTGTAATGTTGGCAGTCCATTCCTTCATCTAGTTCAGAGGTCTTTTCACACTACACAATTACAGCATGTTGATTCCAGTTAAATTGCCATGTCAGCATCCTACAGAATCTTGGGACTGGTAGTTTGGTGAGGTGCTAGATGTCACTGGTTGAGAATTTTAAGCACCTCTTTCTAACTTGCAAATTCAGGAAGGAACCAGGGCGGTTGAAGTGGAATCATAGTGCTATGAATATGTAATGTGAAAGGGCCCCAGGTTTGTTAAAATGCTCTGGGACTCAATATAGATAGGCTTTCTATTGGATGTCTGTGAAGGCTAGATAGTTGGCCTGTGATCTTGGACTAGGAAGAAATTGGAAGACAAAGCCTGTATGGGTATACCTCATTTAATGAAGCAGATGTGTTCCTGGGCATTACTTCTTTAGCAGAATATTTGGTACTAGAGGCAAAAATAGCATGGCAATAATAAGAATGGGTTCCTGCACTTCAGAAAATAAGAGCAGTTCAACAATTTTCAGCAAATTTTATTTACAACTAATAATGTGGGCATGTGAAATCAAATGACAAGGTCATGTAACCCTTGTACAATTAAAGAAAAACATTTTCAGCCTTCTAGAAACCACTTGAAAGCATTTTTCAAACTGTATCCAGGGATAATTTTTTCTTTTCACCAGCCTCCACCATTCTTATGATTTCCATTTTGGTGGCCAGCTTACCTATAGACCTTTTTAATATGCTGGGGGTAGGTAGAAAGGCAGGCTCATCTGCTTTCCCAATTTTTCCCTGTTTTGACATCCACACATGTTCAGCAAAGCATTCTGAAGGCAGCTACTGTTTACCTGGCCTGGTTCACACAGCTACAGTACGATTAGCTAGTCCCATTCTTTCCCAGCTGAAGCTTTATTTAATTATCTACTGTAAGCATGCTGCTGCAACCTAACACTAGAAGTCTGTGTTTCTCCAGCCTTCTTTCACCATCCTGCCAAACCTGGTGCTACTAAAAATTTCCAGCTAGGCAGAGGACGAGAGAAGAAATAGGGGGAGTGAAGGAATGAAGAAGCTGTAAAAAGGAACTCCTTTGTCAGAGGTTTTATTAATGGAGCTAAGCTTGTACCTATTAAGTGTCAGAAAAGCCAATATTGTTGTTGTTGTTGTACACCTTCACTCGTACACTTGTGCTGACCCTAAGATGAACTTTTTGGGGGCTGAGAGTATGTGATACACCAAAGGTCATCCTGTGGGTTTCCATGGTTGAGTAGGAAATTGAACCACAGTCTCCAGGATCATGGTCCATTGCTCCAACCACTACACCATGCTAGCTTTCAACTTTCTTACTCCCACAAATTCTAAGTCCCTAAACAAAACACTAGTAACACAGGTAATAACTGACCCCAAGATAACACAGGGGAAGGAAACAGTATCTTATATGAAATCAGACTACAGGGGCAGAGGTTTTTAGCTTTCTCCAAGGAAAACACAGAAGTCTTCTCATCATACTATGGTCAGTCTGGTACAAGTACTGCCTTTCATCAAAGAATGGCTAGCGAATCTGGCTTCTACTCACACAAGGCAAGACTGACAGTTTTTACAGATTCCCCTTAATTATAGCAGCTTTTTGTGAAATATTCCAAATTATTCTGAAGAGTCCCACAGCCATCTTGTGTGGGTTTTCAGGCAAAAGGAATCTCAGTGGAATTCAAGGAGCACCAAGTAAAAATGGGTACCCACTTTGCACAAGTAGAAACACTCTCTCCTGGGGCGAAATCGCCCTTGTGAATCATTCACGAAGGCTTTCCTACACCTAACTGACAACACGGGATTATGCTTGATCCATCCACTTTCCTACATAGAATTTTCCCACACCCATTTTCTCCATGGCCTCCCTCTCTAAAGAGGGAGACACTGGGAAAAGGGAGACCGCAAAGAGGAAGCGCTTTATCCACAGTGCTTCTTATTTTGAAGTGGGAAGTGGGAAGTCTTGAGGAAGATTGGAAGCTGCATGTCATTGACTATTGCCTTATAATACAAGATTAGCTCTATTCAGGTATTCTGGAATATACTCAAACTCTTCAGAAAGGGGTGTGGGCTAGCCATGGCCCCTCCATTCTCATGATTTCCCAATGTTCTGGATCATGTAGAGAATCTCTGTAGAGGAGACTTCACTCTCCAGAAGGTTACTCACCACACAAAGAAAGGGACAAAAGAATGCAAAAAGAGACAGGGATAGCGTGTCCCACTTTCCCGCTTGTTTCTTCAACCTGCATTCCAGAATGAGTGAATGGGGCTATGGAGACATCAGAATCTGCTACTCTTTTGTAATGCCTTCTTTCCATTTCCAAGTTCTGAAGAAAACTGCCAGATAAAACTGAAAAATATAAGAGCCATAAACAGGGACTGTATTTCTGTGCAGTTTCAAGAACTCAAGCTGCAGAGAACAAGGCCAACAAACACAATATTTAATCTCCACAAATTCTCTGCTCACCTGGCACTATGGGTAGAAGATGCCAAGTTCTATTCTCCTCTGTTCATTGCTTAATTATTTTTAAATCTACTTACAGACACCTGTACAGGCTTAAAAAAAAACCAAAAACAACCCTGTCAAAGCAGTTCACCACAATAAAGATTCAGATTCAGCCCTGAGCTAAATTGGGCAGGCTTTGAATCACACCAAGGTGACTCGGGCTGTTTTCCACATCACTGGATTGGGGGTTTAAATGAATCTTATGATCTGGTGCGGGACCCAAGGTGGCTTAGTACAATCCAGCTCCAGAATTCTAGCATAAGAAAGTCCCTGTGGTTCTTCATAGTTCTTTAAGGACGTCTTCTGAGCCCACTTCCTTCACCCATCAAACCCTATTTCACAGCCCTTGCCAGCTCAGGGGTCATGTTTACTAACTATGTAGATTATTTTCTATCACAACATCTTTAAAATCAGCTTACAGCAGAGGGAAGAGAAATAGTCTACAAGCCAGTTTAATTTTTCATTACAAAACAAATTCTTAAAAGCTAACTCTTGATATTTAAACAGGAGCTAAACACAAACTCCAAAAAAAAAAAGCCAATACTGTTTTCTGTACCTCCTCCTAGAAATACTAGCCTTGCCACAAGCACCACAAACAGCAATAGGTCATATTTGTTAATGTTTTTCTAGCTCATTAAAATTCAACCTGGAAGGTGATTTTTATGGTCAGTAAGAATTCAATTTAGAGTGAATAATTTGCTTACATGGCCATGAGAGCATGAAAGTCTGTGGACAGAAGGCTAAGTGTGCTGTAATCCATCTGGTTGTTTGCTCCTCTTGTACGATTTAAACAGAAAGGGGATGTACTCGAAAGGAAGCTTTGGTTGCTCCAGGTGTACTCTTGATATCCAAAGAACAGACGGATAAATATTTGAAAACAAATGCAGGTTTTGTACCAAAAATTGTTCAAAGTTATTCATATGCTCCTTCAACAAACCATTTTGAACTTCGAGATAATGTCAGTGTGTGCAATCCACAATGTGTCAAATGGATCCATCCCAACATATTTGATATTATGAATGGCTTCTCACCCAAGGCTTCCCTGTTTTCAACCTAATTTTCAGCTCTGTGCACCATTACACTTTATAAAAACCCTGATTCTCACCATATGTTCTGCTCCCAGATTGGTCTGCAATTGTGAGTCTATTTGGACATTATTTTCCTTCTGTAAGAAGAGAATGGATGCTTCTGGCTGCTTGTGTATCAAGTTCAAGTGCAAACAGTAAGTGAAATGATAACTTGCTGCCTTTTATCTGAAAGTTCTAGTTACGAACCTCCTATTCTTATCAGTAGGCAGGCCTATAGACCACAGAGCATTTTCATGGCAACTGTATTTATTTGCTTCATAATCTGCTTTGTAGTCTGTACCATTTATACCATTGTTTCGCAGTGCATTCTCACTTTATGCCATTTCTGCTGTATTATTTTCTGTTCCTGCAAAAAGTCTGCTAAATGGTAGAAATGTCAGAATTGAGCAGCAGGACCTAATCTGAGTGGAAAATTCAAATGTTCAAACAGGAGAACAGGCAGAAGAAGGCCATTTCTACACTACAATGTTATAGTGTTATAGCACTGTTGTAGCGCTATTAGTCCATTTTCAGCATCCTGTGGAATTCTGGGGTTTGTAGTTTACTGAGGCCAACAAGCTCTCTAAATGCCCCTCCCTAAACTGCCAACCCCAGGTTTCCACAGGATGTTGAAAGTGGAATAATAGCACTATAACAGTGTAGTGCAGAAGTGGCTGACGTGTATTAGTTAACTACTATCTGTATATCGCCCACTATTTGTAAACACAAGAGAGTAAAGGCAAACTGCAGGTGGTGGTCTTGTGTGAGGAAATCACCTGAGGGAAAAGACATATTTAGCCTACTAGCTGGTCCTTAACTGGAGATTATAGTTTCCCAAGCTCATTTTGGCTTTTTAAACCTTGGGAGCATAGTTCATTCCACTTTCAGATTCTGGTGTTGGAAGAGTCTGACAGTGTCAAATAAGGCCTGGTACAAATTGCACATAACATCCCAGGCTATTTTGCTGGGCTTTAAATTGATGCCAAAATGCTGGCCAAGCTGACAACACTGAAGTTTGGAGGATTCAGCTCTCTCATTACTTGCTGGGCTCCAACAGATCTTTCACAGAATAATCAGATGCGTTATTTACTGCAGTGAAGCAGTTTATTTGTTCTTTGTGACATCTTCCCCAAATCAATATAAATATAATTCCACAAGTCTGCAAGCAGAGCAGGCCACAAGAAAATGAGGAATTGCTTCCCTTCTGCTCCCCTGCCCTTCATTTCAATTCTCCCTCCTCTGCCCAACTCATTTTTTTCCTGGTTCTTAGACAAATGTCTTTTGCCTCTGTCATTTCATTTCTGTTTGCTGGAAGTCAGCCGGAGAAGAGGGCTTTTTCGTACATACAAGAGTACAATGAGATATCTCTGCTCTCAAAGACCTTAAAGAAATCTCCCTCAGGTTAAAGGAACAAGTAGGCAGCTTTCAAACGTCCATAACTAGACAATATCAGTGACTCTCAACTCCACTAAATTGCTTCCAGGTGAAAAGATCAACCAAAATTTAAAATGGAAGCCAAAGGCCATCAGCAACCATTATCTGAAAGATTTTTTCTCACCTGCCACAGAAAGCCTATTTTGAAATACCACTTGGAACAAACAGTATGTGAGCAAACTCTTTATCCGTGAAGGAGCCCTTCCAAGATTTAACTTCTGGTGATGAGGCAGGCCCCAATAAAGGAGCTATTGATGCAGTTTTAATGCTGGTAGCCATTTAAGCTTTTGAGTGGTTTTTTTTTTAAAAAAAACTATACTTATTTAGTGCGATCTCCTGTTGGTTTTATTGTTATTATTTCAGTGCTGATGTTGTTTTAATTTTTATTGTATGCTGCTTTGGGAACAGCAGCATTGAAAAGTGGCCTATAAATTGAATGAATGAATACACCAAAGAAAACCCATTACACCAAATGACCTTCATTTAAGTCTCAGCAATATTTTTACTACTCAGAAAGAAGTGTGAGCTGTTTCTTTTCTCCAATGTGAGTGCTAATTGTTTGTACAGTATTATAGGATAATGCAGACACTATAGTACAGTACTTCAGGCTAATGTAGATCACAACCTGTATATAACAATAAGTATAGTGTGGGAATTGCCAGTATGGCACATGAAGAGAGCCTGGAAGCAACTAGCTACAAATAAGTAGTTGCTTATGAAAATTCCTTTTTTCAATAACTGAGGTACAATTAAACTACATTAAGACTGTATAATACAGTATAATATAATATAATATAATATAATATAATATAATATAATATAATATAAATACAATGGTCATAAAAACAAAACGATAAAAGGGGATAACAAATATCAGTTGGACTGCTAATAAATAAACACAATCACTCTTCAGTAAAAATAATTTGTAAGCAGGGCATAGAAGATGTACTGATAACCCTAAATACTTTTAACAATCTGCTTGACATACTGTGTGGCAAATAGTTTTACAGTAGCATATATATCTTTATAACAAAAAGACAAATATCTTTCTTCAGCATTATTTTTAATAACCACAGCATTATTTTTAATAACCACAGCAAGAAACTATCATAAAACAAACATTACTAAAACAAACTATATTCTTTTTGACTGGCTGTTCAGATTGTTCTTTATAGGAAGCTAGGTCTTCTTCCTACACACCTGTGTCCTGCACATGGTTAGAAGTAGGCCTATAATTGAAGTTTCCTACAAGGTATTTATCATGCCATCACTCTGCTTCATTCACTGTATTTTAGGGTAGAGGGTTCAGAAACAACCTCTCCTCATAATCCACCCTTGTTTTCCCACTGCTGCTTCAATTTTTTTCCTTGCTGCTGAATGTCTGTTCAGGAGACAAAGATGGAAGAACAACACAGGGTTTTTTAACAGCTAATGGGAAGAGAATCCTCCTTCTGGAAACTTTCTGAGTCAACAAATGCTGCAAGCCGACCTGCTTGAAATCTCCTAGAAGCAACCAGACATCCAGGAATGCCTGCTTGCTTCTACATCAGTGGAGGTGCTAACTCCATTCTGGTGCTGACTCCATTTTAGTCTAAACTTTAAAGATGCTGAACCTGTTTTGGAGATAGAGCTCAGCATCTTAGATTGCTCCTTTAAAGGTGACCACTGTGGAATCGTAGGTCCTTTCTGTACCTTATCATTTTCCATTGTCATCCCATCACTGCCAGGATGGGATCACAAACCAAACGCTTCCCTCTACACCTGGCCAGCTGCCTGTGGAAGGGTAGCGACAGCAACATGCGTCTTTCTTTCGCAGTGCAGTCAGCCACTTCCTGTTCTGCACTGGGGAAGGAAGTGCCTAGATCGCACTTCCTTCCTTTCCCCACAGCTGCCAGTGATGGAAGCATCGCACGACTGGGGGCCATTACCAGACTTTTTCTGGTAATGGAATATCCCGCAATTGCGATAGCTGGGGACACGTGGGCAGCAGGACTGCAATGACACTGTGTGAAAACACAACTCACAGACCGGCAGCAACACATCCCCCTCATAGGACAGCAACATCGTGCAGAAATGGCCCTAAACACTGACCATGTTCTATCAACTACCTTTAAGAAGAGAGGGGGAAAGAAAATTTCCACTCCATATATTGCTAAGTACATCCATGCTGGTTTTCTTTCTAATACTAATGCTCATACAACCTGTAACATCAGTATGGGTTACACTTTGAATAGCACTGTGAAGTAAGTTAGGATGACAGAGAGTAACTTGGCCAGAATCATATTATGCATTAAATGTTGTGCGTGGTAAGGCAGAGGGAAGGAGGAAAAAAGGAAGAGCACATTACAGGTGGATAGACAGTCAAGGAAGCCACAGCCCTGAGTCTGCAGGACCTGAGCAGGTCTGTTGATAATAGGGTGACATGGAGGTCTCTTATTTATAGGGTCGCCTTAAATCAAAGCTGACCACAGCAGTTAATCACAACAAATTAAATGTTGTCCACACTTCTGAGTTTACAACCAAAGTAAATCAATAGTAGCCCATACAGGTTCTAATAACTACATTCTGTAAGTACATTCATTTCATTCTCTGAGATTAAGCAAACCATTTTCAAACATCAATATAATTCTTAACTTCTCTATACTCTAACGATAATTCCCATCATACTTCTATTGTATCCTTCTGATAGTCTATTCCTGATGGAGATTCCGATAAGACATCAGATCCCAGTGGAAAAATTAGAATGATATCCTTCAGAAGAACATCTGTTCCAATAGGAAGAAACAGTCTGTAATAATCGCTGCTGCTTTTCACTTTTTCTATAGCAGAGCTTGCTTCTGTTTTGTATATCAATTTTTATATGTTGGCGGAAGACATTCTGCACACTGCAAAAAGCTGTTAATATATATGCAAAATTTAAGTAAAATAAGAGTCCCAGTGCATGAATGTTTATTACTTATTCATATTTAAAGGATGTTAAATTAATTTCCTTTAAGTTGCTGCATGTTGCCAGGCACAGCTATTATAACTCATTATAATAATTGCTGATATTTCTTTCCCTTTGATGTAATCTTGTACAAGGTACATATTCTGTTTTACATCTTAGGAGCTAAAAGGATCTGAAGTTAGGTCATGACCAAACATAATAAACAGTCTGAGCCTCAGAGAGGGGATACTGCCTAATTTTGTAATTTCCCTATAAAGCTTATAACAAAAAGGGGCCCAAAGCAAGGAGAAACCTGAAATTTGGAACTGTGGGCTGTTGATGTACCACTTAGAGGGATACATCCAAACTACCATCTTAATTTTCCCCATGCTCCATACATCCCATCACTTTAGGATGTTGGGGAAGGATGGGCACCAAAAAAGAAGAACCACAAGAGAAGACGGGATTAAATTATCCCTGCCTTTTGCAATACCAGAGTATCAGTTGTTCCCAGAGCTTTTTTATTTAGTTTTTTTATTTAAATCCTGCATTTATTGTAAAACTGGGACTTAGGGCGGCTCACAACAGGACTAAACAAAGATACAAATAAAAGCACAAAGTTATAATATTAAGCCACAGTTTAACTACAACATTCAAATATGACTGAATTAGAAACAAATTCTAAATACAAAAAATGTACCACCCACCTTCCTCAGTAGCCAAAAGCATCTCTGAATAGAAAGATCTTTCCATGCTAGCAGAAGAATAACAGCATGGGGATCAAGGAAGCCTCCCTTGAAAAGGAGCTCCACAGCCTGAGAGCAGCCACTGAGAAGGCCTCTTTCAGATTAGTATAGCTAATGAAGCTAAACTGGCAAAGTTGGTTTTTTAAAAAAAAAAATCATGATACAACTCATCACAAGAGACCATCCTTCCATTGTCATTTGTTGCTGTTATTTGCTGTCAAGTTGGTTTTGACTTAGAATGACCATACAAATGAGAGACTTCCAAAAGTCCCTGTTATCAACAGCTCTGCTGAGATCTTGCAAAACTGTGGGCCTTGGGTCCCTTGATTGAGTCTATGCAAAAAGCCAATGCAATTCTCGGTTGCATCAATAGGAGTATGGTGTCTAGATCGAGGGAGGTACTGGTACCACTCTACTCTGCTTTGGTTAGACCTCATCTTGAATACTGTGTCCAGTTCTGGACACCCCAATTCAAGAAGGGCGTGGTCAAGCTGGAGCAAGTCCAGAGGAGGGCGACCAAAATGGTGAGGGGCCTGGAAGCCATGCCCTATGAGGATAGACTTAGAGAGCTGGGTATGTTTAGTCTGCAGAAGAGAAGGTTAAGAGGGGACATGATAGCCATGTTTAAATATTTGAAGGGATGCCATGTAGAGGAGGGAGAGGGCTTGTTTTCTGCCGCTCCAGAGACCAGAACAAGGAGCAATGGATTCAAGCTGCAGGAAAGGAGATTCCACCTGAACCTCAGGAAGAACTTCCTGACAGTCAGGGCTGTCCGGCAGTGGAATAGGCTGCCTCGGAGTGTGGTGGAGTCTCCTTCTTTGGAGGTTTTTAAGCAGAGGCTGGATGGCCATCTGTCGGGAGTGCTTTGAGGGTGTTCCTGCATGGCAGGGGGTTGGACTGGATGGCCCGTGTGGTCTCTTCCAACTCTACATTTCTATGATTCTATGATTCCTGTAATATGGTCTTCCTCTTTTCCTACTGCTTTCATAGAATCATAGAGTTGGAAGAGACCACAACGGCCATCGAGTCCAACCCCCTGCCATGCAGGAAGACACACTCAAACATTGGCCCTTTTCACATGTGGGGGGGGGGGACAGGCGAAAACACGCTAAAACGGAGCTTACCCGCAGCCAGGTAAGTCCGTCGCCACGCGGAGCAGCGCGAGCTCGCTGCTCCACAGTCCTCCGGCATCCCAGATGGCAGCTTTCAGTTGATGGAGGCTCTCCACCAACCAGAGAAGCTCGCCAGCCAGAAGCCTGCCCCCAGCAGATCTGCAGGCATGCACTTGCGCGCGCCTGCAAATCCACTTTAGAGCCGGGCGACGGATCAGCACGGGGCTGCGCACTCCATGCTTTTTAAAAACCTCGAAAAAGAGGTTTTTAAAAAACATGCAGCCTGGCTAGTTCCGGCCGCTCCTGAGTGGATTCTGGTGTGGAACTACAAAAAGTAGTCCACGCCAGTCCACTCTACGGTGTAGAAGACCTCAGTGACAGGTCGCTCTGCACCATTTCAGAAGCCCGGTATGGAAATGGCCATTATCATCGTTTCCAATGAGTCATGTCATTTCCTGATGTGTCCAAAGTATAATAGCCTCAGTTTAGTCATTTTCTTCTAGGGAGAGTTGATTTGCTTTATGATCTATTGATTTGTCCTTTTGATTGTCCAGGATATCCACAGAACTCTCCTCTCGCACCACATTTCAAATGGGTTGATTTTTATCCTGTCAGCTTTCTTCACAGCATACACAGAAATCAGAAGTATTATGGCATGGATGATTCTGACTTTGGTATTTAATGATATGCCTTTATATTTGAGGATCTTAATGTAGTTCAGCCCAGTTGAAAGAGGAGCAACTGGTATATGAATGTGAATTATGTCTTCCCTTCTCTGATCTTAAATAAAATGTTCCCTTCAAGCTGTTTATACACACATTTAGGAATATTATGCATTGCAATATGAAGTGGGGGAGGAGCATAATTTGCTGCTGCTCCTCAGGCAGCAAAAAGTTTGAGACTTGCTTTGCATTTAAATACTGCTAATGTCATTCTTTTTGTAACAAACAGCAGCTTCATAAAGTGATTGCTTTGAATAAAAGAGAAGAGATCCACAACCTTCTCCCTGCAAGCTGTTTTGCTGCTCCAAGATGCTTTTTTTGCTTCCCATTGCCTCTCACTCCTCCTCCTCATGGAGTTTCAGACTTGTGCTTCACTTGAACTGAGCTGATAAGGATGCCATCATGAGCCCTTTCGCGCCACACAATTATAGTGCTATGATTTCAGTATAACTGCTTTGGCTCCATCCTTTGGAATCCTGGGATTTAGGGATAGGTAAGCCAGTATAGTGTAGTGGTTTAAGCATTGGACTATGGTTCAATTCCCTGCTCAACTATGGAAATCCACTGGATGACCTTAGATGTGGCACAGATACTCAGCCTCAAAAAAAACTAATGATAAGTTCACCTTAGGGCCACCATAAGTTGGAAATGGCTTGAAGTCACACAATGACGACAGTTTAGAATTTTCAGGCAGAGAACTCTAGTGCCTCACCCAACTGCAAACCCCAGAATTCCTTAGGATGTTGCCACAGCAATTAAAATGGAATCATTGTGCTATAAATGTGGAGTGTGAAAGGCCTCAGCATGCCTTCTTCGAGTTTATACCTCAAAGTCCAATTTGAATCAATTAGTGGTCTGATTTTTCAGCTGGAAATACTATAATTACACAGGTCTTCAGGCCCAGATTTTACGGAGGTGGTGGTGATTTTGTTTTAGGTGTTTTATTTGCATGTTTGACCCAGGAAATCAAGAATGTATCTGATTTTTCTATAAGCTGACACAGTGTTAAAAATTGTTTCAATAAGGCAAAAAAAAAAGGATATCTCGTAGAGATTTGGAAATACATGATCTCATTAAAAAAAATGCTGGCACTTGGAAAGATCTCTGGTCGCCAATCATGACTCCAGGGTGGCAGTAATTTATAACTTTTGTCCCCTGAGCTAAACCATTTAATCTGATAATCAACATCAATCAAGGAATTTTAGTGCCACATTTTGCAGTCTGAGCAGAAAACTTCTCTCTTGGGGATAAATTAGGCACCCCAATGTGGCACTTGCAAATAAATATTGTTTGCTATAACATTTGGTGCTATGATTCAGTCAGATCGATTCACTATAGAAATGCTTTTGAAGCTAGAAAGAAGTATATAATTACATTTTAAAAATACACAAGAAAGACACATGTGGAGTAATAGCATTCTGGTGGACTAAAAGGCCAGCTTTCCCAACAGCTCTAATATACACTTTTATTTATGCTTCTTTACTCATCAACTGAAAGCTAGTCTGCTCAAATAGGTTTCATGACAGTTCATAACTCATCATTAAAATGACACAAGAAGCCATTATGCTGGGATACAGTCTTTCTCATTGACTCAAAATGCTACAATTTAGCATTCAATATTTGAGGTGCATAAAGCCTCATTATATGTCATCGTAGCAACTACCTACTGCCAAAAACAAAACCAATACATCAGATAGACTCAGGTAATATGTAATGATGTCCAATTTTCTATTAATTTAGAAGCTCCTTGTAAAGCCAGGCAACTGCTGGAAAGTAACTAAAGTAATAATTTCCCCATTCACAAATCAAGGATTCTTAGATGATCCCTCCAAGGGGCACAGACACCGACATTTATTAGTTACCCTGTGAGGCAAAGCAAGTGAGTACACATGACAGGAGTTTTTCTGTAGGAACCCCACAGTCAAGGGACTGTGGAACTCCCTTCCAAGGTAGGTCAGACTGGCTCCATTCCTTCTGAATAAGAAATAAGGAATAAGGAGCGGGGAGGGGAGTGTTTTATTTTCCATTCTCTTGCCTGTCATCTGTGTGGGCAGAAAAAAGGCAGGGCAGGCAGACAATGGGCAAGCAAATGGAGTGGGGGGGAGTGTTTTACCTTCCATTCACTCACCTGTCACCTGCATGTCCCGCCTTCCTTCTGGCCACTCAGGCAACAGGCGTGCTGCCTTCCGTCTCTACACCCCAGCAAAACGCAAGCAAATGGGAGAGGGGAAAGTTTGCTTGCATGCAAGCCCTTTACCCTCCATTCTCCTGCCCGTCACCTGTGTGAGCAGAAAGAAGGCAGGGTGAGCTGGTGACAGGCAGTTGAATGAAGGGGGGAGCTCCAGGAGCGAATGAGAGGGGGAGTGCTTACTCTGGTGGGGGAGAGTTATTGGCAGCCTTTTATTTTGACAAGGCCCTAACACTCACGAATGTGGATGTTACCCTGACTGCTGAGGGTCCCTTGGGGGACACCTTGATTCGCTCCAAAAATGCAAAGATTGGGGAAATTAGTGGAGCACTGTCTGTAGCAAAACAAGGGGCAGGGTAACCCAGCAGAATCTTTTACCCAATTTTTACGGGGTCAGACTAAGCAAAAAGCCATACAATCATACCAATAACTGGATTTTATTAATAAGTGTGTTCTCATGCACCAACGTACTCACTCAGTCATGCACACAATGCCTATTGAGAAAGGAAAGAGGTGAAAATTGATAGAGGATTCAGCAGAGAGCGGGTAAAGACAGTAATACTGCACCTATCCTGAAATCTTCAGTCCAGGAAGCAGCGAGAAAGACAGAGCTCGGCAAAGAGAGGTGGCTGAGGGGATCACTCCACTAACAGAGTGCCAGTCTGCTAGAGTGGCAGGGAGTTCTCCAAAGAGATCCTCAAAAACTGAGACTACTTATAGGGCAGAACGTACCTCAAGCACAGGCCCTCTCTCAGGAAGAACAATGGCCAAAATAGAGGAAGAAATGCCACACAACAGCAACTTGGTAGTTTGCACGATTGGTGTATGCAGATAGACCTTGTCATGTAGGATTTCTCTAAAGTCGGAGTTGCTCAGCCTGGGGAAAACCCAATAATCCACTCAAGTTGGCTGTTTTTGGCTGGGGACCTTTGTCTGTGCAAACGTGTTTAGCCTGAGGTCTCCTAGGGGAACGTGACTAGGGATTTTCCTGGCCTGACCTAGTTTCAGTCGTTCGACCTCTACATCTACATACCCACTCGGGCAACCTCTGGCATGGTAGGCATATTTTATATCAAATTCATATTTCCTGGGATGGGGTCTGTCATTGGGGTAACATGGAGGGCTAACTGTATTTTAACTGGTTTTAATTTATCTTCTTTCAACTGTTAAATTGTTTAATATGTTTTTAGCATTTTAAAAACATTTTTGTTTATTTTAAATTGATCATATTGATTTGATAGAAGGGAAAATAGAAATATTTACATAAACAAACAAACAAACAAATGCCCTTTCCTTTTATTTTGGTATTGAAATCAAAGTCCAACTTCCTTGCCTAAGGGAGGATTCTGCAAGACATAATGGCTAATCCAATTGGTTATCTAGCCTAACAAGTTATGGCAGGCAGTTATTACACAGAATGGCACATCAAAGCATACAATGCTACAGCACCTTTACAATAAGGAGTGCATTTAGAAAAGAGAAGCTTAAGTAATTGCACCCTATTGTACAAATCAAAATAACAGCAGAATTCAGTGACTCTCATTTAGGATCAATTTTCTTCCTAACGTTATACTATAGTAAATTATGACCTATAACTCTTTTGAGCAGCCATCATTGACCTAACTTGAGTAGAATATAGATTTCATTCGGGTGGTAACCATGCTTTGGGACTACAATTTAGATGGCAGTTGGCAAGATCAAATGCTCCTCCAAACAATAAATTTACATCCACATTAGAAACAAATACTATTTGTCAGGTGAAAGGGTTGTAATCTTGAGGAATTTCTTTGTATGGAGGGCTATTCAGACATATATTTTAGAGTCCCCTCCTACTCCCACAAAAGACACAAGCCTTTCTGTGCTGTATGCTTGGAGCTGTCTTGCAAACCACATATGTGATGAGGCCTTCCTTCAAATCTTTCTCAACACCCTCCATTTCAGTGAGTCTTTTGGCTCAGCCCTTCAGTTCTCATGTCTGTGGTATCTTAGGCCCTTTCCACACCTTACCTTTTTCCGGCGCTGGGGTGCAGGGATCGCACAGGCAGCCTCCAGCGAGAGGCTCTCATGTCCCTGCTGCTTCAGCTCTGCACGAGCTGCCTGCTCACACGAGAGCCCCGCCTCTTCCTTCCACAGTGCAGCCTGGGAGTTTCCCAGGCTGCGCTGGGGCAGGAAGCACGACTCGTGCGGCTCTGGAGGCTCCACACGCCAAGTAAGTGCATGCGGGGCCCGGGAGCAATGCGCAATCGCGCACCATTTTTGGCTTCCAGCCGAAAATGAAAAGGTGTGCAATCGGCACCTGCTGGCCCCTGGAGCATCGCACGATTGTGAGTGCGTCGTGCAGTTCACTCCTCACAATTGCGCAATGCTCCAGGCGCCCTTTCGCATGGCAAATGCCATGCAGAAAGGGCCTTAGTCTGTAGATAAGCTCATGTACACCCAACTGAGGGTTAAACTAGACAGAGATGAGCAAAATGTGGGCCAAAGAACGAATGAGGGGATGAGGGGCCTAATATATATGATGAGCTCCAGGTGTCACAGTGTGTCCCTTTACCATCACCCATGCCTTTATACACCCCACAATTTTTTAAAAAATACAAACTACTAGCACCTAAATGGGGGGGGGGGTTTACTGGATAAATTACATGCCCTTCAAATGGCTCATAAAGAGCATGGGGGTTTATTTCAGAAAAAAAATCTTGGGATAGGATAAGGGAGCAGCATAAGTAGCCCTAGACCCCGGAAAGGTCCCCATCCCCAAATTAGATGGTACATTGATCATCTTTGTTAGATGTCTGTCAGAGTATGTGGTTTCTCACCTAGGTATCTTGAATTTAATTGTTGAAAGGTAATTGCAAGCTTAGGCCATTTCCACACGGGCTTAAAAAACCACTGCAGAGCATCCTCCAGAGAGGACATCTGCACCTGGGAGTGGACTAGGTCAGACTACTTTACATAGTTCCAGACCTCAGTCCGCTCCAGAACGACCCGAAGTGGTCGTGCAGCATGCTTTTTAAAAACCTGTTTCTTCAGGTTTTTAAAAAGCATGGAGCGCGCCACTCCGTGCCACTCCGTTCCCGCGCTCCAGTGCAGATTTGCAGGCTCGCACCAGTGCGAGCCTGCAGATCTGCCAGCGGTGGGCTTTAGGCTGGCGAGCTTCAGCGGTTGGTGGAGAGCCTCCACCACCTGGAAGCCGCCATTTTTGTCCCCGGAGCAGTGCAGAGCGGCGGCCACACACTGCTCCGGAGCAGCCTGGACCTGAGCATCGAGCCAAGAAGTCCAGTAAGTACCGGACCGGGGCGATTCCATCGCCATGTGCGGAAATGGCCTTAGTTTGTTAACTGTTAACCGGTGGTTTTTTTAACAGATGGATGCTTTAATATGGATTTCTTGCATAAGAATGTATTTGGAGTAGATGGCTTTGGGATAGTCTCAAACTATACAGTTTTATGAGTCTATTGTTTGTAATCCTGATTCCTGAAGCATGAATCTCAGAGGAATTTTCCTTGTGGGAGAGCAAATTGATTAATTTTAAGGAATATTCATTTCCCTTAAAATTAACTTTGACCAACATGACAGGGACGTTAGAAGCTACCTTATACTGCATCTATTCATTTGGATCAGTACTGTTGATAATGATTGGTAGTGGCTATCAGGATTATTTCCTAGCCATGAATTTAACCATTTGCTCTAGCACCAACCTACGGCCCCTGCCATTGCTCCCGTTTGCCCTTGTCCTTTTCTTTTTCTTTGTTATCTCTGCTATGTAGATTTTTTTTTCTTGTAAATTTTTGAAGGAGGGATTCAGGTCCTCTTGTAGGTAAAATGAGAAGCACCCTAATGCAATGTATAAACCAAGGTGGGAATAATACTGTTCTCCAGACATTGTTGTATTGCAAGCCCCAGCAGCCATAGCTTGTATAGCCATGTGAATAATGCCGGATGTTGACGTCCAACAATATCTCCAGAGCTCAATTTACCTACCCTCGTATAAACAATAATTACATATCAGCATGAGTTACCAGATGTACCCCCCCCCATACAGTACCACAGATGCCAGAAGCCTTTCTTTATCAGCTTATAACATGCATGAAAACAAGTCCGATATTGTGGGATGAAAGAAACGGAAGGACTGAGCTGTTGGCTGCACTTGAAAATGGCAGTTCTGTCATACTGTGCATGAGAGAAAATAAAATGCCTGTTTACAATTCACTGCCCAACCACATACCTGGCAGACAATATTAGCTGGGGACAGACTGCTCCTCTGTAGGTAGACTGTGCTTGAGGAAACAGGTGCCATCTTGCCAAGAGACATGAATGACTCAGACCAGTCACAGAATTTGATTTTGCCAGACAATACTTGCGTAACAATTTGATTAATTTGCTTCCGAGAGGAGTCACAACAGCATGTGTATTCATTGCTTTTGAATACACATAATCCTGGGGCTCTCATCCAACTGCATTTGAAGTGCAACAGAATTTATATTTTAGTTTTTTTGGTCACAGTGGCTAGCAAGCTACAACCCTTACCCAGAACATAGCTGTATATTACACATAGGGTGCTTCCATAGGAGTCTTTCATTTTGCAATCACCTTGCTTCATACAAGGAATTTGATGAGATGTCTGCACACTGCTGTCTTTCATCTCTAGCCCTATGATCTGTCTTGTTTCTTTCTATAAAGAAATAAGTTGAGGAGAGAATGATGGAATACCTACTGAAACATGCAAGATTTCCCAGCCTATCTCGCTAGAGTGAGAGACTGAGGCTCTTCATGGTCAGCTAACTTGTATCCTCTTGGTAGAATTCAAAGACATAGTCATGTTAGTCTCGATCCCCTTCCGTACTGTATCCTCTCATCATCTTTTGTTACCTAGGTTTTCAACTTGTGAACAGCCACACAGTCCACACAGTGAAAATCTTTTGATCTAAGATTTATGTGTTAATTCAAAAAATTTTAAAGGTAGGTTTTGTAATGTCTCCAGAAATGTTTTTGCTGGGCTTTATCAATGAGAATCTGAATAATAAATATGGACTTTTTCTTCCTTATATGACAACAACTGCAAGAATATTGTTTAACTCAAACCTGGAAACAGACTGAAGGACCGAATTGTCCCAAAAGGCTAAATTAATTTTAAAGGATAAGCCAACTGCAGATTTTTTTTTTAAGATTGGAAACATTTTATGGACTTGTTGGGCGATAAGAAATCAAATGATGCAATAATACATAGATATGGTTATTAGTAGTTTGCTTAGATGTATCTGTAATGGTAGAATAATATTCTTCTATTTTTCTTATTTTCTCTTTCTTACTACAGTTTGCATGGGGTGATGAGAGCCCTTAAGTTAATCAGTAAGTTAGTGTTCTAGTGAACTAGTGTTTAGTGGTTTTTTAGTTTATTGTTTTAGTATGTCATTTTAATTTTAGTTTCTGTCTGTGTTTAAAATGGTAGTGTTTATGTTACTTTGTGTAAAAAAAAGTGATAGATAAACATATAAAAAATATTCCAAACAGCCAGATTTAGCGTCAATAGATCGCTTAAGCACTCTTAAATATTTCAACCTTCAGTTTTTTAACATCAGAGAATGAGCAGGCTGCTTAACGATCTTTTAGACTATTTTATTAAAATGAATAAACATACATATATGCATACTACTGTCCTTGGAGAATCTTCCCTGTTTAGGCGTATGTCTTATATATGATGATTTTACATGTTATGTAAGGCATAAATCATCTTACACCATATTAGCATCTTCATCAAAATATTTCACATTTATCTCAGCAAACATTCACTAAGAGGCAGCTGTACAGTCCAATCCTTATAAGGAATCAAACCTCTACATGTCTTCCATATATGTCAAACACAAAAGCATCTGTATCATTACAAGCATCCATGGAAAATAAGATTCTTCCACAGGAATTTACCTATCTAGATAAGAAACATATAATTACTAGATCCTATTTCATATTGAGATCCAAGCTTCTCCTTCTCTCTCTTTCTTACCAGTATTTTAATGGCATTTAACAGCCAGGAACAGCATCAACACAGCATAAAGCTGTCAGAGAGAGCTTGGTTCATCCTCATTGGAGGCAGTTGTAAACAGCCTAACTCTCTTGTCTCTCTCAAGATGTCCCTTTTACACTGTTTCCAGCCTCTATCTGTCTAATCAGAGATAGATCTGACTAATTCCTATTAATGTCATCTTCGCCTCTGATTCTGAAGTGAGATTTATATAAGGCCAATTAAGGGACCTATCACCTGAGAATGTTACTAGCCACCATAGCTAGCTGCCTGCAGATGATTGCAACTGCATCAATCTGCTTGCAGATGACTGCATCAGTCAAGTCAAAATATTGTTGCAGAGTACACACCTTCAGCTTCATTATACTCTAGTTACTTGTTTAATATTTCCTTTTCAACCTATTTTCTCCTTTGTTATGGAGTAGGTGGCTTCATGCTCAGAACCAGATAACAAGTTTTCACTTCTAATATTATGCTGTCTGACACACAGACTTCCTACTTTTTACTTTAAACGCATACCCCTATTTCCTTAAAAGTCAGACTTCAGAGCTTAAATTTGCAAAATATATACACAAACAGTTCTCTATATGTAGCATGACATGGAATCATAGAGTTGAAAGGGAACATAAGGGCGCCTACCTCAGTCCGCTGCCATGGCCATCCATCTCTTGGGAATGCATTCTCTTTGGAGATCTTTAAAGTCCACCACTCTCCAAGGATATCTTTTCCATTCTACAGAATGCATTTTGACTGCCAGTGTTATGAGCTGTTTGTCTGGAAGCACCCAAAAGGGCAATCATGACATTCAGCATCTGAGGGTTTTTGGCCAGTCGACATTACAACCCTTCTCTAGCCCATGTAAGAAATGACTAAGGCAACTTTGAAGCAGTGGGGTGAGAAAGGCAGGAAAAATGGAGCAAAGGAGAAAACCATGAGAGCCTGCTCCAACCTGATTCTTCCTCTTCCTCCCCACCCTACTTGTAGAGAAGGTTTATGAGCTGCTTACATGGCCAGAATCCTGTATCAGCTGCTTAGTTAACTATATCCTCAACTATATACTTAACTATTATTACACATAACTAATGACGTTTCCATCATGTTTGGGGGGAGGTCAGGCCAGGAAGGGTGACTTACTTCAGTATATTTAACCAAGTCACCTCTTCTAGCCTGAGCCCCCAAAATGTAATGGAAGCATCATTCACCCATGCTCCAGTTGCTGGAAGTATGCATCTCCTTCTCCCTATGCAGCTGATGTCCACTAAATTAGGGGGTTTGGGCAGTGGAGAGTTACAATCATGGCAATGATGTCACAGCGATGACTAAGTAGTAATCACAAATATGAAACAGTTATCTACTCATCTGTAACTGTTTTGTATTCATGATCATTACTTAGTCATGGTTGTGACTCTGTTACCATGATCATTACCATTATTGTTAGTTGAGATTCCTTTCTTACCTTACTTAACACAAAACCCAGCCTGTCTATCCTGCATGGCTTCTCTGAAAGCCTGATAACCCTCATCAGAAAATTCTCCAGAAGTGCTCATGATATTTCCCTAAAGTACAACAGCAGCGCACATTCTAGGGGGGAGATATTTGAGGGACTCATTACACAAGGGGAAGGAGGAACCCCAGAAAATACAATGTTACAGGTGACATCTTAACTTGTTATGTTGTCCTTCAAGGTTCTGGTCTGGGCTCAGGGCTTGATAATCAATGGTCCTATTCGAGTATTTGTTCCAGGTTCCTCACTGACTAGGGGACCCAATACTGAAGGGAAAAGGCAGCATTTTCTTCCTTTGTCCATTCATTCGTCCTGAATCTCCTGGTGTTTCTAGTAACAGAAACAGTTTCTAGTAACAGTGTATAATACATGGGACTGAGCTGTTGGTCTCACATGAAAATGCATTCCCACATGAAGATATATGTGTTGCTATCTATAGTATTTTATTATTTATTCATGCTATTAGTTCATTCATATCCCACCTAAAATAGGTCATCCATGTGCAGGAAGAAGAGTTCTATTTTTGGAATAGCTCTAGGGCCACAACCACCTTAATATAGCCATACTTGGACTGTCTTCCAGGTGCTTTCCCCTTCAGTATGAACACACAGAGCAATCTTCCATCATGGGAAAGATTTCAGGAGAGAGGGAGAGAAGGAGGTTTATATGCCTCCCTATGTTGATTCTGCCGCAGCTGATTCTTCTCCTGCCCCTCTCCCCAAACAGGGTCCTCTTTCACATACCAATTGTCCAGATTTGGCAGGGACAATCCTGATTAATCCTCTGTTATCCCACTTTTTCAGCTGCTTTTGAAATATCCCAGTTTCTCTCTCCTTTTCCCATTTTCCCACTTTGTCCTCGGCTTATTTGAACTGCTGCAAACTGAGTTGAAAGTGCAAAACTGGTTTGTACTCCATCAACTCACCAGGGGGAGGGCAGAGGAGAGGGAAGAATCTTGCTGTTCCCAGTAGGCTCAGCTAAAAACAAACTGCTGCAGTCTCTCCTAGCTTGTCCGTTCTTCCTTTTGCCATCTTGAGGCTACTTAGCCACGTGTCCCACTTTTCATCGGCAAAACGTTGGAGGGTATGCTACTACCATGAGCCTCATGGGAAACATTCTCATGATTCTTTATATGTTAACACTGTTCATTAATTCTGTCTTCATTAATGTATTGTATTATATATTAATATGATATATTTTAATGTAATTATTAACATTATTTATATTATTTATAACAAAAGAAGGAAGGATTTCTGCTCTGGAAGGCACAGTATAAATAATTGTAATGCAACAGTTGCAGACTGGAATTCAGAATACAGCACTGAAAACAGAAGGGATCTTAAGCTCTACAACCCTATGCTAATTATAAAAAGGTGGTGAGTGGATCAAATGGACGAGGCTTGGATAAATACATACCCACCTTATCTCACATGGTAACGCAGTCTCTTTCCTGCTTCCCTCTCCCTGCCATATGAAGTGTTTTGTAGCCCAATGCACAATGGGAGTTACAGTTTAAGATATATGCAGAAAGCCAGAATGGGAAAAGACAGTGTATGCCATGTGCCAATATATGATTTTTTTTCCTTTATGCAAAGTGCTAATGAGGAAAGTATGTTCACTATTTTAACCCAATTATAGTATCCCAAACTATAGTTGCTTGTACAGTCCATACCTTTGGAAATTCATCACCTCAGTATTGCCTAATAAAGTTTGTAAATCGTTTCCAAATGAGCAAAAAATTGCCTCTTCTACCAATAACAAATGGGCTTTCTTCCCAACAGGAGATTGGTTTTAGATTCCCCCATTCATTCTTTTAACGAGCAGCTAATTTTAATCGCAGTCCCAAGAGTGCCACTGATTAGGATCACAGAAATGTCACATTTACAATGCTTTATTGACATAAGGGCTATGTAACTTCAGTTACGCATGTGCATTATATAAGAGTCATCATATCTGGGTAGATTAGTAAAAAAGAAATCTATCAACCATGGATTGTGCAGGCTGATTCTGAACTTCAGATACATAAGCCTTCTGTTTTGACAAAGCTGCTTGCATACATATATACTCTTCCCTGCAGTAGTGGAATTTGCTTAGATGTGGAAAGCAGTACCAATTTCACACAGCTGCTATAACAGAAAGTGATTTGGTCTTTAAAAATACACAAGCACCCAACCCTGTATAGATTCCTGGACATCCCACTGTTTGCATCCAAGGCCAAGTAGAGGTGGATAGAGCCTATGATCAGCTTCAAAACCCCAGCAGCCTCTTTGTACACATTTGCCAGCCATTCCAGAAGTGGTAGCATGGAAATGAATAATTAAACAGATATAGAATAAATGAAATAAGATGGGAGCCAGTGTGGTCTAGTGGTTTAAGTGTTAGACTATGACTGGAGACCAGGGTTTGAATCAGCACTCAGCACTGAAAACCCACTGGATGACCCTGGACAAGTCACACTCTCTCAGCCTCAGAGGAAGGCAAGGGCAACCCTTCCCCTGCTGAACAAATCTCACCAAGAAAACCTCATGATAGGTTCACACTGGGACAGCCATAAGTTGCAAAGGACTTGAAGGTACACAACAACAATATAATAAAAATACAAAGTATAATAGACGGCAACCCAAAAAGCTTACTTTTCTACATGCTGAATGGGTCACCAGTATGTGAAAAGGAGAGCTGGATTAATTTTCTGAGTCAACATGTATGTGAGCACTGAGTCTAACCCAGTATTGTCATATCTGACTGGTAGCAGCTTTTTGAGGTCTCAGGCAGGCTCTCCCATGACATTCTTGCAAAGAAGCTTATAAAATGCAGGCTGGGCAGGGCTACTGCTAGGTGGATTTCTAATTGGTTGACGGACTGAACTCAAAGGGTGCTCATCAATGGCTGCTTTTCATCCTGGAGAGAAGTGACTAGTGGGGTGCCACAGGGTTCTGTCCTGGGCACAGTGCTATTCAATATCTTCATCAGTGACTTGGATGAAGGAGTAGAAGGCATGCTGATCAAATTTACAGATGACATCAAATTGGGAGGGGTTGCTGATACCCCAGAGGACAGGATCACAATTCAAAATGACCTTGACAGATTGGAGAGCTGGACCAAAGCTAACAAAATGAATTTCAGCAGAGAGAAATGTAAGGTCCTACACTCAGGCATAAAAAATGGAATGCACAAATGTAGGATGGGGGACACATGGCTGGGTAATAGTACATGTGGAAGGGATCTAGGAGTCTTGGTAGATCACAAGCTGAACATGAGTCAGCAGTGTGATGCGGCAGTGAAGAAAGCCAACTCGATTCTTGGTTGCATCAATAGGAGTACTCAATAGGAGTATGGTGTCTGGATCAAGAAAGGTAATGGTACCACTTTATTCTGCATCGGTTAGATCTCATTTGAAATACTGTGTCTAGTTCTGGGCACTTCAATTCAAGAAGGATATCTGCAAGCTGGAATGTGTCCAGAGGAGGGTGACCAAAATGGTGAAGGGTCTGGAAGCCACGCCTTATGAGGAGCGGCTTAGGGAGCTGGGTATGTTTAATCTGCAGAAGAGAAGGTTAAGAAGGGACATGATAGACACGTTTAAATATTTGAAGGGATGTCATGTCGAGGAGGGAGCGGGCTTGTTTTCCGCTGCTCCAGAGACTAGGACAAGGAGCAATGGATTCAAGCTGCAGGAAAGGTTCCACCTGAACCTCAGGAAGAACTTCCTGACAGTGAGAGCTATCTGGCAGTGGAATATGCTGCCTCATGTGGTGGAGTCTCCTTCTTTGGAGGCTTTTAAGCAGAGGCTGGATGGTCATCTGTTGGGAATGCTTTGATGGCTGTTCCTGCATGGCAGGGGGTTGGACTCGATGGCCCCTGTGGTCTCTTCCAACTCTATGATTCTGTGATTCTATGATTCTCCTTGCCCCACCTAGAGCTATTCCCAAGTGGCCCCCTACCCAGGTACTAACCAGGCCTGACCTTGTACGGAATTCACATGCTTTGCCTCTTCTTCAATTACCTATTCCCTGAAAGTCAAGAAACAAAGCTGATGTTTCGTTACACCACTAAGTCAAGAGGTTTCAAACACTTGTCCCTTGGGCCTGGAAGGATCCGGCGGTCATGCCAGAATCACAATCAACTTGAGTCTTAAGGCGAAACAAGCCTTTACAGAATCTATTCTCTGCAGCACCAGGAACAGCTACCAGCCAGCAGGTGGGCAGTGACAGCATAGCAGCTGCAGCAAGAGTGATCAATCCCCATAGAGCCCTTCATGGAGTACTGCATAAAGTATAGCTTTAAAGGAAACATACCATCAGTTTAAAGTCAACTGGTGGAACTGGCCTTCTTGGCTAAGATGAATGGACTTCCACATCATACCTCACATTTTAGGGTGTGCAAGGATGTTAATGGGATGGACATTGATGTCACCCACTCAAGTGGATAGATCTTACCTACTATCGTAGTGGTTCCAAGGCTACTCAGAAATGCTAGGGTCATAGGGTAGCTTTACTGCCTGCCTTAGATGGTCAAGGTGATACAGAATTATTTTCAGATTTGCGGTGGGCTAAGCGGTCTAGGATAGCCTGCCTCTGATCCAGTTCTCTTTGGGGAAGTTAGAATGAAAGGACCCCATTCTATGGCATCGAGGGTTCTGTAAGCTTGGCACATCTTCTTTCATCATAGGAACTACAACTATAGCTGCTTGTTTGAAGTTACCAGAACAATTGCACGTACACAGCTGGCAGTCACAGACCTTCTGGTGTTATATCCAAGAGCTGGAAGAGTTGGTTTCATGAGGTCTTTACACTCTAGCTGAATTCTCACAATGTCCTTTGCTTTTAAGAGAGCAGAACTAGTGTGGAGGCATATCTGCAGGTGCTCTGGTCCAGCCAGAGGTCTTTACAGTCCATTTCCAGTTCATAGCTGGAGCTTGGCCACTGTGCCACCTTGGACACATGGTAAGGGAGATATGGCATGAAGTCGAAGAGCTTCCTGACCACTGTATTTCTGGAAGGTTTGGTGGTGCAATCCCCACCATTTACAGTTATTCACTGTTCACAGTTATTCACTCCAATGATATGGCTCTGCTGAAGGGCAAGACTTCTGCTGTAATGCAATGCAAGGTTGGCAAGGCATTGTGTTTTAATAGCTTAGTATGCTCCCATGCAGAGAATAGCAGGGAGGAGGTGATCCCTGTAGTTTGAACCAGTCTAGGCAGAAGGTAAGCAGGTAATTAAATATTTTATTTTCTAAATATGGGGACTACATTTTCCTTACATTTCCAGGCACAGTTTTTCGGGAGTGACAGATGTGGACAATGACATCTTCTTGGCAGACCTGCAGAGGGACCTGTATGTGGGGCAGGGGAGTTGTTGATTAAAAAGAGTCTTGGTTGGGGCTGTAGGAAATATGTATGGGTACATCAATGTGTTATGACTTCTGATAAAAATTGAGCTAACACTCATCAGTTGTTCACTTTTGGAATAAGGTGGTTTGCACATTATCTATGGCAGTCTGTAGGATTTCTCCATGTTAGAGTATTGAGTCTCTTTGGAGTTCCAAGTGTGTATCAATAAATCTGACCCTGGTTTAACACAAACTGCTGGTGTCTTGCCTCTTTATTTCTTATTATGGTTTGAAATATGCAAGTACTTTGTCAGCTACACCAGCTGCCAGTCTCTTTTTGGATCCAATTCAAAAGTGTTGGTTTTAGCCTTAAAGGCCCAAATGTCTCAGAGCTAAGTTACTTAAACACAGGGGTACAGCTACTGGTGAGACAGAATGAGGGCACTGCTCTCCTGCAAAATTCTGCCCCCCCCTCCCCACCACCATGAAATTTTCCTCCAGCTCATCTCTCAGTTGTAATGAAAATCATTCACACCTACAACTCTTATATTTTGTGCTCGCATTCCCTTGGCAACTTGTCCTGTTCCTTCTCTTTAGATAGTGAAACTATATTTTTCCACAGAGGTTTAAGTTACTGCATTGCTGGAACTCTGGGGAGTGAAGGAAAATTTCATTTGGGGCAGAATTCCTATTGGGAGGCATTTCTCACCCACAGCTGTACCCCTGCCTAAATGCATGTTTCTTTTCATATCTACCTACCAGAACCCTAATCCTCCAGGAAGTACTGCCAAATGAAATCAAGGTGACTGGATACTTAAGAGAGAATTTTTTCAGAAGTGATATTTAGTATGAGGAATGCCCTCCACACAGTATCCGATACCTAAGTTAACAGTATTTTCAGCACCAGCATCTTCTTTCATTTCTCCCAGATATTTTAAAAACTATTTTAAGCATTCTCAGTTCATTTCCATCCCCCGCCCTTTTCCTTTTATTATGCTGTATAGTGTTTTTACCCCTGGCAATTTTATTTTATTTTGTGCTATTTTATCTCATGCCACTTTATTGTGATTTTATGTCTTATTTTTTTTAATGTACTTGTAAACTACCTAGTGGACTCCAGTTATTAGGCAATTTAAAGTATAATAAACACTCTCCACCCCTGCCATTTCCCTTGATCAAAATCATGAAACATAGGTACCCTTAGCAAGGAACTGTTAAGTGCTTTTGGGAATTAAGAAGGCACAATATACAGGCTGTATTTCCTCCAACATGTCTAGCTTGGTAATGAATTTTAGAGGGAGTTAAACTTACTGTTTCACAATCATTTCCCCAATACCTCTGTCCCAATCAAAGCTGGAACTCTCTAGAACGGCTTTTTAGTTAAAACAAATAAATAAAGAAGAGGCCCAATCACAGTTCAAACCTTCCATGTTAGATCTGCTCTGTTATGGAAGTTCACAAGTACAGAATAGACAGCCAGGATAACAAATGTTAATTCTTATCCAGAAGTCCCAATGCACAAACTAGTTGAAATGTTTTTTTTAATAGATTAAATTATTAACATAAAGGCTTCTCCCCACTTTATCTGGCAAAATTAGGGACTGGAGCACTGTCAGAAAACAGAACTGGTTGAAAACCAGAAGCCATGTACTGTACCTTAGGGAGTATGAAGGACTTACACAGGCTCACTTGTTACTGACCATGCACACGCTGTTTGCAAATTCTCTCACCCAGCTTAGTGCCTTTTCCCCCCTCTCAGCTGGCTTTGCAAGCAGCATGCAGGTGCAAGTGGTACCAAGCAAGCCTCCATAGGCAAGAAGAACTGATGAAAGAGCAAACCCCATCGAATTAATGGAAACTGTCCTTAATTTGGAAGTGTCAAAAAAGCAAGTAGTCAGATAATGGGGTGTCAAAAGGGGAATGGGGTTCCTGTAATAGAAAAGGTAAATGATGTCGCTGAGGACAAGATAGAAATAACAGAGCTACAAGTGCTACCTTGCAGTGTAATATGGAGGGGAAGCCTTTCATAGCTGCTCCTTCTCAAGCACTCAAAGTGACAGAAGGGACAGGTGAGTGAAGGCACGGGCAAGAGGGCGCACACACCTGGCTTTACTCCTCTAGCAGTCATCAGCCTCAATGTCAAGCTGCCAGCTCCAAAGACTAATTTTTTATTTTATTTTATCTCATGCCACTGTATTGTGATTTTATATCTTATTTTTTAATGTGCTCATAAACCAGCCAGTAGACTGTAGTTATTGGGCGGTGTGAATAGATTATAAACGAACAACACTCCCCACCCATGCCATACTCCTTGATCAAAATTACAACACAGACATATCCTCAACAGCACTTTGCAAGACAGAGGCTCAGTCTGTTTTCCTTGCAATAGAACAGTGAGGGTTGCTGAGTTTTTCCCCCATCTCCCTTCCAACTGCAAAGGGAAGGATGGCTTGTTATCTGGTGCTGTGTTTTCTGAGGAACAGGCTGAGGGGGAAAAGAGAAAGAGCAGAGCACTGCTTCAGTGAGTAGCTTAATCCTGCACACTTAAAGGAGATGAAACACGTTCCTGCTCAAGCCCTGAAAAATCATTTCAGAGCAGAGGAAGGCAAGCACCCATGTGGATGTAAGAGTATTTGGTACTTTTGATCGCAGAGTACAGCTGGCTAGTGCCGTTAGCTGAAGGCTATAAAACAGGAGCAGCTACTCTGGATGTTAATTCTGGAGTAAGCGAAAAATAAAAATGTGTACATATTGTTTAAGGAGAGAGCCAGATTGGTGTAGTGGTTTGAGCGTTGGACTATGATGGAGGTGTCCAGGGTTCAATTCTCTGCTCATTCATGTAAACCCACTGGATGACCTTGAGCAGGTTACACACTCTCAGCCCCAGAACACCCCGTGATATGTTCCCCGTCGGGTCACCATAAGTCGGAAATTACTTGAAGGAACAGAACAACAACAAGTGTTTAAGGAAAGCCATTCTTCAGGAATATGATAGGACAACAAAACCTAGGCTTGCTTTTTGAAACGCCTTAATCATTGAATCATAAGAGTTGGAAGAGACCACAAGAGCCATAGAGTCCAACTCCCTGCCATGCAGGAATATACCATGAAAGTTGGCTTCCATGCATGGGTAGGGTTGCCATGCTCCTGCTTTGCCCAGATTTTATCCAGATAGTAGGAATTCTGTATGATACTGCTTTGTGCCATTAGCTAGTAAAGATTCTAATCTTTTCTTTTAAGTCTCTAGCCCTTCTGGAATCCAAGATAAACTGTGAAAAGTACAACCCCATTGTTTTGCCAGAAACAAGCTTGTGACTGCCTTTTAGAGTTTTGGTTAAAGTATAGTATCATAGCTTCTGGACTTTCTCCAGGATGAATGTTGCAATTTGGACTGAAATGCCTAGTCTGTTTGCAGAGAACAGAGCTAAGGGGAGCCTTGCCTTGCCTTTCTCTGTTAGGCCAAAAAAAGAAAGTGCTGCTGATCAGTAGTTTGCCCACCTTCAACAACCTATGTAACTCCAGTTATTCTTACCATAAGCAAAGAGGGGTTTTCTTTGATGAGTTCCCCTTTGAATTATAACACACACACACACACACACACACACCAAAACTGTGGAGCTTAGGGTATCTCTCAGTCTCTTTCTCAGACATACAGATATCCCCCCATTCATGGATTTCAGATTCCCCTATCTTTCCCCAAAAGATTATCAATATTGGAAAGAAGCAAACCTGCAAGCTAACTGTAGCATCTTTGAAGTTTACAGCAGCCACAGCCAATTGTTTAAAAGAAAGAAAAAACACATGGCTGAATAGCATGGAGAAGGGGGCATAAAAGCAGATTTGGTGACTGCTGGACCCTGGAGAGTGTTTTCAGTGATTGATGTGAGCCTGTGTTTATATATGTATGCTAATTAGTGGGATCTGTGTACATTCAGATGCAGAGAGTATTGGGACCCTTAAGCCACTGCATATAATAGTAAATAAAATCAACTATAATAGAAAGTATAAAATGCAACACTTGCAAAACTTTCTATATAATACTGGACTTTCATCCCTATGCTCCTCCACTTCTGTGTCTTCTACCACTTTTTGCCTCCCAAACCTGGCTGAAAAATTTAAAAAAAACTATTGTGAAGGTGGAGAGTATCATTTTTGAAGAAAATTGTTAATAAATTTAAGATGATTACATTTTTTTAAAGGTTACACTACTAAAGATGCTTGAAAGACCTATTGAGCTCAATGGGACTAATATCTGAGTAAATGTGCTGTAAGCTGAAGTCAACTTGACAACAAATGTGCTTAGGCTGGCACTATAGGTTTGTTTGTTTCATTTGAATGCTGCCTTTCTCCCAGGGCCTTATCACATAAGGCAAGTAAATCATAATTACACCTTCTGTTAGAACTTTCTGCATGACGTTGTTACTGTTCTGTTGTTGTCCCACAGGAGACCGTTTGAAAAGCAATTCTTTTCCCTAATGCAAAAAATCTGTCAATGACTCCTTTCCTGCTTCTGTCATGCTATGATTTCCCATGCAAAAGCTCAAAAGTCAGGGGACATGCCTTGGGCGGAAAAACTTCTGATCACAGGGAGATACAGACCCATTCTGGAGTCTGTTGCTACGATACTACAAGGCCATGGTGTGCTAAGGGCCTCGTTCTCTCTCTTTCTCCCTCTCTCCGTCTCTATCACACGTGCATGTACACACTCCTGGAAATCTAAGAGGAGAGACTTACAGTTTAAAAAAGCATTTATTTCATTAACCCTCTGCCTCTTATTTGCTGTTTCTTCCTTCACACATACTAATTGCTGACACATGAAAGTCAGGAATAAATCAGATAAATAGATCAGTGGCTGTTGGCTTTCCTCTGCCAGCAATTAGTTAAATCTGGGAACTCTGATCTCTCTCCATCAGAATTTCCCCACCCTCCATAGGAAAAAAAAAAGGCCTTTTTAAAGAGAAAACTGTCTTCTTTTATATTTACATGGGGGGGGGGGGTGAAATCTGTATGTGTGTGTATATATGCATGTGTACCAAACAAGGTAAAGCAGTGGAGATGACATTTTGGGGGAGATAGAGGGTGTGCAGTCCATAATGCTGTGTGAAATAGGGTTTTAGCACAAGTGGATGCTGTAATAGCAAATGGCTGTGAAAGTGTGCAGGGAAAGAGACCAGTCCTGATTAAATAGCATTTTTACAGATACCACAGTTGTAGCGGAAGAGAAACTTTGTGTGATATGGCTCCCAGAGTGGGACCCCAGGCGGCTTCCAGAAAGAGTTTTTTAAAAAACATGAACACTAAAATTTTAAAAACAATTAAAATCCCCACATAAAACAATATAAAATCATTTAAAAGACATACAAAAGCTAAGAATGATAAATAAAGCATCCAAATAAAAGTTTCCCTGCTTATACATTAAAAACCTGTTTAAACAAAAAGGTCTTTGCCTGCTGGCAAAAGGAAAGTGGGGAAGGGGCCAGCTTAACCCCCTTGGAAGGGAGTTCCAGAAGATGGGAGCAGTTGTTGAGATGGCTCTCTCCCATGTCCTCACCAAGTGAGCCTATGATGGTGGTGGGACAGGGGAAAAGCCTTCCTCTGCAGATCTTAAAACGCCAGTAGGCTGGTATTCATACTGGATGTGGTATTCTGCCAGACCATGAACCAACACATAAACTAAAGCCGTTTCGGCATTATACTTTTATAATGGTGTTATTCCACTTTGAACATCCTATGGAATCCTGGGACTTGAAGTTTAGGGAGGGGCCTTTAGAATTCTCATCCAGAGAGCTCTTTGGCATCAGTACACTACAAACCCCAGAATTCCACAGCAGTAAGGAATACGGAGATAAAAAGTGAAATCATTATTCATAAATTATCAATAAAATCTGACCAAATATCTAAATATAAGTCTATTTGTAAATTGTGTCCCCATAGAGATAGTTCAGCGTGAGCATATGGGTCAAATGGTAATTGGTGTGGTAATATTTGCTACAAAGTTCTAACTGCGGAAACTGTAAGCAATACCCTACCTGTTTTAACAAATCAAGAACCTAATGCCTATTTAGATATAGGTAGCAAAAAAGAGAATTCCAGAACCGACCATAGTATATTACCTGTTCCGGGTAAAGGAGTCCAAAATGTGGTCTAAATTAACAAATATGCCTGATGATATATGGCAAGGTCTGGAAAACCAAACCCACCTTCTTTAATTGGAAGTTGCATCCTTTTTATCAGTATTTGGCAGGAGAAGAGTCCCATTTTTTTTCCCCTTAATAATGCATTAAATTTTTAAAAATATTGAGAATGCTAAACCAGACTACAAAATCCCAGAATTCCCTAGAATGAAACCATGACAGTTTCTGTAGTTTCAAACTGCCATACATTTTTTTAAAAAATGGTTTTATTCATGCATTACACGTTTTCAACGTTTTTCCCTGTTGTAGATAAATTCAAATAATAATGCTAGACCATAACAACAACAACAACATTTTTTTATTTTACCCATAAATAAATGCATATAAATGTGTAAATAAGTTCAAAAGAATGCCAGTACTTTGAAAACTTTAAAAGATATAAAGTTGAAAAATGAGTAATTGGGCTAAAACGAAACTTGAACAAAATCAGTTGGAACCAAAATTAATTTCAGAAGCATTAGAGATTGATAACACAATGTATAGCTGGAGTAGCAAAAAAAAAATCTCAGTATAAAGGAAATCTCAGTACCATAACCTCAATTCAAGAAGGATATCGACAAGCTGGAAGGTGTCCAGAGGAGGGTGACCAAAATGGTGAAGGGTCTGGAAGCCATGCCTTATGAGGAGCGGCTTAGGGAGCTGGGTATGTTTAATCTGCAGAAGAGAAGGTTAAGAGGGGACATGATAGCCATGTTTAAATATTTGAAGGGATGTCATGTCGAGGAGGGAACGGGCTTATTTTCCGCTGCTCCAGAGACTACGACAAGGAGCAATGGATTCAAGCTGCAGGAAAGGAGATTCCACCTAAACCTCAGTAAGAACTTCCTGACGGTCAGAGTTGTCTGGCAGTGGAATCTGCTGCCTCGGAGTGTGGTGGAGTCTCCTTCTTTGGAGGTTTTTAAGCAGAGGATGGCCATCTGTTGGGAATGCTTTGATGGGTCTTCCTCCATAGCAAGGGGTTGGACTGGATGGTCCTTGTGGTCTCTTCCAACTCTATGATTCTATGAACTCAGTTTAAGTAGAAGACCTGATTTCACTGTGATCAGCAAAAGGTTTATAACACCCCGTCTAGGATTTTATAAATTATCAATAGCATCACTCAGCAAGGTTGATACAAAATACAGTTTGGAGGAAATTGTGGGATAAACCAAAAACACATAATGGAAATGCAACCTGGGTTAAAAACAAGGAAGTAGATTTAAAATCAGGAGAGAGAGAATATATTGTAATTCCCATCTGAAAAAGGTTGCTGAGCAAACAAATAATATCAAGGCTTGGGCAGCCCCCAGAAGAGATGAAAATTGCGGATTCTACCTGAAAATCATACCATTTTTTAAAGAAAATGGGGGGTCAGGGAATTAAAGACTGAGCAGGGGGCTTCAAGGGCTAAAAAAGGGGGAACCAGAGTTGGCATCCAGGGCAGCAGCTTCACTTTTCCCACCTTCATATTAGATAAGTATTTGATCTGATCTAGCAAGGCCATTCATATGTCTTCAGTTGCCTGTGTGCCCTCTTTTCATATAGTGCCTCCCTCCTCCAAAGCTTTCCAAAACCACATATTAACTTGCTCAAACATAAGCCATCCCTGAAGCTCTGGAGTTGGCTCTTCCCAACCCTGCTACATAGAAAAATACTAGGTTTCTCTGAAGACTGGCCCTTTCTACTTATAAATACTCAAATGTAACCCTTTTGGTCTGTAAATGTGATGTGCGTCTAATTTAAATTCTGGGGCAGAAGCAGGGAGACAATGTAGCGTGCATCGGCTGTGAAAAGTTTGGGACACATTGAACTAGGTGATTTAAAGGCATCAGACAATAGCTCTTCAGCAACACCCTCTGAACAAGCTAGATTTCTATTGTATACTAGCGTATTTACCCAGGTTTGCCCAGGATTTTATTTTCTCATAGGTAATACTTGTTAGAAATACCTTAGAAATTACCTTACCTTAGGAATTAGATGAGGTTAAAATACACAGGTTTGAGATCCTGCGTCTCTAATTCCCCAAACTGCCTCGTCCAGTATCCGTAACTTTTTCCTATAGTCCCCAATCCAATCTGTATTCAGAGTTGTTAACATACAGAGGTTCAGTTTCTGAGGGAATACACTGGCCTTCTCCTTGCTGCTAGGCCTCATCTCCATAGCAACCAGACTGAGGCCCTTCCACAGGAGGTTGGAAGTGGAATAACAGCACTATAATAGCGTAGTGCAGAAAGGCCCTCTCTTTCCACCTGACCCTATACAGTTACACCAGTGAGGCTTTGTTTTCTTTCCAGCACTGAATTAGGATCTTGGTCCTCATTTGCACAGCAGAGAAACTAAACTTTCTGAAAGGGCCACTCAGCTGCCGATTACCATTTTATCAGATCTGGAAAATGATCTGGCATTCAAGTTTTTGCTTCAAATTCTTTCATATTCAAGTTTATCACTTTGAGAGACAGAGAGAGAAAGTAGATTTTTCCTAGTCCTAAGAATGAATTCTGCTAGCCTAAGGAGTGCATTTAAATTAGGGATGGGAATTGTGCCCTCTAGATGTAACTGGACTACAAGTCCCAGCATCCCTAGGCAACATTGCAAATGGTAGAGAATATTGGATGTTACATGTTGACAACATCTGCAGGGCTGCCCAATCCGCAGTCTTGATGCAAATTCAGAGGAAGTCATGGCAGGAATTATGCAGTGTTGATATAAAATCCTTTAGAAAGATTTTAAAAAGGAGGTTAAAATCAGATTGTATTTTCAATTTTTTTTAAAAAAAATGGCTCCCTCTCATAAAACCTAGTATTTATATATTGGTAGCAACAATGAGGTTTTCTTCTTGAGTCAGCTTAAAAATAGTGTTGACGCTGCAGTCAATACATTATGGATTGCCATATTTATATCAGAACCTCTTGGCACAGGAATACATCGACAATATAAAATACTTAAGAATAGGTCTTATATTTAAATTAAACCTTACCATTCCTTGTCCCTTCTTCATATTTTTCCTCTGCTGCTCTTAAACATATCTTCAGCAAGAGGCTGGACAGATAATCATTTCATCATCTATTTTTAGCCAGCTTCTAAAGCTACTGTTTCTAAATAAGTCTTTGCAGAGGAAAACTGGAAGTCAGCTCTTTGTTTGATGATCTTATATCTTTGTAATGAATACCTATATTGTACTTTTGCACGTGACAGATTTTGGCTAGCTAACTGTGGCTTTCCCTTAGCAGAAAGTGCTCTTACTCACACAACTAGCACACCCATGTTTTCATTCATCTACTCAGTTAAGCTCCTTATCTCTCTCTATCTCTCCCAATGTAGCACTATAGAGCTGAAGAGGTCTGCAGGATGTGGGGTGGGAAGCTAAAGTGAGTGGCAGTAGAAATAAACCGATTAATAATTTGCTCTGACTTGCGCAAGTAAGTAAAACCATCATATAGTAGTGGTTAATGTGCCAGACTAGAACTAAGGAGATCAAGCTTCAGAACCCCACACTACTAGCTAACCTTGGGCCACTCACTACCTTTCAGCCTGACCCTAACATGAGCCTATCATGGGGTTTTCTGGGGCTGGGAGTGTGTGACACAACCAGTGTCACCCATTGAGTTTTTTTGGTTGAGCAAGGAATTAAACCTGGTCTCCGGGGTGATAGTCCAGTGCTCAAAACAACATACCATAAGCGTATATAGAGACTGTGGGCAGTTGACATACCATAGTATATGTAAAGTTAGGATTCTAAAAATATTTGACTTGAAAACATTTATACTTTGCAGAGACACTGCCAGGGAATACCAGGCGCTGAATGCTGTGTTAAGAGGATGGCAATAGCAAACCACCTCCGAGTATTCCTTCCCGAAAGGAAATATAATGAGCCTTATCACACTGCTTCTTTATACCACGTTATTGTGTTTGAATTCTGCACCAGCCATTCTCATGCAGGTAGCTATAACACCCTTTCCACTTTTGCACTTTAATAGCAGCATTTACATGGTTTGTTAATCCACATTAGGGTGTCATTACCCCTGTACCCCACCCCTCCCTTCTATGATTGGTTCTTGTAGCTATAATTGCATCATGACATCACAATGCTACAACATCATGATTATCTGACAAAGGAAAGTGGCGTGAGGTACCTGCACCTGAACTGATTACTCAATTGTTGTGTGAAAGTGTGATAAGGCTCCATGAAATTAATGGGGTCAGCACAAGTAAACAGGTGACCTGAAGGTACATACTACTATTTCTATTAGATATCTCAAAAACACCATCAATTATGCAAAAACATAGGCATGCATCTACCCACGTGCAATTGAGTGTATCCACGCTATGCTAGTACTGTCAGCCCTCTTCTTTCCTGGGGGTTAGGGGCACAGGACCCCCACAAAAGTGGAAAAACAGCCAATATTGTAAGCCCCCCAAACCATATAACACACAAAAAAAGGGTGCCTGTTCTGGTTGGATGGTTGGGCCCAGCCATGCATGTGTTGCCTCTCTCACTCACTCACTTACACAGGCAGGAGGGGGGAAAGGGATGAGAGGAGAGCAGGAGAAGGGAGAAAGGGGACCCTATCTGCTCTCCTTCCCCCTTCTCACCCACATGAATGAGCAAATGCACGTATGCACCCTTCTCCCATCCCACTCCCTTCCCCCTTCCTGCCGGCACAAGTGAGCAAACACACGTAAGCCCATCCTCCCAGCCCATCCCCTTCACCCCAGTAATCTGCAAATAATCAAATCCACAAATGCTTAAACTGCAAATGCAGAGAACCAACTGTGTAACACTTCAATGCCACTTTAAGCAGTATGGTTCAGTCCTATGGAATGCTGGGCTTTGTAGTCTCATGAGGCTTTTGGACATGAGACATTTCTAGTGCTATAGTTCAGGGTAGTACACTGGCATATTCTAAGTATCTCACCAAATTACATATCCTGGGATGCAGTGGCACCGAAATGTATTGAATTGTTCTAAATTGTGCAGTGTGGATTAGGAGATCACTTTATATATCTGCTGAAAAACTTTTCCCTATATGCTTATGTCATAATCAATTTGCTAATCTCTAAGACAGAAATGGGGAACTTGTAGGACTCCTAGGGCTGCATTCCAACACATGTGTGTGCCGGCCATTAATGGCCAATTGTCACGGACAGTAGCAGCTGTTAGTTCTTTGCTGGTTTTCTTACAACGAACACTGCAGACTCTCTGCCTTGCTTATCTCCCATGTCCAATGCCTCACCTACTATACAATCATGACTATACAAACCAACCTCTCTCTTTCCTGCTTGTATCTATGACCCATGATTTAGCCCTTTGGTAAACCCTTTGGGAAAATGACAAATCAATGTGTCACATGTTTGGACATTGTCAGTACCCAGGGCAATTAAATCCTGATCTAATTGACTGCACCTCTGGGACAATCTGACAATAACGAGTCAATCAGCAGCCTCATTGATTTCAGTGGCATTACTCATGCCGGTAATATTATGAGCTTTGGATATCTTTGCAGAATTTGGTCAATATACTAAGGACCCCTTGTTTGTCAGGAAAGCTTGAATTTGAAGTGCCCAAATAGGGCAAATGGAAAAATAGTAACTAAATGGCTTCCCCACTGCTGACATTAACAGCTGCATAATAGCACCACGAGCAAGCTTTGTAAACATGTAAACAGCAGAATTAATTGCAGTGATTACGCTCTTGGAAAATAGAGTATTTCACTAATTTGGAGCACATTGCAGCTTCATGTTTACAGAACTCCAAGCACATCAGAAAATTAAATATATTTAATTTAGCCTTCAATTGTCTCTTCAAGACTAAAAATGAAAAAGAAGAAGAAGAAGTCCTGCATACACCATTCCAGAAACCCTGCTCATTAAAGCATGGTAAAAATGTCATCCTGTCATCTTTTCTCCTTGCCACAGTTAGAGGTATGGTCTTTGGGGTGGACTCACACACAGGCATATTCATTCCTGTTACTTGTTGCAGTGTTGAAAACATGACCTATAAAAGCCCTGTTCAACGTGGGTCCGAGGCCATCTGAAAGATCTTCTGTATGAGGCTGCCTGGGCTTTGAGTTCTGTAAAAGGGACCTTCCCTCCATCCCACCACCTCCAGAAGTACATCCGGCACTGACATAAGAGAGCATTATGACATTAAGAGATTATGACACAGCAGCCACTCACAGGTTATGGAGCTTACTTCCAGAGAAGGTTAAGCTAGCCCTCTCCCTGTTGTCTTCCACTAGCAAGGAAAGACCTTTCCATTAACACAGACTTTCAGCAACTGACTGCCTGTTATGGCCAGAGGTTTTACAGTGGACATGCTGGACTTCTAATATTATACTGCAGTGTTATCAAATGTGTTAATTGATGCTTTAATAGTCTAATAGTAGCATACAATTTGAGATCTAGCATGGTGTGGTTTGAGCATTGGCCTATGACTCTGGAAACTAGGGTTCACATCCCCACTTGACCATGACAACCCAGTGGGTGGCCTTAGGCAAGTCACACTCTCTCAACCTCAGAGAAAGGCAAAGGCAAAAACCCCTGAACAAATCTGGGCAGGAAACCTCCATGATAAGATCATTTTAGGATTGTTATAAGTCAGAAATGACTTGAAGGCACACAACAATAACAAACATGCAATTTAATTTTTAGTTTGGTGTATATATTTTATTGCATCTTAACATTTTTAATTACACTGGAAGCCATATTGCGCATCAGAAGGTGAGATATAAATCAAGTAAATACATGTATAAATAAGATAATTCATTGTTGTTACTCATTACAAGCCTTTAAAAAATAACTTTATGTATTCATTATTTTTATGTATTCATTATTTTTATTACTTTTTTCATAATGGCCTTGAAAATTTCCAAGCAAAGCAACTCTACAAATGCCGTAAAGGCAGCTATTTATTTATTATTTATTAAATTTTTTCTGTACTACCCTCAACCGCAAGATCTTAGGGCAGGATACAAGTAAAATCAATATGAATAATTGATTTGATTTATTCAAGATTGAAACAGGTTAAACAATAAAATTACTGAAAGTTATATAGTTTAATTTAGTTTTAAAATTTTAAAAAGTAAAATAGGTTTAAAAGATTAAAACATCATGCATAAGCACTGGGCATACCTGCCAATACGTCAGAGATGAAAACTAAGGCCATTTCCACATGACAACGTCCGTTACAATTCTGGCAGAGTCTTTGCTGGCAAGGGAGCACAAAAGGAATGCCCCCTTCCTCACTCGACCGGTTCCCTGCAGAAAGGAGCACAAGCAACACGCATCTGCCTTCCACAGCACAACTGGGCTCTTTCCCATGCTGCGCTGGGGAAGGCAGTGCTGCCATCACGCTTCCTGCCCTTCTGCACGGAAGGTAAGTATGAGAGCGTTGCGTGATCATGGGCACTTAATGGATTTAATCCATTAATCGAATATCCCGTCATCGCAACACTTGGGGACGGGATGGCAGTGGGACCACAACAAAGTCATATGAAAACATGACCTGTGGACCACTGCCATCTCATCCCCGTAGCAGGACTGCGACGCCATGCAGAAATGACCTAAGATGTATGTAGCTAAGCAGCATCAGAGTGGATCAAGACAGTAAAAGTTGCTAATGAAAAAGAACACACAAGCTGATAGAGGCGGTAGCAGTTTGCTTTTACCTGAGTCTGCAGCGAAGGGCAAGATTCCTCCTCCAGTTCTCTTCTTTTCTTCTTCACGATTAAACTGAGTTGAGTACATACTACTTTCACTTTGAACTCAGTTTGAAACAATTGAAGTAACCTGGGGACAGAGGCGGCAAAGTGTGAGGAAAAGAAAGTAAGAAATTGGGCCGTTTTAAAAGCAGTGAAGAAATAGGAAGACAAAAGATTAAGCAGGACTGTGCCTGCCAAAGCGGAATAGTTGGAGGGTAAGATTCCAGTTCAGACTTATGGCAACTCTGTCCCATGGTTTTCTTGGCCAGATATATTCAGAGAAGGTTTTGTCATTGTTTTCCTCTAAAACTGAAAGAGTGTGACTTGCCCCAAGGTCACTCAGTGAGTTTTTATGGCTGAATGAGGATACAGTCCTTGGTCTCTCAGAGGTCTTGTTACCCCAAAAGGTGGACCTTAGCAGTGCCAGCTGGGGGAACTACAACTCACAGGAGGCCTGCAAGCAGGGGGCTAACAGCAGGATCTTTTCACCAGTGTTTACCAGTACTAATTGTAGGGCCCCAGTTAAAAGTTTAAACAGGGTGTCTCTGTTGGAAATCAACAGACTCACACACAAGAAATCAAGCAGTGTCACAAACCGTTCAAGTCTAGTGAAGAGAGAAGTGAAAAAGTTTGGATAGAGAGAGATTTCAGATGTAGAGGGTGATATTTACTGGTCCTGAAGAGAGGGTTGAAGAAGAGTGGCTCAAACAAGTCTGAGGCAGCACAGAAGAATGGGGATCTGGAGTGCAGCATGATGCCCAAAGGTGCTAGCAAATTGCCCGGGTCAGAGCTAGGGTTTAAATCCCCTTTTCCTATCCTGAAGGAGCGAGTGCGAATGTCTCTCTGACAGAGTAAGCAAAGGGGGTCCGAAATGGGCTAATTGTCTTATTTTTAGGTGGTAAAATGTTGTTGGGAGACCTAACAGCCTCTTAATATCTTGGTTGGGTAATGTGAATGGGGAAGGTCTCGGTAGGAAATGCGCACGGCAGGGGAGCTTGCCTGCAGTGCCTGAACGGTTTTGTTTACTATTGCCTTGGTTGTCTGTATTGTTGAAAGGGTTATTGGAAGCCCATCAATGCCGAACTTTCCCACCTAATCTTCTCAAACTTATGACCTAGCTATGCTGGGGTCCTCCTAACCTAGCCCACACTTACAGCCAGTGTCCTGCTTTGTCATGCTTTTACAGTCATAAGTGTCCAGTTTTATATGAATTCTTGCCAGTTTTGCCATTCCACAGGCTGGGGTGTGTAAGGGGTGGTAACAACCTAGTCCACTCTTCAAATCACTACACTACGCTGGCTCTCCCTCACTGATGTTGCAAGGCTGAAAATGGATTCTGTCAACAGAACTTTTGTGCTGCTCTCTATTGAACTTAAATTTTATTTATTTTTATTCAATCATAGATAAAATAAGCCTCTAATGGGCCACACGTATACAGAAAGGTGACCTTAATTTTGGAACTGCTCCAGGGTGCCAAAACAACCAGTGTTTCAAACATGAAACACAGTGGCATTTTGCATAGGTTACCAAGTCTTAATAAAATCAATATTCTTGCAAGATTTCCTTTTTTAATCATAAGGCAAATAGTTTGACTTTTAACAGCTGTAGCAGGGCGGAAGGTATTTAAATGGTCACTCTTGTGTACCTTGTTATCATCTTGCATTCAAGATGGCCTGAAATACCTATAGGAAATTCAACAACTGAACTACATAGGAGCTTTTAGAAGAGAAAGATGAGAGTTCTGTGCTCATATTCTCCAACTGTCCAAATTTGCCTGGAACAGTTTTAATTAATTTTCTGTGCCCAGTGTTTTAGCTTCTTTTAAAATATCGCAATTTCCCTCTCTTCTTCCAATTTCTTCTTTGTCTTCAGTTTACTGCAAGTTCAAACTGCAATAGTTTGCACTCCACTGACTCAGTGGGGGAGGTAGGGATGGGGCAGAATCTTGCCCTTCCCAGCAGGCTCAAGCAAAAGCAAACTACTGCAAATTCTCCTAGCTTGTGTGTTCTTCCTTAATAATATTTTTTGTCATTTTGACCCGCTCAGATGTTGCTTATCCAGACATCTCTGTTTTCATCTGTGATGTATTACTGAGTATAGCCAGTGCTTATGTGCAGTGTTTTATTCTTTTAAATCATCTCTAACTTTTTAATCTGTTTAAAATACTTTTAGTCTATTTAAGTTTTTTAAATTTTTTAAATATTTTTATTGCCATCTTGAGCCACACTGATGTTGCCTACCCACACATGTCCTGGTTTTCATTCATGAAATGTTGGGGGGTACGTGTCCTTACCAAATGGCTGCTGGAATAGTGATCTCAAATTTTTGAAGAATTTAAGATAATATAGTCCTATAAATTGTCAAATTCATGTTTATTATTACATTTGCAAATTCTGAAGCATTTTCCCTTATTTCTACTTCTTGTAGTTAGGAGTCTTGTAGAAGCTCAGAGGAAGTATTTAAAAAAAAACCTGGAAAGCGCTTTGTTTTTCTAGAAGTGATCAGGTGAAGAAAAGGGGACTGTTGCTATCTGGCAAGACTTTTTTTCTTCTCTTTTTATGATTATTTAAGAAATATTAAAATATTTACATGAACCAAAATGTTATAGATCCATTCTGTTGTTCCCAACAGTCAGTTACCATCTGCAGTCACTAGTTAAATTCATCCTGAACCATTTCTGACTCCTTAAATATGCAGTATTTTTGTTTCTGAACCTCTGGAAACTTGGAGGTTTCTTGTCTCCCATTGGACGGGGCTAGTGCTGTTTTTACTGCATTACCCGGTGGCCCATGCCTATAAAACTGAACTAAAAATAGACTAAATTATTTCACTTTCTCAGAAATCAACCTGGCTTAATGAGTTTGAGATTTTAATCTTAAAATAATTTGTTCTTTAATGAGACTTCAATTATTGATTGCATTCATTGAAGACAGCATATTTTACAGGGGGGAGTTTTTGTTTCACTGAGGAAAAAGCTGATTTAAGACCCATCTGCTGACTTTTCAGAAAGCTACTGGTCTTACACCCTCAGCCAAATGATGTGGCCAAATTCATCTTACACTTTGAATCTAATACTGAGTAAATGAAGTGATAATCTGAAGTAAATCCAAGAAATCTTATTCACTACAATGATTGCATTTCTGGAATTATTATACAAACTGCCACTTTTCTGTACACAAAGAAATGCAGTTAACATTAATGGGATACTGGTGGCATCTAGTGGTTGGCTAACAGTATACAGTCAGTGAAGAAATGTTATGGTTTTAAAGTTCTATGACACAAACTGAATAGCATAGCATAAATCTTTTCCACATAAGCCCTTTTCGACTTTAGACTTTTGGTCAAGAAATAATCTTAGGGGAACTCAACAGTTTTTGGAATTAAATCAAACATTTTGCTATATTCCAAAATATCTAGATGTGGAAAATATGTAATTGCTGTACTGGAATCTAGCTCAAGTCAGGATTGCCAAGAAAATGCTGTGATAAGTTCGCTTTAGGGTTGCCATGAGTTGGAAACTACTTGAAGGCACATAATAACAACAGCAAAGTCAAGTCCTAAAAGAAGAAGGAGGAGGAAAATGCCCTGAAATGCTTTTTTTGGAGAAACAAAAATAGATTATTCTAGAGATATACAGCCATTCCAGTAATAAAGTGGTGCCAGTAGTTTTCTGTGAATGAGAAAAATCTACCTCTTTGCCTTGAGAAAATCTTAGAGATGGATTGTGCATGGTACTGTTAAAGATCAGTTGAAGTACAGAGCACCTTATAATGTTTTGACATAGTTTTTCCTTTGCTTGCAGAAGAATCCACATTCAGTTCTGCAGAGGGGTGGAATGACATTTGCTTGAAATCCTAGAGCCACTGCCTAGATTCCTGTATCCTAGAGTCTACATTGCAGACAGTTTTAGGCTAGCTGGAACCATGATCTGGTTTATATCAGGCAACTTCAGATGTTGCTCAGCTGTCCCTATGTACTTGGAGAGAGCCACGCCATAACATTCACCTTCTTAAGATTCTGATGCTTTTTTAGGTTTTTGGCTGCATTTGATCATATTTAAGTTTACCAGCTGACATGCACATGTCTTTTACCTGTGCACACCCTTTAGCAGCATACAGCAATCAAATCAGCAAGTCTCCTGTTCCCAGGCCATACACCCGCATGCTTTGATATGATTTAACTGGCAAAAAAATTAATTGGCAGATATGCTTAACTGGCATAAAATATAAATTATATACCCTTATGGCTGAAAGGCCAAGTGGAGAAGGGACAAAGGCTGGAAAGCAGGTCAAAGGTAACCTCAGCATCGCTAGGTCATAAGTTCACTGAGAATTGGCCAGGAAAGCCTGACTTAATGGCTGTAAGCTAATTCTCTCAACGAAAACAATAGTCAAGCCCAGATGCAGCAGGCAAGCACCTCTGCTGTGAGCATTTCCTACTGAAACCTTGCCCATTCACATTACCCAACCAAGACATTGAAACAATCAGTCCATTCCAGACCTCTTTTGTTTACTCTACCAGCAAACAATTAACTCACACCCCTTCAGGGAGGGAATTAAAGTATTAAAAAAACAGTTTTGAGCAACTAGCTTGCAGTTCACCAGTTGCTGGACATCATTCTGCCACTTTGATTCCCGGTTGTGTACTGCTCTTAGACACACAAGTCTAAGCCGCTCCACTGCTTCTTCACTTCTCTTCTGGAATCTAATTATAACTCAAAAACCTCAGCCTTGCTATCCATAATTTTTCCTTGCTTTTTCCTTTGGTTAGCTCTTGTGTGAATGTGTGACTGTTTGTATCTTGTGTACATGCATCAGTATATGCCCCTCAATAAAACACATTTTCAGTTTACTTTTAAATCTCTGGCTGGTTCTTTCTTGCTTGGACCCCATAACCATTGGTAGAAAGATCTCATCAGGTTACTCCCCCTACAGGACTCCTAATTTAACTAATTAATTCCCCATTGTCATATGGAGGTACTGGTATCACCAGTGGACCCCGAAAAACCCATGTTTTGAGGTAACAGTCCAATGTTAGCTTTGGTACAAACCAGGATCTTAGACTTTCAAACCATGACCTACCCTAGTTTCAAAAAAGTAACAGTGTTAGTCTCTTGCAGAATAAAACAGAGGGAGGAGGAGAAAGAAATGTAGCAAGATCTTTAAGATTATTCTGGTTTGTTTCAAATCTGGGACCAAAGATTTTCCAGTTTGAACAAAATTTGAAAAATACAGTTTGAGACTTCCGGGTCTGCTTGCTGCGTGCCACCAAGAATGAAGGAGCTACATTTGCAAATAAAAGTCTTGCAATGTTCATTTATATACCTATATATAATATAGGTATATAAATATATAGGTATATAGGTATAAATATAGGTGTGTGTGTGTGTGTGTGTGTGTGTGTGTGTACTTATATATAAATGATGGATCCTCTTTCAAGGCTGGCCCAGCAGTTCCTAGCCTTGGATACCTGTCACTCTTACCTTGTCCTAAGGGCTGTGCTTAAATTCCCCCTTGAATTTGGGACATGGGTCTCCAGGTGACGTTGGTCTGGGCCAACTTATTTTACAAGTGGTTCCTGTAATGGTAGCTATGACATTATTTGGATGCACTACACTGTTATAGCGGTATTATTCCACATGAAACATCCTATGGAATTCTGGGGTTTGGAATTCTGGAATTCTCTGGCTGAGAATTCTAAATACCCATCCCTAAACTACAAATTCCAGGATTCCATAGGATGTTGAAAGTGGAATAATAGCACTATAACAGTGTAGTGTGGATATGACCAAGGTTTAAGGAAGCCAGTCAGAGTCGAGTTTAGAAAAGTAACCAACAGTTCAACTTTATTTTCTTAGCATACAGAATAGTTGCTTTATTGAGTTCCAGTGCTCAGTTCCAAACACATAATATCAAACTAAGCTATGCCAGACCTTTTCCTTCTGTCACATTCATTCCCCTCTGACTCTCACAACTCACTCCTTCAGAAGCATTCCTCCAACTGACACCCACAAACTCTCTTGGTTTGTTTCTTTTTAAAAAAAAAAATCCTCCTCTCCCTCACTGAAGCCTCTCCCTTCTCCCACAGAGTTCTCTGTGCTGGGGTTGGCTGCCCTGTTATTCACAAGCATGCTTCACATTCTTTCATCAAAGAGTTCTTCAGTAACATTTTTTTCCAAGTTCTCTTCCTGTTTGCTTTTCCTGTTCTAGTGTCACACCACCTTTCTGCTAGTGAGCTCAAGGCAATAACTAAAGCTGTCCTTCTTTCCATTTAATCTTCACAGCAATCCTATGAAGTAGATAAGGCAGAAGGAAATTGGCCCAAGGTCACCCAGTGGATTTCATATATCAGTAAGGATTATTTCTTCCTTTTCCTCCTCTTCCATAATCATCTTCATCTGAGATATAACCATTTCAGCTAGCCATTGTGTTTAGTGCTCATTCTTATCTAGACTGAGATCCTGCATTAGGATCTACGGTTCATAACTTTATGTTGATGCAGCTGTATCTCTGACAAGAGATGCGATCCTCCTAGCAAATTGCAACAATGCATATCCCAGTGTCCTGTGCAACAGAGCAATGTGAGAGATATCCCAGCACACAATAGGGAGCCTGTTGTACAGTGGGACTCGTGATGTTACGATGTGCATTGCACAATTGGCTCCACGGCACTAGGGTGGCCCTCCTTGTGCAATGGTCCTGAAGACATAACTGTGTCTCTGCACTCCTCACAAATGTTGCAGAATGGCACAATTCAGTTTTATGTGTGATATCTTTACAATGACGTAACTACCTAACAGGATGCCAGTCCTGTATTTCAATTGTGTTGGAGGATGTGTTTTCCTTTTATGTTATCTGTCTTAGAAATCAATATTAAAATGTTGCCGTACCCTACCACCCCTCCTACAAAATATGCAATTTTCATGAATTGGACTTGTTAATGACCAGATAACAGGGTTGGAGTCACACTGACCAGATACATGTTTGGGGTCATGAAAGTTCAGATAGGATTATGGAGAAAACCCCAACACTAATGGGTTTGTTCTAATCCCTTTGCTGCTTCAAACTCTTGGCATTTTTTAATACAATGAAAGACAAACTGCCCAGATTGATGAGCAATCAGAGACCATCCCTCAGTTTTACCGATCTCCCTATGGAGATCTTCCCTATACAACCCACCTGACCAAACATTAAGAGATTGTCATTAGTCCCATTAATGTTTTGTCACTCCAGAGTTAAGCAATCAGCCTATTCCAGACCCCTTATCAGGCCTGTGGGAAAGCCATTACGGCTTGCCAACACACGCCATCAGGGTGTGAAATAGGGTATAAAAACCCTAGCTTCAACCCAGTCAATTGTAGTACATAGACCATAGTGTACCCCAGACTGCCTTTCCTCCTCAGACACTGAGCCCTTGCACAGCAACCCTCCTTCTTCAAGACTGGTAACTATCCCCTTTCCATCGCTAATCTCTCTCTATCCAGCCTTTCCCACCTCACTTTCTGATAGTCTTGTATAGTTCTTAAGAGTATCTGATTTCTCATATGTTTGTCAATTCAAATAAAATACTTTGTTTAACTTTAACTAACTCTACGATTAGTACTGCTATACCCAGGTGAAAAGATCCTGCTATTACCCTTCTCTCGCAGGCCTCCTGTGAGCTATGATTCACCTCAAATTCTAAGGAGACATTGGCATTGCAGGTAGACCCCAATATCTCTCACCTCTTAGAGTAACCAAAAAAAAGTATGTATTTTTTTTGTACAAAATAAATAGTGAATTTAACTGTTACCTCAGTATGCACATAGGTTGTGAAAGCAATTACTTCTTTGCACCACAGTATTCAGCATTTTTCATAGTAACAAGCTGTCAGGGTATTTCTTACTTCTTTTAATGAATTATGAATTGAATTCAATGATCTTCACTAACTCATCTGAAATTTATTTTTGCAAAAGGGTAGTGTATCTGTAGTCATGTGGCTGCTTCCACTGATGCTCACAGAGCACTGGGAACATAGCTGTTCAGCTGACTACACCTGTCTTGTCTCCTGGGCTAGTGTAAGACAATGTGCAGCCTGAAGTAAAATGCAAGATGGAGGTTCTTCTGTTTCACGTGTGAAAGCTCCCCCATGCTAGAAATCAAATTTTGCTGCAGGATTTTGCTGTCATGTCAAGGAGGGAGTGGGCTTGTTTTCTGCTGCTCCAGAGACTAGGACAAGGAGCAATGGATTAAAGCTACAGAAAAGGAGATTCCACTTGAATCTCAGGAAGAACTTCCTGATTGTCAGAGCTGTCCAGCAGTGGAATATGCTGCTTCAGAGTGCGGTGGCGTCTCCTTCTTTGGAGGTTTTTAAGCAGAGGCTGGATGGCCATCTGTTGGGGATGCTTTGAAGGGTATTGGACTCGATGGCCCCTGTGGTCTCTTCCATTTCTATGATTCTGTGATAGGACAGGCAGCAGTCTCAGGCACGGGGCAAGCCAAATGGCACACACAACTCTGTCTGTACCCTACCTGCTACCCAAGATGGCTGCCTCACATTCAAAAATGTGACCTGATCAAATAGAGTAGCAGGTCAGTGAGAATAACCCATGCAGACAGCTGTGTTTATGCAACTGTGCTACTCAAATAATGCCTCAGACACACATATGCTAATACTACAGAGCTGCAGTTATGCACTAAGAGGATTGCAACAGTTTAACAGGAGATTTCTTAGAGTTATGGACTTTAAAACACACTAATGGATGAAGAGAACCATTACTAAACAAGAGAAGATAAAATCCTCAGGCTCATATGTAGCCCTAATGACACATTTGGTGGTGTGTCGAGAGATGCCAGCAAGGGAGTTCTTGCAGTTATCCAGAAAATATGGCTCTTAGAAATGACCACTGGAAAACATTGATCCAGAAGATGAAAGATGAGGCGGTGCATATGCTTTTAGTCTCTGGGATTATTGGAACAAGTTTGAGAGGACTCTCATGAGGAGATCAGAACTGGAGTATGTACTATTGATTCTCATTATCTGCTTCACTGTGTGGCCATCTGTTTATTTGGATATTAAGGAGCAGATGGTAACAATATTGTTTCTTGCAAAGCAAATGTGATAGCGGTCTTTATTGCTCTAGTACATAAGACCATACTATTTATAGGATTCCAACTCTTCCTAGGACTATTACTACATTCTTAACTGCCAGCTGATGAGAAATTCAGCAGATGAAAATTTTCTCAGTTTGCAGCTGCTGAGGGAACACTCCACCTGTTAGATTTGTTCCTCACAGGTTACTATGAAAAAGTACAGTAGTCTGCCAGGAGAGGACAATTGGCAATCTTGGTTAAATACTGTTGGTGGTGTAATTCATGTTGCAGCTCCTGCCTATGTTTATGCTGATCTAAAATTCCTTATGCTTCAGTCTCCTCAGGGCAGGTACCCCCGACACACACACACACACACACACACACACACACATTTTGGACTATATTTCCCACCATCACTGACTACTCTCCATGCTAGCAATGGCTGACGGTAATTATAATCCTAATTTAGAAACACTGCATTCACAGTGCACCATCCTCTGTGATTTGAACCCTTCCCTTAAAACTATAGACTGCTCCCTGAAAACCTAAGCACTCAGATTTTACTGGGCATGATCCAGCAGAAGCTAAGTACTCTCAATTTGTTCTCTCATATTAAAACCAGAGAAATGTGCTCAGCATTATGTAGATCATGCTGTTCATTTATTATATAGACACACACCACTAACATCACATGCTGGCAATAATCTTGGGTATGCCATAAGCTGAAGTGGAATTTGCATCCACTTCAGCAAGTAACACACTAAACCTGTTAGCAATAAAACACATTTTTTTGCAGGCTATAACCATCTTCAGCAGTGAGTTATATGGACAATTTGAAAGCTTGTGTAAGCTTCCTGCTGATAGCTGTGGTGGCAACAAAGCACAGCCTCTTATCAAGGTTGGCACAAGCTCCTGCCCAAAAACCTGCAGCTAAATAATCCTTAACTGGGTATCTTGGAAAGAAATTCTTCCCCACTTGCAGCACATGATAAACTGCAAGGAACCAGATTTTTTTTTCTGAGGGTAGGATTAAAGAAGAGCACAATGGAAACAGGAAAAGCTTTCTAAATGACATCCTGATAAACACATCACGGAACTGTAATTTGACACACTAACGTTTACCAGTCGGATAGATACCTTCCCTGATTGCAGAGTAGCTGCACTGTATTGCAAAGGATCAAATACCACGCTCAGTTTGAATAGCAGGTCATTACCAAAATAAATAGTATATGGGCCTATTGGAAGTCCCCATTATTATTAGAGCCCAGCAACTGTGGAAGCCCTGAAGTACTAGTATGTAATACAGCAACAGTGAACACCAGCAAATGGGTCAGAGGGGGGAAACAAATAGCACTTCACTGTCAGATCAAAATAGCAAGCTATAAATCACTACAAATCATTTAGATCCATGAGCAGAAATAATTAGTATCAGTGAAATGCTGTGAAGCAGCTGTTTACTAATCTGCTAGCTCTTCTTGATCTCCTGAGAAGAGAAGGGCCCAGCCTCACAATCAAGGCTGGGCTGCTTTGGAGAGCTAGAGTGCAGGGTTACAGCTGCCTTTTGGAGCAACTGAAAGTGGCACTACATCACTCCTGGTCTCCTTTAATTACCAGGTATGCCCTCAGAGCCCATGAATGAACTCTCTCATGTTTTGAATGCATATACCTATCAGAGATCTCACGAGCTTGGCCAACAGTGGGTCTTCAGCAAATTGGACTCAATAAACCATATTCACAGAAAGCTCTAAAAGGAAAATTTTCTTGAACACACAAAAAAGAAGATATATCCAATAATTGCACTGGGGAATACCAAATGTCATTGCAGAGCTTGATAAATGGCAAACAGCACATGCAGAATACAAATAAATGCCTAATAGAGCACAGATGCTTTAGGGCAGGGAGATACTACCGCATGTACTCATGTATAAGTTGAGGGCAGATGTGGGGGCCAAAATTATGGATTTTGATACGACCTGTGGATAAATTGAGGGTCATTGCATGCAGAGGCAAAGTGCCTCAGCGGGCTAGCCACCCCCGGCCAACGCCACCACCATTTTCCTGCCCAGGCATTCAGAAAGGCCATTTGACACTCTAGTCAGAGAAGAGGATGATTCTTTTTTTGTTAAGGTACAGCAATGTTACAGGTGCAGCCACTTTCAGATCAACATCCATTTAAAGAAACATTAAGTTGATCACCCTTGCCCGAAAGTTAACATTTCCTATCCATGACGTTTCCTATCCATACCAAATAAAAGGCTAATTGCTGGGATACAACCTTGTCTAGAGTGTGTTCAGTTGTGTACCAAGAGTTTAATCACTAATCTTGACACATCTAGGTTGGCATAACGAAATTCAATATAGGTACTAACTATAGAACTGCACTAGAGACATGTTCCAGCTTAAACCTTCTGTGTCTTTAGCCAGACAATCAAAAGTGACTCCATTTTACATATGTACACTTTGCAGGGATGTTGTAGAGATCCTAACACTTTTGGATTCATTTTGGGTGTATTTTTTTTCTGCTTCAAGTTAGCAGTGGCTAAAACAGCATTTTAAGCATCCTCACAAGTGTTGGTACTGTTTTTTCAGCCAATTTTTTTTTAACTGGGCTCTGGCCCACAGAGAGTACTAATTCCTACTATAATCTCTCCCCAACCTCCTTTGCCAAGCATCGGTCCTAGTTAACTAACATCTTTACTGCCATAAGTTTCCACCATGATTTTTCAATGAGGGCAGAAGACCCAGAAGAATTAACTCCATAGTCATTGGCCAAAAAACCAGCATAACTTCAGGAGATTCTATAGGTCGTGAAAGGCACGACATAGATAAAGATGTAGGGTTGCACAAGTAAGACATCAAGCAGGGTCAGACCTGTTTTTAAGCGGAGTGAGGTGGTCCCCTCAGGCAGCCAATGCTGAACACTATCTTCACAGTATTGGGAGGACAGGGAGAGCTGTGTGCCTTGCAGCTTGCCCTGGACTGTTTAAGGTACCCTGCTGCTTTCAGGTATATTGGAAGATCCCATCCCACTTCCAACGTTCAACTATGAATCAGGCTGGCTTTTTATATATGGAATGGGAGGGAAACCCTCTTGTTCTTCACTTAGGCTGGTCTTAAGTCACAGACAGGAAGAGGTACCTTTTTTTTAATTTATTTTTATAAAAAAAATACATATTATTAAAAAACACAATATAAGATCGCTTTCATAACATCAATGTTCCATACTATATACAAAATATATTTGGTATCTTTAACTTTACAATGACTTCCATTGGCATTTACCCAGAATCATTTCCCACACTATTGCTTTATACATTTGAAACTCTCTTATCTCCTATACAGCTTATTGCTTCTATGTTGATTGTACACTTCCTTGTCATTTTCATTGTCTACACATACATTTTTAACTCTTATTCCATACTTTCTGCAATAAATCCATCTTTTTTATATATAATATACCGCAGTTATATATAATAATTTATGTTTTAATCCATTCATCCTGCTTTAAATTCCTAATTTAAATTCATAATTCCATTCTTCAAATACCAAATGTCAAAATCCCCCTCAATATCAATTTTCATACGAATACCCATACTTTTTCATATATTCTTGATGCCAATCCTTTTCTAACAGATAGGTTTGTTTTCCTTTTAACTGATTTGAACAAAAATCAAATTGCTTCAATTCCAGTACTTTTAGGATCCATTGTTCTATATTGAGAATTATCTGCATTTTCCAAAGTCTTGCAAAAACCATTCTGGCAGCTGTTATTAGATAAAGTAATACTCTTTTGTTTTTCTGTTGGAAGTTTTTATCAAACATGAATGTCATATTTAATAGAAAAAATTCTGGCATCATAGGGAAAGACACTTTGAATATTTCTCTTATTAGGTGATATATTTTTAACCAGTACTTCTTCATAATTGGATATGTCCACCATATATGGAAAAATGTACCCACATTGTCCTTACATTTCCAACATTTATTATTTCCTGTGTCGTACATTTTTTCTATTCTTTCTGGAGTAAGATGATATCTATACATCATTTTGATGAAATTTTCTTTCAGATCTTGAGAACTAGTAAATTACACTGTGTCTTTCCAGGCCATTTCCCAATACTCAAGGGCTATTTCATGCTGAACATTCCTAGCCCATTTTGTCATTACATCCTTTACGGATTCATCTTCCAACTTTCGATTTAGGAAATATTTATAGAAATAGGAGACCTTTTGTTTTGTTTTGAGGAATATTATTGTTTCCAATTCATTGTATGACTTTTGTGATGAAATTCCCTCCAATTTTAGATCCATTTTAAACCTCTCTTTCAATTGTAGGTAAGGAAACCAATTGATTTTTATACCTTCTTTTTCAAGTTCTTCACGTGTTCGTATTCTGCTCCCAACTCGATTATCATGAATTATCAAATCTTTATATCTTATCCAATCTTGATTTAAACCTTTCCATTTTCCATGAAAAGCCTCTTGAGGGGAAAGCCAAAGTGGTATCTTATTATAAGTTTTTTTCTTGACATTCTTCCAGATTCTAATTAGTGATTTCCTTACGTAATGATTCCCAAAGTCTCTATCAATCTTATCTTTATCATACCACAGATATGCGTGGAAGCTGAACCTCATATTTGTACCCTCTATTGTTAATAATCTCATGTCTTTCAAAGTGATCCAGTCTTGAATCCATGCCATTGCATTAGCGTAATAATACAATTTAAGATCTCGTAGACCACAGCCTACTTTAGTTATGTGCTCTGTTAACAGCTTCCATCTAATTCTAGGTTTTTTACCTTCCCATACGAATTTTGAAAGTTCTTTTTCCCAGACTTTGAAGGGTTTATCGTTTACTATAATTGGTAGATTCTGAAACAAGAAGTTTAATTTGGGTAGAACATTCATTTTGATCGCAGCGACTCTTCCTAATAATGACAAATTCAAATTAGACCATCTTTTCAGATCTTTTACTATGTCTTTCCAAATTTTATTATAATTATTATCAAATAAGTCTTTATTACTTTCTGTACACCAAATTCCTAGATATTTAATTTTCTTCTCAATATTAATTCCTGTCATCTTCATTATCTCCTCTTTTTCATTTCGTCTCAGATTCTTTACCATGATGTATGATTTATTTTTATTTATTTTTAATCCTGAGGCATCTCCAAATTTCGTTATTTCAGTGATCAGTTCTTTAATTCCCGTCATAGGTTCTTCAATGAAGAAGACAAGGTCGTCCACAAAGGCTCTTAACTTGTACTCTTGATCTTTTATTTTGACTCCTTTTATTACCGAATTGGCTCGTATCTTGTTATTTAATATTTCCAATATTGCTATGAATAGCAACGGAGACAGCGAACAGCCTTGCCTCGTTCCTTTAGTTATTTTTATTTCGTCAGTAAGTTCACCGTTCACAATTAGCTTTGCTTTTTGTTCGTTATAAATTGCCCCTATCCATCTGACAAAGTTTGAACCACAATTCATTCTTTTTAAAGCTTCTAACAAGAATGTCCATCTTACTTTGTCAAACGCTTTTTCAGCATCCAGAAACAGTACTGCTAGTCGTTTTTCAATTCTTTTATCGAAGTGTTCTATCACATTCAGTAGAATTCTAGTATTATTTTTTAAATGATGATTAGGTAGAAAACTGTTTTGGTCTGAATGTACCATATTTTGTAATATCTTCTTGAATCTTACTGCCAGTATCATGGTGAAGATTTTATAATCTGTATTTAATGGGGATATAGGTCTGTAATTTTCTGGTAGCATGTGGTCTTTTCCTTCTTTTGGTATCAGTGCAATGTTCGCATACTTCCAAGATTCTGGGATACCTCTAAGCCATATTTCATTAATCGTTGTAGTTAACGGTTCAGTTATTTCCGCATCAAAAGTCTTGTAGAAACTGGCCGTGTACCCGTCAGGGCCGGGAGCCCTGGACATTTTCAAATTTCTTATAGCTTCTACAACCTCCACACTTGTAATCTCCGCATTTAAGGCTTCTTTGTATTCGTCAGCTATTTTAGGGATTTCTTGTTTATCCAAGTATTTCATTGTTTTTTTTCTTCTAGTTCTTGCATTGTGTCTTTTCCATATAAATGTGCGTAATATCTTTGAAAAATTTTCTTAATTTGATCCTGTTCAGTAGTTTCCTTTTCTCCTTGTTTCATCTTGAAAATTCTTCTTTTTTCTCTCTCTTTCCTAAGTTTATATGACAACCATTTTCCTGGTTTATTAAAGTGCTCAAACTGATTCAGTCAGCAATATTTCATTTTCCTCTCTATATCTATCATATTTTCTGATGCAATTTGGTCTTGTAGTGATTTTATTTCCTGTCTTAATTTGTAGTCTTCTACATTATTTCAGAATTTCTTCTTTTTCTTTTAATAGTTCCATGAGGTTTGCTAATCATTGTTCTTTCAATTTCTTCTTGTGTGCTCCCGCTTTTATCAAATGACCTCTAAAAACGGCCTTTCCGGCATCCCAGACCGTTTTCATAGCCATTTCTGGATTTGTGTTTTCTTCATAATATTTTTTAACAATATCTTTCATGCTTTTCACTAATTCATTATCTTTTAGAAGGTTATCATCAAGTTTCCAATTATATTGTTTCTGCTGTCCGAGTTGAAGCTTCAAAAGAATAGGATTGTGATCTGAAGTAATTTTTGGAAGAATTTCCATGTCCCGAATGTACTTATGTAGTGTTTTAGAAATTAAAAAGAAATCTATTCTGGACATGGAGTTGTGCCTATCTGAATAAAAGGTGTATCCTTTTTCTGCACCATGTTTAAAAGTCCATACATCTAACAGTGCCAGTTGGTCCATCATCTGAAAAAAGCTTTGTGGTAATTTTCCTTGTGACTTTTTAATGACTCTCATGCTTGATCTATCCTCTAATGAATTCAAAACTCCATTCATATCACCAAGAATTAAGAGATTATCATGTAACTTTTCACTTGTATATCTGGCAATCTGTTTCCTTATGTTTGCGTAGAGTTTTCCTTTATTTTCTTGTGGTGCATAAACTCCAAGTATTAATAATACTAATTCTTGCAAATGCACCTCTAGCATTAAGTAGTGGCCTTCTGGATCAGCGAAAACTTCTTTAACCAAGTAGTTGTTATTTATATAAATCACAACTCCTCTTTTTTTCTTTTTGTATGATGCAGTATAATATTGTCCCAACTTTGGGTTTTTGAGATATTTTGTATCATTATGAGTAATATGAGTTTCTTGGAGACATAAAATATCATATTTTGCTTTCTCCAAAAGATGGAAGATATGTCTTCATTTGTATTGAGAGTTCATTCCTTTGGTGTTCCAAGAGAGTATTTTCAAAACTTTACATGCCATTTTTCTTTTTAATACTTTCTACCTTCTTATTCGTTCTTAATTTTCCTCTATATCTTCTATTTCATTCTCTATATGGTATCCTCCTTCTTCTTTATCTTGACTCTTATCAGAATCCTCAAATTCTTCTATTGATTCTGTTTCTTCAGGTTTTAAGTCTCCTCCTTGTGCTCGTAATATTTCTTCTTTTTCCCTTCCCATGGGACTGGGGTGTCTTTCTCTTCTCATTTCTTTTCTCTCTTGTTTTTCTATCTCTCTTTTCAGTCTTTCATACGTATCCCTTGCTTTGTCAGTACTATTTATTCTATATCTTTTTTGACTGTAAGTAAAAAATATACTTTCTGTTCTGTTCCAAGAGTAATTAATTTTGTGTTTTGTGAGTAGATGAGTTAAAAATCTATAATCTTGTCTTTTTTTCAGGATTTGTGCTGGTACATCTTTATATATATTTATATCTTGTGAATCTATATTTAACTTCTCTTGGTAACTCTTCTGTAATATAATGTCCTTTGTTCTTAAGTTAGTAAAAACAATCACAATGTCTCTTGGTTGGTTTCTCTCTTTGGCCACACGTGAATTGACTCGAAATATCCTCTCTATACTTACATGTAGCCTTTCTTCTGTTAGTTGTGTATATTCTGATAGTGCCTGTATTATTCTGTCATAAGTGTTCTCCTGATTCTGCTCCATCAATCCTCTGAGTTTTAAACAACGATCTCGATATCTCATCTCCACTCTGCCTATATTCATTTCTTCTCTTACTTGTTTTACTTGTATCTGTTCTGTTTTTTCTTCAAGTTGCTTTGTCTTCTCTTGTAGTGTTGTCATCTCCATTTTTATTGTTGTTATTTCCTTGGCCATCATATCCATCTTTTTACTTAAAGCATCTATTTCTTTTTTAATTTCTGCTTTTATTTCTGTTCTGGTTTCCCTCATGTCCTGTCTGATTTCTTGCCTTATTTCATTTCTTGACTTACGTAGCTCCTCCAATATTAAGTTTGTGTCAGTTCAAACGGGAGTTAAGTCTGTAGAGGACCTTCTGGTTTGTTGACTTGATGTTTGAATAACAGTCTGTTTGATTTGGGCCCTTCTTGTGCCTGTAGCCATTTTAACTGTTTGTAAAACAATTCTCACTTAATTTCCAACAAAAGCTTATATTATAACAATCTAATTGTCATCAGTTTCCTAAAGGGCAACAGATGGTGCTGTAGAGCCACCAGGAATTCAAGTTAATTTTCTGTTTCCTTGTACTAATATGGTTTGTTTAACTTTCGTTCCTTATTTCAGCTGTGTGTTCTGTTATCAGTGGCTCTTCAGCATCAAGGTCGTTTCATACAATAACAATTCTCGCTATCACAAAGTCTCCAGCAATTATTTTAAGCATACAGTGTAAAGCTCTTGCTTCTTATGAATATACACAGATCTTAATGTCAAATATTTGGAATTCCACTATTTATATTTCTATGCAGTTGCAACACATAACTGTAATTATACCCTTATATACCCTTATATATATTACTTTAATATATTACAAAATATTTAAATCCAACAGAAATAATCAACTTTCAATTTTCTATCTAACTACAATAATTAAATCAGAAATGTTCACCCTTTATTGACTGTATTTACTGTAGGTTGTATTTTTATATTTGTATATATTAGTATATTTGTACTTATATAAAGAGCTTTATCTATTTATGCTTATATAAATTAAATTTTTAATATTTATAGAGCTTAAGAACTGTTTGTGGTTTCACTCCCTTTTCTGTTGTCGTTTCGCTGCTCGGCTGCTCCACGGGTAAATGTCTGTCTTCCTCGCTCCTCACGTTGTTACACTAATGTTTATCTTGGAGTCCTTAAATTGTATCCAGTATTGTCTCTCAACTTCTGCTACAATGTTTCTTGTTAGTTTTTACACAGTGACTTTGTATCTTCACTAAGTAATATGCTTTAAACTGTGAAATGGTCCCACCAAAAAAAGGAGTCCAAAAAAAGAGTCCAAAAAAAAAAAAAAAACCAGTTGTCTACACTCCAGAATTAAATCCACGGTGTGCTTACCAAAGTTAGTATAAGTCCGTCCATATGTTTCAATAGATTAATATAATTAATATAATTCCAACTTTCGCTTCTAAGTCCAACACCCCAAGGGTAAGGAAAAAAAAGACCTTATTTTATTCGAGAAAGAAACCCAGCAGTTGCCGGAAAAGAAAGATTTCCCTTAAAATAGATTTCCAAAATCATCAAGTTACAAGGTCCTCAATTTTCTTAATCCCAAAAGTCCAAAATTCAAAAAAGGATCAAAGTCCAAAGTTTAACAGGAGTAAGAAGGAAAATTAGAAGAAAAAGAAGAAACATAAAATAGTCTTCGAAGTTTAACTCACACCCAAGACGGATTCGCCAGATGATAATTAAAGCCAAATTATGGAAATTTTCCTAGCCGCTTTTTCTTCGCACAGTACATTCAATACTTAATAGTTGGAGTTACCGTCCCCTTTATCCGGGTAAATGTCAAAATAGATGTTTAAATATAAATCCGTAATCTTCTTAATTAATCCTTAGTTAAAAAAGTCTGGGCGTCATTTATCGGGAAAGTCCCCTTGACAAACAACGAGTGGCTGTGGCGGCTCTTCGGCCCCTTGCTTCGTCCGCTTGCTTTTCAGCAAAATGCCTCCTGCTCGCGGTCTCGCAATTTTGGGCCCCCTGCAAACCCCCTCGGGACTCCTCTTACCGGAGGAGTTCTCGTCCAGGAATTTTCCCCGAAGATTGGCGATCTTGGCCGGATAGACAAATCTTCTTAGATCTTGCCAATTTGCCTGGAATCGCCACTCACGGTGACAACCTAGGAACAGCTATCTTCCTAGGTGGCCATGCACTCCGCCATCAGACCGGAAGTCCCCCAGGAAGAGGTACCTTGAACTACTATTTGTTGTTGTTATGGGTCTTTAGGTCAACTCCAACTTATTGTGACCTTGTCACAGTGTGTGTTTTGGGGGTGGCAATATTTGTTCAGATGACATTTTCTATTGCCTTCTTCTTGAGAGTGTACAGTTTACCCAAGATCACCCGGTGGGTTTCCATGGTTGAGTGGGGATTCATATCCTGGGCCATTTCCGCACTACGCTTTTATAGCACGATTATTCCACTTTCAACATCCTATGGAATCCTGGGGTTTGCAGTTTCGGGAGGGGCCAATTGGCCCCTCCCGAAACTGCAAACTCCAGAATTCCATAGGATGTTGAAAGTGGAATAATCGCGCTATAAGAGTGTAGTGCAGAAATGGCCCTGGTCTCCTATATTCCTACAAGAAATAAGGAACATACAACAAGGCCCCTTATGTGTTTTTGAACTAACAAATCCAGTATGGCTAACCTTGAAAATAATTAGTATGCACAACCTACTCTCTTTCCATACAAGAAGGGGATGATATAGCCAGTTATAAAGAGTCACAGTGTAGCTGAAGTTTACAGATGTTTCTCTAAACTTGCAAGATTAATTTCCCCCATGATTCATTATTATGCTATAGGTTGGTTGCTGTTGTTTATTTTAAAAAACATTTTTGAAGTGGGAAGCAGATGAACATCTTTTGTTTCCTGGATGATTAGAATTCTTACTCCCTGTGGTATTACACAAAGGCTCAGGGTGTTAAATATCAAAAAACTGGTTTCATAATCTTCACTAATTAGAGATGAGTACTTTGATAGAGGTGTGGAAACAAAACTGGAGAACAGAAATGTGCAGTACTTTCCCTATACTGTACACAGAAAGCTCACAAAGATCTTCCTCTCTGTAGACCTACCTCTGAGCCATAATAAAAATTCCCATCTGCACCCAACAATTCAAACCTATTTATAGACTTAGAAGCATCTCCACATGAAGTTACCTCATCAACTCTTTGTTATTTCTAAACTAAGCAGCAGCTTCAGTTTCAATGCATATTTGCTTATCTCTTTCAAAATAAGCAAAAAATTACATACGTTGTGAATTTGAAGAAAAACCCTCTGGAAATAAGAATTATCCTGGCATATTTGAATAAAGATGACTCCTGAGTTTCTTCCATGAAATACGCTTTCATAGACTGATTCGCTTGTTAGCTCTCTGGAGGAGATTTTTTCCACTCAGTTCTTTGCCTTCTGCATATCTGGTGAAGCCTAAAGGGATGGACACCAGAAACATTTGCATCAACTCCTTCACACAATCAGAAGCCCTGCTCCCAAGGTTAGGGAGGTGCATGCCCATAAAGGTTGCATCCATGGATTTCCTCCCCTTCCCACCTCTACAAACGGTCTGTGCCCAGTTCCATCTGGTTTATGCAAATATATGCATTTTTTTAAGTTGCTTGAATGTATCAGAGAGAAACTAAAGTGCATTTAAGTAGTGCTTTGCATGCACCTGAAATGCTCTCTTGTGTGCATTCTTTGAATGTGCACATTTTTTTCCAGACACATGCATAGCTATCTAGTTAACACAAAGGCTCCAGAATACAAATTGCATACACACTGCATAGTCAGAGAAATGGGAACCAAGAAAAGCCCATGAAACCGGATTCTTCACATATCCCTACCTAATATCATGAAGTGGCCAACAGTAGAACAGTGGATAACACCCCTTCCCTTCAGGCTGCTGTCAAATGCACGAAAATCAGAGGTACAGAATGGGGCAAGAGTGATGATGGTGGCACCAAGGTCAATAGCCACAGTAAAGAGTGCAGTTATACTCTACCTCCATGCCAAAGGCTAAAATGTTACTATGGGTCATTTTTGCACACAAGTGATAAAACAGCACTTCATTCACATCCATAGAAAGAAGACAGAGGCAGCAATAGTTCTGACTGGGCATACACAGATACCACAAGTCAGCAGTTCTTACTGTGTGGCCATCCACATGCTGTGGGACTGCAATTTACACCAAACCTAGCCATAATTAAAATGAAAAGTAAGGGTAGTTCAAAAACATCTGGGGGTGGGCACGGAATCCCATACTTAAATATGGTGCCTAGAGATTTCAAGAAACAGGAGTAACCCAAAAAGTCAAATGCCACACAAGATTGTCTTTAGTATCAAAGTTACTAAGCCCAAAGGAAATGGACTTATGAAAATTACAGCTTATAGGAGTGTTACTCTAAGAGGTGGAAGACGTTGGGATCCACCCACAATGCCAGTTTTCTCTTAGAATTTGGGGAAAATATAACTCAGTGGAGATCTGTGAGAGGAGGGCAACAGGATGATCTTTTCACCTACATATACCAATACTAATTGGAGAGAAGAGTCCAGTTAAAGTTAAAGTATTTTATTTGAATTGACAAATATACAAGAAAACAGACACTCTTGAGGACCATACAAGGCTATCAGAAAGTGAGGTGAGAAAGGTTTGATAGAGAGCGATTAGGATTGGAAATGGTAATAGTTACCAGTCTTAAAGGAGGTTGCAGCAGAGGGGCTCAGACAGCATCTGAGGATAGCACGAAGCACGAAGTCTGGGGCACACTATGTTCTATGTACTACAATTGGCTGGGGTTGAAGCTACGAATTTTATACCACATTTCATACTCCAAAAGAGTGCATTGACAAGATGTAACAGCTTTCGCACAGGACTGACAAAGGGGTCCAGAATGGGCTGATTGCTTTAACTCTCAAGTCACAAAGCATTGATGGGATTCATAACAATCTCTTAATGTTCAGCCAGGTAGGTGTATAGGGTAGATCTCCATAGGGTAAGATCAAGGGATAGTCTCTGACTGTTTTATCTGGGCAGTTCATCTTCCATTGTGTTCAAAAATGCAAAGAGCCTGAAGCAGTGAAGGGATTAGCAAAAATCCATCTGCATTGGGGTTTTCTGCATAATCCTGTCTGACCTTTCACAACTCCAATCATGTTCTCTGGTCAGTGTGACTCTGATCATGTTGTCAGATCATTAATAAATCCAAATTATGATAATCACATATCTCATAGGAAGGGTGGCAGGGTATGGCAACAGGAGAGCCAGCATGGTGTAGTGGTTTGAGCATTGGACTATTGGAAACCAGGATTCAATTCCCCACTCACCCACGGAAATCCACTGGGTGACCTTGAGCACCTCACACAGTCTCAGCCCCAGAAAACCCCATGATAGGTTCACCTTAGGTTTGCCATAAGCCAGAAACAACTTAAGGCACACAACAAGAAAAGAACAAAATACGAACAGAACCATTTTAATACTACTGATGTATCAGAACACATAAGCACAAAGTATACCTTAGAAGTCCCTGGTACAAATAATCTCTCATCCACAGTGCCAGAAGATTGTCTTGAACAGGTTAGTATTTTCTTACCTTCAGGATCGCCATTGTTGCAATATGGGGATGATATTGTGTTAGGGGATTCTGGAATGAAACACTGAAATGATTTATTCAAAGCCGTATAAAAGCCACACATTTATATACATTTAGTGGTGGGTATTTATTGCATTTGGCTAGGTTTGATATCTTTGAGTGATATTGAACATTGAACATTGAATATTTGAACATTGACTGCAACAACTGTAATAGCTACTTTAGAACACAGTATGAAAATATCCAAATATTCCTTGTTAAATTGTACTAGCTACCTAATGCCATTTTCCCAAATGTTAAAAACTGTTTATATATGCAAGCCTGATGAATTTTACATAGTAACCTTTCTTAATATTCACATCACCTGACAGCTATGTTTTCAAGCTTTAAGCAAGCGTAATGCAACAGTAGGTTGCCTAGAGCGGTTGGGTTTTATCCAAACTGCCTCATTTACAGCAACTGGGATAAATGCCAATCCAGAAACTGTAACTGTTATCTAAAGACAGCAGGAATGCCTTGTTTGATCAGTTGGAAGACTCTTCCAGTCCAGCCATAGGTCTTAGGAAGCCCATAGGAAGGGCATGGTAGAATAGTCAATTGATGGTTGCTCCCAGCATCCTGCAATTAAAGGCAGATACGTTGTCTCTCTTAGCCTATTCAAATGCCGCTTTGCAAAACAGATGTAAGAGTATTATGATAGTGCAACTCCAGGCTTTGTCTTTGTATCTGGAAATGGGGACCTCAAAGCATTTCACTCCTAGATTACAAAGCCGTGGTAAAGAGAGGACAGTGGTGTCTCTCACAAAAAGTCTGCAATTCAAGTGTAAAATATACAATTTAAAAAAGATGTTTAAGTCATGATCTTACTAAGTATTTTTCAGACCTCTGCATTTCTATTGCATCAATAAAACTTCATCATCATTATCATCATCATTAGTCAGAATCCTCTATCACAGCGTACATTACATAATGTTACCTATACTTAGCTATGTGCATAGTAGAGGTTCCAAGAAACCCTGTTAGTGAATTGCAAAGATGCATAACGGAGCACCAGCAAGAGTATCCCAATGCACATTGGCATTCCCTAGTTGGTGTCCCCTTGCGCATCAGTCCTGTTGTGCACTGGTTACTTTGCTGGCTCCCCTATGTAATAACATAACAGCATCCAAATACAAACATTACTGAACTGCCAGTCTAATCCCTATAGACGTAAGGCCGCTTATGAAGGTACAAGGCTCCAGTAGGATTCCAGTTGTTTCTGTTGTTGTTGCTATTGTTGTTGTTACCATTACCTGACTTTTTCCCAAGACTGAGACTCAGGGCAGCATACAAATTAAAATGATTACAATATAGTTCAAAACATAACAAAAGTCAACAATAAAAACAGAATTAAACTAGAAATAATAGTAACACAATTTAAAACATAAGACTTACAATTGTCCTATCTCTGCCTCAGCAGCACAGCTGATATATCAAACAAAACAAACTGAATAGCTCCCAGCATGTTACTTACTTCCAGGCAGTAAGCACAGGGTCATAAATATAGTTCAACAGAGTTCCAAGGCAAGAGAGAGAGTCCAAGGTCGGTCAGAATATTCTAGAGCTCAACAAGGTATCCAGCAAGGTAGAATGTCAGATAAGCTCCGACAACTTCTGGAGGGGAAGGATGGCAGCTATATAGGTCTGAAGCCTAGTGCAACTGTTGCTTTATTAATTGTTGCCAATTATAAATTCTGAGAGAACAACACCAGCTTTCTCTTTGCTGTCTGCGCTCTGCAAAGGTGAGTACAGGTAAGTACTCTTCTGTGTCTGAAGGAGCAGGACTCTGCTGGAGCTGGCACCACCCCCTGTTCTGTTTGTGGCACTGTAACCTCTTCGTGTACAGCAGGTCCTGGCATGCCCCTGTTTCAGACTCTGAGTCAGAGCCCATGTTCTGAAAGCAGGGCATGACACCAATGATAAAAAGCAGTTAAAAACAGTACAATTTAAAGCAAAACAATCAGAGGGGGGAAAGTACCTAGGTCAAAAATATCCTCATGAATACTAATGATATGACTTTTAAAGATTCTATGAATACGTTAGCAGTTTATGGACATGGAAGATCATCTGATTAGATCTATGCTTCAGCACGTGTACATGGGTGCTCTCTTCCTCCCAAGCGCATTAAGTGCAAAGATAGAGATGGCCAATGAGTCAAGTCTTTGGGGAGGTGGAATAGTTCTGAACAAGGAGAAGGAGTCTGGACGTAAATGCAAGCGAATCCACAGTTGATGAATTGAAAATTAATCTAAAAACTATTCTGAAGAATTGCATAATGTATACATGTCTTCTGATGAAGCAAAAAAATAGAAACATTGTTCTGAGAAATCTATCTGTTGTGTGAGCAGAAGGCACTTCTTTTTTTTTTCCCCTGCACATATGCATATGAAAAAGATGAACACTAATCCTCTTATTGGAGTCCCCCACACTGCATGCCATCCTATTTCAAAGTATCCCCCAGCCCATAAGCTGGCAGAAGAGACCAGGAAATGTGCATTTCATAAACAGAAATTAGGAATCAAGTCTATCCCACACAGCTTTTCACTCAGGAGCAGTGACATTTCATTCCCAGGCAATCAAGCACAACCCATTTCCCTCATGTTATGTAAAGGGCATTATAAATAAATATCGTTGTTGTTGTTGTTGAATGCCAAAGACCCAGCTTTTACATTTCATAAAGGGACCATGCATAAACTCATCTTTGGAACTGGACTTAGATTAGGGCAGGGAATGTGTGGCCCTTTAGAAATTCAAGTTGGTTTGGGCTGATGGGAATTGTAGTGCAAAACCACCTGGAGGGCCAGGTTTCCCATTCCTAGCTCAAGGTGCACAAGCTGAACTAGACTGGTAAGAAGAAGCTGATCTTCAGTGCCTCTCGGTTTTAAACTGAACTTCTCAATGTTATGGCCAGAAGCTCCAAATTTCCTTTCCACTCAAGTTCTACAAATGGGGAGGGGGGGGGAGAAAAGAAAGAAGAAAGCATAAGCATAAGAATATAGGAAAAGAAGAGAAGAGAAAAAAGAAAAGAAAAGATGACTTCCATTCTTCCTTTAAATGGTTCATAACACTCAAATTGTTTCAAGCCTCTGAAAAATACCATCCAGCAATTCTCTTCCTCCCCTTCTCCCTTCATATTTTACAACAAATAAACATTCTTCTACCCAAGGTTAACATATATAGCGTATCAATATTACATCCTATTAGGTATTGCATTTGTGTGATAAATGACATTGCATTTTCTAATCTTAGAAGCTACTTGGTGACTTAATTACATGGTATTAATCTTTGCTACTTGAAACTGTAAGTCTTTTACATGTTGTATAACATCACCAAATCCAAATGTTTCTGTACCATTTTTATACCATTCTCGTATCTGTAATCATTTTATGACCTAATTCCAACCACCCCCCGCTTCCCCTCTTTTCGTTTTAAATCTACCTTTCTTCCTTTGTGTCCAGCCTATCCATGAATTTTCTCTCCCCAAACTTCTCCAATGTCTTCCTTCACCCTTTATTAATATTTCCAAGTTCTTTCCACTTGTTCTTTCAAAGTATTTATCCAGAGACAAAGCTTTTTTTCATCTGTCTCTTAACCCCTTCAGTCATACTGCTAATCCTTTCATTAAGTCAACTTGGTTTCATTCCGCCATCAATATAAATTCACTACTGATCACTTTCAGATTAGCTTTCCCCTTCTCCCACCCATCATTGGGCTGTACTCCCCATTGCACAAACAAGAACTTCTTGGCCCTTTGTCTCCCTCAGTTCAATACGCAATCCCTCCATTAGCTCAACCTGAATTTGATTTTCAGCCTCCTTCCCTTCCATATTAACCTCACACCTCTTCAAGTTCAAAGTCCCTGTTTTCTCAGGAAGCATAGCTCCTCCAGCATCCACTGTAAAAAGTCCTGAGAGAGTTCCTAGCAAGATTCCATCTTTCATTCAACCCACCAGTTAGAGTTAACAGGTCAGTTCTTCTCTCTCCTGGGGGAATGCAGCCAGCAAGTCAGTTTTATCAGCATCAAACAGAAAACACCTGGACTTTCTCACCCTGTAGTTTCTCCTTGTTAAAGTCCAATTCAGTCATGTAAATGAGATGAAATTCAGCATATCCACAAAAATGTATGCACTTAAGTCCTTAATTATTCTCTTTTAATAAAGTTCTGGATATGATAGAGATGGAAAAGTTAGCATTTTCTTTGAATAAATCTATCCAGAACTTTGAGAAAGAATGGAAAAGAGTATTGGATTGGGTAAGGATATAAATGTATGAGAAATCAAAGAGGAAGAACAGGTTGCTTACCCGTAACTGTGGTTCTTCAAGTGGTCATCTGTGCCTCACACATTGGGAACTTCACGCATGCGCGGTAGCGTTCGGAAAGTTCTAGAGCTGAGCAGCTTGGCGGGAACCCCTCCCCCTGCTCGTACTGAGCATGCTCAACCCGCCAAGCTAACGGTCCCTCCTCAGTTTTGAAGTCCGCTGAAGCAGGACCTGAAGGGGGGAAGGCTGGGCGGGTGTGTGTGAGGCACAGATGACCACTCGAAGAACCACAGTTACAGGTAAGCAACCTGTTCTTCCTCTTCGTGGTCTCTGTGCCTCACAAATTGGGAGACTGTGTAGCTTTACGAATGGACAGTGGGTCAGGTCCTAGAGAACGGAAGACAACACCGCACAGCTGAAGCGGGCATCCTGTCGTGCCCGACAGCCCAGACGGTAGTGGCGCCCAAAGGTCAGGGGTCGTGACCAGGTAGCCACACGACAAAGCTCTTGCAGATCAACCCCACGAAGAAGAGCCGCTGAAGGTGCCACAGGCCAAGTGGAGTGGGCACGGAACAGGGCTGGCGAAGGCTGTTTAGCCAGTTCATACGCCAGGAGAATGGTGTGGGCCACCCACTTGGAAAATCTCTGGGTGGACACCTTATGGCCCTTCCGACGACCACCATAACAGACGAACAGGTGGGGAGTTTGACGAAAGGACGAAGTCCGTTGGATGTGGAAAGCCAGAGCTCAACAGGAGTCGAGCAAATGGAGAGATCACTCCAGAGGCGTAGCCAGCTCCGGATAGAAGGTGGGAAGGATGACATCCTGGTTGAGATGGAAATCGGAGACAACGTTAGGCAGGAAGGAGATGTCTGGACGCAGGGCCACCTTGTCTCGGTGGAAGACAAGGAAGGGCTCATCTGACCGCAGCGCAGTAAACTCACTCGCTAAAGTGGCAGAGATGAGGAAGGCCGTCTTCACAGTCAGGAGCCTGTCATCAGAAGTAGCCAGAGGCTCAAAGGGCGGTCACGTCAGCTGCGGTCACATCAGACAGTGACCAAGGCGGAAGCGGTGAAGTTACCGGAGGAAAAAGGTGTTGCAGTCCTTTCAAGATTTGCTTGAGGGTAGCAACATGGTACCACGCGGCTGGTAGGCCACGGTAGCCGAGAGGTAGACCCTGAGAGATGAAAAGGCCAAGCCCCTGTTCCCGAAGGTGCAGAAGGAAATGCAGCACGGTAGGTAGGGTGACAGATGATGCGGGTTCATGACGGGCCAAGAACCTCTGCCACTTGTAGCGGTAAGATCGAGGCGTAGACTCCTTCCTGGCCGCAGTGAGGACATCCCATGTAGCCAGAGCATCTAAAGGATTATCCTGCACACGTGGAGACACAGGAGTGGCAGGTCTGGATGCAGCACGAGCCGACCGAGTGCTAAAGGAGGCCTGGTGTGGGGGTCTGGCGCCGATGGAAGCTTGGCATCCGTCATTACCATGACCCGAGGAGAGGGGTCGATGAACGGCATCCTTGAGATTAGGTAGCAGAAGGAGATACACCACAGGAGAAAGCATCACACCTGCCAGGGAATCTGAAGTAGGAGGCCCTGGTCGTCTTGAAGAGGGTCGGAGACCCTGATGAACCCAATGATGTGGTGGGCGGGCACGAAGGCAAGAGAGGTAGTTGACCGCCATTGTTGCCACCATGTAGCCAAGAAGTTGCTGGATTCTCCTCGCGGGGACTACCAGGGCATGGAGAAATGTGGTAACAGCCTGGCGCAGAACGCGGGATCATTTCACTGGAAGGAAGGCCTTGGCAGCAACAGAGTCGAGAGTGACGCCGATAAAGTCCGGAACACGGGGCAGCTCGAGGTGACACTTCTTGGGGTCCACCTGGAGGCCAAGGTTGGAGAAAAGAGGCAGTGTAAGGTGAATGTCCTCGTAGAGTTTCTGCTTCCAGGATCGGTCGCAAGGTACCGTCCAACTTCGGTACCGTGAAGTACCAGGGAGAAGAAGCCGATGGTACTGGCCAAGGATGGAACCCGTCCTATGGCCACTTTCTGCAGCAGGGACTGTATCCCCTTTAGCAAAGACAGGTCGGCCGGGGTGGAGTGGGAGACACCTCGAGGTGGTATACTTTGAAATTCGATGGCGTAACCAAGACGGACAATGGAAAAAACCCAAGAGTCCGTAGTGATGTGACGCTGTTCACCGAGCTGGCGGGTCAAACCCGAGCGGTCGGCAAGCTGGTAGGCAGGCGGAAGAGTGGATGTGGTGGCGACCTACAGCAGAGTCAAAACCGTGACTTTGCCGTGGAGGGAGAATTCATCGACGATGGTTGCTGCCTGGACAAGGTTCTGCGCGTCGAAGTCAGAGAAAAGGACCAAACTGATTTTCGGCACGGCGATCGGGATGGTTAAGAAGAGGTTGACCGAAGCCAAGAAGAGCAGGAAGCGAAACTGCGACAGGACTGTGGTGTTTGAAGGATCCCCATCCTCTTGGCTGTAAGATGCGCCTTGATGAGATGATCCATGGCATCGTCTGTAGTCACACGGAACAGGCCCTGTCCATCGAAGGGTAAATCTTCGATGTGCTTCCTGCTGTCCTCTTGGAGCCCCGCAGACCACAACCAAGCGAGTCACTGAAGGGCGATCGCGCCAAGCATCACCCAGGCTGCTCCCTCGACCGTGTGCCAGGAGGACAGGATTTGCTGGTTGGAGAAGGCCACCGATTCGTTGTAGAACTGGATGGCGCTTGTCCTACGGTCATCTGGGAGATGGGCAAGCAAGGGATAGAACCTGTCCCAGATGTACCGCTGGTGGACAGCAAGGCAAGCCTGAGTGTTCAAGGTCCTCGCGATCAAGGGAGATGCAGAATAGAAACGTCTTCCAAACAAATCTAACCTGCTACCTTCCCGATCAGGCAGAGTGGTATGAGCCCTCTTACCACCTTTCATCTGGGACGATTCGACCACTATGGAATTTGGCACCGGGTGGTTAAAGAGAGAATCAACATCCTTCTTTTGGGTCCTGTAAAGGTGCTCCAGACGATGAGGGATTTGGCTGCAGAGAGGCTGGCTAGGGCCAGGGATGTTTCAATACCTCCTGCAGAACACGGAGGAACAGTATTGGTGCCGCCGATGGTGGACGACTGTCCACGCAATGGAAAACTGGGTCCTGAACTGTTGGAGTCACTTTCAAGACATCGAGGCCGAGGGTGTTGGCCATTTGTAGGAGAATGTTTGAGGATTGCTTGACATCCTCGGGTGCCAAGCCCGGAGTCGGCTCTCCAAAGGCCAACGGCGGAGACGAGTGCGACTCAGGCATGGAGTCACCGGAATCCGAGTCCGACTCGGAAGGAATCATGAGGCAGAGCTGGCAATGCCGCAGCCTGTGGAGGTGGAGCAGGTGCAGAGGATGGTATTGCAGACGGTACCGATGGTAGCATGACCGCCGGCGGCACCGTCGAGGATGGTACCGGCAGAACAGCCGGAATTGGGTGCACAATCGACTGGGACGAGATTGGAGCCGTCGATGGCTGTTGGGGCAACGGATGGGCCTCAGTAGTTGGGCAAGAAACAGTTGCCAAAGCCCAAGGAGGTGGTGGTACCAGTTGGTGGCATGACAAGCGCTCCCTGGATCGACGGTGGTAATATGGAGACCGTGATCTTGACCGGGGTGGAGACCTTCGGTATGGTGATATCAGGCGGTACCAGGACACCAAGGATGGAGACCGGGACTGACGGCAGTACAGCGACCAGTGACGGATGTCAGCATGATACCGGTCTCTATACGCAGGGGAGCACGAGTAGTACGATCCCAGCTGCTCCCGCCATAAGTGCTAGTGGCCATAGTGAGCAATGTACAAGGCTGACGAGAACGGTGAGTCGAGCCTTGTCTGAGACCTGCCACGATCAGGGGTGGCCTCCCGCCACCGCGGGGATCGCTGCCTGCCTGCAAGACTCAGAGAGCGTGCCGCACTATGACAGACACAGTCACGGGAAATTGCCCTCTGCCGAGGCGGAGCCCATGGAATATCCAAGGCAGGGCAGGAAGAGACTGGACGGTTCAGCCCCTGTTCGGGTTGACCGTGCGGCAAGGCTGATGTGGCCAGCACAGGTGGATCCGATCGAGCCGGAGGTTCCTCCAATGCCAGTGGGTCGAGCCTCATCTGAAACTCACCACGATCATGGGCGGCCTCCCGCCACCATAGGGATTGTTGCCTGCCTGCAAGGCCCGGAGAACACGCTGCACTATGACGGACGCGGTCACAGGAAATTGCCCTCTGCTGAGAGAGAGCCTGTGGAGTATCCAAGGCAGGGCAGGAAGGTTCCGGACAGTCCAGCCCATGTTCGGATTGACCGTGCGGTAAGGCCAATGCAGCCAGCACTGGCGGATCCAATCGAGCCGGAGGCTCCTCCAAGGCCGTCGGTAATAGCACCACTGGAAGGTGGGCACCGCCAGGCTCCGTGGAAATATTCGAGGCGTCTGCCTCCTCGACCATAGCCATCGTAGGCTGGGTCGGCGGGCGTGTCGGGAGACAAGATGACCGAGTAGCCGGTGAAGATGACCGGTGTTTCTCCTTCTTCTTCTTCATCTGCTTTACTGAAGGGTCCAAAGAATGCGAAGAAGGCCGTTTCCATTGAGCCGCCATAAGGGGCTTAGAGGGTGGGACCACCTGCGAGCCCAGAGAGGCATCCCCCGATGACGAGGAGGTGATCGGCATCTTGTAAAGCTCTGGAATCCAAGGCAAAGAGGAAACCAGAGGCAAAGATGTCGAGGACGGTACCAAGCCCGGTACCATCGAAATCGGTATCACAGCCGTCGATGCCAACGAGGGTGTGGTCGCGTAACAGTGGAGGAACGCGAAGCTACGGAAGTAAAGAGGGCAGTGTTCTCGGCCGCCTGCTCCTTAATTTTTAAGGCTTGCTCCCCACAGTGGGACTTCAACCTTGAAGACCTATTTGGCAGGGTTTGTGCTGTAAATTCCCTACAGACGGAGCAGGTCCGCATGTTGTGGGCCTCTCCAAGGCAGAAGAGGCAGTCAGAGTGCCAGTCGGAAAGGGCGACTTTTCGACCACATGAGACGCAGAGTTTAAACAATGAAGACATAAGAATAAAGAGAGGGGTTCTCTCAAAAAAAGTCCGAAGAGGAAAGAACGAAGATAAAAAGAAAAAACACGAAGAAGCAGCTGCTCAAGCAGGAGAACCTTCCGCTGTGAACACGCCGGCGGACGAAAGAAAACTGAGGAGGGACCGTTAGCTTGGTGGGTTGAGCATGCTCAGTACGAGCAGGGGGAGGGGTTCCCGCCAAGCTGCTCAGCTCTAGAACTTTCCGAACACTACTGCGCATGCGCGAAGATCCCAGGGTGTGAGGCACAGAGACCATGAAGAAGAAATAATGTAACTGTTCTTCTCTCTGTAAGATGGAAATTATGTTTGTAATGGAATGGAAATATACAATTCCAAATGGAAGATTTAAGCATGGAAGTGAGAGGGGGGAGGGTTTATTTTCAAGATAAACTTTCAATAAAAATTACACCAAAAAAAATTCTCTTTTAAATGTATCAAGCCCTACTCTTCTAGTCTCGATCTTATGGGGTAAATACACTTACTCAACTCTTGGTTGCCGAAAGAAGGTGACCAAAGTGGTTTCTGTTGTTGTTTTAATCAGAGTAAGACCACTTTTGTTAATGCCAAAATTTTGTTTGAAGAGTTCTTTTAAAAAAAAGGAGATTGCCAACATGGGGCCATCAGATTCTCAGATCAAAGCAGCTGAATTTCATGGCAAGGATGTAACTTCCTTGGTCCTTCCTATTTATTATGCATTTAGTCATGAGTAAATGCAAGTCATTGGAATTCTGGACCCTTGTGGATGATCCCTTGCTCCCCCTTTGATCCAGGGCAAGTTTCTCCAGAGCTCCCTGTGGCTGGCTCTTTTACTGTAAAAGCTCTTTGCTGCAGAGCTGCAACAAGGCGTGTTTGCCCACTGTCCTGCCCAGAAGTTGTTTCTCTTAAATCAAGGGAAATTGTGAATTACAGAGTTGATTTATAACCCAAACTGTGGTGGGTACTCTGAAAGCAAGGAATAGGAAGACCATATGACCATAAAAAAAAAGAACATCAAAAAAAATGTCAGGGGTATTGGTGAGAGAGCATATTGTCCACTGCAAGAAAGCCATGCACATCTGTTAGTGGAGGGATGACATATGGATTATTGCTTTGTGCCTTCAAGATGTTTCCAACTTACAGCAACCCTAAGACCCACCTATCACAGGATTTTCTTTGCAAGATTTGTTCAGAGGGGGTTTTTCCTTTGCCTTTCTCTGAGGCTGACTGGGTTTCCAAGACCTAGCAGGGATCTGAACCATGGTCTCTACAGTCATAATCCAACACACAGACCAGGCTTAGACAGGCTGGCTCTATGACATATGGGTTAGTAAATGTAAAAGCTAACATCAACCCCAAGTTTGGAGATAAGTTGAATACCAGGCACGGGAGGACATGCCCTGTTTATGGATTTTCTACAAGTATCTGGTACACTAGTTTTGTGAATCAAATACTAGACAGTCATTTCCTTCAAGACAACAAGATCATTCATACATTTTTGTGACTGGTACACTACTCCACTCTGCTCTTGTGGAAGTCTGCAGACCACTTTCGTAAGCAACAAAAAGGGTTTTTTTTTTAAAAAAGAAAAAAGCCCTGTTCAAGCCAACATTTAAAGATAACTTGTTCAGACTGAGAAATAACATAAAATAACATTCCTGCTGAGTAAATTACATTGAACATTTTCCCATCTGCTTCTCGCAATGTTCAGTTGTTGTTGTGTGTCCTCAAGTTGTTTCTGTCATACAGCAATCCTAAGATCAACCTATCACAGTCTTTCTTGACAAGGTTTGTTCAGAGGAGACTTGCCACTTCGTTCCTCAGGCTGAGAGTGTGAGACCTACCTAAGGTCACCCAGTGGGTTTCCATGGCTGAGTAGAGATTGAAACCTGGATCTCCAGGAGTCCTACTCCAACTCTCAAATCACTACAGCACAGTGGATATCTATGTTCAGCAGTGTAGTATTCATGGCTGGCTAAAGCAACGCTACTGAAACAGTTGGAACTGACAGACACAAGAGAGGAGAAGGGGAAGATTGTCCCAAGACCATCAAACCAGAACACATTAATTTAAGCACATACACCGATCTGCAGTTCGACCCCGTATTCATAATGCATTTGTTCTGTACAATCCACATTAGTATAATACATACTTTGGGAAATATGGGCCTTGACTTTTACAGTCTTGTTGCCATTTTTTTTAAAAAAAAAATCATGCTATCACCCCATTTTCCCACTTGAAAAAGGCTCTGACTTTCGCCAAAATGAAAACAGAACACACACACACGCACACAATGTTCTACAGAGGTATAATGTCTGGGAAAATCTATTAAACTAATTTGCACTAGGCAAACTTACAGCCAACCCATTTGTTACACCTACCACCCTCTATAACAGGGCTTTCCAAATGGTGTGTTGCGTAGTGTGCCGCCTGAAGGGTATAGGTGTGTCACCTCCCTGGACAGAGAACGAGCCCTCACCCCACTCCAGCCTTGGAAATTTATGTTATATGTTATAAATAAATCATGCATTTTTTAAAATGTAAATAAAAGGTTTTTATGAGATATGTTCTGTCCCCATACATTTTGTTATTACAATTTATGTATGTGCCCCGATCTCTTATAAGGAGTTAGTTTAACCTCTTGTTTGCTAGTAAAACTGAATTACTGTGTTGCGAAATGATGCATGTCTAAAAAGTGTATCACCAACATGGAAAGTTTGGAAAGTTCTGCTCTATAAAGTAAGGCTCTACACAAGTGGAAGCTATGTATACCTGTACGTTTAAGGCCATTTCCACACTAGACTGTTATAGTGCAATTATTCCACTTGCTTTTCTTTTTTTTACTTATCTTTTATTAAAAACAACAAATACTTGTATTTAAATAACAAGTAATTATTATATATTTCACAGTTTCATAAAAGGCCCCTCCCTAAACTGCAAACCCCAGGATTCTATATGATGTTGAAAGTGGAATAATTGCACTATAACAGTCTAGTGTGGAAATGGCCTAAGACATGAGTTTAACTTAACAGACAACAGCAGGTCTAGAAAAATCTACTGGAGGACGTGAAAGTGAAGTTCTACATTTTGCATTGGAAGATGATAAAGAGTGACACTTGGGCCATTTGAAATATGACTTAAGAACCTTCATGAAAGCACAGATCATTTTAGTTAACAGTCTTAATTATCAGTCAATGGAAATGTCACTGTAGAAACTTTGACACAAATAAACTCAGGCAAAATACAGAATATTTAAAATGTGTATCTCTGCAAAAGTGGGGCTTTGCAAATTATTTCCTACTAGAACCACTAATGCAGGGATTGGATTTTTCCAAACAGGAAATACACTGTAACTTGGAAATATTTCATGCAGTATTCACATGAACATCTTGACATATTATCAAGCTGGTTTCCAACACTTCTTTCATTCACTCATTCCAACATGATTCTCTTAAATTTAATGGCAGCCACACAATGATAATTATTAATAAAAGTGAAATGGTATACTACTGTGCTCATTGGCTTTATTTAGAAATAATACAAAAAAATTATAATTTTAGTCATTCTCCTTCCCTCAAAGTGTAATTTTATATTTCCTATAAAACTGTTACAAGTAACAAAAATATATTCAATTGACTTAGGAACAGATTAATTTTCTATATTACTGACTTTTCAGCAAATACAAACAGTCTTTAAAGTGTTTATTATTGGGGTCAAGAGAACTTCTGTGTTCAGGTACCTTCAACAATCAGAAGGTCAAGACATTGTAGTGGCCATTGCTTATTTACAATTTGGGCATTAAAACCCTCACAAAGAAGAAGCTTAAGAAATCTCCATCAGTGCATTTGTACAATATTCTTGGTTCAAAGTACAATCAAAATTAAAAGGAGCACCAGCTAACAGAAACCACCGGAAGAATCAGAGTTAATACAATACTCAAAGTGTACTATTATGGGTTGGAACTCGGGCTTCTCAATTTGTGCCCATTCTTCTTCCTCAGTCAGTCCTGTGGTCTCTGAAAAATCTATTGCAGAAAATTAGGGGTCTCTCCAGAACACAATAGATGCTCTAGAGGAAAATCAGTGAAAATCTACTTTGTTTTCCTCCAGTGGAGTCTTTGCTGGCTGTCTATCCCTTCCACAGAAAGAGACCCTTCATTTTTGGAAAGGCAAGTCCAAGTCCAACCCAAGGGAGCTGTGACAGCATCTTCACAGCCAGTTCCTAACGCAATATAAACCTAAAGCAGAGTGTGAAGTCTGTTTTCTCACTGTATTTTAACCTGTTTCACTTATGGTAGAAAAGGCAATCTAGTTTTATTTCAGTGAACTGTAACTGATGATTTCTACTATTCTTCTACAAAACTGCTATAAATGCCTTGGTAAGAAAGATTCATACTGAGCTATTTCCATAGGAAATGTCAACCTTCTGCTTTTCATCAACACAATGAAAATACTTAACATTAATGCTATTTTCAAGACAGCTACTTTTAAGTAACAGTATGCTTGTTTAAAAGTCTCATTCATTTCTGATAAAAAAATAAGAATTTCACAGAAATTAATAGTCTAGTGAATTAAATTCCATTGTTTCCCTTCATCAGAAATAAACCTAGGGCATGAACAAACATATCTGCTATGTAGTATTCTAAGTGGGCTGAAGTCATGGTGCTTTGCATAACTCTTTTCCAAACCCAAGCCACTCAACAGGCCTATTATTATAAACAGATAAAGAACCTGAGGAAATACAAAAAGCTATTAGTAGCAGCACACAGCTGATGACTTTTTAAAATCGTTTCTACCCTATCCACTGTGACATAGAGTTCAATGTAACAGCTTCCAGAGATCAGCTACTGCTTTGTTTGTAGAAGATTATTGAATATTGTTGTTTTTTCATTATCTGTGCAGCTCTATGGAAGACTGAGATCACATGTGGTGTAAAAGGTTCATGTATTGCATTCCCATCTCTTGAAACAATTCTATTTCAACACACTTCTGTGAGCCAGTGCAGGTAAGTGACAAACACAGTTGTCAGGCAGCTGCAAAAGTAAGAAAAGGCAAGTTGTCTCATCAACAAGCATTTCCAACTTTATCTACTAAATTAAGTCACAAAGGATCTATGTGCCACCTAAAAACTACAGCATAGAACAGCAACATGCTTGCAAGAATAAGCCAAAAGTCTACCAGAGATAGATCTTTCCAAGCTCTTTTATATGTGATGTGTCTCAGTGAAGGCTGTCCACACACAGCTGCCAACCATGACTGTAGAGTAGGGACGAGGCATGTATGACCCTCCAAACAGTGTTGGATTTCAAGTCTCATCACTCCACACATCATGGATTATGCTGACTAGCACTAATGGGAACTAGTCCAACAACATCAGGAGGACCACACATTCTTTACCCTTGGTGTAAAACAATCAAGCAATTTATATGAATAAAACAGCCTATAGCTTCTCTACCCAACAAAGTTTTGCCTTAATTTCCTTTTTATCAAGTCTGAAAAAGTAAGATTAATATGGAGAAGGGACAACGTCAGCACATCTGCAGGCCAATTTTCTTTCTCTAGGGCCCTCTGAAGATCACTCAGATTGCCTAAAATGCCAAAATTTAAGAAGAAGAAGTAGTAGTAGTAGTAGTAGTAGTAGTAGTAGTAGTAGTAGTAATAATAATAATAATAATAATAATAATAATAGCAGCAGCAGCAGCAGAAATAACTGGAAGTCTAATGCCAGTTTTGAAAAGCTGTGATGTTTAGTTGGCAGGGAGGGATGTGTGATCTCATGAAAAGATGAATCACCACTCTTCCACAAAAAACAACTTATTCAGTTTCTCCCAAGGAAAAGAGCAGTGGGGGGGGATAACATCTTTAGGGCTACCTGTGGCACTATGTTAGCTTAGCCCTTTATGTAACCCTCACAGAAAGCCCATCCACTGTATGCAATGCTGCCAGGATATTCCAATGTTCTCAAAAAAGGATGCAAGCCTGCCAAGATATTACTTTGCATGAACAGTCACACTCCCCTAAGCAATAAATGTATAAAATATATATAAATATAAAATATATATAAAATTTCCTTTTAAAAAAAGGATTTTTAGTTATCAGTACCTGAGCACCTAATCTGGAGAGATACCTATTCCTCAAACTAAAGTCATTCTTTGGCTGTAATTTGGCTAAGTCATCTTCATTCTGACGCCTGATTTTTTCCCGTCTTTTTGCTCTGTGAAGAGAAAGGGAATGCTATTAATGCACATGTGTATTCACAAGATGTGCTAGAACATCTGCTGGGTGTTATTCTTAGATCAATAATATCACTGGGAAGGTAGGTTAAATCAAACAAATTTGATAGGCAGACACTGTTTTCTCTAGTATTTATTTATAAAGGTCAAAATTCCAGTGCAAAAGTGCAGGTTTCAATATGGCGAGTCAAAGGATAGCTGTGCCTTTAACAAAGTACATTTAAATAGAATCACAGTTCCAGTACAAAAGAGCAGACATAAACTTTCCCATCCACAAGACTGCTTAGCAAGCTGCTAGAAAAATGTCCAGTTTTTTTTCTCCCAGAGACTGGTATTTGATTTCACATAATTTCACATAATTCTTCTACCACAAATCTCATTTAAGCTCTCGTGATCCAGAAATTCATATGACGGTTTTATTGTGAAACCATAATTTCCAACAAGAAACTGAGAAACATTAACCTGCATTTTGTAAGGCAACCCAAAACGCAGCTGCCGAGTAACAATACACCATTATTGTTTGAACCATCATTACTCCACAGTAGAAAGATGAAGTCATCCAAAGAGCTGCCCAAAGACCAAAATACTGGCTTCACATAAACTGACAAAGCCAACTTCAGTTGAATAGGAATAGTCTCTTCAGTTCAGCGTAGTAAACATGAAAGTTTTGTCTGATTCTGGTTTAAGTGCTTTGATGCCAGCTTGATCATTGATACAAATCAAGACGTTAAAAAAAAAAAATGCACTGAATCAACTATTTCGAAGAGCCTGATGTTTAGCCCTTGGACACACAAACTATAACACTCTTCAACTGGACACGTTGCCGATCATATCCTCCCCACTTCTGGAAGATTTCCTATTCAGATTTCTTTTCTGCAAAAAAAATATTGCCGTGATACATTATTGTCACCACTATTACTCCTTGGAGAAGCTGATGAGAAAGCTGCAGTTTATCTCTACACAGAGATAAACTGTTGTTTTGACTCATGAGGCCAGCCTTTCTTAACCCTCAAAATGTTTTGGACTAAAACTTGCATCATACCCAACCACTGGTCATGCTGAATGAAAATGATGGGGATTTTCTTCAGCAAGGACGAGCCCGCATTTACTATCATAACACAGAGCCAGTTCACATTAGGCATTTATTTTTACCTAGAAGGTGGTCCCCACTTATTAACAGATAAAGATTAATATATACTGAACAACTGTATTATAGTCAGCAACAGTCTCTCTGGCTATGGAAGCAAGTTCAGCTGGATGGACAGACAGACAGAACGTTGTGTCCCCTGAGCTTTAACTTGTAAAGGTTCATAAAAAATTTCCCTCTGACTTGCTAAGGCTGACAGAGAAAAAAGTGGGTCTTATAAACTCTTACAAGTTGCTGATCAAGTTCTGAAAGAGAATCTATATTTTCTTCACCATGTAACTATTTGCTTAAGGCAGAGGTATGCAAAAGGTGGCCATCCAGGTGTCCTGAACTGCAAATCCTATCAATACTAGCCAATATAATCAACTGCAAGAAATACTGGGAGATTCAGTTCAGTACTGTCTACAGAGCCGCTATGCTCACCTCTGGATTTAGGATGAGATTAAATTAGTTACAACACAGTTGCCTGCTCTATATGGCTACTGGCAACTTTTAACACTGTGCAAAACAAGCTTTGCAATTGGTAGTTTGCCCTACTGACTTTTCACAAGCAAATATTGTTTTGTGCACAACCCTATGAACTAGACTGGGTTGCAGAAAGTGTGGCCCATGAGCCACATGTGTGTACATGCCTTCAAGTCACCAGTCAACTTATGGCAACCCCATGAATTTCATAAAGTTTTCTTAGGCAAGGAATACTCAGAGGTGGTTTTGCCAGTTCCTTGCTCTGGAATATATCCTACAGCACCTGGCATTCATCAGTAGTCTCCCATCCAAGCCAGGGCTGACACTGCTTAGCTCCGAAGATCAGATGAGATCTGCTGCCTTTAGGGTATCTGGGCCATCTATACAACCACATAATTGTTCTGAAGCCCCAGGGCCTTCCAAAACTTTGTTATTAATTTATTTATCTTATGCCAAAAAAGACCATATACCACCTAAGCTGACTTCAATCAGCTTCTGTTTTACTTCCTGGTGAGAAAAAGACATCTACTGGCCCAGGTGGGTGGTAGGGGCAGGGACTAAGTGAAACTGTCAATGTAAAGGACAATTTTTAGCAATAAAATAAAATGCAAGTTCTTTTAAAAATTCAGGGATGGGAAATACAGGGAGGATGCCATCCAAGGTCCCTTCAGGGCCAATGAGCACCCCCACCCCTGCAGATCAAGACTCAGGTTACACTTTAGTCCCATTTATTTCAGTGAGACTTAAGGATGCCTTACTGTGTGAATCCAAAGCACCATCTGTTACACTATTATCTTTTATAATATGAAAATTACAGTAAAGTTTTACAGTATCAGAACCTTCCATTCTACCAACAATTTTTTCTAACCTTCAAGTGATCTCCAAGAGATCATAAATAATGTACATTGTTCCAAGTCACCATACAGTGTGGGGAAAAAACGAAACGTTTGAAATAGTATACAGAAATCAATGCCCCTTATCCATTTGAACCTACAGTCTTATTGTTTTGAAATACATCACACACGACTTAGAGTCCTAGCTGTATACTTACTCAGCCACAGCTAGCTTCTGCAGTTTTTCCCTTTTCTTTGCAGACGAGTTAAGGTCCCCTCCTATGGCAGAAGAGATATTCATGTATTCAACATTTTTTTGCAAGTCCCTTCCCACCCTGAACTCAGAAAAGTAAGAGCTTCAGGCTGTGTTTTCTCCTTGGCAGCTCTGTGGAGAACCCTGACAAATCAGGCATGTTCGGTTATTTCCATACAGTTCACCCTCCGCATTTGTGAGTCTGACCTATACAAATTTGATTAATTGCAAGGTGTGCACGTGCCTCCCCCCTCCACTCTCCTCTTCCCATTCTTTTGCCTTTTTACAGGTCTGCCATGCCTTCTTTTTACATGCCTGGGCAAAAGGCAAGAGAATGGGAGGGGGGAGCACTGCACATGGAGAAGGAAAGTTTGCGCGTGGCTTCCTCCTCAATTCCTTTGCCTTTTGCCCAAAAGTGCCTGCCTTCCTTCTCTGAAGAATGTGTGCCCCAGAAAGGAATGGGAGTGGTAGCGGGAGGAGTTATAGTTTTTTTCACTTTCATGAGGGTTCTGCCCCACTAAACCCTCACAAAAGTAAAAGGGTTTAGCAGAGAAGTACTGCACTGACTTTTTTGAGTCTTCAAAAGAAAATCACCAGTGAAAGTTAGTAGCTGTGCACAGCTGATTCCTTCTTTGCATTCAGTTCAGGTGCACTTTTTAAAATTCAGTCTTATGATTTTGACTACTGAAACACTATAGCATTTTAAGACTGTTTATCATTTTCAAACAGCCTCTTCAGTAACATAAAATACAATACATATATGTTAAAAAGGGTTATTGAAAAACTGTTGGATGTAATGCACTGTTGAAACAAAAGGAAAACAAAGTACCAGGAGAAAGAAATTACTGCAAATGTAATATACTGGATTTATAACAGAATACAAAGAGGTACATGGGAGATAAACATGTTTACAATTACTGTAAAATATCTGTATGTGAGAGCAGTATGTAACAGCAAAGAAGATTTACAGTCAGACCATTAAGAAACACAAATACTGTTACAAAAAAATTGTTTGAGCTACAAGCTTGTGCTACCATGTTAACACTACTTCAAGTTAAGATCATTTTCTGAACCCACTGACTCAAATACAATCATACACAAATAATAAGGGTAAAAAACAAGGATGCTTACCTCCAAGGTAATTCACAAAGTACAGCATGACTACAGCAATGAGTGACACTAAAAGGTAAAAATAAGAAACAATATGAAGCTCATACTTAATGAAAGTAGCCTTATTAAAAAAGAGGTCGCAAACAAAAGATTTTCAAATAGGGCATTCTTCTGGCACCAAAGTGGTTTTCTTACAAACAGCAACGGTGACCATCATGTGCAGAACCACACAGAGGTACTTTGATCCCAAACACATGTAGCTATAGCAAAATACATGTCATGGACAGTAATACAGCTATATATGTTTGAATCTTGCAACAAGAGCCAGGTCATGTTATTGGGAAATCAAGATCTTTAGAGTGAAGCTGAGTGCAGTGAGGCAAAAACAAGGCAGAGGCAAAGCAGATAGAATAGAAACACAGCAAAGGCCAAAGGGAACAAGATGAAGCAAAAGTGGACTGAATAAAAATGAGACTCTGGCAAAAACAACTCTCTGGCAAAAACCAGAATAGTAGCATTCCCCGGTTGCTTTGATGAGATTACTAGGCTGACTAGAAGAATATTATATGTATCTGCTTTGACCTAATTATGTCCAAAAGGTTTCTATGCTGGGCTGGTTTCTTACTTTGCAGTGCAATAGTTCGGCCAGAACACAGGCTGAATGGCCTAACATCTCTCAGGTCCAAAAATTCTGTGGGCTCCAGTATCACATTTGCTTTCTATACTTCTCTTCTCTAGCCAATGTTCTTTTAAAATGCAACAAAGCAACCACTAGACATGAACAGCTCTAACTAGTCTATATCTTTTTTGGAATGCATAGTTGGGGAGGAAAAAAACTACGGCCCTAGCCCAACTTCCATGAAGAACATTTCCACCATACCTTTTTTTGAAACCTCCTTATGTCAATTACTTTTTTTTTTTTTAAAAAAAGGCATTTTGCACATTGATATCATACTTACAACACACACAAGCACTGAAGAATATTTCTAGGAACAGATACCCTCGAGAATCCAGTATCATACCCGCTGCGATGGCAATGATGGCTAGACCCAAGTTCTGGATTGACTGCATGCTGAAAAGCATTAAGATAATTAGAATGAGTTATCAAGTTATCGAGACTAATTTATATATTTTCAATCAATAAAAGAAAGCTGTTTGAAAAGGTTATCCCAACTTCTCTATATAAAATTTGAACCTACAGGGAAATAGAAATCCATCATAAACTATTAAATAACAAAACATGAACTACTTAAACATTAGGACTGCTGCTTACTACAGCAAACTGCAAGATGACAGCACATTTTCATAGATTTTTGATATGGATTTTCAAAGCACAGACACTGTACTTTCTGCCCAGTAGTAATTATACTTTGAAGCCACTAAGAGTGAATGCGTAGGGAAATCACTGGTGACTTTCACCTTTCAAGCAACCCTCAACAAACCACCAGGATGTCTTGTTTTTCTGAAAAACTGTCTGGGTGCCAATGGTCGTGTGGCAGCACCAGAAGGAGAGAAGGAGCCTAGAGTTTGCCCCTGATCTGGATATGTCGGTGCATTCACATTTTTTCAGCTGGACATGTGCTGGTTCTGTTCCCTTCTTATCTCTTCACACTTTTATTCTTTCAACCAAGAGAGCAATACAATCGGAAGTCAAGACTGTAAGCAGAGCAAGGGCCTGCATACCTGCCATAAATTAAAATTTAAAGATAAATGCTCACCCCAAAATGTCAAGATATCAATGCATATTACTTACAAGCCATAAGCTGTTCCCAGCTGATGTTCAGGGACAACAAAAGCAACCATGGGCCATAAGGCACAGGCAAGCAGTGAATAAGCTACTCCTAGCAAACACTGTGGAAGACATATTTAAAAACACTACATTAACATTTAAGAACACCAGAGGGAGCTAACTATATGGGTTTAACAAGCCATATGTTTTATTTCTGCATAATTCTTCACTGATAACAGGCAGCTTTCACTTGCTTATCTGCTACTGAAATAGCATATGGATATTTAGAACAGCTGACCAGTTAAGATAGTAAATGCATATAAGCAATGCAAACACCAACAGTATCTGTCAGCACCTCAGTTGATAAAAAAAATACTATTTACACTAAGGACATGACCTGAACCAGTCTAAATTGCTGTTCTGAAAAAGCTGCTTTAGAATTTCGATTTCTATTATATGTGTGGAAGAAAGGAATTAGGACTATATGTAAATATCTATTATTGGAATCCTATTTTCACAGTTCCTGTGCAAGATGACAGCTATGCATGCACACCCATACATTTGAGTAAAACAGGAACAGAAGAAATACCTACCATGGCAACCCAAGGGTTCCAGAAAGTAAAGGCCAACATGATGTGAGAAGTCAGAGTTGTTACTACAGCACAAAAAACCCAGGTAATATTCTTTCCAACTTTGTCTACTACGAATCCGAAGACAGGGGACATGGGTGCTGATATGACATACACGATACTATAAAAAAAAACAGAGTTACTTTCAAAAATCCAAGAATTCAAAATGCAAAAAAAAAAAACCAAAAATGTGGCTAACTCCTTTAGCTTTCCAGTTATGACACAAAACTCCCTTCCTTCCTTCCCCTCCTCCCAATGAGTGCACTGTTAACTTCAAAACACATTCCACTTTTTGAGGCAGTTAAAGAATCAGCTAGATTAAAAACACACACACAAATGATTCAGGGTTAGATGAAAGAAAACACACTGTTTCAGAATGAAGGTCACACCAGGAAGAGTTTTCTTCGTGTACCTGAATCATTTACTGGAGTGCAAGGTATTACGGCACAGCCAGAATCTATGAAGCACTTGTGTGCTCATTCCAAAATTGTTTATTCTTTACATTAAAAAACTTGCAGTCCTACAAAAGGATTTTAAATAAGAGAAAAGATTTTTTTTTTAAGTATACAGGAAAGTGTGCTTTTTATTCCTTTTAGGAATGTGATCTGAATTGCTTAGGTGCACCTATGATGATATTTTATTCCTTTTCTTCCTTGAACAGCAGGGTTCCATTTCATGTTACAGACTTCTTTTGAACATGCAGTTCCCTGAATGTCAACAGGGTATTCGTTGCAGAGCAAATGGCTGCTATTCAAATTACAAGCCAGAAAAAACACACCCTCCCCTCCTAGACATGGTTCTTTGAATCTTAGCTAGAAAAGCTACTGGGCCCATGGAAAAGTGACAGCAGAAAGGGGACAGGATGGATGAAGAGATTTATCTTCCTAAGTTAAGAAAAGTCAACATTCTGAAGAGTCAGGCACCTAACTAACTGCCTTTCATTATCCTTCTTAAATTAAGTGTGTGCCTTACTGGTAGCAGAGTTTTCTTCCTTTGTCTATCATTGAGAGTCTTTCAGATTTTTACTCAGTGGGGGTTGAGTGAGACAGGTTTTTCTTTTCAGATGCTCACAGAACACCGCGCAGCACTTAATAACACTTTCGACCTTGGAACGGCAGAAATGAACCTTTGCGAAATATGGCGGGGGGGGGGGGTCATCAGACAGTAGACCATATGAACTGGGACTGTGTTTGTTATAGAGATGAGAGACTAGATTTTATCAGTTTATTGTATGAGAAAGTGTTCCAGAAAGTTACTTAGGAATAAGTCTTCAAGACTGGAGTCGATGGCTTTCTATTTTGTCTGCTCTTTGTTGCTTTCTACAAGTAAGTAACTTAGTGAATCTACTGTGATCTAGTCTGTGTTCTGGTTTGTTGGGGTTTGTCATCTCCCTCCTTCTTTCCTTACAGATGCCATCAGGTGGCAGTATTAAGGCCTTTTGGCCTTGCTTTGCTATTAAATTTCAGTAGCAGCAGGGTGTGTGCGCTAGGCACTATGCTTTCAGAGAAGTACCAGGCTAAGACAACACACACAATGTTATCACAGTCAGCCAAACTGTCAACTTGGTTTAATTATGGGGAGCACATAACTCACTTGTTGCAACAGTTCAACTGGCTGCCTATCGATTTTCACACACAATTCAAAGTGTAATAACCTATAAAGCCCTATATGGCTCAGCCCAGGTTATCTGAAGATCTGGGTCTTGAGAACTTCTGGGGAGGCCCTGTTCTCTGTCCCACTATCCTCACAGGTACATTTGGTGGGCAAACAGGAAGGGGTCTTCTCAGTGGCCGCTCCCAGGCTGCCCTTCCAGAGAGGCTAGGCTGGCACACTCCTATCTTTCTGCAAGCAGGTAAAAACCTTCTAATGCCAGCAGTTCTTTGAGAACTGATTTGTCAGGGGGAACAGATCTACAGTGTACTGGAGTTTCATTAGTTATTGTTTTCTTAATTTGTTTTAACTGGTTTTAATTTTATGATGGTTTAATTGCTTTCTAACTTTTGTATGCCATTAATTTTAACTAGGTTTGTTTTACCTGTCTTAAGATACCCTTGTGTCCCAAACTGGGGTAAAGGTGGGATATAACTAAATGAATAAATAACCTCTTTAAAAGCTGTACCATATTTACCTGTTGATTGCACTTGCCTCCTGAGGGGAAAATTTGAACTTCTCGATGAAGAAAACTCTGTTAAAGAAAAAGCCATGGACTTTTTATAATCATACCAGCTTAGAGAAACAATGAATAACTTCAAATAACTAGCCCACAATTCTGATAGTACTTATCAGCAGCCCACAAGATAGTGAAAGCAGCATAAGAGAAGTTCTCTTGAAGAGAACTGCTAATTAAATAATGAGTAGGAAGAAACAGCCCAAGACATTTTTATCACCTCAACCAGTCCTTTGAAAATTTAAGGCAAGGGACTTGATTTGCACCTTCTTGGATCCTATTACAATTTATCCCACTCCCGTAACTATATAAATATGCTTTATACCTGAGGCTTTAATATCACTCCATACGGCATCTGAAGTAGCGTGTTTACATCCATGAAAGCTCATCCTAAAACAAAAACCTAACAGTCTTAAAAGTGCTGCAACGCTCTCTTTATTTTTTCTCCTTCCCTCCTTTTTTATGGAGCAAGGAAGCAGCCTAGATATAGACTCATGGAGCTACAGGCCAAAAGGACATTCTAGTCAGAGAGTAATCATGGTTGAATTACTTGGCTTTTTAAAAGTGTAAGAAGCACAGAGTGGGGTTAGGAATTCTGGCAAGATGGCACCATCTTCAGACTTTATAAGATCAGTCTGTGGGTATCTGATAAGGGCTAGGAAAAATCTTGAGCTTTAAGAATAGCATTAGGTGTATATAAAAATTGTTTGCAACTAAATCATATAGTCTCAGTGATAGTAAGTCTTCCATTAAGCAAGAGATGAGGAGGATAGTCAAGTGTTCAGATTCGCCAAATGTATGCCTGTAACAGACCTGTATTTGACATATATTTTAGGTTTACTTGAAAACACAGCACGTGGGCAAAGGTTCTACACATTTCACACGAACACAAACACATACAACCTCTATGTCCGGATCTACACAAAGAACATCTAAAAATCGTTGTTTAAAGTCACAGTCTGAGAAGTCACTTACAACTTACTGTTGGCTAAACCTATGATGCAAGAACAATGAACAGGTTGTGTTATTGGAACAGCCAACCTAAGACTTTTGAAAGAGGAATACATAAACAAGTGTGAGAATACACACCAGGTACCATTTCAGAAAATTCTTGTGACCATTGCCATAGTTTTCATATGGATATATGGCACAGCTGCATAATTATACTGTCTCTAGTCTGACCCACAGCGCTTATTCTGAGTTTACAGTAAGTACTGGTTAACACAAGTGTAGCAAAATTCAGACTATTATACTAGATCTTTTGAGGAAGTTCTCTTGACGGTAACACATGGGTCTGACATCCTCTTGGGAGTCAGTGAGGAGTTAGGGCCTTTAATGAGTTGGTTCCCATCCTGCAGAATGCTCTCCTGACAGAAGTTAGGCATATACCTACACATCAGTCTTCTTGACATCTACTGAAGACCTTTCTTTCCAGCAAGAATTTCCTGATTAATAAATGCCAATCACTTTTTTACTTAATGCATTAGTCATAATTTTTATAATTATTTTTTTCATCTATTGTACACCACTCCAAAATCTACTACGGGGCAGTTTATAAATTCAGTGAACAAGTAACATTGGTTTTATGAAGTGGACCATTTTGGACCTCCATAATGATGCTGGCACCATAATGATGCTGGCATGCAAATGCACACTGCGCTTAAAAGAGTATTTATCACTTAAATCACCCATCCATGCCACACACAGGAAAACTCTAAACAAACTGGGCTCCATCAGTGATAGAACCATACAATGTGCACTGTAATTTAAACTAGGGGAAACTACAGGTTATAAAGTACTCATAGATTTCCCAACTGAACATCTTCATCACAAGACTAAAATGGTAATACAGTAGGGTATCTGCAAGGAAGAATCAACAGGCACAAAGGAAAATGTTTCATCCTGCCCACACCCACTGATTTAAAACCACACTCTTTATTTAGCAATTTACAGTTTTCTACATTTGCACATCTTCATAGCCTAATAAATTACTCCATCCTACTCTGTTCCCTTCATTTCTTACATTTTAGTGTTTGAATTACTGCCAGGCTTTTCATTTAACATGAATGCAAAAACTTTCTAAACATAAAGAGATTAATAAAAAAAATCTACTGTACATCGATCACTAACATCAGTGTGAGAAGCTGGAGCTAGTTTAAATGCACACTTCTAGACAAAATATATAGACATCAGCGGGGGGGAATATTATTAATTGGGAAATACCATGCTGTTTTCCTAGATATTATTTAAAAAATTATTTGCCCCCACTTATCATGAGGCCTTGCCATTAAATACAGATGTAGCAAAACACACATGTAATGATACATATTTCCTACATGAAGTTGGTATCAATATATTAAATACTTGCGTAAAAAAGGTTTACATTAAAACAATGGAAAACATAGATCAGTTTTTAAAAGGTCAAGCCCCTCATTCATTTTCTAACAAGATGATGAGTCTAACATCTTATTAAATATGTGCTTACTTTCCAAGTCCAATGAATGGGAAGACGGCCACATAATAACAAACACAGATAATAAATATGAGCCATAAGGACAATGAGAAGTCTTTCACATCAGTTAATTTAATCACTTCACCTTGAGAAAAGAGAAACATCAGCATCAGAATTACTAAGCTACATTTTTAAAAGACAGATGCAGAAGTGCTCATAATGCAAATGTTTCTTCAGTGAGAACAGACATATTCTTACTCCCATTTTTAAAGAGTTGCTTTTAGCCTGTTTTTCACTGACGTTGTGTATTTACTGCCTTCTTGTTGTAGGCTGCCTGGGAGGCCCTGTTGGCCTGAGAGGCAATAGATACATTTTAAATAAAATACAATAAGGTAAAAAAATAAGGTTTTATCCCCACACAGTTCAGCGCATTCACTTAGTACCAGCCACATTATGTTAGACTTAAGGACTTCTTTAAAGAATACATTCACTATATGTTAACCTTCTGTTAAACTTGCTACTACCCTTTATCTATGCGGTTTCACACTATCCTACCCCTGAAACATAGGCTACAAGTGTTTTGGGCCATAGTCCTGTCTTTTTTGCACGAGTTACTCTATAAAGTACAGTGTAGAGTACATCAATTTCAAATGTACAATATAATTCTGGTCAAAAATGAAAGTTTACTTGCTTATCCACCCTGAATGTAGGCCAATGATGCAACTGCATCCAAACCATTTTGTTTTCTGCTTCACACTCAAGACTTCCTTTTGGGTTATGCATAAAACATTCTTTTACTACCAGCCAAATCCAATCCATTTCCAATTACTTTAAAAGGAAGGCACCCTACTGTTTTCATAAATCTAAAAGGACAAACTGAACATTAGTCTTTTAGTTAAAAGACTTTAATCAATTGGATGTTAGTTGCCACTAACAAGCTCCACTCGTTTCTATAGAGCTACTGTAAGTGGGACTAACATAGGATTTATCCCAGGGTAAGAACCGTACAGTGCACAGACAACATGTAGGCAAGGAGAGACCAATGTAGCCAATGAAACCCTGCAAAAACTGCAGCTGAAAAAAAATGTTTTGGGGCCAAAAAAATCTTTTTAAAGGCTTTGCGACATGTGAGTATGGAATTTCAGGGATCCCACCAAAGAAAGGTGGCTGGAATTAATGCAACATCACTTTCAGTCACCCAAAAATAGTGGCCACAGTTCTCTGGATACAACCCTCTCAACCATCTGAAAATCAGAAACTAAATACAGCACTCCTGACCCTAGAGTGTGCCACCCCAATTTATCCTGAAGAGTGTATATAAATTAATGTCTGTTATACCTATAGCTAAAGTTACAGCTACACAAAGCAGATCAGATGGCTAGATTTAGAGAAGGGTTTGGCAAGCTTTTTTTTTTTTAATGAGCATGTTAGTGACTCATGTGAGCCTTCCACTTCAGCAGGCACTGGCAAATATAAGTCTCACTCTGTATTTGCATTTGATGAGAAGGTGGAACATAATCACCTTCCTTAGCTGGAAGGTTCCTGCCTCCTATTTTCAAGCAATGCATTTGACCCATGATCAAAATACTGGCTTAAGGCTAGATTTTCTTGTCAATCTGACTTTCCACAGTTTTTTGAAACTGTAGTTTCAACACAAGATTCTTACATATCCAATGGCAAGAGGTTTTAACACTCTCACAAGCTGGTCAGCCTTTGCTATTCTCAACATCGATACTCATTTTGGCCTTCAACATATTAAGTGCTCTCCAACAGGACAGATATACTAACTAATGATCCACTCATTTCAAAGTCAAGAAGATTATAAATCAGTTCTGCCTGTCTGCTGTTACTGACTCAGTCTAGCTGTGTCTTACAGAAAGAGTAAAGCAGGGTCTGCCATTTCCCAATTCAATAGCAAACAGCATTGTGAAAAAGGCAAAGTCAGATCATTCCAAATTAAGTAGGAGTTTACTGCTCTGTGTACAATGCCTTCATAAATAAAGTTTGCCAAATGAAGACAATGCAGGTTCAACATTTGTCTCTCCTTGCTCTCTAGTAAACACCTTTTTAAAAACAAAGATTCTATTATTGAACACCAACATTCACTTACCAGTCTTCCCTTGCTCTTTGCTAAGAATTTTCTCAGCTCTTTTATCCAGATAAGCAAGAATGAGAGCACAGAGTAATGAAAAGATACATGTCACACCACCTGCAATTGAAAGTAAATAAACTATATATCAGCAAAACTTTACACCAAAATGCCAACTTGCTACCTGATCAAAGAAGCAATGACTTAACGTAAGAACTATCTAGTGACAAACAGAATGAATTTTCACCAACCACAACGTTAGACATTATATTGAGTAACTGTATACACTGCCTTCCATCAAAAAAAAGAGTATCTGCTTTACAGAAAACACAGCCTGCTCAATACAGTTGTTACTGAATTTGTGACTAATATTCAGGTTTGTGTGAACCAGCCTTCCTGTGGCACAACATGCTGGCGTACGGACGGGGTGGGGGTGATAAGGGCAGTGTGCCGCAGGCAGCAATTTTTTGGGGGCGCCCCGTATGACATGGCCATGCCTTGCCTCTCACCTGCCCCCCCCATCCACACTCCAAGCTATGCAGCTGGCACAGCAGGGCTAAGGACAGGAGTTACCACCTCTTGAATGTCAATGTAAAAAGGCATTCCACAGCAACTATAATGGGAGCGCAGGGACAGCTGTTATTAACTGCTATCACGTCGACTTCAACTTATGGTGATTCTATGGGTGAAAGATCTCCAGGCCACCTTATCATCAACAGCCCCGCTCAGGCCTCCCAAATTTAAAGTAATGGCTTCCTTGATTGAGTCTATCCATCTGCAATGTGGTCTTCCTCTTTTCTTACTGCCTTCCATCTTGCCAAACATTACTGTATTTTCTAGTGAGTTATGTCTTCTCATGACATGTCTAAAGTTAGTTCAAAATAAATGCAAGCCAAGAATGAGCAGTATAAGGCATAACACAGAGTACTTTTGTCAAATTCAAGATAATAGGATAATGGGCAATTAAAGCTTTGGTTTACTGTCATTTAACATATGCTCCAAACTGACAGCAGTGGTGTGTTATTAGATATGGAACTAGAGACAGCCAAAGGCAGTTTTCCACAAAATTGATTCCTCCAAATATTTTGGCTTACAATTCTCATTATTCCTGGCCACTGGTGATGCTGCTCAGGACTGACAGGAGTTAAGTAGAAAACACAGAGAGATTTGGCTGGGAAGAGGTGACCTAAGAGAGAGGTGGACAGATATTCCGGACTTTGAGTCCCAAAGCCCCCAGCCAGTATAGCTGCTGCTAATGGATTATGGGATAAACAGTTCAAAACTTCTGAAGGGCCAAATTTCCAACCCATGACCTAAGAAATATATACAATGCTGTGAAAATATACTGATCTATAAATAAATGCACACAGTTCAGAATCTGACAGATTCTCAGTTCAATATTCAACAGTTTAAGCAGCCACATCACTTCTTCTTTCCAGGTTTGTGTTTAACGTTTATCCATTCCCAATAGCTCTAAAAACGATCATAACGAGCATCAGAATTGTCCATGGTAGGACTACGCTTTAGGTTGCTTTGTTCTAGCTGAATCAGATATCTAGCTTGTATGAGGTGCTGGAGGGCAGTACATGAGAATGCAATCTCTTGCGTATCTAAGTGAAAGATTTCCTTCTACTCCATCAGAACAGCCAAAAGCACCATTGTGGGAAAGTAAGGAAAATTAATTGTCTCATTAAAAGAAGTAGGGTTCAAACTATTTCAAGATACAGTATAACACTCAAATTTTTGACATCCTCAACTTTGTTTTCTTTGCTTTGCAACTTTACTTTCATACATTATATTAAGCACCTGGAGATTACGATATCTGATAAACTAAATTCTAACCAGTACCTTCCAATTCATCCATATTAGAGCAAGTTCCAAAATGCCAAAGCAAATAATGGAAGATTATTATAATTTTTATTATAATATTTATTATAATAATTTACCAACCTATAAGGAGCGCTACACCAAGAGTGGTGTGACCTGTAGAACCCAGCAGATCTTGAACTCTGGAGTATACCCATCCCATAATATTCATATTCACAGTGCTTCCCTGAAAAATGTTAATTGTAATTATATATTTTAAACATGGTATGAAAGAACAGGATGCAATAATTTACGTTTGAATATTCAGTTGATATACATATATTGCACCCAAGATTTCAAATATACCTAGGTTGAACAACAGTCTGCAATCAAGAATCCAGAATTTATTAATAAATTCTAATTTGATTTGTTTCCTTCTGGCTCTGGGATCTTTCTATGTCAGCAGAAAATGCCCTGTATCCTTTGTCTTACACTGGAAGATCTTGTCTTACACTGGGAGATCTTCCTAAGAAGACTTTATTTAGTTAAAGCACATTTTATTCAAGCTTTGTTTTTTTTTCCTAATTATATTCTCATTTTTAATACAATACAACTATGCTACACAGGATGCAAACACTAAAAAAAAGACAGACAAGCTGACGTAGCTACTAGTTGTAACAGGCAAAATTGGTGCCCCTGTCAAAATATTACTTGGGTAGCAGATCCTACAGATGCTCAATAGCTATCATCAACATTCCCTAGACAGCTATCTGCAGCCTACCTGTTAGGCCTGCAACTCCTACTGTCCCTGACTATTGAAAGAGATCTACTCTCAAACACCTGAAGGGTATCTCATTGAGGAAGGCTGCCCTAGGAAGTGTCTTTTACGGATTCTGGCTGGCCCAAGTAGTGAACTAGAAGGGCTTTTGGCCTGAATTGTTATTCTGACTACATTCTTAATAGGGTCTGCTCCTAAGTAATTACAGGATAGCATTTACACAAAGATACACTTTTTACTTAAAGTAAAACATACAATAGTCAAGGCTTCTTTTTGCAAGAGGAAATATTTCAGGTACAATTCGAGGTCCTTTGACATCTATCACTAACTTTAAATTTGGCTCCTGAGAAGCAAGACTAACCTGTGGTCACTGGGACTATGAATTTTAAGGAGCTAACATTTAGAATCTTTACTCTACAATTCTATTAACTAATCTGAAACTTCCTTTTAAAATACTATGTTCCTAATTAAAAATTGCTCTTTTCACTTTAATATGCATAGGTCGGAATAAAAGGTAGGGGAGCATTCATGGTATCAATTGGAGAAAACAAAAATGGTTTCTGAAACTTACAATTCTAGCCATGCTGAGCTGTAGTCCAAACACAAGGTTTAATTCTTTTCCTTTAAACCAACTGACAGCATAGGTATTTTGAGCTACGGCTAAGGACTCCCCACCAATCCTAAATGAGACAAGAGAGTTTAAGAATAAATCTGTGAAACAACATGCACAGCACAACCGTGTCTTGTGATTTAAAGATATGCATTCCTGTTAGTATGCAAGTTTTACCTTATGAAAATATTCAGAAGATCAAAAGGGAAATGATATAATGGTTCTGATCCAAGACTAAGTAAAATGCTTTATAATTTTTTAAAAAACATAAAGTTTTCTACAGATTGTCTGGATCACAACTGGTGCTACAAAGTTAATATAACAACTTACCCAAATATAAATCTGCCAGCTTCCATCACCCAAAAAGTATTACTTATTGCTCCTACAGCAAAAATCACCTAAAAAAGGGAATATGCATAACACGTCAGCTTAAATACTGAAGCCACATCACTTGCAAGTATTTTTGCTCAGTATATTTTTAAATTTAGAACAGAATATCTAATGGTTCATAGATCACTGGGATGACGTATTGAACATCTATTGATCCATACTGTATATTGATCCAACTATATATTATTTATTCCACTTACCTGTCCAATACAGACAAAACAGCTGAATATTATTGTGCCCCACCTACAAAGAAATTTTAAACCATTTAAGTTACTGTAATAAATAACCGATAACATAGAAGTACCCTCTTATTGCAGTTCAACCATATTAAAATTCTTCTTTGGAGCTGAACATACTAGACTGCAAAAATCACATGTTCTGTTTCTGATTCTGCTCTGAGTGTCACTGCTTCTACAGCCAAACAACAGCACTAAGGTAAAGAAATCAGGTAAGAGACTTGGGGATGAGTGTGAAACCTAATATTTGCACAAAATTGAAGGCATTTTAGAAAAACACTAGGAAGTTGGGGGACGTATCGACAGCTAATTATGACTGACCATGGAAACTGAATGCTGGCAAAGAAAAAACACAGAAAATCATTGATGGAGGGATGTAGAATGGCATGGATTGGTTGGGAAAGTACGAGCACAGATTTTAAAAATATATAAAAAGGCAAGAGAAGGGGATATCACTACCTGTATGGATCACTTCCTGGTCCACAGTCGAGAAGCTATTTTTAAACACTCTGAAGGAGAAAATTAAGGGTTCTCACAGAACTCAGCGGAGAAATGCATGGTTTTTATGCAGCTGAGACCCATCTCTTACCACTTCAGTAAAACCCAGCCCCTCCCAAAAAAACAAGGCAATCGGTAAGTTATGCTTTCTGTTGGCAGGTTACACAGAGAAATCTCGGGAAGGAAGGGAAAGAATTGCCAGCAACTTAAACAGCAACAGTCCACATTGCAACACCCTGTTGCAGGGCTCCACTCTTTAGAGAATATTTTGAAAAGGTAATGAAACTACCAAGAAAATATTAACATAGCTATTAATCCTACTGACAAGACCCATAAAGTACATCTCACCATTGTTCAGCCATTAATATCTTTCTAGATACACAGATAACAGTTACCTTACCTTATTCCAAACATTCTGTCTATCAGAAAGCCTCCAAAGAAACAGAGTACCACATTTGGCCAGGAATACCAGGCATATAGTGCCATGAACTGAGCAGTGTTCACTTTCATATCCTAAAAAGAAGAGCAAATACTCAACTATGTTTTAGCTCAACTTTAGTTATAAAATATGCACACAGAAAACATCCATCTGATGAAATGTCTTTCATTACCAGACCAAAAGAGCTGGGCCCCCTACTCCACTCCCCAAAGATCTGAGGGGGAAAAAAATTTTTGGCGCATCTTTTTTTCTTCACTGATTGCCTAGAAGTTGAAGTGCTCCACCCATGGACCCATCATGACCTGGTAGCAAGCTGGGTGTAGGGAACATTAGCCATGGGGAGGGGTACAGAAAAGACCAGGATGGTCTGAATACAGAAGCATAGGGACTGACTGCCCCTTGCTAGAACACAGCCTGTATGCTTCTCCCGGGAATGTTACAAATTTATAATATACTTTCCCTTCAAATAACTTTGAACAGCACTTTACCATCAAAGCAACCGTTTGAAGTAGCTTTACAAGTAACGTGCTGCTCCCCAGATCCTTTTTGTTTTAGCATGCCCACATCCCCTTCCTGTACCACTTTGCCTATATTACCTATATTACCTCAATGGTCAAATATACCCTTCATGATAGTTATATACGCTCTCTTTTCAGGTCTTCGGAAAGACAGGGAATTCTTTCTTGTAGCATTTTAAAGCCAGAACAGAGAGGGTCTGAGTGCATTTCTGTTCTCTTATATAGATACGTTCAACTGATATAATCAGGCTTCTGGGAAGGTCTGACATTTATCTGTAATGCTCCCTTAAGACGCAATCATATTCTGGGGAAAGGGAAAAAACAGGATACATCTCAGAGGCTGGATATTTGGCAAATCCAATCCAGCTAACATTATAACCCAACCTTGACTCACTGAGCATTGCACTCCTAAACTTCTACTGATTAGAAGTAAATCCAGGACATTCCGTGAGGTTAACTGCCTAGCTGATATCTTTAGAATCATGTACATAAGTGCCTTGAAGTCACCTGTTGACTTATTACAACCCCATCAATTTCATAGGATTTTCTTATGGAAAGAAGTAGTCAGAGGTAGTTTGCCCATCTCTTCTTCTGAATCTAGCCTACAGAACGAGTTATTCCCTGGTGGTTACTCCCCATCCAAGTACTGACCAGGCCTGATGCTGCTTAATTTCCAAGATGAGACAGGACCTGGTGCCTTCAGGGAACTTTCAAATTACAAACAAATAACACTACTTGTATGAAAATGAAGATTAGACTGGTTCTTTATAAATTCAATTTTGGACAGTTCTAGGGTTTTTTTTCCCCTTCAAGTTATCTAGGGCAAACTTCCCAAATTAGCATTTAAGTTATCTTACAATAAATCATATTGATTTTATGGACTGAACTAGCAAGCACTTTAAATTACAGGTCCTTTAGAAAAGAATACACTTGGAACTCCTTGATGTTACTGCAAAGTCTTGCATTCAATTAAAAGATTATCACATTAGTGGCAAAATGCTGAAACTCCAGATCTTAACTTACCCTTTGAACTTGAGTCTGAAGAGCTGCTGGATTGTCATAGCAAAAATAGCTGCCTAAACAGAAAAATTAGTAGAAGAACTATTTTCAATAAGCTGTACTAAAAATGCTTTTAACAGCAGTACTGATAAACAACTTAGACCCCATAAATGCATCACAACATGAAGCGGGAAAACAGAGAGAGCGAGAAGACACCTCCCACATTTGCCAAATCACTACAGAACAAAGAGTCACAGGGACAAGAAAGTGTTGAGCTTGGAAAAGGTATTTTTGGCCTAGAAGTCTTAGAATTTCCCCAACCAGCAAGGCCATAGGCCTTAAAAGTTTATTTGCCAACTGGCCAAACATATAACTTTTACATGCCTTTTCCAGCCCATCTGTAGGACTCTCCTTATCACTCTCTGCGTACAGAATGGCTCATGTTCCTCAGCAGAAAAGGGCCATACCCAACGATAAAATATTTTATTTTACTTTGTGTCAGTCCTTTACACCAGAGCTTTCCAAACTTTTCATGTTGGTGACACACTTTTTAGACATGCATCATTTCGCGGCACAGTAATTCAGTTTCACTAGCAAACCAGAGGTTAAATTAACCCCTTATAAGAGATACAGGTACACACATAAATTGTAATAACAAAATGTATGGGGGCACAATATATCTCATGAAAAACTTTCATATATTTTTAAAAATATGATTTATAAATAATAACGTACATTTCCAAGATTGTAGGCAACACACCTACACACTTCAGGCAACACACTAACGTGTCGCGGCACACCGTTTGGAAAGCCCTGCTTTACACTGATACTGGAACTAAAAACAGCTTATGCTTTGCATGCAAAAAGTTCAAGGCTCATTCTCCAAATTTTTCAGTAGGGTTGAGCAAAATCCTTCTCTGACATAGGCAGAAGAAGTAGTGAAGAGAAGAAGCAGACTCAGACCATGGAGTAGTGAACGAAATAGACCAGCAGTCTGGTTCAGCATAACACACTTGCTGCATCCTAACGGCAAGGCTTCCTAAGCAAGTTCCACAGAATTTGAATTAGCTATGAGAACGAAAACGGAAGAAGGTTTAAAACTGGAACTCAGTCAGGCTTTCAACTCAGTGAGTTTTACTTCTCTGTTTATTTTTTCCCTCCTGGCTTTGGATGTTTGCCTGCACACTAATTCACAAGATTTTCTTTTTTTTCAAGAAAGGAAAACAAGGTCACAATTAAAACGAGAGACACTGTGCTTGGTTCTGGCTGCACAAAAACATGTGTCAACCTTGCTCCAAGCTATTTCAAACAGACAAAAGGCAGAATTAGTACTTTGTTAAGCACAAACACACACACACACACACCCCAGCTCAATCATTCCTTAAACACGTTTGTCCCTCTGCTCTGACTACACGATAGAGAGGTTAAATCTGATGACACCAGCGTAAAGGAAAGTCTTCCCGCTCTCTCCACTTCTGCCCTCTCTGGGCTACTTCGTACAGATCCAGGTACAGGACCCAACCCCCCCTGCTCCCGCCGCCCGCTCACCGAAGCCCAAGAAGCACATCAGGGCCAGGACCAACAGCCTGTGGGCCAGCCGCTGCGGGTCACACAGCGCCGACATCGGCTTCCGCGCAGGGCGGTCGTTCGCCTCCGGCAGGGAATCCCCATCTAGCAGCGCCTTCTCTTCTTCCTCCTCCTCCATCACCGCCATCTTGAGGGCCGGAGAACCCTAAGCCAGCGCGTTACAGCCTGCGGGGGCGACGACCAGCCAGCCAGCCGTCACGTGAGAGATTGGTCATGTGACGTGCCCACACCCGGCAATCACGTGAGAGCCTGAAGTGGCGGGGTAGAAAAATAAAGAGGAAAAGTGAAGGAGTTAGTGTGCAGGCAGGCCGTTTCCGCACAAGACGGTTATAGTGCTATTTTTCCACTTTCAGCATCTTCTGGAATCCTGGGGTTTGCAGTTTAGGGAGGGGCCTTTAAGGATGTTGAAAGTGGAGTAATAGCACTATAACAGTCTGGTGCGGAAATGGCGAGACTTTACTGTGAAGATAGGGACGTTAAAATGTGAACAATTTAATTTTAGGGTTTTTTCCCCTTAAAAAAAGGCCTCGCCAGAGGCAATTCTAATACAGTTCAGTATCCCGATCCACAGTAAGGCCTATACAATATTAAGACTAATCAAAGTGCCCCCAAAATTTGATTCCACTATGGGTAATTCCTAACTCTGGAGGGGCAGGGTTGCCTTATGGACCAGCATTGTTATCGGAAAAAAATGAAGTTGGTTTTGAAATCAAATAAAACCTACTGTTAGGCAATATCTTTATTAGGATCAACTAGAATGCCATGAAAAAATATTTTCGCCTTTTGCGGGGGAATCAGGACTGCCTTCACTTTTTGAGAGACTCGGGGTATTTTCGCACTACGTGGTTACAGTGCTGTGATTCCACTCCCAACATCCTGTGGAATTCTGGGGTTTGTAGTTTACTGGGGCCAAAGAGCTCCCTGGCTGAGAATTTTAAATGCCGGTTCCCTAAATTGCAAAGCGCAGGATTCTATAGGGTATTGAAAGTGGAATAATAGCACTATAACACTGTAGTGCGGAAATGGCCTTAATCTCCTCTGGACAGGCAAGTTTGGAGTTTACAACAAAAGCCAAGATGAGAGCCGCTAGAAGAAATCCATGGAGAAATCCAGGATTTAATATAGCGGAGATTAGAAAGCAGGGTGTCCATCTGGAAGCAAAAAGTAGCAGCAGAGATACAGGATCTCTCGGCACTCTTCCCTTTCTCTTATTTCATATGAACAGTTTGTACTTTTTTTTTTTAAATGCCCTGCTAGAGCTAATTCTAATACAGGCATGCATCAGTTAACAACGCCTTTATCAATGAAGCTCCTTTTTACAAAGTATTTTTCCTATAGCCCAGCCTCCTTTTCTTCCTTGTGCTCTATCTGGCTGAAAGTTTTTTGTTTTGTTTTAAAGCAGTGTTTCCATTGAGAATGTAGTGAAGTAGGTGTGGAGAAACACAGACCTTCAGTGTTGGACTGCAGTAGTGTTTCTGCAGTAAATAATGGACTGAAGCTTGAACTGAAAAAGAATGGGATTCAACTCCAGCCACTCCTATTTTAACCATGTGTGTCTACTTAAAACAGACAGTAATAAGCAACTGCCTCCACAATCCCTTACTGACCATATCAATAGGAGTATGGTGTCTAGATCGAGGGAGGTACTGGTACCACTCTGCTTTGGTTAGACCTCATCTTGAATACTGTGTTCAGTTCTGGGCATCCTAATTCACGAAGGACATGGTCAAGCTGGAGCAGGTGCAGAGGAGGGCGACCAAAATGGTGAAGGGCCTGGAAGCCATGCCCTATGAGGACAGACCTAGAGAGCTGGGTATGTTCAGTCTGCAGAAGAGAAGGTTAAGAGGGGACATGATAGCCATGTTTAAATATTTGAAGGGATGCCATGTAGAGGAGGGAGTGGGCTTGTTTTCTGCCGCTCCAGAGACCAGGACAAGGAGCAATGGATTCAAGCTGCAGGAAAGGAGATTCCACCTGAACCTCAGGAAGAACTTCCTGACAGGGCTGTCCGGCAGTGGAATAGGCTGCCTCGGAGTGTAGTGGAGTCTCCTTCCTTGGAGGATTTTAAGCAGAGGCTGGATGCCCATCTGTTGGGAGTGCTTTGAGGGTATTCCTGCATGGTAGGGGGTTGGACTGGATGGCCCGTGTGGTCTCTTCTAACTCTACATTTCTATGATTCTATGATTCTATATGCATATATGCCCCAGGCAACCCTTTCATGACCCACCACATAATAATTTGTGTAATAAGCAAATAATTGACAGCCCTGACAGGTAGACTGTCTGACTCTCTTGTGGTCTGTGATGATAGGAAGGACAATTAAACAAAAAAGGCTAAATTAGTACCTGCAAGATGGGTACTTGAGAGTCATTGCCCAGCAGAGGGTCCAGATTAGTGAAGCAAGGTGAGCAAGGAGTGAAGAAAAGGCAAGGTTTATTTCTGCAGCAGAAACAGGGTCACACTTTGTGGAGGTCCAAAGTAAGAGAAAACACATTTCTCCACGCCCACCGTACATACACTGAACATGTGGGTTTCTTCATGTAAACATTCAGAACACAATGCTTAGTGCAAAGTACATCTTCTCTGTCTGGCATCTATCAACATTAAACTCTCTCAAGCTGTTTATCATTTTCAGCGTGTGATAATTCAACAGTAACTTCAGATTTTTATTTTTTCAGAGAATCTGTTACCTTACATAAGGCATGTAATTAACAGTTGCAAATCAAGTAGGAAGCTGCCTTTTCTCACTTACCTGTTAAAGGCCCAAAGGCCCCCAAAGGCCCCTCTCTAAACTGCAAACTCCAGGATTCCATAGGATGTCGAAAGTGGAATAACAGCGCTATAACAGTCTAGTGCGGAAATGGCCATGGCCTTAGAACTAAAGTCTCTTTCACACTACACAGTGATAGATAGCATTTTGATACCACTTTGGTCGTTTCCACACTACACTGCTCTAGTGCTATTATTCCACTTTCAACATCCTTTGGAATTCTGGGATTTGCAGTTTAGGGAGGGGCATTTAGAATTCTCAGTCAGAGAGCTCTTTGGCCTCAGTAAACTACAAACCCCAGAATTCCACAGGGTGTTGAAAGTGGAATAATAGCACTATAACAGTTCAGTGTGGAAATGCCCTTTAACTGCCTGGCTGCATCCTACAGAATCCAGGGATGTGTACATTGGTGAGGCACTAGAGATCACTGGCAGAGAATACTATGCATCTCACAAAATTGCAAATCCCCAGTTTCCATAGGATGAAGCCAAGGCAGTCGTAAGTACCATAATTGTATAGTGTGAAAACATCTGTCATGCAGCAACCTGAACCTCTGCATATTTTACAGAACCACGTTAGCTCCCTTAGCAGAAAAAGGCAGGGTATAAATCAAATAAATACTTGGATGTAAATAACGAATACGTGCAAGTGAACTAAATGGGACTTACTCCTAATTGGGTACAGGAAAAATTGTATTTTTTCCTCATTCCTAGTCAAATACCATATGAGAGACGTGGCATGTTCAGAGACAGAAAATCTGCATTGCTACACACTGATGGAACCTGCTTCTGAAGCTTCAGAAAAAAGGCTTTTTTTCCTGCATCTTCAGTGCCTTACATTGAATACACAGACTGTATCTTACTTGCAAATACACATTATCTGCCTTGTGGAAAAGCAGAAATCTTTATTGGCCAGCCTGACTTGAGTGTGGCTGCAACTGTATGCACATTTGTGTATTCACACTAAGACATACTTCCAAGTACATACACATAAGATTATTCTGTGTGTCATTTAATTCTAAGAGCCTAATACTGGTGTTTTAGCAGATGGTGGCACTCTAGAGCTGTATTATACCTGCAAACTGGTTAAAGGAAAATCCAGACAAAGATTTCTGTATTTCCATGTTTATACATGAGTGAAATATATTATTAAAAATATCAAATACATCTTCTGAGAAATAAAAGCTAGTAGCCTTGTCATCACAGTACTCTGCTAGCAGCCCTTTAGTGAATAAACTATGTTGGGAATTACAGTTACTGCTAGAGCAGCTGTGGATATTCTGTTTTATTTACTTTCTGTCCTTATCCCTACTTTTCCTTCAGATGGCTTAATAATTTTCTATCTACCTACGTGCCACAGTGACACCTGATCAATTGTAACTTCATTCAACTTCAGATCATTGTTTAAGTCACAGTGGATTGAGGGAACGTATGCACTTCAGATACAGAAACTGTTTACACAAAAGAGGCTTTCAAATTTTGGATCAGAAGCAACAGTAAAACAGTTAGGCCTTTCCCGCACGAGGCACAAGAAGCAGTTCGCCGCGTCTCATGGTGGGTTTAAATAACACGGTTTACATATGTTGCTTTCTGCACACCCCCAATTTCCAGCAATGTCATGCGGAGGAGTGGAAGTTTGTTCAGCCGCACTACTTTGTCACTGGCTACTCCCCTGCCTCCCCTCATCCCGCCCTGGTGGCTGTGATTGGCTGGAGCTTTTTTGTTTGTTTTGGGTGGTTCTGTTTGTGCATACCTGCATAGGTAGGTACTACGTACCTACTTACAGCCTTACAGCCCACCCTCCACTGCACAAATATTTGAAGGGATGTCATGTCAAGGAGGGAGGGAGCTTGTTTTTCGCTTCTCCTGAAACTAGGACAAGGAGCAATGGATTCAAGCTGCAGGAAAAGAGATTCCACCTGAACCTCAGGAAGAACTTCCCGACAGTCAGAGCTGTCCAGCAGTGGAATATGCTGCCTCGGAGTGTGGTGGAGTCTCCTTCTTTGGAGGTTTTTAAGCAGAGGCTGGATGGCCATCTGTTCAGAATGCTTTGATGAGTGTTCCTGCATAGCAGGGGGTTGGACTTGATGGCCCCTGGGGTCTCTTCCAACTCTATGATTCTATGATTCTATGCATTGGTGCAGATGTACCTTTCCGCATCACTGCGAAAACCCGAATTTACTTCGATGTTGGAATGTGAATCGGATTTTTTTCCTGGTTTTTAAATACCATGCTTTCCTTCCACATGGCAGCACATTCTCACAGGATTTCATGCAGAGCAATGGAAAATAATGCGAGGCTGCTTCGCTCCCACGTGCAGAACAATACGACGCTACAATGCAGTAACCTCCAGTAATGACTCTGTGCAGAAAGGATCTCAGTTTATCATTCATCTTGTAGGTTCTCTATAACATTCAAATAAAGGTTAACATATGGCATGGATGTCAGAATACTATAGGCATATGATAATCTATTCATGGGACAGGTATGATAAAATGTTTACAGTTTGACATTTGGGATCAAGCCATATTACAGTGGAGTGCTATATGTATCTATGTAGAAGTAAATCTCATCAAGTTCAATGTGATTCTTTTTTAAGTGAGTAAAGTGTAGCTCATAGTGGGCCTATGCTGAAGGAGGTTATATGACAGCCCAATATTAGTATAATGTATATGCAACTGTTTTGAGGAGTCAAAATGTGTATATGTTTATATTAAAATAATAAGAGGTGATGTTGTTACACTACCCTACCATCCCTCCTATGAGATATGTGATTTTCATAAATAGGACTTATTAATGACTGGAGAACATGATCGGGGTCATGATAGCCAGAGTCGGGGTTACGCTGTCCAGAAACGTGTTCAGGATCATGAGAGTTCAGAGAGGATTTATGTGGAAAACCTTGTGCTGATGGGTTTGTGCTAATCCTTCACTGCTTCAGGCTCTTGGCATTTTTGAATATGATGAAAGACAAAGTGCTCAGAGTGGTGAGCAATCAGAGACCACCCCTCAATATTACCCTGCAGAGATCTTCCCTATACACCCTACCTGACTGAACATTAAGAGATCATTGTGAGTCCCATCAAAGTTTAGTCACACTGGAGTTAAGCAATGAGCCCGTTCAGGACCTCTTTGTCAATCCCATGGGAAAGTCATTACAACTTTGTAAACACAGGGTGTGAAATTAGGTATAAAAACCCTAGTTTCAACCTCAGCCAATTACAGTATGTAGTGCCCCAGACTGCCATTTCTCCATGTTATCCTCAAACACTGTCTGAGTCCGTCTGCTGTGACCTCTTCGTTAGGATTGGTAACTATCACCCTTCCCACCTGTTGGGAGTTAGAATTTCCCAGGGTGTTTACCCTTTGGAGGAAATTCTATAAAAGCTAAAACTGTTAGGAATCAGCCTTCTTTTAGCAGAGTTGAAGAAAAACCATGTCTCAATCTCTGTGTGGCTTCCCTGAACTGAGGTTGACTTAGAAAGCAAAACAAGGCAGACAGTTTCAGGTTACAAACTTGAAAAGTTTACTAACGAATTTTACAATTATATATGCATTGGAGCGCCTAGATCCTAACTAGCTAACAAAAAGATTAAGTAAAATAGTAGCTTCATTCTTAACTCATCGTCTTCTTGGCGGTGAGGCAAAGCATGGTCAGAGAGGAGGAAGTTGAAGCAAAAATGGCAGAGAGAGAAGAAAGGGAAGTGTGGTCTTTTATGTAAGGTCAATGACCCCAGGGTCTATCCTGGGTCACATGGTCTGCATATCACAGCCATTCATTTAAATAACACAAAGACCAGGACTAAGGTTTTAGATGGAAAGGCAGAAGTCTTTGACATGCTAAAGAAAAAGAAACCCTACGCTAGTTAAGCCCCATTTTGTCCTAGAACATGAGGAGGGGGAGAGAGAATACTAAAATTTTCTAACACCAGCCAATCTCTCTCTGTTCCACCTTTCTTGCCTCACTTTCTGATAGCCTTGTATGGTTCTTAGGAGTGCCAAATTTCTCACGTGTTTGTCAATTCAAATAAACTACTTTGTTAACTTTGACTGGAGTCCTCTCTACAGTTAGTACTGGTATACATAGGTGAAAAGATCCTCTTCTCGCAGGCCTCCTTGGAATAATAATTCCCCCAAATTCTAAGGAGATGCTGCCATTGTGGGTGGACCCTAATGTCCCCCACCTCTTAGGGTAACAAGATCATCTTCAGAAAAATAAACTATTGGTAGGAAGTTAGTGTTTTAGCATGAGAGTCTATTATACACATATTTATCCAGCTGTCACATTGAACTCTCTGTCTGTGCTGGAATCATCTTGTGGTTTTGTAGTCATCATATTGCATTATGGTATTTGTGTGTGCAGTGAGCTTTCACTTCCTTTGTCCTCTCAGCTGAATGTGGGAAAGCTTGAGGTATGCCAAGGCACACCCAACGGGTTCTTCAGTGAGATTAAACTGAGCAAACAAACATCACCAAGAGCTTGGAAAGCTCCAAACAGCCCATCATTTTGATATTTGAAAAGCTGCATGCTTATTTTTCTATACCAGTCATTTCCAAAGTGGGTGGTACTGGTAGAAAGATCTGGGGGGTGCAGTCCCTTAAGTTTCAAGAAGGAGGGGGGTGGCAGGGGAATCACAAAGAATGCTTGCCTCATCTAGTAGCCACTTTTCCACCTCTGCCAGCACCCCCCTCCCCCAATCCTTAAGGGACTTCTGCACATGGAATTTAATAACTCAAAGATAGCACACAAGGAAGAACTGGGGTAAGGAAGAAGGCTTGCCTCGCCTGGCAGCCACTTTTCCGCTTCCTCTTTGCACGCTAGCATTGAGTTATTGACTTCCATGTGCATAAATTCCTTAAGTTTTGGAAGCGATGGCAGGATCAGAAAGAAAGCTTGTCTCACCTGGCAGCCACTCATCTGCAGCCATCCCCCTCCCTGAAGCTTAAGAGACTTCTGCATATGGAAGTCAATAACTCAATGCTAGCACATGAGAAGGAAGTGGGATCACAAAGAAGACTTGCCCTGCCTGGCAACATGTTTTTCCACTGCCGCCACCCATTCAAAGTTAAGGGACTTGGGCACATGGAGTTCAGTAACTCATGCTGCAACACAAATAGGAAGCAGGTGGCTTGCCTGCCTTCAGAGAAAGGCGAGGATCTGTGAAATTGCTGGAATCCAGTCATAGTGCTTGGTGCCAATCCACGATTCCTGCCATATCACAGATCCTCCCATCTCTCTGCAGCCTTACATATTTTGTGGAGTGGCATCTTTTCTGATGTGGTAGGAAGCATGATTGATCTGAAACCATTTGCCTCCTTTGGCTTGCCTATGAAAAAACCCTCTTCGTTTAATTGCAGCTTCTTTGCAGTCTCTCAGTCTCTCTCTCTCTCTTTCTCTTCCTCTTCTCTTTCTTTCTCTCTGTGGGGAGGATGCTAGAGATGTGGCCTGGGAGGTAAGGGGGTGGCAGCCCAGAAAAGTTTGGGAACCACTGCTTTATATCATGATATGAACAATGCTCTGTGGTAACAGAAGTTAGCTGCAACATATTTACCTTATCCATTGAGCCAGAGTTCAATGCGATAATTTAATGCTCACCTTTAGGAAATCTAGGAATTCAGTGATGACCTACAAACATTCATGTAACTCTTTCCAGTCCATCATTCCCCAGATCAGGGTGGAAATTGCACAAATTTTGGGTTACATGTAGTTCCCCACTGGATCCCTGGAGACTGCAGTGCTCTCCTATCACTCTTCCAATTTTTCCAAAAAACTGGGCAAGAATCAACCTTCAAGAAGCTTCCAAGGGAATGGTTCTCCTCTAAAATAAGGGGATCCTTTCTCCTGTATCATGGTTTTTTTTTTAATGGAAATGACAATCTCATCATTTCTGACTTTGCTAGGAGGGATTGGGCTTGCTGAAGTTTCCCACACCTGGCCTACAAACTCACAGTGAGTTCTCAAGACAACGGTACCTCTGTTCTAACATGGCATAAGGCTTCTGGAAATTTTAAATGGCTCTATTAAAGATTTCCTCCATTTTTAATGTTTTCAGGAGACATATATGTACATAACTCTCTTTGTTATGTTATCAATGCTTTTAAACGTTTTAACTCAGTGCCGTTTTTAATGTGATCGTTTAACTTTTTTAAACAGTCTTTTTTACTAACACGATTGATTTTTAGCTATTTTCTGTTTTAGTCAGTGCCATAAACTTCCCTGGATCCTATACTGGGAGAAAAGAGAGGTAAACATTAAATATGTAAATAATTAAACTAAATTATTAAATCACTCAATATTGGAGATGGTATCCTGTAGAATTGTCTGGAGGGATTCATAAGACCACAGGTTTAACTCCAGTGTTCCATATTGGGGAGGGGAGGGAGCAAGTTACTCAAATTGAGTTTCCCATAACATTTCAGCCACTAGGCTTGTGTTATTGCCTTATCACTTACCTGCCATGGACAGATCAGAACATGAGATCTCTCTTGCTAATTCTGACCTTCTTGAGTACACTGTTTGAACAGAGAAGCTGTCTTCCTCTGTTCCAAGATCTCTGCAACATTCTTAACAGATGCACTCATGCATAAACATTTCTTGAAAACTGAAGTTTTGTACGTACGTGAAGAATTCCCTTGTCAGACATTTTTAACCTGCCTTCCTCCATACTATAATTCCTAGGGTTCCACATGGAGAGCAAGTTTCTAGAAACCTTGTGTGAAATAAATAGTTTTTGTCCCTCTAGTGCAAGGCTTCTGGACCATACTTAATGGCTTAGATACACATGTTGTATGTGACACCAGTGGAGCTGAGCATTGTTTTATTTCAGGCATGCTTTAAAAGGCCTCACTGAAAGTGTCTTTCTTGAGCTATGCCAAATTTATTTATTTATTTGCTGCCTTTCTCCTAGAGAGGGATCCAAGGTGGCTTCCAGAAAAATTAAAAACATTTACAATATAATGTAAAACTATTAAAATAACCATATAAAACAGTTTAAAATCATTATAAAAACATACAAAAGTTTTTTTTAAAAAAATACATAAACCATCTCAACAAAATAAAAGCTCACCTGCTCACACATTAAAATCCTGCTTGAATAGGAATGTTTTTGCCTACCAACAAAAGGTAAACAGAAGGTGGGAGCAGCCACTGAGAAGACTCTCTCTTGTGTCCTTACCAAGCAAGCCTTAGACAGCAGCAGGACTGAGAGAAATCCTTCCCCTGCAGATCTTAAAACTCTGACAGTTTTGTACAGGGAGATATGGTCTTTCAAATAATCCAGACCAGATTTCTGGAATCAGCCTTGGATGGGGTTTGACTATGGTATGATAGTAGTGCTTTTGGCCTTGCACCATTCAGGGCCATTTAAATTGCATGTATTGCTGTGTTGCAGTACCTTATCTTTGGCTATTACACATCAGCCATTAAAACAAGAGCCAGAATGGTGTAGCGATTTGAGCATTGCCCTATGACTATGGAGACCAGAGTTTGAATCCCTGCTCGGCTGTGGAAATCCATTGTGTGACTTTGGAAAAGTCAAACCCCCTCTGAGCAAATCTTGCCAAGAAAACACCATAAGTAGGAATAGCTTGAAGGCACACAACAATAACAAGGCAGCCTGTAGTCCCAAACAACTAGGTTGGGGCTGATGGGATTTGCAGTGCAACCAAAAAACAAACATGCTAACAGCAAAAACTGCATAACAAATCAATATGGAAAATACACCCATGTAGCAAATATATGGTATACAGTGCATGCACGTATCATACTGCAATTGTGAGAAATACACTATGCATCGTATAACATAGATTTGTTATATTTATCATATGGGTGTGCTTTCCATATTGATTTATGTTACACATTTTCTGTGACTGTGTGCTCCTCTAGCATTTTCACTTTTGTTTTGTTTTAGACTGCTTCTCTTTTGAGTTGTAGTCCAAAATATCTGGAGGGAATCAGGTTGCTTATTCTAACTTCGAAAACTATTGAAATGAATTTCTAACATGAAAACAGTAGATTTGATTTTGTTCACCCATGTTCTTGAGAAACTAAATAAAAATCAACAGCATGCTTAATTCTTCTGCCTCATAAGTTCTTTTGTCTCCCTTGACCTTTCGATGTTTTGTATAGCATCTACATCATTGGAAAGGCAGGAAAGACAAGAAAGACAGACCCACAGTTGTAAACATCTCATCTAATACGGATTGTATCAGGAGCATCAAAGGATTTAATTAAAAGAGAAAGAGTCATGGGAAAGGTAGGAAAAAGAAGGATAACAGAGAGAGCAAAGGTATGCTAAACTGTCCTAGAAAAAAATTGAGAATGATAATTTTGTGGGGCTGCTAAGAATTCTTTGTTAGACATCTCTGAACTCCTTGTCTCCAAGCTACAAATTTTAGTGTTCCATCTAGAGAAAAACTTTTTGTAAGCACAATATCAGAAGTTACTGTAAATCCACTATAAGAAGAACCTGGCTGGATGAAACCAAAGGAATATTTAGTCCAACATTCTGGCTTTGTACCATTCAGGTGGGCAACCAGAATCCAAACATAATAGGTCCTCCCACTGTTTCCCAGCAGCTAATATTGAGGCTGCTGCCAAGGAATCCAAAAGGGTCCACTTAGTAATTATAGGCAATGCCATTGATAGCTTTATCTTTAATGACTTTGTCTAATCCCCTTTTGAATTTATCTGAGTGTGGCCAGTACTACAACTTGTGGCATCAAATTTCCTAAATTAAGCCTGACTCTGTAGGGTAGACATGCACAAAGAAAGGGAGGAAAGAAGAGAATTGCAGCTGGGTTCCATATTGTAGAATGGGATTATATATGGGTCAAGTAACTGAAAATGTAGAAGAATTTCAGTCTAAATGAACTGTACACACTGGCCTGAATTCTGCTGGTGTGCTGTTTGAATCAAAGTAGACTGATTGAATCAAAGTAGGTTGATTGAATCAAATGCTTAATGGTAAGTCAATTGATCTGCTGTAGTTCACATGACTAATAGGATTAAGGCCCTCATAAACATTGTCCCCAATGCAATTTTATCCACTCACCAATTGGGGTAGTTAACACGTGTGTGTGTGTGTGTGTGTGTGTGTGTGTGTGCATGTTTTCATGTTACCTGTCAACTTATAGCTGTCCCATAAATTTCATAGTGTTTTCTTAGCCAACGAATACTAGGAAGTGGTTTCACCAATTCCTTCTTCTGAAATATAACCTATAGCGCCTAGTATTCATTGGCAGTCACCCATCCAAGTATTAACCAGAGGGGACCCTGCTTAGCTTTGAAGATCAGGTGTGATCTGGTGCCTCTTGGGTACTGCAGTTTGTCAATTTATGTATCAATCTGTATAGATCATGACATCTTGAATGTAAGGGAATTCCATTAAAAGAGTGCTTCAGGACACAATTATGCTATATATTCCTGGTACCCTCTAGTTTTTGTGGACTACAATTCCCATAAGCACCATTCAGCATGGTCAGTGGTTATGGGACTTATAGTTCAAAATAGCAGGCACTAGGCTGCCTACCACTGGCTTATCTGCACTGCAAATATGTACCAGTTCAACTGTTACGTGTTCTCTTATTCTATAATTTTATCTTTGACAGTGTAATTTCATAAGGGCCCTCTTCTTACCCACTCCCATAGTGAACTAAAATTTCCAGGAACAAATGAATGACAATGATCAGATTTTAAGTCTGTATTTACTTTTTAATATTTACTGGGATCAATACTGAGCCAAACAGAAAGCAAGTGAGGTACCATGCCTGATTTAGAGTGATATATGTTCTTCTTTCCACACAATTAAAGGTGGTTTTCAGATGCAACGAATTTGTACTGGGGAAAAAAATTATCTCCATAGGTTAAAAACTAAATCAAGTATAATAGCTTACCATGACTTTTTTGATTCAGTTCAATAGGAATATCTCTCTGGAGGAACTGAGTGCTTTTTCCTATCAGTTTAAATTCAAAATAGTTACCACTTTATCCTTGCCTGGTTTTCCATCACAGTTGCTTTTACCTTGGCGATGACCTTGTAGTGTCTGAAGCTTAACGTTTTTAATGTACGATACGAGTTAAATCTGAGACCATTCTCAAATGCATTGCAGGTAAGTGTTTATGTCACAAATAAATACAGTAGACTGCTCTTAAACCCACACTTTAGAAAGTTTATTACTGAAGCAATTGCTGTCTTTACATAAATCAAAGCACTCAAAGTGCCATATGATACCAAATGTTTGGTTAAACAGCATAAAATTGAGCAAAAACTGTATACAGCACTTTATAGGGGCCATAAAATTCGTGGGCTTCCAGTCGCACATTTTTGCATCACCCTGATCAATCAACGTTTGCTCAGCATTCCAGATAATAAATATTCAGGTGAAACAACTATTAGCTTTCAGAGTTACTCTTTTTAAAAAATTATTATAGGCTCTAGCAAAGATATTGCAAAATATGACAAAACACCAATAAGGCAGTGGCTTTTTTTTTTTTTTAGGTTGCCTGATACCATTGTGCTGCCCAAACTTAAGCATCACATATTGTAAGTTTCATCAGCTCTGCACAGATCTGCACACTTATCTGGGATGAAGCCACATTGATCTCAATGAATTTTGCTTCTAAGTAAACATATAAAATTTTTGTTGTGCTCTGTAGGTTTGTTTAAACATCGAGCTAAGTGTTACAGTGGAGCCGTGTAATTAAGTCCAAACACCCTTACATTCAGAAGCTAGAAAAGTTACTTTTCTGGATTATAAATCCCAGAATCTTTCAGGCAGTGTAACTTTTAGGCTTGCCCAAAAAGTGACTTTTCCAAACTCTGCTGATACAAGCTTTCTTCACTTATCTGCCAGTTTAGGGAGTGGAGCACTGTCAGAAAATGGAATTAGTCAAAAAGCAGATCCCATGTACTGTACCACATGGAGCACGAAGGACTTACAGAGGCTTATGTGGGACTGACCATGCACATGCTGCTTGCAAAGTCTCTCAGCTGGCTTGGCACTGTTTCTTCCCCTTTCAACTTGCTTTGCAAGCAGCATGCACATGAGAGTGGTCCCAAATGAGCCTTCATAGGCAAGAAGAACTGGTGAAAGAGCAGAACTCTTGTTAAACTTGTCCTCAATTTGGAAGCATCAAAAGACCAAGTCATCAGATAATGAAGCACTGAAAGACAGGGGCTTCCTAAACTGCAGCCACATAATGAATTTCAGCAGGCCTGAATACCCTGAAGGCACCAAATCCCATCTGATCCTGGAAGCTACACAGAATCAAGACTGGTTAGTACTTCGGTGGGGAAACATCAAGGAATACTGGGTGCTATAGGTTATATTTAAGAGGAAGGCAATAAGCATTCCTTTCTTAAGAAAATCCTATGAAATCATGGGATTGACAGTCAACTTGAAAACACCTACACAGTGAATTTCAAATATTCTTCTGGAGAGGACAACTTACATGGGAGAAGAGACAGGTCAGTAGAAAATGCTTAACCTCTCAACTGTCAGTTATTTTTCCTTTGAAACTCCCTTTGCTTCACACTTTTATCCCTATGTTCGGGACCTGTCTGAAACCAGATGATAAAATCATCTGCATCAAAAGATTCTGGCAAGAAATAATTTGCAGCTAGATAGTAAAGCATACCTTTTTAATAGTCCTTTTCCCACCTATGAGGATTTGGCTCAGGGACAGAATTACAGTTTGGGATGGATCTCATGGGGTGGGAACAAGTCCCATGCCAGTGGTGAATTTCCTCCAGGGTCTTACTCTGAATTTTAAAGAAGCAATTCCAGGTGTTGAGCCCTTCCTCCAAAATATGTTCAGTACCCTGTATAGCTCCTTTAAAGTTCAGGGTAAAACTCTGGATAAAACAATTCAAGAAGGATCATGACAAGCTGGAACATGTCTAGAAGAAGGCGAACAAAATGGTGGAAGACCTGGAAACCATGCCCTGTGAGGAGAAACTTATGGAGCTGGGTATGTTTAGCCCGGAGAAGAAAAGGTTACGAGGTAACATGATAGCCATGTTTAATTATTTGAAGGGATGTCATATGGAGGATGGAGCAAGCTTCTTTTCTGCTGCTCCAGAAACATGAAACAATGGCTTCAAACTATTGGAGAAGAATTTCCACCTAAGCATTAGGAAGAGCTGTTTGACAGTGGCAAATGCTGCCTTGGAGTGTGGTGGAGTCTCCTTCTTTGGAGGCTTTTAATCAGAGGCTGGATGGCCATTTGTCAGGAATGCTTTGTGTATTCTTGCATGACGGGGTTGGGCTGAATGCCCCTGATGGTCTCTTCCAGCTCTATGATTCCATGAGTCTGAGTGGGTTCATTGCCCTGCTGATGTGGAAGCCACCCATCACCACTACTTGGGGACTGAGGAAATGGGGGGGTGGACTCAGAATATTGGAGTGGGGGCAAAGCAACATAGGTGGGGCAAGATGTCCTTCTTAATAGTGTGGACATTTTCCCACCAACCATAGAAAGCACAGCTCAGTTCTATGTATGTCTTCTTACAATCAGCCCAAATGCAGCAGTTTATCTGGCTGGAACTCTGCAACACATTCCTGGGCTATACACACAATAATTCCTGAAGAGAGTCACAGCTTGAACTTTCTGGCCATTATTCTCAAAAAATACAGAATGCTTGGGTCAACAGCAGCTCACTTCTGGTATGTAACATCTTCCATTGTGCTTTTCATTTCCATTTTTACTTCAACAGCCAGTGGGATAGAAATATTTTATGCCATTCACTTATTCTTGCATTCAGAGTTTTCAGTTTTCGATAGTGGCTCAGTAGCTAAGTGAGTGAACCAGGAACCTCACCTGAAGGCACTTTAATTTTTTAGTGTTAAATAAGCTTCTGTTCTTCTGGGACTTGGAATATGAGTGCTCTTTTGCATTACAAAAGCCTCTTCTCTGAACTTTGCAGGAACAGCCTGGCTTGAATGTTGATGGCAAATGAGAGGCTCTAAGGCAGGAGTGAGCAACTGTAGGGGACCGGCTTTTACCCCACTGAAGGCCACACTGATCATTTCCAGCTGAAAACACAACATGGAAATGGATTGTTTGCACTTCTTTTTTGGAAAACTTATTGCCACTTTAGGCAGCATTTGGGCTGATCTCAGTCTTCCACACCACAACCTGTGGATTTTTGTTTAAACTAAAGAAATGGGAAATTCAAATGTTACTCATAACTCATCTTGCTAAGCCTGAGTAAATAGACTAGATGTAGTAGAACTAGTTGAAATGTGCTCTAACATGCTAAATGTTCACTTATTAGGTGAACGAAGGCAACATCCCTTGATACTGGAGATTTTCAATATAAATATATTTTTTTAAAAAATGTGAATACATATGTAGTAATTACCACCATCCACAATCCATTCACACAAACATACATAGCAAAATTACACAAACCAGCCGGAGAACAGCTTATCTGGTACATAATAGTCTTTTAGGCCAGATGTGATCAATAAAGTCGCAGGGAAAAGCAAATGCAAGGCAGAAGGATGGAACCACTCAGCTAACAGAGCACAATGTACCCAGGACAGCTAAACATTAATCTTTCTACCTCTGATCATTTTGACCATGTTCTGTTACCTTTAAAAAAATATTTCTCTGTCTTCTAAATGATATAACTTGAAATGTCGAAATGTCACGGTGTTTCACTGATTAAATGAAGTTTGGTTAAAATTCATTTCAACAGCAATTTGTGGTGCAATACAGAAGACAATTCCCCTCAGTTTAACTACAGGAAATTCCCACCCTTCCTATCATTTCTGTTGTTTTGGCTTCTACTGGCCTTCAGCCAAAATGAAGGCAGCTGAGTGACTCCCCTTCTAACCCAAGCAAGACATTTGTTTCTTCATGAACAATGCATAAAAGAAACTGTGTGCCTTCCTATTTATAGGTGCCACGCATACCTATTAAAATTGAGGGCGAAGACCTATGCACAGTTACTGAAAGGACTGTTACCTCCAGTGGCATAGCAGAATGAGGGCACACAAAGTCAGATTCCGGGACACTTGGGCCATTTCTGCACTTGACTGTTATAGCGCTATTATTCTACTTCCAACATCCTATGGAATCCTGAGGTTTGCAGTTTAGGGATGGGCCTCCCTAAATTGTCTGTGTGCTGAACTATGACCCTGGTAACCAGGATCCAATTCCCCGCTCAGCCACAGACACCCACTGGGTGACCTTGGGCATGTCACATATTCTCTGCCCAGAAAACCCTGCAATAGGTTCTCTTTAGGGTCTCCATAAGTCAGAAATGACTTGAAGGCACACAACACCATCCCTGTTGTAATCCAAAGGATTTTGAGGTAGTTTGGTCTTGAGTGGGCAGGACTCATTAGCTTTATAAAACACCTGTGGCTGGTTGGCCACCCAGTCTGTCTATCTATCTATCTGTCTGTCTATCCATCTATCTACTTACTCTTCTCAAGGGTGTCACTGTAGGGCATGGGAGGGGAAATGTGGCCCATGGACCATATACAACCCTTGGGGTCATTTTTGAGGTCTAAGTCCAAACATTTTTTTAAAAAACATTGCCACAAATTGCTCTTGGAGGAGGTGTGAGTGTAATGTCATCATGATTTGGAGCCCAAATAAGGTCTGCATTTTAAAATTTTAAGGCTACAATTCTGTATCTGTTCAACCACTTTCATGTTTATACACAACGGTCTTTGTGCTTTCATTCTCTTCTGTGTTTCCAGTTCTCATACCCGTTACTACCCAGAGAACTCTGGTAAGATCAAGAAAGCAAATCTGCTCCCACCAGCCTGCTGTTGTATCTTTGCCCTAATATATGTTCAGAAGACTTCTATTTTTCAGACTTATGCTCCCCCAGATGGAAAATTCCTGAGCAAACTGGTTCAAGAGATCTTTTCTGAAGCTGTACTTCCTGACTGTTACATAAAATTAAATTAAATTTAAAAATTATTTAAAGAGCTAGTTAGTTAGTTAGTTAGTTATTACAGGGCTTACCAATAATACAAGAAGCAGTTTGTTAAAGATTTTGACAAGATTCACAGTTCGCGGTGATATTCCCTATTCATAGCTACAGCCTATAAACTGAGTACTGTCTAAAGACTTCCAGAGTTCCAGATGGATTGATCCTGATGCTATTATAACCTGTTTAAAGATCTACAAAAGACAATGTGTTTTTCTGACAGCCGTTAGTGTCTTGAACTACGTCCTTTGCCTCCCTGAGAAGGAGGAGGTCGAAGATTACACACTAGAATCCTTGAGGTTCCTCCCACTAGGAGAAGGAGACAGGATAGGCCAGAGTAAAGTGCTGAAAACTTCTTCCCTGTAGCCTTTATAATCCATGGTCTAAAAGAATAAAGCCTGATCTGTCTAAAAAAAGCCTACAGCCTGCCTCCTTAGGAGGCAAAGGGACTAAACACCTGATTACACTTTGAACGAAAGCCTAGATCTGATTTATAGTTTAAACTATAAACTATAGAAAGGATCCAGATCTTGGAAGTCAAGGAAGTCTGAGGCTGATCTGCCACTTGACCTAAAATGGATGGACATGGTATGTACTAAAATAGAAAAGAAATGATGCTTGCGTTATTCACACTCAAAGGTAACCTTCAGAATAAACTATGCAGAGATCTCAGTGGTTCTGAGGTTGGATTCAGGATGGAGAAGATTAAAGAGATCAGTGGTTGCTCTCTTGGGAATGACGAGCTATCTCAAGGAAATTCCTGACTACTTGACAGGGCTAAAGCTATTTTATTTTATTTATCAGCTAGCCTTAATGGGCTAGAAGAAAATCACATACACTGTTTGAACTGAACAGTATTTTCTGACCTCCCTGAGAATTCAAATGCATTGTGTGGTGTAAAAATACCCTACGTCCAAAGGAATGTTTGTGTGGGCAAAATCAAGTGTGTCCCACCCAAATACCCAGTGCCAGAAAACACAAGGTAGAGTTGCAGAAAAGAGAATCAGATAAAATAAAACGTACAGTTCTTACACTGTAGTTTTTTCAACACTGATCAATCTCAATATGCTCCATAATGAAAGAAATGTTGATTTTCCCCAAATCAGGCTAACCCACTGACAACCAAAGCACAGAACTCCTACTTTGCTGTGTTGCAGTTTGCCTCCACATTAATGGCATGGGATTCCTTCCTCCCAAATACATTACAATGATGAGACAACAGTACCCCATGGCAAAAATCAATAGATTCACTGTCCCAGGTGGAATTTACATAAGTGCTACCAACTACAGTAGATCACTGAATCAGTGGTACCTTGGTAAGTCAAGTTACCACTCATGGAATGACCTGTTCTAATTGGGATTAACATTAGGATGGAATGGTCTACTCTAATTGGGATTAACACGAGGTCCTCTCATAATGCAAGAAGATTGAAAACAAAAACTATGCTGTGGAAAACCATGGAGCTCTGCAGAAACACAAGATGTAATGGAGGGTACCCAACTGAAACTCTAACTAGCTGAATATATTGGCCAGTAAGATTATGGCTTGTCCAGCTGGCAGATGTCTTTGTGGCTTAGCTGGGTAAGTATTGACTTTGTTATAAAATAGATATTTTGTCATATCCACCAACAGTTCACAGATGAAAACCAGGCCAAGCAACATCAGAACATGGTGAAGATGGGGGAAATTATTAGTGAGGTAGAACACAAAAGCTAGGACAAGCTGCAGCAGTTGGCTTTTGCCTGAGACTACTGGGAAGTGCCAGACTCCACCGGTTCCTCTCCTCTTCTTTCTGCTGAGTTCATTAAGTGCAAAGTACTGTTGCATTTTGAACTCAGTTTGCAGGAATTGAAACAAGGTGAGGACAAAGAGGGATATGTAAGGAGGAGAGAGAAACTGGAACATTTTTAAAGCAGTTGAAAAGGTAGGGAGACAGGCTTTATCAGGTTTATCCCTGTCAAATTGGGACAGATGGAGAAGATGCAGTTTATTATATTTTAATTCCTTCAAAGCATCTCTCTTTACTACAAAGGAAGAAGTGCACAATCAGTGGAAATTCTGACCCCTTTGTAGCCATCAGTCTTCACTCTCTTTATTTGTGTTCCTGGTAGTCTGGTCTACTCTGCCCTGCTGCCTTTGCCAGAACAAAATGGTTTCTTTAGACATAGTCTGAGAATGAAGGCAATAAAAGTACAAAGCACATACTGGCTACATGTGACAGAAAAACAACAGAACTTCACTTCTCCATAGCACCACCATTAACTTACTATATGCCAACAGGGCTTGGTCCTCTCACGAAACTGCATATGAAAAGGAAGGGCTGGCTTCTTCAGCATTTTTTATAGAGCTAAGCAAGCTCCATGTGACAAGCAGGTTCTCAAACACCATTTCTGTTATATTTCTTTAAGGTAATTTATATATTCTTGTTTTTAATTAACCTATTATCCATCTTCTGATGAATGGGTTTACAATGTACCCCGCTGCCCAAACTAGTCCATAAGATGAAATCATTAACCTGGATCTCAGGAAAGTTTCTCTAAAAATTGCAGGACAAATCGTGCAGTCATTTGGAAAAGAGGAGGCAATTACTTTTCTTAGCCACCCGATGCAATGAAAACCAGTAGTTATTATACAGGAGGGATAAAAAGCTGGCAGAAGAAATTATTTATAAAGTTAAGCAAGGCATGATAGTTCAAGCAATCATGAAAGGAAGCAAAGATTCACAGTATATAATTCTCAACCAACCCACAAACCAACTTAAAGCCAACTACTTCCATTGCTGCCTTGTGGAAAGAATTTAATATTTATTTTCTGCACAGGAAGAAAATGAAAAATATGCTAACACAGCAACAAAAATCACAGAATATTTTATTTCCCTTAAAGGCATCTGGCTTGGCAGCTGATTTAAAATTTTCATTCCACAGAGATCACATTGCTTTGCAATTTTATATCTCTGAGTTCATCGCCCGCAGTTTAGAGGGCCGAAGTAACTTCATAAATATTAGTCATTACATTAAGAGAAACACATTTATGCGGCCAGGTTTTTATAGGAAAGAACAATGAATAAAGTGAGTCAAAACAGGACCAAGAAATTAATCAGCAAAACCTGCTCTTTCTTTTTTTAAAAAATGTGATATTTGCAAGTATAGAATTAAACATATTAACTCATGAAAGGCAAGTAACATTGGATTGGAAGGTCTTGTTCTTTTGGTCAAGTTTCTATGAAAACATTCCTTGTATTGTCACTATATAAATTATTATTATAAAATGACCATGATCAAAATGTAGCGATATGTACAACCTGATTGATTATGCTCTTTCTTTCCCACCAGCTACAACCTGATATTGTCAGACTGTCCAGAAATTCTCGTCCTTGACCATACAAAAATGTTAGGCAACTTACACAAACTGGAATGAAAACTCAAATGGGACCATGCAGTCTGGTCCTCCAGTAGCAGACACATGGACTGGGACATGGTGGTGGGTAAAAGGTGTCAATGGTAGTAGAAGGTTCTGGTGGGTGTAGTTGGACTGTTTTTTCCATGTTTTCACATGTTTGGAAGAGTTTTCTGCACAACTTCCAGGCAAAAATTGCCCCCAAAATTGTGCTGCCTTTAAAAAAGAACCGAGGAAAGACCTCTGCAGGACTGGGAGGCTTCACTTGCCACAAAAGTGAGGATTAGAGGCTCATGTGGCTTGCAGGCTGGACTCTGCACAGCCTTGCTGTAGCACCTTAGCACAAAAGCTCTACCTACCAGTACCCTCTGATTGTCCCACTTTGGCAGGGGAAGTCCTGATCAGTTCCACTTTTTCAGCTGCTTTTAAAATGTCCCGGTTTCTCAACCCTCCTGCTGCTCACCCCTCTTTGCCCTCAGCTTACTTCAGTTGCTAAAAGCTGAGTTCAAGTTGCAAAAGTACTTTGCACTCAGTTAACTCAGCAGAGGGGAGAGGAGAGGAAGAAACAATAGACTTCCCAGCAAACTCAAGCAAAACCAAACAGCTACAGCCAATCCTGGTTTGTCTCTTCTGCCTCATTAATGACTTTCGCCATCTTGACCACATTCTGATGTTATTTCACCCCTTATATCCTGGTTTCATTTGTGAAATGGTGAAGGATATGGATTCCTGTGCAAAACACACACATAAGAGGAAGACGTCTTCCATCGATGTCTCCCTATGTACCCAAACTTTCACGATCAACTCAAAAAATCCAATGGATTTTTTGCAGTAATGGTTTATGGCACTATTGTGCCGGCTGGGAACGTGACAGCAGTGGGACTGGAACAAAGTGGTGAGGTGGCACGCATCACGGACCAGCAGCAATGCGTCCCCACACCGGGATAGCACCATGGTGCGGTAAGGGCCCATATTTCTTTTTTTTCTTTTTTCTTTTTTTTTTTTACCTTTTTTTTTTTTAATGAAGGATTTCCTCCTTCTCTTTGGCAGCATTATTAGAATACATTTCAGTGTCTGGTGCGTCTGTGTGTGTATTCCTGTCAGAGGTCTAATACCTTGCTTATGGTGCGGCTCCTGTATGGCCACTTCAAATTAGGAAGGGCCCATGTTCTAAATGCCTGGTAGAAGTTTTAAGTTACTGAAATGACAGAAAATTTGGGGAATCAAGGAAAATTTCAGAGTCCTAAGCAGGGATAACACCCTCATTTCCCCGATAGTATTCCCTGGCAGTAACAACAATAACAACTTTTTTATATAGCACAATCAATCTACATGGTGCTTTACAAGTAAAGTAACAACAAATACTAGCAACAAATGAAAATTTGGGTTCTTTTTCTATACGACTCTTGTTATATAGCTCTAATGAACACGGAGGATGACCTTTGAACTAACAGCATAGTCAAACGTAAAGGAAACATAAAATTTATTGAAATGATAGACAAGAGGATGAAAAGCAATACATGTTCTGAGCACCTCAATTCAAGAGGGATATTGACAAGCTAGAGAGTGTCCAGAGGAAGGCAACCAAAATGGTGAAGGGTCTGGAAGCCATGCCCTATGAGGAACAGCTTAGGGAGCTGGGTTTGTTTAGTCTGCAAAAGAGAAGGTTAAGAGGGGACATGATAGCCATGTTTAAATATTTGAAGGGATGTCATGTCGTGGAGGGAGCGGGCTTGTTTTCTGCTGCTCCAGAGACTAGGACAAGAAGCAATGAATTCAAGCTGCAGGAAAGAAGATTCCACCTGAACCTCAGGAAGAACTTCCTGATGGTCAGAGCTGTCTGGCAGTGGAATATGCTGCCTCAGAGTGTGGTAAAGTCTCCTTCTTTGGAGGCTTTTAAGCAGAGGCTGGATGGTCATCTGTTGGGAATGCTTTGATGGGTGTTCCTGCATAGCAGGGGGTTGGACTCGATGCCCCCTTTGGTCTCTTCCAACTCTATGATTCTATGACTCTAAACAGTGAGTAACACAAAATATAAGGTAATAGTCTTAAAGAAAGTTGCTTGATAACAACTTAACATGGCAAGCAGTGTACAATAACTAAGGAATAACTACTAAGAAGACCATGAGTGTTAGCATCAAACAAAATAAAGCAGTTACAATGTGACTTAGCACAAAATGAAATAATGAATGGAATAGTAATCAAGGCAATATAGGTAGCAACTAGTGTATAAGAACATCAGAAAAAAAATCTCAAACATTACATCCTAGCTTGGTCCAACATCCACACTAGTTAGCAAACTTACACATTTTAAATTTCCAGCTATAAAAGAAAGTAGAAAGTTCAGGATTCTTAGATGGTTGCAGCAAAAGTTTCGAGCAGATCAGATTTGAATAACAGGCTAAGCACAGATTGACTTCAAAGGAAACCAGTCCATCTTTGGTCATTGCTCCTCATTACTCTACTTTTTAGTCGGGGGCCTTTATATAAGATTGTCACCCATCTACACATCAGACTTTACCATATATCAAAGTGCAGACATATGCCTGAATTTAGCAGACTTGAAAGGCCATTGTCCCCAGTTTTGGTGTCTCTATTAATATGAATACAAGTGTATGATAACGTGTTCCTATAAGACAGGATATGAATGTGTTGGCAAGATTAAGGCCTGCATGCAGCTGCTCAGATTTATCAATCTCATGTCCTGTCTATGAAGCATATGGACCTTTTGAGCTTGAGCTCACTTGTTGAACCCTGGCTCAACTTTATTTAAAAAAAAGAAACTTCCTTAATCAGGTCTTACGATACCCACTATATATCCTTCTAACTTCTTTCTTCTCATACCTTTTTTAATGCATCCTAGTGTCATCCTGGCAGTGCCTTTGCTGGAATGGGAGTGTGTCTTGAACACTTCTCTCCACATGTGGCCAGCTGCCAGAGGATGGTAGTGCTCTCGACATAACTCCTTCCTTCCACAGTGCAGCCAGCCTCTTCCTGTGCTGCACAGAGGAAGGAAGCACCTAGATAGTGCTTCCATCCTTTCCTCACATCCCCAGCCGACACAATCATTGCACGAAAGGGACCTATTACCAGATTTTTTCCAGTTATAATATAAAGTGTGGTTGCAACAGCTGGGGACACGACAGGAGTGGGACCGCAATTGCATTGTGTGGTAGCATGCGTCTCAGGCCAGCTTCAATGCATCCCCATGCCGGGATGGGGCTATAGTGTGGAAATGGCCAACGATCTTGGATTCTTTAGCTTTAGCAGTAGAAAGAAACAAAAGTGTAATCAACTTACCAGAGAGATCAGAGAGAGATGTTAACATGATCAACTCTCAGTTTTGAAGTATATTTTAAGGGATGGGGTTTCCAGTGGAAGTGTTGTCTTATCTTCAGACATTCTTCATTATCTTATCTGTGAATGAACAATTCATTCTTCAACTGTTGTTTTCCAATCTTGTTTCCTATATTTCATTATCAGTGACACACTGGCTTCACTGCTTTGGATTCCCACAGATGTAAAATTCTATCATGATATCCTTGAAAGAAGTGTTCCTGAATCAGAGTCTTTGTTCACCAGAGATGGCAACCTTTGTGGCTCAGAGGGCTTTTCATTGCTTCTGGCACTCCAAGATATGCAAGGAATGTAAGTCACATTCATGTTCTTCTGGTAAGTTTTCTATAGTGAATTGACTGATCATAGTGCAAACAGAAAATTGAACTAAGGAGTTATTTAGTCAGATCCAGCATTGATCTTTTTGTGTTGCTGTTACTGTTTGTTTGTTGTTGTCCCTCATTTACAACAAATACCGCCACTTCCTGACACATCTGCTCCATATTGCAAAGCCTATGGTCTTGATTGCTGTTCTCCAGCAGAACCAAAACACAGGTTGAGCTGTTCAGTAGACTCTTTCACACTCCACAATTACTTTACTATGATTCCACTTAGAGTACCATGGTTCCATCCTATGGAATCCTGGAATTTGCAGTTTAAGGAGAGATAAATTTAGAATTCCCAGCCAGAGAGCTCTGGTGCCTCATTAAGGGGAATTAAAAAAGGACTCCATAGGATATCACAGTGGCAGTTAAAGTGGAATCATCCTATTATAACTGTGTCTTTTGAAAGGGCCCAATGAGTGGGCAGAAGTAAACAGACCTACAAGTCTTCCTCAATAATCTTGTGGAAATTATTTTTGAACCAAACTCTTCCCTGCCCCTGCAAAGAAGAGGCTCTGCTGAAAATCCCATCACTGCAAAAAGTAAAAATATCAATAGAACAAGTTAGGACCTTTTCCATGGCTGCCCCAGAATGATGGGATATCCAGATTTTGTAAAGGCTATTTAATTGCTCTTTTGGAAACAAATGTGCAACAGATCTGCCACAGAAACCGTGAAGAGTTTAAAACATCTGGGATTCAGTTTTCAGCATTCAGCTTGGCTCCTATTTTAATAGTAGTTGTTATACTTTAAATGTGGATGTTTACTTGAGTTGCAGTGTGGTGTTTTTACATTTATTGTAAGATACAGCTATGGCAATTAAAGTAGTATCAGAATGGTATGACTGTGTAATGTAAAAGCGGCCCTGGCTGTACAAGTGGGGAAAGAGAATGAGGAGAAGAAAATCTACATCAGAAAAGAACAGGCCTTCTCCCTCACAGCATTATTAGGACAGGAAAAGGAAAAGTGCAGACCTGGGCTCTGCACTATGCGAGACTTGGGCCATTTCTGCACGCGGCAAGGGAATCGCTCCCTGCTGCTACTCCCTGGATCTTCTTTGGGTCCAGTCTGGTCCAGGGTGAGGAGGAGCAGTGCGTGATCGCAGATCTGCACTGCTCCGGCGTCCAAAATGGCGGCTTCCGGTTGGTCATGGGTCTCGACCAACCGCTGAAGCTCGCCAGCCTAAAGCCCGCCCTCCACAGATCGCAGGCTCGCATTGGTGTGAGCCTATGAATCTGCATTGGGGAGCAGGCACGCAGTGGCACGCCGGCATTTTGAAAAACCTGAAAAATCAGATGTTTCAAAAACACGCTGGAGGACCACTTGGGGTTGCTCCGGAGCAGTCTGAGGTGCAGATCTACGGTAAGTAGTCCGGACCCAGTCCGCTCCAAGGTGCAGACGTCCTCTGTGGAGGACGCACTGCACCGTTTTATTTAACCCTTGTGGAAGTGGCCTTGGTTAGGGGCTCTCTGTATTATATATTGTCCATTACTACCAAGCTTCCATTTTTCCATCACTTTCATTCAGGAACTGAATGTCTGCTGTGAAGACTTAGGTGGTTAAAACCTGAGAGTGTCTTGGAAGGGGAGCAGACCAATTAAGGCAGCACATCTCCTCTTTTCTTAACCTCTACTTTACAGGGCCTAAGCTTTCGCTTACGTTGCTAAGAGCTGGGTGAAGAGGACAGATGGAAGGAAGGAGGGCAGAAGAGACGGGAAGGAAGGGAAAAGAACTGTGACAATGGTGATCCTGATGGTATAGATTTATAATCCACTGTGGGGAGGGGTAAAACCTCTCACTAAACAGATTATACTTTAACAGGAAAAAAATTAAAAAGAATTATCATATGCTAAAGACGACATTCAACAGGTTTTCTCCAGACTGAGGTACTTGGAAGTAGGCTGGCTGAAGCAGAATTGCCCACCTCATCCTCCCCATAGCAGTCCCTCTAGCCCCTATTAAGGTAAGTTGTGACACAGTTAGAGTAAACATACAAAGAAGGAAGTGCCTTAGCCTTCCCCCTCCATTGTTGTTCTCCATGTGTGGAAAATAGCAATAGTTCTGGTCAGGAGTTTATCAAGCAAGGGCAGCAGGTAGATCCATGACTACAAGGGCAGCAAGTCCACTTTTAACTTTATCACCCTTCTTCCCATAGCTGCTTCAAGATGTATGGTTTCTTCTGGTGCTGGGCCCTATCCCTCAGAGATTCAGAGCTCCCTTCAGTTGGGAGCAACTGCCAGAAGAATGGATGGAATACCAAGGATAGATGTCCTATCTCAATCCCAGCAGTGCTGCTGATAATTCAAACAAAACAAACTGAATAGCTCCCAGCTCTTTACTTACTTTTATTCAGTAAGCACAAGGTCAAAATAAAGTCCAAAAGGGTTCAAAGGCAGCAAGTCTTAAAGTTAGTCAGGGTAATCAGCAAGGAAAACAGAGAGGTCAAATGAGCTCTGACAACTCCTGGAGGGGGAAGGCGGTGGCTATATAGGTCAGAAGCCTAATGCAGCTGTTGCCTGATTAGTTGTTGGCAGTTATATATTCTCTCAGATCAACATTGTTAAGGTGGCTGTGCTGTCCTGCTCTGATATAGTTTAATTGGCAAAATATATTAATTGGCAGATATGTTTAATTGGCATCAAATCATATACAGACTTAAGGCTGGAAAGGGCCATGTGAATAAGGAAATACCTTTAACATTACACTAAGTCATAAGTTCAACCAAGAAGACCTGAGTTTATAGCCAGATAATCCTTTCAAGGAGAACAATAGCCATCTTCAAGAAGAACAAGTACTCCTGTGGTTTGCATTTCCTATAGAAGGCAAAGCCATAAAACTGGCTATCAACTCAATCCGGCACCTATTTGTTGCAAACTCCAAAAACAAATAGCCTTGTTTGTTTGACAGCATTGGTTCAGGAAACCAGGAAGATTGCCAACAAATCAATAATTGCCTCATCCTCACACCTGTGACTTTTTCCTGATCCCCAATCAGGCAGATATAAAAACCTTTTGCCATATACATGTTAAAACCATCAACTTGTTTTCTTCAGACATTAACAAACACCAACCCATCCTGTCACCTTTTGTCCATAATGCAAAACTGTTGTTGATACAGGTGGAGAGTCATTAACATTTCACACCTCCAGGGCAGATGTTTGGGTATAAAGAGCCCTTGATTTTGGGTCCCAGACACAGCATATCAATTTCAGGGGTCCACTTTGCACTCTGTGCCTTTTGCCTTGGAAGCAAGTCCAAGCCATGTAGCTGCTTCTTCACTTCTCTCTCTGGATGGTAAATATAACCTAAGCCCCTTTCTATTCCTCTATCCATTTTTCTCTCTTTCTTTTCCATTAGCCTTGTGTGATTGCTTGTGCGTGACTATTTTCTGTGTGTACAAGTATATTTTCCCCCAATAATACACATTTAAATTGTATCATAAGTCTTCTAGCTGATCTCTTTTCAGCAGTTTATCCCTGTATAACATAGGTGTTAGGTCTCGCTAAGCTACCCCCCTCTCACAGGCCTATTTTTCAGCTAATTATTCCTCATTATACATTTTGTTCCCCATTATATGTTTTGGGGTAACAATGTAGGCTCTCTCTTTGTTGTCTGTACTCAGCAAAGGTGGGTACAGGTAAGTGCTCTTCTACGTCTGAAGAGGCAGGGCTCTCTGCTGGAGCTGACACCGCCCCCTGTTCTGTTTGTGGCACTGTAACCTCTTCCTGTACAGCAAACCCTGGCATGCCCCCTGTTTCAGACTCTGGCAGGCCCCCTGTTTCAGACTCTGAGTCAGAGTCCTTGTTCTGGAAGCAGGGCATGAGAATAGATTTCTTGTGTCCAGATGTGCAGATCCACCACCTACCCCTATCAGGAGACATCTTGATCCAATGTGCAAAGAGGGCAGTGTGATAACTCCACTTACTGTTTCACGTTTCATTGCTATCCTCACATAGAGAATGACAAGTCTGAAGAGGAGAGTTTCTGGTAAACATGGAGGCTCCACACACAACTGGGAGCACTGCTTATCTGGAACAGAGAACCTCCACACATAGCAGAAACTCTCCTGTGCAGAGTTGTTGCTCCCACATAACAGCAGTGACAAAACTAGAAAGAAAGGGTGAGGCTATACACTACACTACCTCTTTACAAGTTGATTGAATACACGTACTAAATGTCTGTGTGTGACAAGTTGGAAAAGGGTGTCTCCACATGTAGGGGATGTTTGCCTCAGCAGACTTGTGAGCTAAGGGGCGTGCCTCCAGCTCCCCCATCCTGGTGTGTTTACTTCATTATATTGCATAAAATCTGAACAGAACTGAGCTGAGGTAGGCAACAGTGGGTGGTTGGGGGGGGTGCCAGGAGAGCTTGGAGGGCTACACCCAAAAAAAAAAAAAATTAAAAATGCCTCCAAACGTCCATATGTACTCTCTAGGGGCAGGGGAAATATTGCCACATTGGAAGGAGGGGTCAACTTAGACCCAGGAGAGGCCTTTTAAAACTTCAGATTCGTTTCTTATTTTTTTTAATAAAGGCCTCCTTTAGTCCTGAAATGCCCAAGGGGCAGAAAATACCCCAAATGCCCCCATGCTCCCTAAAGGACATTTGAGGGGATTAAGGCACAAAAAATATATCTGAAAAAAAATGACCTCTGGAGGGGGGAATCACAAAAGTGGCCCTGGGACCACATGCAGCTAGAGTATCAAAGGATCCAATTGTAATGGATGGACCATAGTTTGGATCATTCTAAAAAAATCAAGTGGAGGAACATCCCCTCCTAAATAGGCAGATTCCTAAATCCAAATCATTTTGTACATCATTAAAATTACACACTGTTCTGTTGTTGTTCCAAAGATTGACCCTGTGCTCCACTCCCCTTGGCTTTGCCCTGCTCCAACTGAACACAGAGACCTCATAAAATGAATTCCCGAGGTAGGACACAGATGTCCATTCCTTCCACTTTTACACATATTTATTTCCATTCAAACAACTGAGAAAAATAGCATATTGCACATATATGACAGTACTTTGGATAATATCTGGACATTAAAAGAAGAAGAATGGGGCACTCATACAGGTTCTGTGTCACATACAAGAACAAATATTCTGGTATAAATTTTGTACTTACATCTGAAGAGATCTGAATAAGAAGAGAAGGTGGAGGCCGAATTATACCTCTCCCCTGCCCCACATGGGCAATTTGGTCCATCAATGGAAGTTCTCTATCTATTCTCTATGGATTTGTCTAACCTCTTAAAAAGGCATCTCTTTAGTGGTGTTGGATAGTTCCCAAGTCAGTTGGGTGGTGAATCTGCTCTGAATTTTAACCCAAACTTTAAAGGGTCCATGCTTGGATTTTGCATGTCCTTACCACCAGCAAAAGACTTGTAATCCAAGACTGGAAAGATAAATGCTCACCATGTATTGTTCAATTATCTCACCACTTTTGTCACTCATGAATGTGTATTTTATAAATGTCAAATGGAAGAATGTGTGTGTGTGTGGTAATATGATTAGTTTGGAATCGTGGGAAAGTGATTTTTGGTAAACAGATTTGTTGTTTTCATACAACAGTGCTAATTGACTACTGTAAAGATATGGAAGACCATTATCATCTTACAGCCCTTTGAAAATTTAGCACAAGAGTCTTGATTTGCATCTTTCTGGATCCTATTACATTCCATTCCATTCCCACAACTGTGTAAATATGTTTTATACTTGAGCATTTATTCTTAGTTTTTACTGCATCCAAAGAAGTGGGTTTCTAACAACAAAAATAAGAATCAGTTAGTCTTAAAGGTGCTACCACATTTCTTTTTCTTTTTCCTCCCTCTTCCTTCCTCCTTTCTATGATCAGCTAACATTAATGTATATGCCTAATCCATGCCTATATCCTGTGCAGTGGTACTGGATGTATTTGACTCTGAAACCAGATCATTTTAACACCCTTAAGAAACAAGAGAGGGGGAGGAAAGAACCCACCAAATGGAATGTGTCCCCTGAAAAACCTAGCGTGCTTTACTCCTGCTTGAATCTGCATACCTTCTGAGGCTTTGCGGAGCAGGGCCATATTAACCAGTGGGGCTACTCATTGCCAGCACCCATGTTATCCAAGGAACAGGATGAATCACCATCATGGCATTTACAAAATGAACTAACGGGTAGTTCAGAGTAGACTCAGCTCAGGAAGTGGAAGGTGTATCAGGCTGGATAAAAGGATTTCTTCGCCAGCCACCTACTATTGTCAGACAGACAATGTGTCCCTTTATTGCCTGTACTCCAGGCAGACAGCTTCCACACAGCCCACACACACTTGGTATGCCACTGATCTTATGTGCTCCACCACCTTTTTTTCTCCTTCTTTTTCCTTTCTTTATAATCTTACAGTCAGCACTCTATAGCTGCTAGGGTTAGGGTTACAGGACCCCTGCAAAAGTGGAAAAATCACAAATGTCAAAATGTGTGTGTGGGAAGGGGGCTGAAGCGTGGGAGGGAGAACAGGCACCCAGCATTCAAACCAGGTCAGAGAAAGGAGAGGAAAAGGAAGTGGGTCAGAATGGTGGCCCTATACTTCCTCTCTCTTACTCATCTCCTTCTTTACGTGTGTGGAGGGCAGTGGGAGAGGGTTCGTGGTGTTGAGAAATCAGGCTACAAGCAGCTGACCAGGCAAAGGCTGGTGGAGGGGGGGGAGGAGGAGGAGGACCGGAGGTGGGTTTTTAAAGGGCTGTGTGGCTTGATTGCAGCCGCTGAAGAGGAAGGGGGAAAGGTTCCCCCTGGGAAAGAAGTGCTTGAAGTGGCAGGGCTGGGGCAGGGCGCTAGAGAAATGTGCAAATAATCAAATCCATGAAAATGAAACTCACAAATGTGGAGGGCCAACAGTACTTTTAAAAACCTATAAAAAATTAGGAAGTAGCTGTCTAAGGTGTTCAACCTATTATGGAGAAAGAGTTTGGCATCTTGGAGAAGTCCTTTAAAGATCACAATAAAACCCAGAACATATTTGTTGCTCTGCTGATGTGGAACCCAGAGGCCACTACTGTTTGCTAACTTTTTATGGGTCCTTGGATGAACAGACTGCAGTGTGCTCCTCAATTCCACTCTCAGCCCACAAGAAGAACAATGGTAGTACTTCTCCTCATAGCTGAAACGCACTGTAATAATGCCTCCAGCGACAGCAGCCACACTTCTGGGCAGTGATGAAAATAGAGGAAACATTTGGCAAAAGATGTTGCATTCATGGTTTCATTCTTTAAAAATAAACTGGGAAAAGGGACGTCCATTGATAACAGTTATCAACTGGAAATTCCCTTGAAAAGAAAGGGCAGAAGTTTATAATTTGAAAAAACATGGATGTGACTGTCAACCAAAGTCTTGCATAACAGTTCCTCTTAGCAATAGCTCTAATAGCGTTTGCCACAATATTGGCTAATATTTGGATACATGAGCAACATGGTCTTTGCACTGAAAGCAGAACGTCAGCGAAAATTAAACATTGACACATCTTGTGGTCACTTCCATGACTAAATTAGAAATCATTGCTACTTCAAGCAACTTTGTCAAAGTACTTAAATCCATGTAAGAATTTGTGGGAAATATTATGTTGTTAGCATAAGAGTTGGAAGACATTGGGGTCCACCTGCAATGCCAGTGTCTCCTTAGAATTTGGGAGAATTATAGCTCAAAGGAGGCCTGCAAGAGGTGGGTAAAGGTAGGAGCTTTTCACCTACCACTACAACTGTAGAGAGGGCTCCAGTTAAAGTTAACAAAGTATTTCATTTGAATTGACAAACACATGAGAAATCAGACATTCTTAAGAACCATACAAGGCTATCGGAAAGTGAGGCAAGAAAGGTTACATAGGGAAAGATTGGATGGAAGAGGTGATAGTTACCAGTCCTAAAGAAGGGATCACATCAGAGGGACTCTCACAGTGGAACAGCAGTCTGGGGCACTGCGTAGTATGATTGGCTGGAATTGAAGCTGTGGTTTTTATACCCTATTTCACACCTGGAAGGGGTGCATTCACAAAGCTGCAATGGCTTTCCCATGGAATTGACAAAGAGGTCTGGAGTGGCCTGATTGCTTAATTCTGGAGGATAAAACATTGATGGGACTAATGATGATTTCTTAATATTTGGTCAGGTAGGGTGTGTAGGGAAGATCTCCATAGGGGTAAGATAAAGGGATGGTCTCTTATCGCTTATCAGTCTAGGCAGTTCATCTTTTATTATATTCAAAAATGCCAAGAACCTGAAGAAGTGAAGGGATTAGCACAAACCCATCAGCACTGGGCTTTCCTCATGATCCTATTGGAACTTTCATGACCCAAACACATCTCTGGCCAGCATAACCCTGAGCGTGTTCTCAGGCCAGTGTGACCCCAATCGTGTTCTCCGGTCATTAAAATGAAAACTGCATATTTTGTAGGAGAGGTAGTAGGGTATGGTAACAATGTGTAGAATTTTGTCATTTGATACCTCTTAACACAGATAAAAGTGCCTATTAAAAATCAAGAATGGCATGACACAGAATCAGTTGCCTTCAACCTGGTATCCTCTAAATGTGTTGAAACACAACAACAACCCATTGCCCAATCTGAGTGGGGTGACGCAACTTGTAGTCCAGCACATCTGCAGAGCATCAGAAAAGATGGCTCACAGGTATTCATCTCTGGCTGAGCACAGAGATCATGGATAGAAGGCAAGAAAGGTAGAAAAGAAGAAGATTACACACACATACACACACACAATAATATAAACTCTGCCAACATTTTTTACATAAACTAAAAACTCCATACTAAAACAATAAACTAAAAAAAACAACACTAAACATTAACTCACTAGAACAGCAGTTCTTAACCTTTTCTTTACTACAGACCCCCCCGGTGCAGACCAACAAGACTTAACTCAACCCTAAAATGCATGAAATATTTATATAAAGTTGTTTATCAAGGGTCTACAAATTTGGAGAGGAGGGATACATAAGTAAATACACACACTCCTATTATAAAGTGGACTCCTGGCTGTATGTGCGGTTGCAAGAAATGTCATTTGATCCCTCTCAGCCACTCAGTGTCATTCTCTTCCATGTTCTCATCCCATCCTGAAGTGGCAACTGCTTACTTTTTTTGCTATCAAACAATTATTTTCAAAATTTTCAAACAGATATTTGAGATATTATAATGAAATTTGTATAAATGATGTCTATCACTGGCAAAAGAGTCCTGTTCTTTGAGATAAATGTGTGACTTCCTTCCTTCCTTCCTCCCTCCATATTTTAACTGTAAAAGCTCATAACATTTATTCAAACTTTTGTAGATCTCCTGTGATGACATCATGGACCTGTGGCAGTCCATGGACCACAAGTTAAGAACCACTGCACTAGAACATTAACTTACCCACTAAACACTAATATTGGTCATTTCCACACTAGACTGTTATAGTGCTATTATTCCACTTTCAACATCCTATGGAATCTTGGGGTTTGCAGTTTAGGGAGGGGCCTAAAAAGAAAATAAGAAAAGACAAAAGAATATTATTCTGCCGTTACAGATCCACCTGCTACTATAGAACAAACTACTATAAACCATATCCACAAATAATTGCATCATTTGATTTCTTATTGCTCAAGAAGTCCATAAACAGTTTCCAGTCTTTAAAAAAATCTTCAATTGGCTTATCCTTTAAAATCCACATTAGTTTGACCATGTGGTAGAGTTCAGCAATGTTAACAATCCAATCTTCTGTCACAGGTGCTTCAGTAAAAAAAGAGGACTTTCAGTGCAGTAAATACCCTCCTCCTCTTTCTTTCCACTTCAGCCACTGGTGTTTATCTTAGTATTCTCCTCTGCTACTGATCAACATATTTGACCTCAGGCACGGAGGAGAAAAAAATCCCACATAGGCCAATACAATTCCTTTATAGCATCCTCCTTCAAACTCTGGTCACATTTTCATTTTTGGCTTCTGACCTTCTCCATCTAGACCAACTCTCCAGAACCTGGGAGAGATGTCTGCATCTCCCTCATGCTCATAATGGATGTGGTTGTTGCTGTTCCAGTTGGCTAACAGTGCACTTTGTACAAGGTTTCTGTGCTGATCAAAAGTGACAACCATAACATCAACAGCCATAGTAGCCAAAACAGGCATTGTGAATGTAGAAGGCAATTTTTGCCCCTGCTCTGGGCCACAGGCATTTTCGGCTAAAAATTCACTAAAAATCATGACTGGAAATCACTTGCGGTTTTGATTTCTGCAGTCGTCAGCTGCATTTTGGAAGTTTTTAAGGTTGAGTTGAGGGTTAAAGGTAGTTCACCATGTGAGGGTCAAACCCCTTTGGAAAAATCAGTCTTGGGAGAGATCTGAGGGCTTTGTGTGGGTCTGGGGAAAGCTTTCAGAACTGCAAAAAGGACCCTGGGGCTCTCATGCTGACTACAGCTACAGTAGGTTTCAAAAGATAAGCCAATTGAAGACTTTACAGCTCTTTGGCCTCAGTAAACTACAAACCCCAGAATTCCACAGGATGTTGAAAGTGGAATAATAGCACTATAATAGTGTATTGCGGAGATGGCCTCAGTCAAACAAAAAACTAGGTGATAAGAAATTAACTTGGAAGCTACACAACTAACTGCTTCCAGTTAGCTATGACAAAGACCAAGAAGCAAGGGCTGGCACTAGGAACTGAGGCCCTTTCCAGACGTCGGGGGGGGACGACGGAACACGCTACTCGCCAGATTTTAACTTCGTCCGGGCGAGTCCGTCGCAACGAGGGGGAGTGCAAGCTCGTCGCTTCGCACTCCTCCAGCGTCCTAAATGGCGGCTTCCGGTTGGTGGAGGCTCTCCACCAATTGGAGAAGCTCGCCAGCCGGAAGCCCGCCCCCGGCAGATCTGCAGGCACACACTTGTGCGCGCCTGCAAATCTGCTCCGGAGCTGGGCGACGGAGCGGCACAGGGTTGCTCACTCCATGCTTTTTAAAAACCTCTAAAAAGAGGTTTTTAAAAAACATGCCGTGCGACCAGTTCCGGTCGCTCCGGAGTGGACCGAGGTATGGAACTACAAAAAGTAGTCCGCCCCAGTCCACTCTACGGTGCAGAAGACCTCCGTTGGAGGTCGCTCTGCACCGTTTTAATAGCCCGGTGCGGAAAAGGCCTTAGTATCGTAGTAAGTTTCCTAAAAACAGAGGAATCTCTCCTGTGACATTCTTTCCCTTTCCAGTTTTAAGAGCAAAATATCCCAGCTTGTCTTCTGAGGGTTCTTTCTTTCTTTCATTCTTTCTTTTCATCACAGTGCAGAGATACAGGGACATAACTAGAAAGAACCATTGCAGGAATTGAACTCTTTGCTAAAGGAAATTTAAGCAAAGAAGCCAAACTTTCGTTTCTACTTTCTTGGGAGGGAAAAAATTGCAGCATTTCCTGGGAAAAGAACAGATGGTTTTCATTGTTTTGCCCACAATGAGGTCAGCTTTAGAATTAGATCAAACTTTTTAAAGATTTTGCTTTTGCTGTGACTGTTGCAGTTTTAGGAATTAGGATGTACAAATCTGAGAGGGGGGGCTACCTTTTTCTTTTTTTTCTCTCCTGATCATAGCCATTGCTTCCCCCAATCAGCTGTAGCTTTTTTTTAGTACTATGCATTTTTTTTTAGCTTGATAGGATTTTTTTGCTATGTGAAACTGGTAGTGAATGTGGTTTCCTTGTACCATGCAGCCAATCATATCTGTCTAAGTGCTGACCACAACCAAATTAAGATGCCCTGTTGCACTTTCCATATGGCTGATTTTACTGCCACTGCAAGACTTTCACCTTGATTTACCTCTCAGTATAACCAGTGCATCTGTTGCTGAAAGAATCCACTCTTAATTTTTCAGCAGTTGAACAGGAGCCCTTCTGGATTAGTGGGTCAACATCAGCAGTGGTCCCATTTAACTGAGATCAACTGCAGAAGCAACAATAACAGTAGCAACAATAAAATTAGGAGCTGATCACCAGTGGCAGATCCACTGACCACTCTGCTTTTGCCTGTGCTGTCACCCATAGTTATTGAGGAATGATTGGAGCGTAATGTGAATGGCCACGTACCTTTGATCTGAATGTGGGTCCTGCACGATATTCTCCTTCCCCAGTTGGCTAATTGTGGTCAAGATCCTATTCATCAGCTGTATAGGGTAAAATTATTCCAGCATAACTGTACTGGAGTTATGTTGGATCACACCTACTGCACAAAAATTTGACAGGTACTTGTTGGGATGTGTACAGGGATTGCCTTTCTATAATACCCTAAACAGCACAACCACCTATACAATGGTTAAGCCAGTATAACACTGCTTGCACAATCCTGATTCCTGATACCACTTTTGCACAATGTCCTAAAAAAACAGCCACTTGCTCAGAAGTACTTACGCCAGCAGACAAGATTCTGGAGAATGTGTGACTAACTTGACTTAGGGGATCATCACCCAGGTATATGAGCAGTGATGACAGAATTATGGAATTTTAAGAATGGGAAGGAAGCCAAAAGGATATCTATGTCCTTCATACGATTTTAAAGCTGAGGCTGGATGGCCACCTTTCGGAGATGCCATAGGTTTCCCACATTGGTAGGCTTTGAACTAGAAGGCATCTGAGACTCTGGGCCTTTCCTCACTAGACTGTTATAGTGCTATTATTCCACTTTCAACATCCTATGGAATCCTGGGGTTTGCAGTTTAGGGAGGGACATTTAGAATTCTCAGCCAGAGAGCTCTTTGGCCTCAGGAAACTACAAACCCCAGAATTCCCACAGGATGCGGAAAGTGGAATAATAGCACTATAACAGTCTAGTGCAGAAATGGCCTCTATGTCAGTGGGCTGGGTTCTGCTCATAGAAGGAGTTTCTACCCACATTTCAGGGATTCCACACACCCACACATACTACAGCTCACTCCATTCAGCAGAGTTTCTTGGTCCCACTGAAATATTTTCTGGGATCTGGAGGGGATACTGTGACAAGGATATGGGGAATGAGATCCAGCCCTGTTATCAGTTTTGCCTCTTCCCTGATATTTCTTCTCTTATAAACCCACTTCATCCTTAATGGTGGAGTAGAATCAACAAAAGAGGGGCACATTTCATTGGAAGATAGAGAAAATGTGCCAAAATGAACTACTTCCTTCTCCCTCAGTTTTGGCTCAGCACTGGCAATACGTTTCATACAGGGGTTGTTGCCCTGGGAACTGTATGAACATTCCAACTCAGGTTCAAAGAGAGCTGTTTTATACATTACAGCAGATAGTAGTTCAGATCATAGCGCCAGCATATCTGTTTTGTATCATGTAAGGTGTAGGTTAATCACATCTCATGTTTATCACACTTTGAGATTCTGGGGTTGTAGAAATTAAGGACTGTGACAAACCTGATGGGAGGGGGTCTTGACAACAGAGCCTCCTTGGCAACTGAGAGTGTTTAAGCTGATTGGATGGTGAAATGGAACCTTGGATAGCCATGGGGAGGGGCTGATGGAAAGAGGAAAACAACGGATTTTAACTGTCTGGTGTGTGTTTGAAGAGGAGTGTGATTTGTGGTGTGTTTGGGAGAGGTTGAAGATTTGAAGAGCTCTGTGGGAGAGAGAACTGAGAAATTGGGTGTACAAAAGATACGATAGTGAAGGAATTGAGAGAGAGAGAGAGAGAGAGAGAGAGAAGAAGGGTGTGCTGTTAGTAAACAGATACAAAACAAATTTAAGCAACAGTGTTTCAATAAATGTTTGAAGTTTTGTGTTCCTGATAACAGTCTCCCAGAGTCTCATTCTGAATTCTGGAATATACATGCTACCAATAATATCATCCTGACCTTAGTGCCAACAGTACCACAGTCTTGGAAAATATAAATCACTGCTGATCCTTACATCTGGGAGAAGGGCAGATTTAGGAAGGCAGTAAAGGGGGAGAGTCCTGAAAGGAAGAAGCCAAGGGGGGACAAGAGTGAGGAAGGGACTACATTCTCAGAGAGGGAGAACTGAGGCAGACCCATTTGTCCTGGCCCTGGCTTGATTCAGAGATCTCCCTCGCTGTTCAGTTCTGATCACAAAGAGGTGTCAGGCTGGGCAGGCCTTGAGTGCGAGGCTTAGGTGCGCCTTTCGCACTCTGCGGCACTGGTGGGTGGTGGTTTTCCCCTGCTTGTTACAAGGACCAATTGTGGGTTCAAAGTGAGGGACCCAACAACCTAGTTGAATCTTGAGTACACAGAGTTGTCCCATATTATATGGGCCCATTGGCCCATCTCTCTAGATCTTGGAAACATACTTTTTCAATTATACCCCAGATGGAATGCCCCATGTCCATGGTGGAATTCCATGGTGGAATTCCAGGAACTGTAGTCCAAAAATTTACTTTCTCAAGCTTTGATCTAGCCCAAGCTTGTCTGGCAGTAGCTATAAAGATCACAGAGGAAGAGCTTTTCCAGCTCACAGATCCACTATCTTCATGGGAGAGATATCTATAGTCTTCCAGATGTTGTTGGCCACCAACTCTGTAGCAGAGCTTAGAAAAGTTACCTTTGGGGCTACAACTCCCAGAATTCCCCAGACAGCATGGCCAGGAATCCAGAAAGTAACTTTTCCAAGCTCTGCTCCCAACAGCCTCAACAGCATGGACAATGGAAGAAGATGCTGGGAACTACAGTTCAACAACTTCTGGAGAACCAAAGGCCTCTCAGCCCTGCCTTACCTGGATGTTCTTCATGGAGTCAGCAGACTGCAAAGCTTATGCTCTGCCTGAAGCAATGGCTCCCTCACCCCTCACCCCCAGCTGAGCCTCATCTCTAATACATTCATGGCAAAAAGTTCCAAACCTGGTGCCTGGAGAGTATCAGGCACAGCAAGTGTACAAACATCTCCAAAAGTTTTTGTCATGGCTACTCTGGCACTCATCCCCTACCTTAGCTCAGTTCAATCATATACAGAACATGAAGTTTTTAAAGGAAGAAAAAGATCAGTTATTGCCTTCTCACTTCTAAAGAAGTATTTTTCAGTGTCCTTTGTCATGCTCAGTCATTTCCTGGAGTTAATGCGATCAACAGTTTTATTGTAAACTATCCAAGTTGCCAAAGAACTGCTAGGGAACTCTGCAAATAGACAATGCCAAAGCTGCACATGCCTTTGTTTGAATATAAGGGGGGAAGGTGGGAGTCTTCTTGCTGGAGGGAAAAGCCAGACAATTCTCCTCTTTGGCCAGAGTTAAGAATATTCCTTTGGCTCTCTCAGCACAAACTACTGTTTGCTAAAATGAAATTTAGAAAACTGAGCTATCAAACTGTATCAGGCCAGAGGCCCATCCAATCCAGCTGTCTCCTGCTCACTGTTTCTCAACCTTGGGTCTCCAGATGCTGTTTTACTATAACACCCATCATCTTTGGCCACTGCCTTACTTCTTTGGGATGACAGGAGTTGTGATCTAACACAATTGGGGGCCCAAGGTTGGAAACCACTGAGAACAACAGCTGTTCAAGTTGTTTCAGCCACTTGTTTGTTTTCACATATAGTGTTCAGTGGTAGAGTTGCTGCCTGTGACAAACCTAATGGGAGGGGGTCTTGATAACAAAGCCTTCTTGGCAACTGAGAGTGTTTAAGCTGATTGGATGGTGAAATGGAACCTTGGATAGGCCAGGGGAGGGGCTGGTGGAAAGAGGAAAATAATGGATTTTAACTGTCTGGTGTGTGTTTGAAGAGGAGTGTGATTTGTGGTGTGTTTGGGAGAGGTTGAAGATTTGAAGAGCTCTGTGGGAGGGGGAACTGAGAAATTGGGTGTACGAGAGATAGTGAATGAATTGAAAGAGAGAAAGAGAGAGAGAGAAGAATGGTGTGCTGTTTATAAACATTTGGATACAAGACACCTTTAAAGCAACAGTGTTACAATAAATGTCTGAAGTTCTGTATTCCTTAAAACAATGTCACAGAGTCTTATTTTGAATCCTGGAATATACATGCTACCAATAATATCATCTTGACCTGAGTGCCAACTTGGAAAATATAAATCACTGCTGATCCTTACATCTGGGAGAAGGGCAGATTTAGGGAAGGCAGTGAAGGGGGAGAGTCCTGAAAGGAAGAAGCCAAGGGGGGACAAGAATGAGGAAGGGACTGTGTTCTCAGAGAGGGAGAACTGAGGCAGACCCATTTGTCCTGGCCCTGGCTTGATTCAGAGACCTCCCTGGCTGTTTAGACCTGAACACAAAGAGGTGTCAGGCTGGGTGCGCCTTTCGCACTTGGCACTGACAGGCAGTGGTTTTTTCCACGCGTTTTACACTGCCATACACTGTAGCTTTGTTCTTGCTATTTGTCATGAAGTTCACTTCAATTTGTGATGACCCGAGGAATGAGGGACCTCGTAGGGACCTTGTTATTGACAGCCCCACTAAGGTCTTGTGGACTCAGGGCTCTGAGCTTCCTTCATTAAGACCACTTAGACGTGGTCCTATTACCTTTTGTCCTATTACCTTTGACTATGCAAAGCATTGGCATCTTTTCCAGTGAGTCACATTGTCTTGTGGTTTGTCCAAAGTAAAACAACCTCAGCTTTGCACGTCAAAGCCTCATTTTTGGCATTTCCAGTTAAAGGGGTAATTCCTACCAAAGGGTGACTACAGGGTTAGAAGTCTCTTTCTATTTGAGAGATACTGAAGAGTGGATGCTTCTCAGAGTAAACGATACTGAAATAAGTGGACCTACACAGTCTCGCTTTTGTGTTTAACAAGGAAACTTTATATAAAGAATTTTAAACATTATTTGAAAAATGTAATTTGCTACTATTTTATTTTATTGTTTGATACTTTGATACCGGTGGCACATTAGTACTTTTTTGTTGTCATTTCCAACTTGTGGTGACTCTAAGGTAAAAATATCATGGGGTTTTCTTAGCAAGATTTGTTCAGAGAGGAATTGCCCTTGCCTTCCTCTGAGGTTGAGAGAGTGTGACTTGTCCAAGAGCACCCAGTGGTTTTCCATGACCCAGTAGGGATTCAAACTCTTATCTTCAGAGTTGTAGTTCAGCGCTCAAACCACTACACCACACTGGCTCTATATTAGTAATGGTTGTTAAGTGCCAACAAGTCAACTGACCTATGATGACTCTCTGAATGAGAGACTTCCAGGTCACCCTATCCTCAACTGCACAGCTCAGGTCTTGCAGATTCAGGGATGTGTCTTCTTTGGTGGAATCTATCCATCTGTAATGTGGTCTTCCTCTTTTCTTACTGCCTTCTACCTTACCAAGCATTATTGTCTTTTCTAGTAGGTCATGTCTTCTCATTATATGGCCAAATTATAACAGCCTTAGTTTAGTCATATTGGTTTCCTGGGAGAGCTCAGGCTTGAGTTGCCTTAAGACCCATTTATTTGTCTTTTTAGCAGTCCAGAGTATCTGTAGAACTCTTCTCCAGCACCATATTTCAAAGGAGTTGATTTTAGTTTATCAGCTTTCTTCACTGTCCAGCTTTAACAGCCATCAATAGAAATTGGAAATACACTGGTATGGACAATCCTGATTTTAGTACTCAATGATATATTTTGGCACTTGAGAATCTTGCCTAATTCCTTCATATGTAGCAGAGGGAATTTCAGCTGGTGAAGCTTGTATAACAGTAAGATATAAAAGTATAATAACTGTCCCTTCTTTCACCTGGCAACCCTAGAGTCACTTAATATGTTTTTAGAAGGTTTCTATTATTTGCTTGAGTGGTTGTTGTTTTGGAAATCTGAGCCCTGAATATGAGCCACACCACAGAAAAGAAAATATACAAATTGGGATTATACAGTGTCCAGCGGTAGAGACACCAACGAAGAAGAGCACATACAAGAGGCACACCTATCAAATGCAACAGCATGCGCGCACGCGCGCATGCGCGCGCGCATGCGCGCACGCACACACACACACAGAGACACATTTATTTTTTTTAAATTAAGCTAACAAGTTTTAACCATTTCAGGATGATTACCTTGTATGAATCATCTCAAATTTAAAAAGAAATTGCTTGAAGAAAACAATTTACATCCACAATGTACCAAAAAGTCAAAATGCTGAACTGAACTTTTAAAAGCAACCAAACTGAATGAAAAGAAACCACAGACATAAAAGTGACAACTGTCCCACTTTTATAATCAGTGGCTATGATTATGATAGTCCAACACAATAACACTAGCACAGTTTACCCTCCAACATTTCAAAGATGAAAACTCAAACATTTGTGGCCAAGCAGTGTCAGAGTATGGTCAAGACAGTAAAAGTTATTAATTAGAAAGAACACACAAACTAGGAAAGGCTGTAGCAGTTTGCTTTTGCCAGAACCTACTGGGAAAGATAAGATTCTGCCCCTTTCTCTCCTCTTCCTCTACCAAGTGGAGTGCAGACGATTTCTGCACTTTGAATTCAGGTTTCAGAAACTGAAATAAGCTGAGGACAAAGGAGTAAACTGGGAGAAAGAAAGAGAACCTGGAACATTTATAAAACAGCTGAAAAAGCATGATTAATCAGCACTGTCCCTGTCTATGTGGGACAGTTAGAGGATATTTGCAGATGGTGGCAGCGATGTGGGCAGCAGTGAGGCAAGGGGTTAAATAGCCAAGGGCACCATGGCAGCCAAAGTCACCTCTTTAAGCAGAAAATGTTGACTGGCTGGCTTCCAGGGCTGTTATGCTGCTACCACTAGAGACTACTGTAAAAATAAGTCAGGCTGGCATAAGCCACAAGTAGCATTCTGGCATTTGTGTTACAGGTCAGCACTAATAAATAAACAATATTCAATAAATATTGAAAAGAAAGAAAATTAAATAATAAGTGTTTGACCAAAAAAAAATCAGTACCTATCCTACAATTGTACTTTGGCAACGCTGAAATTCTGTGACTCCACAAATCTCTCTCATTTCTCAAGAAAGCTGTGGTCGGACTCAACAGTGTAGTGTCTCCAAGAACAAACCTGTCCTAAGAACAGAACTATTTCACAATTGCATTTTAGAACATCGGTTAGTCATTGCTTTCATGAAACATTTTCAAGAAAACAAAGTAAAAAGAACAACAAATAGGCTGACACCAGAGTTCTGCCATTTGAAAGGGCCTGGATTAGGGCATAGTTTCTACATGAGACTGGCAGTTTTGTAATTCTTGGCAGTGTAGAAATGAAGATTCTGAGAGGAAATGAAAGCAGTTGTGTCATCCTTGTTTGTTCCAAGCACTGTGTTCTTGAAACAGGGTCTTATTCACTGTGACACTGAGACCCTATCCAATTTTAATCACCTCATGTTTCCTTCCTTCCTTCCTGTCTGTCTGTCTGTCTGTCTGTCTGTCTGTCTGTCTGTCTATCTATCTATCTATCTATCTATCTATCTATCTATCTATCTATCTATCTATCTATCTTTCTTTAGTGTTTTCATCTGATTTTTAGACATCTTCGTGCCTTCTAACTGTTCTGATTTGCAGGGACAGTCCCAATTAATCCTAATCCACGTTCTGAGTAGTTTTTAAACCAGTTTCTCTCTCCTCCTCCTCCTTTCCTCCTTTGCCCTTAGCTTACATCAATTGCTATGAATCAAATCCAAAGTACAAGGGAGGGAGGCAAATCTTGTCCTTTCCAGTTGGCTCAGGCAATAGCAAACCAATGCAGACTATCCCAGCTTGCGTGTTCTTCTTCACTGATAACTTTTGCCATGTTGGCTACGCTCTGATGTTGCTTGGCCGCTTACATCCCAGTTTTCATCTGTGAAATGTTGGAGAGCATGTATCTTGGAAGTTGGATGGTTATTGTGGTTGTTGTTCTATGGCTTTAAGTCATGCCAGCTCATGACTTGGCCCTAAGGCAAACCTATCATAGAATTTTCTTGGCACGATTTGTTCAGAAACTGTTTGCCATTGCCTTCTTCTGAGACTGAGAGAATGTGACTTTCCCAAGGTCACCCAATGGGTTTCCATGGCTAAGTGTCCCAGAGTCCTAGTCCAACATTCAGACCATGAAAGCATGCTGTCTTTCACAAGATAGGTAGAGGAAGTCCAATTTGTGGACCAAAAGAAACACATTTTTGTTTTAAAAAAGCCGAGCAAACTTGTTCAGGGAAGTGGAACACATAAAATAATATACTAAAAGGTGGCATTTCACTTAAATCCTAACACTTAAAAGGAAAGTCTAGAACAGTGCACCTCAAAGAGATGGGCTTGGATTCTTGCAATCCCCAGCCTTTGGCTGCCTCCCCTGGTGAGTTTCCAGGGAAGAAAGAAACAATTGTAGCCAATGGGCATAAACATGATAGGGTTCCCTGACATGTCTGGGAGAATAAAATGCCAGTCCCCCACATCAGATAGCTTGAGCAGCACCAGTCTAAAATATGGAACAGATGTCTCAAAATATGGCCCATACGATTTTCTCCCGTCTGAGTTTCTAATAATAAAGAGAGGTGTAAAGAAATACATCTGAATCCTTCAGGTGATCAGGTTGCCAGATTGAAAACTGGAGAGGATTCTTGTAACTTTAATGTTTGTGTTCAACACCTGCTGAAAATCCCCCTTCTACACAACTATTAAAGGAACAGGAGCTATCTCCAGTTTTCATTCTGACAACCTTAGACGCTGGGTATTGAGCTTTAGGCATTCAGCTCATAAAATCTGTGACAGACAACACAGAAATAAAAACAAAGTTTTTTTCTCTGACAATTAGCAGCCTGTTGCTAAGGGGCCAGGGTTTGTTTTTGCCAGCCCCAGAGAACAAACGCAGCCCTTGCCTCCCTTCTTTCTATTGCTGTATCAATGGATACGTCACTGCAAAGCCTGCTGACAGTTGATTTTCCGTTTCCTTTTGGAAGGACTGGCCTTGGCCAAGGAGACACTGTGCCCCACCGCCCATGCGAATGGATTGTGTCACCAGGTTCTTCTTTCACACTTCAGCATCTTTTCTCTTCTACCTGGCAGTCATCCCTTCCAAGCATTGGTTTGTCTTATCACCAACACAACACAGCTCATTCATTAGCAAAATTCCTTTCAGAGCCAAAAACAATGGCTCCTGACAAATTGTGACTGCCATGTCTGTATAAATAATCTTGAAATGTCAAGGGCCAACGGGTTTGCTACTATCCAGAGTCTTTAAGACAGAGGGGAAGGCAAAACCAGCAGGGTCCAAATTAATATTTTTTGAGTGCAGGGATGCAAATTTGATGCTGACTGCTGGCAGATCCTTCTTTCCCAAGCTGATGCAAACATTGGAACAATGGCTGTCTGTATCTTGATGTGCGCTCCTAAGATTTTGATCAGAGACTCTGCCAAACCATCTGCAGAGTGAGGCATTTAAGTCCTGTCTGAAGATATTTTACAAAGTTTCATAATAGCCACCTTCCCACTCCTTTTCAAAGTAATTGCGCTTAACAAAGTACTTCCGTGGGAATGTGTTTTGGTTGTACATGGATGTTTTTTAAAATTATTTTAAAACCAAAATGAGCATGCCTGTAGTACTCGCAAATTAGTCCTTTTCCTAATCTGTATCTTGTATGCAACTGGGAGCTGGCTGGATGTCTATCACAAAGTGGTCCCATTATTTGTCTCTTGACATTTGTCACATTAAAGTCTCACCATCTCTACAGTGAGCTCAAGAGTGGCACACATGAGAACTAGCCTAATTCTTTTCTCAGTAACAATAACCTGGCAAAATACATTAGACCTACAGGGTCTAATGACAAGCCCAGGATCATCCAAAATATTCTGGAAACAGGAAGAGAATAAAGCTGGAATAACAATGGATTGCCTAACACCATCTCCTCAATTCATAAACAAGGTAGAATTGAAAAAGGAACTCAAGAACAAATACCTGTAGTTGAAGATTCCAATGTAACTGGCTTTCTTTCTTTCTTTCTTTTGGAGGGAAAGAAGGTATGGTGTAGAACTGGCCTTGGTAATGAAAATGGGAGGTAACATCTGTTGCTGTTGTTGTTGTTATTGTTATCCTGTGCCTTCAAATCATTTCCAACTTATAGCAACCCTAAGGTGATACTAACATGGGGTGTTCTGGGACTGAGTGTGTGTGAGGCACCCAAGGTCACCCAGTGGGTTTCCATGGTCAAGCCAGGAATCAAACCCTGGTCTCCAGGATCATAGTCCAATGCTCAAACCACTATACCATGCTGGCTCTTATAATCTCTGTGCCATAGCCCAAATCCATGCGTGGGATGTCTTTCCAGAGGTGGTATTAGCCATAGACAGGGTAAACTTCAAGCTCAGATTTTTAAAGAACTGAACATGCTCTCTGATCTTGGACTCTAGGGTGTTTTCTGTTATTTCTAAAAGTCATTTCAACAGCACTCATTTGCAATGGTGCCATCAAGGTGGGCTTCAAGGAAGATGTCCAAACCTCATTCAGCAGAATGAAGAAGAAAGGCCCCAAATGCAGAAAGGTCAACTTATTGTATTCTAAAATAACTGACAGAGTGCCATCTCAAGGAAGGTGGAAGACGTAAGACCATAAGGTCTAGAGTAGCTAATTATACCACTATTCATGTGATCATCCAAGTTCCCTGGAGGTAATCCCTGTGACTACTCATCTCTTAATATGACCTAGTAGATGTGACCAGTAACACATCACTCAAAAGGCCAATATCAAAGACAACCACATATAGTGACATCACCTTGCATGGTATTGGCTCCCAACTCACATGGCTATGTGCCCAGGGCTGCACCAAGGGTAGGGCCAGTGGGAATACCAATAAACTATTCACTCTAAGGACCAAACTATATAGAATCATACAGCTGGAAGGTATCCCAATGGCCACCTCCTCCAACTTCTTACCAGTGCAGGAATACCCTAGTGATGGTCTGTGAGGACCATCTACCTTTCCCACTATTGTCACCAAATGTGAGAACCTCTTCCTGTCCCACCATTATGGCATCAAATGTGGGGACCTTCTAGGTTTCCTTATGATCATAGAATCACAGAGCTAGAAGAGACCATAAGAACCATCCAGTCCAAGCCCCTGCTACACAAGAATGCACAATCAAAGCACTCCTGACAGGTGGCCATCCAGCTTTGTTTAAAAATGATTTTTAGGGAAATCTGCACTACAGCTCCATCATCCTTATACAGTATGGCAAGTTGCTATTTTGGCTCATAATAATGGGAGCTGTAATACAACTCAACTGCAGGGCAATGGGTTTAACGCAATTAAGGCATTTTGTCATTACATTTCCTTTCTCTCCTACATTGCAAGGAATCAGACTGGAATGTTTCAGTCTCATCACAAGTCTTTGAGGTAAGTTAGGCTGAGGTGAGCATTTGGGGCTTGAATTTCCTTCATCCTCTTTTCATACCACAGCCTCAGCAATGAGCTGGCCTTGATATATACACAACTCAGTTATGAAGAAAACCATATGTATAAATCACAGCTTCTCCATTAAATCCATAATAAAGAGGGGTCCTGCTCCTTTCATAGTTTCTACTCACATGAATATTAACAGAGACACGGTAATTCATACATTCAAGCACCATTCATAGCAGATATAATCACTGCATGACCTGGTATCTGTATGAAATGTCTCATAAAGTGAACTCAGATATTGTGGGGTTATGCACGTGGAAGTATAATCACGATATTCCTGGGTTAAGTTTCTAGTTGAGTTGTTAAAAAAGAATCAACTTCTCTTTCTTGGAACTATGCAATTTAAAGATCTCAGACCATCAGGCTAAAAGTTTCAAACTACCTCTGCCCTCAGTCCATATTATTGGGTAAAAGGTACATTTCTCTGTGTTCACTCAACTGCACACCCCAAAATCACCCCATCTTCATGGTGCTTCTCTGGCACAAGAAATAAAGAGGATCATACCTCATGTTCTGCTGCAGAAAAAGATAATGGAAAACTGCAAGTGGGGCAGCTCCTCCAAAAATATGTTCCTGGTATGGTTAACTGTAACCAAATGATATTCTGATAAATGCAAGATTTTCAAACACAGAATTAGAGAGGTGGGGTGCACTGCCTTGATTCACTGGAGGTCATTGGTGGTGACAGAGGGTGCTGCTGCATGGGTGGAAACAAGCTCACCTCCCTAGAGCTGCCTCTAAGGTTTTTCACTGCCTGAAGCAAAATTCAAGATGGTGCCATCACCACCATGTCTATAAGCAGAATCTGACCAAACCTGTCACTGAAATCTGACTTCAGCCAAGGAATGGCTACTACCACCACACCTGAACTCAACAAGTTACCTTAAGAGGCTCAGAGGGAATAGCAAAACTGCTGCAAGCTCTGCCTGCACCTCATGTCAGAAAGCCAGGCATCAGAGCAACTGGAGATCAAGAAGGATCCCCAGCTGAAGGCAAAGTCCTGGAAACCGACTCTTTCTCCTATTCTTCCTTTAACTGTATCATGCCACAGGGTTCTGACCAGGGCCCAGTGCTGTTCAACATCTTTATCAATGAACTGGATGAGGGAATGGAGGGCATTCTTATCAAATTTGCAGATGACACCAAATTAGGAGGGGTAATTAACACCCCAGAGGACAGAATCAGAATTCAAAATGATCTTAACAGATTAGAAAGCTGGGCCAAAACTGACTAAATGAATTTCAACAGGGAGAACTGTGAGGTACTTACACTTGGGCAGAAAAAATGAAATACATAGATATAAGATGGGTGACACATGGCTTGACCACAGTACATGTGAAAAGGATTTAGGAGTCTTAGTAGACCACAAGCTGAATATGAGTCAGCAGTGTGATGTGGCAGGTAAAAAAAAAATGCAGTTCTTGGCTGCATCAATAGGAGTATAGTGTCTAGGTCAAGGGAAGTGATAGTACCACTCTGTTCTGCTTTGTTTCAGACCTCACCTGGAATACTGTGTCCAGTATTTCCTGGCACCACGATTCAGGAAGTATATTGACAAGCTGAAACATGTCCTGAGGAGACAGAAGGCCTAGAAACTATGCCCAATCAGGAGCAGCTTAGGGAGCTGGGTATGTTTAGCCTGGAGAAGAGAGGATTAAGAGGCGACATGATAGCTATGTTTAAATATTTGAAGGGATGTCATACAGAGGATGGAGCAAGCCTATTTTCTGCTGACACATCGAGCAATGACTTTAAACTTCAGGAAAAGAGATTCCATTTAAACATCAGGAAGAACTTCCTGACGGTTAAAGCAGTTTGACACTGGAATGCACTGCCTTTGAGCATAGTTGAGTCTCCTTCTTTGAAGGTTTTTAAACAGAGGTTGGATGGCCATCTGTCAGGAATGCTTTGATGGTATATTCCTACATGGCAGCGGGTTGGATTCGATGGCCCTTGTGGTCTCTTCAAGCTCTACAATTCTATGATTCTATGCCACAGACAGTAGACTCAAAGTCTGAGCTACCAAGCTTAGCACAGCACACACTTGATGAAGGAAGGGCAACATGTGGCCCAGGGCCCACACGCAGCTGACTTCCAAGTGTTTGTGGTCTCTGTTGAATTTGCTGCTGCTGTGACTGTGGCAGAGGTAAAACATGCTGTTGCTGTTCCCTTAAAACAAAGTGTGTACTTTCTTCCTGCCTTGTTTAAAAGTGAGACTGCATTCCTCAAAACCACCCCAAGGCCCAGCTGTACCTATTAACAAGCTGTGTGGGGAACACATACCTTGCTTACAGGAGAAGTGGAACTTCTTTTGCTATAGCAAAGGAGGTGGCTGGTAGAGGGGTGATTATACAGACCCTCATACCCCAGAAATTGCCTACCCCTGCACTGCAGTATTGCACAAGGAAAGTGAAACCAGCTCCAAAGGTGTCTTTCTGCTTAGTCAAGAGTCTGCAACTGAACCCATGAAAATTCCCTTGCATAAACATTCAAGAACAGCTGGAGTGGCTATTTTCCTTCCATTCATGACTTTTTGGATTAACCTCTCTTTTGAAAAGTAGCCAGCCAGATGTCTCTGGAAAAATAACACATAGGACGTGAAGGCAAATACTATGCCTGATTGCTTATTCCCAGAATGTTATTTTTAGAGGTATACTCTCACTGAATATGGAGCCTCTACTGGGCTATCTGTCATCATATTTCCAATAACAATCCACGGTTGTGAAAGTTGGACAGTGAAGAAAGCTGACAGGAAGAGAATCAACTCCTTTGAAATGTGGTGCTGGAGGAGAGTTCTACAGGCATCACGGACTGTCAAAAAGACAAATAAATAGATCCTAGAGGAAATCAAGCTGAACTCTCCCTAAAAACCAAGATGACCAAACTGAGGCTATCATACTTTGGCCATTTATGAGAAGACATGGCTCTGTAGACAAGACAATAAGGCTTAGTAAACTGGATGGCATCAGGAAAACAGGAAGCCCACATGACAGGTGGATAAACTCAATCAACAAAGCCACAGGCCTGAGTTTGTGGGACCTGAGCAAGTTTGCTGATGTCAGGGTGTCCTGAAAGTCTCACATTCATAGGGTCATCATAAATTAAAACAGACTACATAGCAAATAAGTGAGCTATCATAGTTAATGCCCATTAATAGACATATCCTCCTTTCACATGTTGGAGGAAGATGCTTTGTTTGTGATACAGGAAAAGAAAAATAATGATCTTGGGATTATAAAAAAGTTATGAATGATTTAAAAAAAAATAGGAAAAAAACCCTATGTGCACAGTTAAGAGAAAGCTTTGGAAACAACTTTTCCGTAAAATGTAGTTGTGAAATGCCAGAAATAGTACAAAAATGCTGAATTTTGTCCAAATTAATTCTGCAACATTGTAAGACATATGTTAGACATTATGATGAGTTGGATGACTGTTACAAAAATACTCGGAAATTGTAGAGAAAGAATGGGAAGGAAAAGATTCAGGCCTTGAAGATATGATCTGAAGTAAATTAAATGAATGATGAACAAAATGGCTAAGAAAAAAGGTATGTGAAAAAGTTCATGATTAAAAGCTCTGTAAAGTAATTGTTCTTGTGTGCCTTCACATCATCTGCAACATATGGTGACTCTAAAACAAACTTATTGTGGGGTTTTCTGGGTCTAAGAGTCTTTGATGCACCCGAGTTCACCCAGTAGTTTTCCATGGCTGAGCAAGGAATCAAACTCTGGTCTCCAAACCACTACACCACACTGGCTCTTTCTGTAATGTAATAGTCCAATATATTTTTTAACTGTAGCAATTCTCCCTCACTGTGTCAAGTGAAATTTTGAAATCCAAAGGCAAAATGGTCAATTGGTTGAACACAGAGTTTTGAGAAGTTATTTTTGGACTACCATTCTCAGAATCCCCCAGCCAGCTTGGGGGATTCTGGGAGTGGCTATCCAAAATTAACTTTTCAAAGCTATGACTGTACCCAACAGTTCTCTTCTGCCAACTCTCAGCAAGCTATTATGGCATCATTGTTTTGGCTTGATTTGTTTTGTTTTTTGCATACGAGTAACTTTGGGGACTAATACATGTTTGCCTTAAAGTGCCATGTCTTCACTAGATAATAACTCAGCTCCCTGGAGACACTGCTGGCAGCCTATTCATGATATGTGCAGGTATGATTCCACCTTAAGCCTGTGATGTCTTTTGTTATTGTTGAGGAAGTTGGTATTCTCTTCTGCCTTCCACAATGACCAAAGCCCCCCCACCCCAGACTCACTGTTCTGCTGTGACAGCCTCTCCCCATCCATGCTGGTGGAGAGTGGAGGGTAATGGAGAAAACATCTGATTATGTCCCCATAGCCAAATAAAAACTTATGACACCATCTGCTGAGACCATGGGCCTTTCCACACTACACTGTTATAGTGCTATTATTCCACTTTCAATATCCTATGGAATCCTGGGGTTTGCAGTTTAGGGAGGGGCATTTAAAATTCTCAGCCAGAGAGCTCTTTGGCTTCAGTAAACAACAAGACCAGAATTCCACAAGATGTTGAAAGTGGAATAATAGCATTGTAACAGTGTAGTGCAGAAAGGCCCCTCCAGCGGATCCCAGCAAATCTCAGCTTGCTTCTGGCTAGGAGACGTTTCTCTGATCCACTCCACTTTCCACCAGTAATGGAAAGCCATGGGAAGGCTGCAGCAACTGGAATTGCCACATACTGAATTTCTAATACTGTACTTGACCATGTAGGATCTCAGACATTATAGTGTGTCTTTCATCTGGAAATACAACTGTTCCAGAAAAGTAAATTACCATTGCCAATCTGATTCCCAAGGAAAACTTTGGGAAGCACATTCACTGCTCAGATCACCAGCATAAGTGATAAGTAAGCATGTATTTTCTGAGAGCAGAGACTGGAATAGTTACTTTTTAGGATTGCCATTTCCAGAATCTCTCCCAGTGAGCACAGCCATTGCGATTAGGCAAATTGGATCAGGAGTTGGTCTGGTAGCTAAATTCATCTGGTACTAAAGATGTTTTGACTGCTTTGGAAACATAACAGTAAACAATGTAACTTTTGTGAGGAAAGAAATAATTGACTGAGGACCAAACTGTATAGTATGGTACCAATAAGAGCTTCCTTTGAACTACAGAGAGGAGATTTTGTCAAGCTTGAGCAGGAGGGAACAAGTTAAGTTTTCACTGTCCACCCTCATGTCATAAAGGTTGCCCAGGAATTCACAGCTGCTATTTAAAATATAACTATTTAATTGCATTCAGGCAGTAACCATCAGCACCACAAGTTTGGCCTGAGACTAAAATCTTACAGTAATGTTAGGACAGGCTGAGAGCTGGACTTTGGGAAGGCAGGACTGAGATCTTAAGTTACCTTTGCAAAGTAGGGGAACAGTACAAGTTAGTGGTTCTCAAATTTTTTACCCTTGTGACCTCCTTTACATCTATATATGGATGTTTCTTCCTCCCCCACTCAACATAGTATATGAATAAAAATATTTTGTTTCTTTAACATGCATATTTTCATTCACACATTTATGGTATATTCATACTTTAACATTTTGTAAGAAAATAACACTGTTCAAATTAGAACAATTTTATTTAATTTTTTTAAATAAATCCAATATTTAACATACTCATTTGTGCAATGTTTGCTGGTATAACTTTTTCTCAAGTTAATATTTGTGCTTAATAGATGGATCTGCTTATCCCCAAGTTCCCCTCCCACCTCCCACTCCCCCGTTCCATCCCATCCCATCCCATCCCATCCCCTTCCCCCACTGTCCCTGAGTAAATGAGTGAGGGTCAACTATAATAATTTAATGTCCAAAAATTTTCTTGCACCCACCCTTGAGCAACTATCATGTCCCCTGTGGTCCCACCCCACTGGTGTAAGTGTCTTCCTTTCTGGTACTGCTAACATACTGCTTTTCCCTAAACTAGAGCATGGGAAATAGTACTTTTGGGGGACCACAGTTTCCAGAATACCCCAGCCAATATGGCCATTGGCTGGCCTATTTGTTGGATTTTTAAGAGAGTTGTAGCACTGCCTTTCCTCTGGGATGGGATTGTGTGCTTCTGTGAGGCAAGAGGCTATGCTGATGTACTGCTAGTAGGGTCTCCCGTGCCAGACGGGCTTTTGCTGACGAATCAGACTAAATGTGTCAAACAGCTACCGGGCAGCAACAGTAGTAGAGGGCGGTGACACTGGCAGAGGATCTGCTCAAAGATGAAAGTGGCACCAGACCTAACACTTGTTAGTACTGTGCAGGCCATGGTAAATCCCTTTTGAATGTCTTTACAATGAGAAATCTATGATGAGACAATCCAAAATGAAACAAGAGATAATCTCAGAACATAAGGCTCCCAGGTTGGATGGCATTCAGTGAGCTAATGGGGGAGAGCAGAGGACAACTATGAGTAGCACTGTGGCTAAGGAAGCAACTGGACTCAAGCCAAAAGGACGTTCAACTATTGACATGGCTCAGAGGTGAAAGCAAAGTCTAGTGCTGCACAACACATATTATAGGAATGAGAGATTGAAGAGATCCACAAATTGAAGATGCTCAATATACATTCTAACTCCCCAAAAAGAGGGACACCAAAGAATTCAGTAACCACAGGACAATTGCATTAATCAATAAAAGCACAGTAATTCTCAAAATTCTACAACAATGACTTTTATAGAGTGAGAAATGCCAGAAGTCCAAACTGAGTTCAGGAAAGGAAGAGAAACTAAAGATCATGTTGCAGGCAGACATTGGATAATGGAGCATGTCAACGAATTTCAGAAGGCAATCAGCCTGTACACCGTTGTTGTTGTTGTTGTTGTTGTTGTTGTTGTGTGCCTTCAGGTCATTTCTGACTTATGGCAATCCTAAGGTGAATCTCTCACGAGGTTTTCTGGAGCTGAGAGTGTATGACATGCCCAAGGCCACCCAGTGGGTTACCATGGCCAAGCAAGAAATCAAACCCTGATCTCCAGGCTCATTGACTAATGCTCAACCCACTACTTTACACATTATAGCAAATCCTTTGATTGTGTAGATCATGAAAAACTATGGATCCCTCTTAAAGAAATAGATGTGCCACAACATTTAATTATCCTTATGTGTAACTTGGACTCAAAATATGAAGCTACATATTATGAGGTGAGGCGAGGCTACATTTTATCACCCTATCTGTTTAACTTGCACACTGAATATATCATATATATGTTTTTACCGCATGCAGAAGTAGCAAGTACTGAGTTCATTTTTTGCTATCAAACAATTTCATAACTTTTGAACAGTTTGAGTAATGAAAATTTGTACAAATGATGTCTATCACTGGAAAAGACTCCTGTACTTTGAGATCGTTGTATGATTGACTGACTGACTGTTTGTCTGTCTGTTTGCTTGTTTGTCTTCCTTCTTTCCTTCCTTCCTTCCTTCCTTCTGTCCTTCTTGCCTTCCTTCCTTCTGTCGACTCATTCATTCTATTTTCACTGTAAAAAGCTCGTAACATTTCTTCAAGCCTTTGAAGACCCCCTGTAAGGACACAGCAGCCCCCCGGGGGTCCATAGACCCCAGCTTAAAAACCTCTGATTTAAGATATGCAGATGACACTGTTACCCTGTGTACTGGGGGTCCCGGGAGGGACACCAAAATGTGCTCAACTCAAAGTGGGGAAAATTAGCTCAGAGCACTGCTAGCATTACAAGAGGCAGGGTAACGTAGCGAGATCTTGAACCCTATGTCTACAGGGTCGGGTCGAATCAAGGAGAACACAGAAGTTGAAATAATAAATGATGTTTATTAAATACAAGCAAAACAGTGTATGCGACACACTCATACAAGATAACCAAAGAAAATAAAGGTTGGAGTGGTATAGAGGGATTTTTAGAGGGGTTGCTGGTTTGGGTGATACTTCACCTGTCCTGAAGCCCAGGAAAAATAGAGAGCGAAGCTGGGGTGCGATGTAGCTCAGCACGTGGAGCTGAGGGGAGGCTCACCAAGCAAAGCGGCAGCAAGGCGGGATGAAACTCGGGAGTGATCCAAGGAAGGTCTCGGAATCAAGGGTTTTTTATAAGGAGAATTGTGACTGCAGGCTATGCTGTACTTGGGGGAAAACAATAGATTTGGAGTTGGAGACAAAGCCTCCGAAAGGTCAGAATCTGAATGATTGAGTTATCTTAGCGATTTACAATAGAGTAGCCAGTATGCAGACGCAGAGTACTTGAGTATTGCATAGTTTACCCATCAAGCTGCCATCGCAGGGCAGAGGCTCTTTTGTAAGTGGCGTGCATACTTAATTAGAGTACTTGCCTGGAGGTCTCCTAAAGCAGTGAGTCAGCTATTTCTGGCCTGCCTGTATGGTAGCTTGAATATTACGGCTATTAACGGCCGAGCTTGTCAACGTGCTTGTCTGGTGGCCTCACAAGCATGTGGAGAGGAATAGAGAAGTGAAGCCGAATTATGATATCAAGGGATATCTTTAATATCCCCAAAGCTCGGACTACAAGGGCAGTAACAACACCATTCTACTAGTAGAAAACAGCAAAGACTTGGAGCATTTACAGAATGTAAAGGATGAAAGTGCAAAGTTAGGTCTATAGCTGAACATTAAGAAAACAAAAATTACAATCACAGATGATTCACATAACTTTAAAGCAGACAATGAAGACACTGAAATAGTTCAAGATTTTTCATACCTTGGCTCAGTCATTAATCAGAATGTAGACTGCAGGCAAGAAATCAGAAGAAGACTAGGACTTGGAAGGGCAGACCTGAAGGAACTATACAAGATCCTCAAGTGTCAAGATACATAATTGAATACTAAAGTTAGGATTGAGCATGTCGTAATGTTTCCAATTTCCATGTATGGTTGTGAAAGCTGGACCATGAAAAAAGCTGATAGGAAGAGAATCGACTCCTTTGAAATGGGGTGCTGGAGAAGAGTTCTATGGATGCCACAGCTAAAAAGACAAATAAATAGTTTCTAGAGTAAATCAAGCCTGAACTCTTCCTAGAACCCAAGATAACTAAACTGAGACTGTTGTAATTTAGACGTATCATGAGAAGACATGACTCGCTAAAAAAGAAAATAATCCTTGGTAAGATAGAAAGCAGTAGGAAAAGAGGAAGACCACGTTGCAGATGGATCGATTCAATCTCTTGATGATAGACTGACTTGAAGATCTCTCAAAAATAGGACTGTCATAAGTCAAAGTCAACTTGATGGCAGTTAAAAAGAAACAGCCTCATAGGTAGTTTATCCAAGGTCTTCCCAATAAGAGTTGATACCATGGTTAATTTTTTTCTTTTCTCATGCAACAATGTGTATACATGGGCACTAAATGCAGAGTAGTAACGCCTTGACAGACTTGCTTTGTAAATTTAAAATGTGTTGTTTGGGGATGATGAAAACTGCAATGAGGTCTTTTTAAAGAAATACTGTTGTTAGTTACTAAGACTGTTGGAAATGGAAAATAACTGAACGAGGAAATAATAAAATTTAAATAACCGCACCTCAATATAAATACATTTAAAGCAACTACAAAGTTCTTGTCCAAATATAAATCAGAATGTAATGTAAAAAACATAAAGGTGACTCCAAGCACAAAAAGGTAACATATGTTGTATGATGTTTAAACTTCCCAGAATGAATAAAATGAATCATGATGTTTATAAGAAAGAGAGGAAGTGTCTGGACTTTATAAATGTTTGGAACAATAATTTTGCACATAAAGTAAGGGGGGTTTTTTGTTTAAAAAATTGGGTTACCAAAATTGAAATTTGGTTTAATACACACAAACATTTTCTAAGAGGTGTCCAAATCCTCTTAAAACAATTGAAAAAAAACCTTACAACTGCAGTCATAAAAATCTTACAAAATAATAATACATATAACATCTTTATTAGAACACCAACCAGGCAGTATCACGAAGATGTGAGCAAGCTTTCAAGTTCTGCAGAATTTTTCTTGTGCTCTGGCTGTTACACAAAATGGTGTTGGTTAGACTGGAAAATATTAATCATGGCGGAAAGGCCCCTAATTTGTGTCAGTTTTAGACTGGAGAAGAGAAGGATTTAGATTGTAATTCTGTGTATATTTACTTGGAGGTAATTAACTGTACAAATTTCCCTGAGAGAGTAAGTTTCTCTGAACTCAAAGGGGCAAGCATAGGATAGCAGTACTAATTAATGTTAACAGCTTTTTATCTGGGCTAAGCAGATCCAGCAGTATCACCTAAAGACATAGGATATACCTACTTTGTAAACAAACAAAATAGGTCTCGGTTTTTTAGATCCTCTTGGTGTAAATTTCAACTTCACATACCCTCCAACTGTTCTGATTTGGCAGGGACAGTTCCGATCAGTCTTCTGTTGTTCCCCTTTTCAGTTGTTTATAGAATATGCCAGTTTGCCTCTCCTCTTTCCACTTCCCCCTTTGTTCTCAGTTTACTAATGTTGCTGCAAACTGAGTTCAAAGTGCAGGAATAATTTACATTTGATTAACTTTGCAGGGAAGAAAGGAGATAGAAGAGCAAAATTTTGCTCTTTGCAGTAATAACTTGCTGCAGCCACATCTAGTTTGCCTGTTCTTTCTCGTTAATAACTTTTTTTCATCTTCACCATGGTCTGTGCCCAAGTTTTCACGTGTGAAATATTGGATGGTATGCCTTCAGCATTACAATGGGAGAAAATGTAGGATTCTCTTTTCATTGAAGAGTATGATCCTGTACATACATACTCAGAAATAAATCACACAGAGCTAAACGGGGTTTATTCCAATATATATTGGAAGAGGACTGAAGACTCATTTAGGGATCTTGTCTTGTTTATCTTATTTATTTATTTGTTTATTTGATAGCCTGCCTTTCTCCCAGCATGGGACTTGAGGCAGCTTACGGCCAAATTAAAACAGAGTACAACTAAAACCAATTAATACAAAATTATTTAAAAATTAAAGTAGTCTATTGAAACAGCATGGTGCTTGAGCATTGGATAATGATTCTAGGGACCAGGGTTTGAATCCCTGTATGGCCATGGAAACCCATTGCATGACCTTGGGCAAGTCACACTCTCTCAGCCATAGAGAAAGGCAAGGACAAATCCACCTGTGAACAATTCTTGCAAAAAAAAAATAATACTGTAGGTTCACCATAAGTTGGTTGCCATAAGTTGGAAATGAGGCAGTTAACAACGTTAAACACTACGTTAAAAACAGTGTAAAACACATTTAGAATATAGTAAAAGGTTAATAGGGTCAAAACATCATATTGTGTTATATAATATCCTTCCTTTTTGTTCTCTATATTAAAAAAAATAAATTTAAAATAAACTTTTGTGTCATTTTATAAAAGACAAAACTGTGAGGTGCAAATGAAATAACTAAACATGACAGGTTGCACTGACTTAGAACTACTGAAGAAGTATTAAGGGCTGTTCTGGTTATTTGGGGGGGACTACAAAACTCTTTTGTTTCCACCCCTGTTGTAGCAAACTCAATGAAGAAGTTCAACCATTGCTTTTCTTCATCCTGGCAGCTCTAAGGGCAACCTGAAATCACAGTACCTAGTAGTTCAGGACTGTCCCAGGCCCTGAGGTTTCCAGGCCAAAACTTAAGACTTTGTGATAATCTCTGGTGCTGCCATTAAGTGTTATGCATTAGGTACCAACCAGCATTGCTCACAGCTTGTAAATCAAACCGGGGGGGGGGGGGAATGAGAGAGAGAGAAGACAGAGACCACAGATATGGTACCAGTCCCTGCCACTTTGGAAAAAAATAATTGCCAGTCCACCATATGAGGCATACTTGGAAATGCGGGCTCAAAAGCAAAATAGTTTTCCTGGTTTTTTTAGTTGTTTAGTTTGGTTTTTTTACTTATGAACAGCATGGCTACATTGCTTTCCAAAGAGTCTTGTGACACTTTAAAGACTAATACAGTACCTATGGATTGTCTATTCATAGAGTAATTATGACATGAGTTTTGATTAAACAACCAAATAAAAATCCTTAAAACCCCACTGGTGGGAAATTCCAGGAGAAGGTGCAAACTTTAAAGTTCCCCAGAACACTTCCTCAAATTAATGCTACCAAAAAGAAGAAAAGAAAAGAAAAGAAAAGAAAAGAAAAGAAAAGAAAAGAAAAGAAAAGAAAAGGTTGGAATGGATAGGGTGGCCAAAGGAGATGGGGAGACAACCTGACCTGATGGAGAGTGCTAACGAACTGAAAAGGTCAAGGATTCTCATGGGATTTTAGTGAGTATTTATGAAATCCCTACTGTAAGGTTTGTACACTAGAATTTCATTCTGTTCTCACAGTGGACTAACACATTATTTGCATCAGACTGGACTCTTCTTTTCTTTGTTTGCAGGGACTACAAAAGTACTTTTAAAGTAACACTTGTGTGTCCAAATGAATAGCCAGTCGTAATTTTTGGAGAACGAGTAGAGGCAAATATTGTTATGTGTTTTAAAGCTGACTGTGACTTAGGCATCCACATCGTCGGAGTTTCTTGGTAAGATTTGTTGAGAGAATTGTTGCCTTCCTCTGAGGCTGAGAGAGAGTGACTCGCCAAAGTCACTCCGTGGGTGGTCGTTCATGAGTGGAAGGCCGTCTTTTGGACTACACTCTTGCAGTGCTATTATTCCACTTTCGACCTCCTGTGGAATTCTGGGGTTGGTAGTTTAGTGCGGCCACAGAACTCTCTGGCTTGAAATTCTAAATGCCCCTCCCTTGACCGCAAACCCCAAGATTCCATAGGATGTTGAAAGTCGAACAATAGCACTATAACACTCTGGTGCGGAAGGCTAATCTGCCCGAACGTCAGGATGCGTGTAGCAAAAGAAAGCCCCGCCTCGTGAACTATTCCAATGAGAAAACAGTGACCATTTCTTTTTAAGAGATGTAATAAAAACGTGTTTTGTGTTTGCGGTTATGGGGGGGGGACGTGAGGGGACCACCCCGTCCCCGGGAGCCCCGTCTTCCTCCAGAACTCATCGCTTCCGCGGGCGAAAGTGGGGCCATTTCCGCAAAACCCCAAGATTCCGTAGGATGTTGGAAGTGGAATAATAGCGCTAAAAGAGTCTCGTGCGGAAACGGCCTGGGTCGCGCCCCGGGCAGGCGCTCGCAGCCGCCCCCGCGGGCGCGGCCGGCTCCCGACCCGGCCTGGCCGCCTGGGCTGCGGGGCGCGGGAAAAGCGGAAGGAAGGGAAGGAGCCGGCGCCTCGGCGGAGAAGCGCGCCCCCTCGCCGGGCCGGGGCCAAGCGGGGAGGGCGGGCCGGCGGGCGGGAGGGCGGAGGGCGCGCTCCTACTTGGCCCGCCGCCCCCGCCGGCGCCGGCTCACTCCGCGGGCCGGCCTCGAGGATGCAGCGGCTGACGGCGCGCCTCTGGCTGCTGGCGCTCTCCGCCGCCTTCGCCGCCGCGCGGGGGGCCGCGGCCGAGGGCAGCGGAGAGCAGCCGCCGGCCAAGCTGGTCTGGAGGGAGCCGCGGCTGCACCTGCCCCGGCCGGGGGCGCTCGGCGCGTCCGGCTCGCCCGTCGCCCGGGCCGCCCAGACCGCCGTCCACTACTTGAACTACCGGCTCGGGTCGCCCGGCTCTCTCCGGGCGCCCGAGCGTGTCAAGAAGGCGTCGATCAAGGTGAGGCGAGGACCCGGCCGGGGGGGGAGGAGGGGGAGGAGAGCGGGCTCCCGAGCCCGGAATGTCCCAGGCCGAATGGCCGGTGACCGTGCCGACTGGTGGGATCCGGGAGGTGTGGTCCCCCCCCCCCAAGGATGGCCTGTCCGAGATCTGAGAGCTGGCCTTGAGGGTCAGTGGGAGGAAGGGAGATGCCCTCTGCACGTGCTCGCGGGAGTCTCTCCGTTCACAGCGATGTTCCTGGCACTAAGGGCAGCCCTGGGGAGTCGCAAGCCTGGATGGGTGGCTCTTCCGTCGATCTTTCCTTGTCCCTTTCTCTAGATTCCTTAGTTGCCGGTAGTATTTCTTTTGCCTTAGTGTCGCCAATATTTAAATTTTGCCTGGCTGAGCCACAGTAACTTTTCTAGGGTGAAAAGTGGCAAAGAGAACTTTGCCATGTACTTTAATCTCGGTTTTGGGGGAAAATTCACCTGAAGATTTCAGCTTCATGGGTACTTTTTCAAGGGCGGAGGAGAGCGCCAGAGAAATAGTTGGTGACTCAACTTGTTCTGCGGAGTGTGGCACGCAACAGTGTAAATTTGTCAGTGTGACAGATTTTTCAAAGTTCTGTCCTTGCAAGTTGGCACTTGTTGTGTGATAAAATTCTGCTTAGGGTTTCTTAGTATAATACAGACAAACACCATTAAAAACCAGGCTGGAGTGAGTGAGTTCTGAAGAAGTTGGGGCATCATATGGCATTCGCAGGGCACTGCTTAGGGCGTGTGACTGTGCCTGTGCCCACTGATAATACTGTGGGTGGGTGTCTTTGAGTTTCCTTTTTCCGAAAGCTTATCTTTTTTGGACTGCACTTCCCAGATTCTCCCAACCAGCACAGTCACTGGCCTTTATGTCTGAGATATTGTGGGTATTGCAGTCCAAAAGAACTACCAGTAAGTTGTCTAGGCTCTGACCTCCAGCGGCCTTAAGCTACTGCTTCTTTCTTGGAAACAGCTCTTTGCATCAGAGAATGAGCAGCCAAGTGTTTGGATTTACCAGTAGCTCCTCACCCATTCTGTTGACTCGTCGAAGAAGATGCTAAATTGTGTGAGCTTTTTTCCTAAAGAACCGTCCTCAGGTGGCCCCAGGGAACCACTGACAGAGCCACACACCAGAGGAGCTAAGGCAACGCATCGAAACTGGCCCTGATTGGTGTTGCATCCTCATGGCCATAAGCAGTGAAGTATTTGGATTCCTTTGTTTGACTCCAAACACCCAGAATTTTATCACTGATCTGAACAGAAGCAGTCATGCCAAAGCTAAGCTTTCTTTTCTTTTTCTTTTTATGCCAGTGGTGAATACTCCTGCATGGAGAGTGGGAAAATTACTTTATCTGCTTAATTCAAATAACTTGAGCTTTTATGTAGAGAAGCAGTGTGACCTCCTTTCTTTTACTAAGCTGTGTTTTGCAAACACAAAGCAACTACTAACCGATTGCCCTCAGCAGTCATTTTCCACTCAAGAAAAAGTGTTAACACTTTTCGAGATGCTTACATTCATCCCTAAGGTGAGGATTGCGTGTTATTTAGAATCTGAGCCCGTTGCTCACTGCTAAGGAAGAGCTAAGCTGGCTAACCTCATAGCCAAGAACAGCCAGTATCAAAATAACAACGCATATGATAGGAATGTAAAGATAGAGGCATAAACAAATCTGCTCATTATAGGCTGGGCATGTTTGTCTTGCTGAAGAGAAGACTGAGGGGTGACATGAGGCTACACTGCCCTACACTGTTATAGCGCTATTATTCCACTTTCAACACCCTGTGGAATTCTGGGGTTTGTAGTTTCCTGAGGCCAAAGAGCTCTCTGGCTGAGAATTCTAAATGCCCCCCTCTAAACTGCAAACCCCAGGATTCCATAGGCTGTTGAAAGTGGAATAACAGCACTGTAACAGTATAGTGTGGAAATGGTCATGACTGTATTCTTATACCTCAAGGGCTGTCACGGAGAGGAGGGGCAGGTCTGTTCCTTGCTGTCCCAAAGGGTAGGACCTGGTCTAATTATTTGAAATTTCAGGAGAGTAGAGTTCGATCGAACTTCTCACCAGTAAGGGTGGTTGAGCCGTGAAACCAATTGTCTAGAGTGGTGTTGGGGTCTCTTTCACTGGATGTCTCCAAAGGGAGGCTGGACAGCTACCTGCTGGGGATGCTTTAGTTGGAAACCCTGCATTGAGCAGGGGGGTTGACTCGATGGCCCATGAGGCCCCTTCCACTATGATACTGTATATTTCTACAACCTTGTTGTTGTGTGCCTTCAGTTTCTTTCTGACTTAGAGGAACCCTAAGGCAAACCTATCATGGAGTTCTCTTGACAGGATTTGTTCAGTGACAAGTTTGCCTTTGCCTTCCTCTGAGGATGAGAGAGTGTGGCTTGCCCAAGGTCACCCGGTGGGCTTCCATGGCCAAGCAGAGATTCAAATCCTGATCTCCGGAGTCATAGCCCAGTGCTGAAATCACTGTACCACTATGGCTCTTGCGCAAAAAGCTCAGTCACTAATCAGACCAGAAGTGAAATGCTAAAAGGCATGACTGCCTCCGACAAAATTTTGACAAGATCATGGTGTGGATCCTGCCATTGTTTTAAGGCTCTTGGAAGTCTCTCATCATTAATAGAGCTGCCATAAGTTGAAGCCAACTTGACCTCAAATAACAACAGCAGCAAATGTGTGCAGGGCATCTTTCCTCTAAGGAGCTCAAGGCAGCCGATGTGGTTCTTTAATCCTCACAATTATCCTATGATGGTATAAATTCGGCTGATACTGTCCTGAATCTTTGGTGAATCACCTATCATTAGTTTCTCTGGATATCTTAGGGTTTTCCGATATTACAAGAGAGATTTTTAGATTTGCCAAAATAGTCTTGTTATTATTTCTGAACATTCCTTTCTGAATGTTTGCAATCCAAATGTCACACTAGCAGGCATCCTGTATCCTGGCAATGCTTCTCTCTGCTGGTTTCCTCAGCATCTAAAAACCTGCTCCAAAGGGTTGTTGCTTAGTCTCTGGAGCAGGTTTTATTGGTTCAGGAAGTGGGATGGGGGATTGAAGTGGGAAGGGGAAATTACCTTCCCTATTCCACTGAAGAATCACTTCTACCAGCAGAGCAACCTTGTTAGATCTTGGCCAGAGTCATATTTTACAGCCAGTTCAATGTCTTTATATAAAGATGCTTCCGAACATATTGGTAGTTTGGGGCACACAAAGAGAGTAACTGCTTTGCCAGTATTCTTCTTAAATGCACGAACCACTTGGGCTTAGCTTCTTTAAACTCGCAGGGACCAAATTTTGTATAAGATTGCACATTTTACAGATGTTGTATTCCTTGCAGTCTATGAACGCATGTGAAAGCTGAGTTATCCACATTTTGCCTGCATAGTATTACAGAAAGAAGTGTTCATGATGAAAGCTGTTCACACATTCTCTGAAACTATATTCCCACTTATGCATACTTGTTGTGTTTCTTGTAACTGATGCTGCAGTAGATCAAATTGTAAATCCAGAGATCCACTCCAGACATGCTGATGGAAAGACAGGCTTGTTATTCGGATCTCTGGAATAGCCGAGGACTGATGAGCTCATAAAAATTATGTTTCTCAAGTACAGTTCTAGAATCCGCCACTGGCCATGCTAGCCAAGGGATTTTGGGAGTTACCCTAAAAAACAAAATAACCTTTTCTAGCACTAGGTTCTGTCTTAAATTGATGACTCTGGTAACTTGTATTAATTCTCCAATATTTTTTCTCCAACTTTATTTGTAAAAACTTCAAAAACTAAGTTGTCAGCATCCAGCAACCTAAGATCTTCTGTGAACTCCAGTCTTCATTTGAGAGTTCAGTTTTGTATTGCACTACAACATTCTGAAAATCTGAAGAAACATCTTTTAAGCAGTCAGCAAAGTGCTGGGGGCGACACTCCCCACCCCCTTGTATTACAGAGGTGTGTTTAGAAGAAAAAGACAATCTCTGTAAGCAATCTCTGTAATGTTTTACAAAACAAACCAGCTGGCTGGGATTGAAGGAGAGTGTTTGTTAACGTTTTCAGCCTTTGGACTTTTTCAGAAGTATGTTTTTGGATGTGATTTGATCCGAAGCTGTTCTTTAAGGAAAAATCCACTGCTTTGAGGAGCCAAAATATAAATGCAGCAGCACCATTGTGTGTGTTCAAAGAGCCTATTCAATCCTGGCTGTGTTTTTGATGCCAGCTTGGTATAAATCATTGCCAGCTACAGAGGATGCTGTGTCTTTTGTATCTGTTTGGCACAGAAAAGCATGGTAAATCCATCTTGGCCAAGCCATACCTACCAGTCATCTCCTTGGTAAAGGCAGAGAAATCCTTTGCGTTAGGATTTGACAGTTCCTAGCTTTTAAATAGAGAAATTTAACCCGGGGGGAATTCCCTGCCGAGTCTTGAGCCGTATTGAAGTCTTTTCTTCTCCTTATTAAAAATCTGCTTCTTGTACTAACTTTGTTCAAATTGTATGCATGTACCTGGTGTTAAACTCTTTTCAGATTGCTAAATTGTCTCAATATGGTTTAAGTGTATTTAGCTTATTCTTTATTGCTTTAAATTTTAAATGGTTTTAAATTGAGAGTGGGCAACTGTGGAAGTTTAAGGGGCTTCATTAGCACCCTAGGAGACCTTGGAGGGCCATAGCTGCTCCCACGAAGGGAAAAAAGAAAGAAAGAAAGAAAGAAAGAAAGAAAGAAAGAAAGAAAGAAAGAAAGTTTTTGCCTTCCCCCTAGCCTCCAGGGGCTACTGGAGCATTTTAACCTTGTTTTGACATTCGGAAAAAAGCCTCCTCTGAGCTTAAATAGGCCCAAAGAACTGGCAAAATGTGATGAAATGCATCCCACACTCCCTAGTGGACATTTTGGGACATTTCAGGGCATATATATATATGACCCCAGTGGGGCTGCAAACATGGTGGAAATGCCCTCCACACCGCCTAGAATGCACTTGAGGAATTTCTGGAACCAAAAAAAATTGACAAAAATGAGAGAAAAAAATTGACTCGTGGGAGCTTCATGAGGTCCAAGGACCACCCTTCCCCACCTACACTTTAAATGGTTTAAATTGACTTTGATTGTGCAGTGCCCTGAAGTCCCATGATATAGGGTGGTTCAGAAATATTTTCAGAAACAATCAAATAAACCAAAAATCTTCTGACATCTTTAAGGCTAACAAGATTCACCTCAGAAAGCTAACATCAGAATAGATGCGCTTGTCTTGAAGATGCCACAAGGCTCTTGGCTGTTTCTGCCAGAGCAGTCTCATGCCACTACCCTTTTGAGAACAGCTGCACTGAATCGAGGGAAAGCTCTCATAGGTAGTTTCCATTACAGGGCAGTCACCTTTTACAAAGCAATCACACTAGATTGAAATTTTTTAAAAGCCTGGTATGCTGTGGGAGTGCTATGCACACATGTAAAGAACATAACAAGAGCTAGGGTGGGTCACACCAGAAGTCTGTCTAGTCCAGAATTTTGTTTTGACATCGGCCAAGCAGATGCCTGTGGGGATCCCACAAGCAGAGTGTGGCTGAGGACATTTAAAGCCCTTAATGGCTTGGGACCTCCATACTTGAAGGAGTTCCTCTCCCTGTATATACCTGCTTGAGGCCTGCAGGAGGAGTCTTCCTCCTTATCCCACCACTGAGGGTGATATGATGAGGGAAGAACATGATGGAGGGTCTTTCCAGTGGTAGCACTTCAGTGTTGAATGTCCACCTCTTGGGGGTCTGATTGGCACCATGTTTGGTTCCTTTCTGTCACCAAGTCATTTTGCCTATAGTTACTATAGGAAAGAGACAAGATAGAATATTGCATAGTGGGTTGGCCATACTAACAGGCCGATTGAAAACTCATACAGGCCACATTCAGCTGCATGGAAAGAGTTCTGTGGATCATTCCTTGATAGGAGCTGCTTATAGGAATTGTTTACACACTTACACCTGTTCTGGAAACATATGAACAAATGTTTCCTTTGGGGGCGTTGGGTGAGTTTCCTTCTCGCTATAGTCATTTTAAAATCAGAAGAAAGAATGAATTAATAGGTCCTCCCCGCTACCGCCACCCAAAGGTACCTTTGCAATAGTGAAACTGGTATTGTCTCACTGTATTTGCCAGCTCTCTCTTGGACAAGGGTTCCATTCTGTAAGTTTTTGGATGGAACAGTATGAAAACTTGAACTTGTCAGGCTTTTCCTTGGCATGCAGCTATTAGATGGGAATCTAATCTAGTGTAGAATTTGGCTGTCTTCTGATCCTCCCATTTTCATCTCATTCTCACACCTGATGTTGCTACGTGCTGGCTACCACCCAACACAGAGCTGAAAAAGCTTAAGCCTGTTGTTTTCATTGGCCCTAAGCTGTGTTCCCAAACATGGAGCGTAAGTCCCTGTGAGTAAATTTGGATAGGTTACAGATCTCAAAACAAGCTTAATGTGTTGGCCTTGGAACTTGGACTAGTGATCTTAGCAGATAGTAAAAATAAGGCATACATCAGGGGTGGAGAATCTTTGATCCTCCCAGTGGTTGGATTTCAGCTTCCAACAGCCATGTCGTGGATGGCCAGTAGTAAGCCCAATCGTTACTAGAGTGGGGATTTTTTTGGTTGTGGGCAGACAATAGGAAGGTTAATTTTTTGAACTACTACTCTCAGAATTGAATGGGGATTTGGAGAGTTGTAATCCAAAATAGGAGAGCCAGCATGGTGTAATAGTTTTGAGTGTTGGACTACAACCCTGGAGAGGAGGGTACGATTCCTTGTTCAGCTATGGGAAACCACTGGGTGACCTTGGGCACATCAGAAATTCTCAGCCCCAGAAAACCCTGTGATAGATTTACCATAGGGTCACCATAAGTCAGTAATGATTGGAAAACACACAACAATAACAACAACAATCCAAAATAGAAACTTTACCAAGAAAACTAGTAAAATACTCAGTTGGGATTTTTTTTAAAAATAATTGTGTATGTATGAATTTCATGGACATTGGCTGCAAGGGATGTAACATTAGTTTAATTATAATTGTGCTAGAGAGCCTTGGCAAAGAAAAGGCTTACGCTTTTGTTTCAGCTAATTAAGTTTAACTGTGCATGAGCCAGGCCAAATTACTATATCATAATAGCTACGGTTAAGCAGCCTTGCCCAACCTTTCTCCCTGACACTGGACTACAGTTCACATACTCTGCAGAAAGCCAGTCAGTAGACAGGATGATGGCCATGGTAGCCCATCAACATCTGAGGACTTTGATTGAGAGAAGCTGGTTTAATGGAACAAGCTAACTTTAAACCATGGTCTCTAATCTTAGGGTTATACCTTGATCCAGCCATGTCTTGTTTTAGTATCATTTTTTGATATTGTGGCATCTATGTGAAAACGCAAATAACTGTTAAAATCTTGGTATTTGGCTATAATAACCAGGAACATGACTGAAACAAGAAATCTCTGAAAAACTTTTGCTCTGCAATGAAAGATTAATCTGTGGCCCTTTTCGCATCTTACCTGGTGTCACTGGCATCGCGCGGGGATCGTGCAAAAAGCACGATCTCCTGCACTTCCTTCCACACCAGCTTCGTGCTGGATGGAAGGAAGCGCAATAGCTCCGCCCCTTCCTTCCGCAGCGCAGTCGGGTACTTTCCCAAGCTGTGCTGGGGGAGGAAGCGCAGCCATTGCACTTCCTGAGGTTCCACATACTAGGTAAGTGCGGGAGGGATGCAGGAGGAATGCACAGTCACACATCATTTTTGGGAAAAACTCGGAAATGATATAATGCACGATTGCTGCGGGATTGCTATGGGAGTGACGTGCGATTGCGAGAATGTAATGCGGAACTGTCCTCGCGATTCCGCGTCGCTCTTGTGGGTGTTCACACATGGCTATCTTTAAATGATTTTAAATGAGCTGTATATAATATGAGCTCCTACATAGCTAAACATCTAAGGGTTCCAACTCATCAGGACGGAACTGGCCAGGCTTGCTCTTGTAATTTTAACAGCAGGCTGCTCTGCAGAAATCGAGTGGTGAAGTTTTTCACAGCATGGAAATAAATAGTGTTAACTTGGGCAAAACTGCTAAAGGCAAAAGCTGCAGAGACCAGGTGTGTATCTGGCAACATGCAGCTTATTCATAGACTTCAATTAGTCCAGTGTTTGCAGAATTGCAGTCTCTGGTTATTTGGATGTTTCTGTGTGTTTCCATAGTGAGAACTGGAAACGTGAAATGGAAAATCAAAATCAAAAGGATCCCAACAATTCTGTACAAACTACAAATTTCATCTCCCCCAATCTACTTAATGCTACCAGACTAATATGCTTGTGTATCATCAATCAACCTGGAAGAGGTGAAGTTAATTTATTACAAGGTGGCAAGAGTGGAAGAAAGAGTTTTCAGCCTGGCTAGCAATGTTTTGAAAAGAGGGTGTCTCTTTTCATCATTTATGAGTAATTCATTAGTTAGTTAGCAGAGTCTGGTAGTGCTCTCTGCCCACCCAGAATGTTTTGCTTTACATATGTTCTGCCCAAATTATTTTGCAGCCTGAGCCAAAGGACAAGGTGCCTCTCCCTCTTCTCCTTTCCATGCATGGAAACAAGTTAGAGCAGAAACTGAATTCAACGATGGTGGTAGGACACTGACCTTCACTGCACCCAGGGACAGCAGATTAGTGTAAAGGGTACAGGAACATAGAGTTTTATCCTTTGTTGAAGGGGACTGGCCAGGGAGGCTTCTGCTGCTAACCTTCACACATGCACACACACCTGCAGCTGCCATCTAAAGCAGCTGCCTCACTCTGCCAAATAGTAGGGCCAGCTCTGACTTTGTAGCTGGAAACTTTCTGAATCCATAAAACAGAATACATAACAAGTAAGCAAAGATCAATTTTATAAGGAAAATAACTAGATGACTAGTAGATCTCTCTCATTGAAATCAAAGAGACATGACTAGATCTCTCCCATTGAAATCAAAAGGACATAACACTGTCTTCTGCACTTACAACTATGGTCCAGCACCATTGCTGGTAACAAAGGGCTTTGTTGTAAATCTTTCCATGGTGAACAGGGATCTAAAACAATACTGAAAGTTGTAACAAGGGCTCGATAAGATTTTGGACAGAGGATCATACAGACAAGAGCTCGAACCTGGAAACCAAGGGGATGTTTACCACAGATTTAACCTTTTTACTTCCACAAAAATTAAAGCCACAATACTTGTGCGGGCTTGACTGAAATAAATCATCAAGCTAAGAGACTCATTTAAATAATTTCTGACTTTCTAATTGTTCTATTTCCTGAGGATATTATCTATTTGCATCTCAATAAAACAGAACATTTTATCTACCCAGGAGAGGTTTAAAAACCTCTCTGATCATGCAGGCTACACATCTTGTTTTGTAGAAGGCATATTTGCTCAGGAGAGCTATCGTGAAATTCAGGATGTAGGCAAAATCATTTACTTGAAGATTTAAGTGCACTTGATTTTCAAAATCAAAACCCAGTAGACCCTGGCAGTATGTTAGACATGGTCTATTTCTTCATTACATGGAAAACAGATTTCCATGTTGTTTGGCCAACAAGACTCTAAATATTCATAATTCAAATAAAAATACCATGTATGTGTGTGTCTTAGATGATAAAAATGAGTGTTCAAATACACATGTCGGATGCTTTTACTGATAGACGTGGTATAAATATTTCAACTAAAACCAATGAAAAATATGAATAAATGCTTTATCTAAAGTCACACCTTATCCCAGTTTATTCTTTTATGTTTCAAGGTAGGCCCAGTTTATTATTTTATGTTTCAAAGCAGCCTTTTAGTCACTGGCCAGGGTCAAACATTTGGCTGATGCTATACAACCCAGAATTTATGGAAGCTGGGGATGAGTACTGAAGCTAAGTGTTCCTCTTGACTCTTACTGGCACCTGCAGGACTGAATATTAACAGGTTGTTCCAGTCTTCTTGTATTTGTTATTCTTCCAGTCAAAAATTGCAGTAAAGTGTATGACAGTTGTGGCCATCAAAGTAAAAACCGACATGCAATTACAACATAAAACCGAAGTCACAACACAATTAAAGTATATCAGTAAAAAGAAAGGAAAAACCCTTTGGCTGTGGCTTCTGGAAGCTGAAAGTCTTAAGATGTCAGGAGGGCCAAAGGTTTCCTAGTCCTGACGTAAAGGAAGTATGGTGGCCCCTCCACTTCCATGAGGGTTTGGGACACAGAACCCTTGTGGAAGTGGGAAAACTGTGAATCCCCTTCCCATTGCCTTCCAGGGCTCCCTGCTCCCATTCCCTTGCCTTTTGCCCTGGTATGCAAGCCTTCTTTCTCCGCTTCGGAGCCAGAGGCAAGGGAATGGGAGGGGGAGCTCTGGAGGGAAAAAGGAAGGCATGTGCGTGCTTCCTCCTCTCATTCCCTTGCGTTTTGTCCAGGCACTTGCCTGCCTTCTTCACACCCAGCAAAATGCAAAGGAATGGGAGAAGGAGAATGGGAGGGAGGAATACACATGCCTTGTGAATAATCAAGCTTGATAGGGTCAAACCTGCAAATGTGGAGGGCGGACCGTACTGTGAACCTGTAGCAGTGCACTAGGTACATGCTGGGTATTGTTACTATATGATCTGATGCTGTTACATACATACATACGTTTTGTTTGTTTGTTTGTTTGTTAGTTTGTTTGTTTCAAAATGCATTAAAATGCGACTCTTCTCTCGCAGAGTATTCCAGGTGTTGGACAGAAATATTTTCTTCAGTTTTCTACAAAAGATCTTCAGACTGGGGTAAGTTTATTCCATGAAATAGAGTTTCATACAATTTTATTTCCTTTACATTTCCAAAGAATGAAAAACTGTGATTGTAGTGGCCATATTTGCTGGAGGATTTGGGGAGCTGTCATCCAAAAAATTAACTTTCCCAAGCTCTGGCTCACCTATACCGATGGACAATTGTCCCTCCAAGGTGCAGCTGTGGACCAGAACCTTTCTTGAATGTTATGTTTTTTTAAAAGGGAGGCTTTGAATATGGCAAATGATTTTAGATTGAGGCTGTGGTGTAGAAGGAGGATGAACTCATATGTTTTCTGATTTCTTGGTGAAAACAGGAGTGAAAATGGTTTGATCTGTTTTCTTGATGAAAATCCTCCCTCTGGTCATTTTACTCCCAAACATACCATTAACTGCTTATAAAACATTTTTATTTGGAATATGCTCTTGGGGCCCTTTTGTACTAAACAGTTAGAGAACTGTGATTCCATGTTGCTTGCCAGGGCAACATTCTTTGGGGAACCTTGGGATTCTCAGTTTGTTGTTGTGTGCCTTCTGACTTATGGTGACCCTAAGGCAAACCTATCATGGGATTTTGGGGGGCTGGGAGCCTGTGCTGCCCCAAACCCACCCAGTGGGTTTCCATGGTCAAACAGGAATCAAACTCTGGTCTCCAGGGTCATAGTGCAAGCCATTGTATCACGCTGACTCCCATTTGCTGTTTAGGAAGAAGTATTTAGAATCCTGAGCTGGAGAGGTTGAGTGCCTCACCAACCTACAAACCTCAGGTTTCCGTAGGATATTGCTATGACAGTTAAAGTAGAATCATAGTGCTATAAGTGTGCAGTGTGAATGGCCTCAGGATTAGACAGTGAAGTTGCAATGAGTAATAAAGAAATGTTCAGTTTGGAAATAAATGCCACATTCTACGTCTTCTTTGATTTCTTAAGCAAAAACTGGGCACGTGCCTCGCATCCGTATTCTACCTGAAGAAAAAACCCAAACCAACAGTTGAGATAAGTTGCGTCCACAACAAAGACCCAGATCAACGTCTGCGGGAGGACTACAGCTTGTACCTAAGCATTAGAGGTATATTTATTGCAGAGGATCTCTCTCTGGTACTTCCTTTTACAATTGTTAGCTTTAGTTGACTGAATGCAAAAAGCAAGTGTTTGCAACTGTTTTACAGTCCAGCCTGATAAGGGATGCTAGGCAGATTCTCTTGGATAGTGAATCGAGACTGTGTTTTGCTTTTATGCATGCAAAGAGATATACAGGACTTTCTAGCAAACAGAAGCAATTTCCCCCACATCTTTTTTCCCCTGTGGGAGAAGACAGAAGAGTAAACAGTTGCTGAAGTTTAATAAAGGATGGAGAAGAAATTTGTTGGATTCTCACCAAAAGTCTGTTTTGTACCTCTCAAGACTCCTTGCAAGACAGAGAGGAACTTTCACAGAAAATCACCCATTTTAATATGCTTCTGGTGTGTTTAACTTATTCTTATAATACATTTCAATGAAATGAGTCACCCGAAACCATGCATACCTTTACGAAAGGCAAAGAGCTGAAAATGCATTATGATCAATGGTGAAATATATACGAACATGTGTCTGTTAAGAAAAATATGTACCAAAAGTACCAACATTAAGAAAAGTGTACGTTGAAAATATGTGCAAACTTCCATGCAGGAAGTGAAAAAGAATCTTACAGTACCACTCTGGCTTTCTAGCATTTCAACAGTGCAGTACCCTGCCTTGGAGTGTAGTGGAGTCTCCTTCTTTGGAGGTTTTTAAACAGAGGCTGGGTGGCCATGTTACCCTGATTTCTGGGGTCCCTTGCAGGACACCTCAATGTGCTCCATGTGATGGGGAATGGAAACTCGCCAGAGCACAAGCAATAGCAATGCAAGAGGCAGGGTAACCTAGCGGGGTCTTTTTACCCAGTTTTTACAGAGTCAGGCCAAGCCAAAAACCAAACCAAAATGTACAATAAATGATTTTATTAATGGTAAGTCTCACGCACCAATGCACTCTCGCACACACATACCCAAGAGCTATTGAGAAGCAAAAGAGAAGAAACTGGACAGAGGGAGTATGGAAGGGGTGTTGTTGGGGTAATACTACACCTTGTCCTGAAGTCCGGGATCGAAGAAGGCAGCAAAGAGGTGGGGCTCAGCGTGGAGGGGGCTGAGGGCATTGCTCGGCAGACGGAGCGACGGTCAGCTGGGAGGACCGAGAGCGATCCAAAGAGGCGCTCAAAATGGGGAACTATTTATAGGGGAAAAGGTACCTGGAGGGCTAATCCTTTCCCGGGGAGAACAATGGGAGTTGCAGCGAGCACAAAGCTTCACATCAGTAATTTCCTTTGCATGATGGGATTATTGGGTCTCCGGACCTTACTTTTAGTCCCCGCTTGATGGGCTATTTGCTCAACTTGGGGCAGACACGTTAATCCCTTCAAATTGGCGTCTCGGGGCGGAGGACCTTTTGTTTAATGTGGATTTGTTTCTCTTGAGGTTTTCCTGGGGCTACGTGACGGGAATTTTACTGGTCTGACCTTGTTTTCGGTCTTTCAGCCGTGCCTGCCTACATGCTCGTTCGGGGAACCTGTTACGGCACACAGTACTATATTTTAATATCAAAATTGTAGACCCCGGGATAGGGTTTCTCCACCAAAGTAACAGCCATCTGTCAGAAATGCTTTGTGTATTCCTGCATGGCAGGGGTTGGACTCAGTGGCCCTTATGGTCTCTTCCAGCTCTATGATTCTACAGTTCTGTATAACCTGATACAACCAAAGGATGGGTCGTGAATGCAGGTGGGGCTGGAAATTGAAGCTGAAGAATTTTTCTCATCCCTCATTTGAATTTTTTTTTTCATTCTCAGTGGATAGGAGACTAGGCCTTTCTCAATAAAGACGACCTGTACCCGAAGCAGAGTCTTATTCCCTGCGTATAACAAAAGCCAAGATCTTACATCAGGAGATGTAGCTATAACAGCAGAACTGTGTTGAGTGTTGTTTTAGATACATCTCCCAATACAGCCTCCAAAAATGCGCCTTAGAAGCCAGCTTCAACTAAATAAGGATTTCCAAGATGCTAGGGAGCAGTATAGTGAGTGAAGAAGCAAACAGCCCACTCCCAGCAGCAGGGTGCTTTGTGATAGGCAGCTGCAGGGACTGTTACAGACTCCTGTCAAAACTGCTTGTCACAAAGTGCCTCTTTGCAAGGTGAGGGCTAGCTGTTTCTTCATTCACCAACCCACTCCCCAGAGTATCAGTTGATCAGTTAATCAGTTGGCTGCATGGCTCCTAAGATGGGTTTTGCAGTCACTTCCAGTTCTTGTACCAGTTGTTGCAACGGCTGTAAGTGTTAATTCCAGTACTTCCAGTGTTCTATGACTGGCTTATGACATCATAAATATTGGACAAAATGCCAGCTACAATTGAGGAAGTTACTTTTTTAAAAAAGTAATTCTGTTACTGGTTACATACAGTGTTTGAAATCTAGCCTGTTGCCATTACTTCTTACCATGTTACAAAGGAACCTCATTGCAATGCTTGCTGAACTTTCTATCAATCTCTGTTGCTTTTATTGAGAAAGATGAACCTTCGGATTGATGAAAGATGAGAATGTATAAAATTTGAATAGCTCCTCTCCAAATTCATCTGTTGTTGTATGCCTTCAGTTCATTTCCAATTTACAGCAACCTTAAGGTTGCTTTCAAATCTATCACAGGGTTTTCTTGGCAAGATTTTTGATAGGGGTTTTGCCTACCTCTGAGGCTAAGAGTGTAACTTGCCCAAGGTCACCCAGTGGGTATCCATGACTGAGCAAAGATTCAAACCTTGGTCTCCAGAGTCATAGTCCAGTGCTCAAACCACTACTCCACATTAGTTGTCTAGAACCAAAATGCTTCTAAAATGCCCTTAAACATGATTTTTCCCCCAGATAACTGGAAACCATTACTCACCAAACAGATAAAGATGCTTCTCAGTAATTCCTTTTATTAACTTTTAAAGGTAGATTAGTTATACCCATGTTACTCACAAGCTACCAAGTACTTCCACGTTCTGCCTTACAATCCTCTGCAGTGGCTTTTCAGAGCTTTCTTGAAGATGAAAACAGGGTCATAAGAATGCTGAATGCAGGTTCTTTACCTATGGGTGCACTTAGTCCTCTAGTTTACATGACGGATGTGCATACTAACAAGTAGCACACTGGACCATTAATCTGACGAGTGGGCCATCTCTCTCTCTCTCTCTCTCTCTCTCTCTCTTTTAGCCATATGGGTTTATTTCTGTATGGATTCATTCCTACCCATCTGCACATCCAACTCTCAAAACATCTGAACACAAACGGCCAGAATCTTGTTGGGGACATACATCTTCCTAAGTGGACTTATTTCTGCAGGAATTAGAATTGTGCAGTTGAGAGCTGCTATTACATTACTAAGTAGGGGAGCCAGCAAAGAGTCCAGTGTGCAATGGGACTAGTGTGCATTGGTCCCATTGAGCACCGGGACACTGGCTAGAGATTGCTGGTGCATATCAGGACACTGTGGCTGTTGTCTCATTACACATCGTCATAATTCACTCACAATTCACCTCTGCCACATAGTTAAGCATATCTCAAGTTATGCACATGGGATTACTGAAAATTCCAGCCAAAAAGTTGCAGATCTGATCCAGACATTTGGAAAGGAATGTATGTGTTAGTGATGGCAGAGTTGCTAGCCTATTGATGCCTTCTGTGTCTAACTTTCCCCCCTCTATGTTGCACTATACCAAGAAAAAAAAAGTCAAACCAATTTCTGCACTATACTGTTATAGTGCTATTATTCCACTTTCAACTTCCTGTGGAATCTTGGGGTTTGTAGTTTCGGGAGGGGCATTGAGAATTCTCAACCAGAGAGCTCTTTGGCCTCAGGAAACTACAAATCCCAGAATTCCACAGGAGGTTGAAAATGGAATAATAGCACTATAACAGTGTAGTGCGGAAATGGCCTTGCAAGTCTACCAGTGTTTACCATGGGCAGATGGGTATGTGATAGTACAATCCACCTATATCCATCTTCACCTAATTTTTAAAATTCCCATTTGAACAAAACACCTACCCGCATGATCAGCAAAGAGCATGTGTAGTAAGGCTCTGAAGCTGATATTGGCTTTCTAACAACATTTATCTTCATCCCATTTCACGTTTTCATAATTGTTCTCTTTTTCTCTCCTTTTCAGATGACAATGAGCCTTCTCTGGAACATCTGTGGGCTTTAGGCACAGTTGGTAGCAGTTACATTGCATGGGAGAAGTCAACTGAAGACTTGAGTTATGTCATGACACAGATCAAGAATGTGAAGCAGTGGGTAGGTGAAGCTAAAAAAATATCAAAGCATGAAGACTCAAGGCCCTGCCAAAGTTTAGTATACTACAAGCAATTTGGCTTCCCTGTCATATGTTTGAACCTTATAAGCATTCCTTCCCTTCCACTGCAAGATATACCGTTATCTGGAATCTCCATGCTGACTTGTGGGGCCCTTCTACATTATATAATTGTAGCATTATGATTCCACTAAAACTGTTGTGGTTCCATCAGCCAGCCCCTCCCTAAACTGCAAACCCCAGGATTCCATAGGATGTTGAAAGTGGAATCATAGCGCTATAACAGGCTAGTGCAGAAATGGCTTAAGAGCAGGTGACTGCCGATGGTCTGGGGACCAATTTTCTGCCCCAGGACACTTGCATTCGAGAGGGAGCAGGAATGTGGCTGTGGTGAGCAGGGGGACAAAATGAGGACATTCTCCCCTATTAAGAATTCTGCTCCCCAAATGAAATTTTCCATCAGTCTCTAAATTTATAGCATTGCTGTAACTTAAAACTGCAGTTGAGCATTTAGAAATTCAGTTCAGGCATCTAAATAACAGGCCAACAAATGTAAGAGCTCAAGGTGTAAATGATTTTCAGTCTCTCACCCTTTGCAGTGCTAAAAGCTGGGGGACTGAAAGAAAATTTCATTGGGAGAGGGCAGAATTTTTATTTGGAGGAGGTTAATTCCTTCCTCCCACTCCCATAGCTGTCTCCCTGGACAGTGGGGAGAAGACGTATACTGGCAGACTGTATGCTTACACTCCAGAAAACTGATGTGCAATCCTGGTCCATGTACACTACTTCACTTCCAGCACAGAAGAAAGCCAGGAGATAACTGTGACAAAATCAGTACAAATGAATATGAATGAGAGTACCTGCTTTTTTTTTTGTTCTTCACGTATTGCTGCTACAACTTATTTTTTTAAATTATTATTATTATTATTACTATTACTACTACTACTACTACTACTACTACTACTATTATTATTATTATTATTATTATTTTATCGTGTGATCAGGAAACAGCTGTAATAGCCCATCCTATAATAACAAGCAAGTTCTGAAATGTTGACGGTTGTTATCAGGGACCTTCTGCCATGGCTTCTTCCACGTGGTGGCACCCTATCTATTTATCTATCTGTCTGTCCAGACAGGCTCACCTGATGCATGCATTATGGTTTGTTTGGCATAAGGTGAAGGACCTTTCTGTGCTGCAATGGGAAGTGGTAGTGGTAGTCCACTTAACAAACCTTAACTAAGTTCTGATCTAACATTAGTCACAGTGTGAATTACAACTCTTGAATACCAACGAGATGTTGTTTCCAAATGTTTCATTTTGACTGATCATTTTCATTTTAACCTTTTTTTTTTCTGTGCAGAGAAGAGCTGATGAGTCACTCGAATTTGATTACAGTGTTCTGCTTGCAAGTGGTATTTCTGAGGTAAGAAAACTGAAAGTACTTAAAATGGCATCTTGTGCGCAACCTTGTGCATAATGTAAAGAGGTTATGCAGCAATAATCTAACTTCTGTAGCCCTATTTGAAAAGGAAGCATTATGGAGGAGCTGAGAACCTGAGGTGAAATTAGGAAGAGCCTCCCACATCTCTTATTGTGATTTCACTTAAATGGACTTTATTTAAGTCATTTTCTCTCACAGCACCAGCAACTCACCTACAAACTGGGCATAATAATAGCAATCTACTTCATCGGGTTATTATAAGGATCCCTGACTGGCATCCCTTGTGGTATTTCCACCGATGAAATGCTTCTTTCTGTAGAGTCTGGAGGGTAGGCAGACCCTCTCCTCATTGCATCCCATTCACTCCTCCTACACTGTCAAAAACTACTCTGGCATCCACCCCCAGGACCAGTTTTTGAGCAGTGCAAGAATGCAAAGAGGATGAGAGAGAAAGGAAGTTTAGTCATAGTAGTGGCCAGATGCCTGCATTACACTGGGCTCTGGAAAAGTACACAAACACTCTTCATTATAATTCTGCATGTATTCACTGTCAAACGCAGCGAGAACATGGGATTGTGTTCTGCTGACAGTAGGTGGAATCCTGTGGTGCCCCATTCTAGTATAATGGTCTATTATGCGGTTGCATTGGTCTCGCACGCTTACCAAAGGAGAGGTGTCTGGAGCATGCCTGTTGGCAACAGGGTCCTTGAAGGCTAAGTGTTCTGAAGGGTGACCTGGATAGCTGGTTTTTGCAAAAGACTTGGATCCAGCAACCTTCTCTTCCCACCTGCCAGAACAAAACTTTCTTCTTCCTTCCCCAAAGTGCAGCGGCACTCATGGCCATTTTCACCTGGCTGCCACTGGCTGCTAATGGTTGTATGCCAGCAAAGGAACTCGTCAGAATCTCAGCCAGTAGGAGAAATAACCCACTGGATCTTGGATTATGAGCCTTACAGCAACCTTTACAGTAGGGTTAGGCAACTGTTGGGGGTAAAGGACTTGATAGAGCACAGACATTTCAAAGAAAATTGTATCTGAAGGCCTGGGAGAAATGTATTAGAACTGTGTCTAGTGGGTGTGGGGAGAATATATTAATTTCCCATGTCTTGATTAGAAAATAAGCATGAAAAAGCAGAAAGCAGCATCAGAACACAGCAAAATTGAGCTGCACACCACTTAAGAGGGCATTTGAGGGGACTTTGGGCCACAAAAACGGCAGAAGGCACTTTCCTCACCCCTCTTTTATATCACTAACAAGGTAGATGGCTGTTGTTATGCCCAGATTATAGAATTGGCAACTGGAGTTGACAGAGGCAATTTCATTAAATTTATTGTGGTTTGCTGTCTAGAAAGCAGATTTAGGATTTCTGCTTTACATACAGTGCTCATCAGCCATTGAACTCCATGGGACTTTCCCCAAGGAGGATGGATGTTCTTAACATTCAGCACTGCTGCCCAAATTCTGATTATAATTTTTTATATATTTTTCCAGTCTCTTTCCTGTCATATGCGCATTGTCTGGAAGCTTGGACAGCCTATGAAAGTGAAGTATGACTGCTCTACCAAGGATGAATCTTCAGGGTCTGGTGATGGATCTGGAGCAGAATTAGGATCTACAAGTGGGTTTTTTGTTGAGCCTGAAAGTAATTTTTAAGTAGGATGAATGCTTGTGTTTATAAAGATGTAAACATTTTTATAAAGGTGTAGAGCACCTACCATTAATATTCCAAAATCAGTATTATGATGATTCTTCTACATAAATCACTGCAGTATACCTGGAAGTTTTGCACTAGTTGTTTCTTTCCCACCATGACTATATTCTTTTTCTGGGTAGTTTCATAAGAGGAAAAAAGTATTTTTATGTATCTTTCTGAACCATTTTCCCAGATTGTTTTAATATATGTAAGAACTACTGATTTGCATCCAAGTTTCTGGCATTAGTGGGGTGACTCAGTATGAGAAAAATGTTAATATATCTGAACAAAAGTTTTGAAGTTTTAAAAACTGCCATGTTAAAGAAGTATATGTTGAGATAATTCTGGTTCTGAAAATAACCATTTGATGCTTACTTTTAACTTATATCCAATAAAATCTATAGTGGTACTTTTTTCTTTTTCTCTCCTGTCTTGTTTTACATTGGTTGGATCATTTCAAATTTTTTTTTTCTGTTGCAGAAAACAGACTTTGAATAGGACATGGAAAATAAATACTGATGATTAACTAGATTTTCATGGAAAGTTTTCGGCGTTATATGCATCACTGAAAGTGGCTTGTTCTATCGGTTTTGTAACTAATTTTGGTCAAATATAAGTGCGGGTTTGGATATCTAGATGTGAAGCTTTTTTCTTAACAATCCCGAAGATGGGTGGACTTACTAGCACAGTTGTAGAATTGGGGCCTTTTCACACTACAGAATTATAGCACTATGATTCCACTTTAACTGCCATGGTTCCATCCTGTGGGATCCTGAGAATTACATGTTAGGGAGGGGCGTTTAGAATTCTCAGCCAAAATGCCCCAGTTTCTCTCCAAACCACAGGATTCCATAGGATGCAGCCATGACAGTTAAAGTGCAATTGCAGTGCTATAATTAAGTAGTATGAAAGGACCTTTGTATAGAAGTATAACACACACATTTACACATTCCATCAACAACTAAAATGACATGCAATAAAATAATAGTTATATACTAGCTGCTGTTCATGACTCTCCCTAGCCATTCATTTGCCAAATAATCAAATTCTACTTAAGGTGAGTTATTATTTTAATTGGTACACTTATGTCCAAGACTGAGATGCTTATGACACTGGAGAAGACCTGATTTAAGCTGAAGGTGAGCAATTTTTCTATCCCCCCTCTCTGCTGCTTAGTAAAAAGTATTGACCTTTGAGTAACACAGCAGGGGAGGTATAAACTGCTGCTTATATGCTTCCCCCCCCTTGTTGTGAAGTGTGTTATGATCAAATAAACCAAGTGGTGTATGAATGCTTATGGTGCTATCTCTGTCAACTGGAATCTAATGATAGATAACAAAGGTCCTCTTATCTGTATAGGTAAAGTGACTCCTACATAAATTGCAAATTTCTTCCCTGCTCTATTGCTTAAGCCTTTTCCTCTTCTCACATTTTTTTAGACATTGTTGGACTTCCCAATTCCCATCATCCCCAACCTATTCAGTGGAAAGAGATGATGGGAGTAGTGGTTCAACAATATCTGAAGACCCAGTTGGCATTTCCCTGCTTGAGAACTGAAGAAGCATAATTTGAAAAACAAGCAAAGTGGTAACTTTATGAGAAGGTGGAAAATCCAGCATCACTTCTATGCTTATAGTACTGGTTCTGAGCACTGCTGCACAATGAAAAGGGAGTATTTAATTTTTGAAGGAAAATGTTAACTTCTTCCCCCATGTGAAGATGCTTTCATAAAACTAGTAAATATGGAAGGTAGGAACAACCAATGAATCCTTTGGCACCAAAAACACTTAATGAATTTTTATTATGACATAAACTTTCATGGACCAGAGTCTACTTTGGCAGATACATGTGATCCAAAATTTTCAGATATGTATGGTATACATGAAACAGAAAGTGAGAGAAATTATACACAGTGCGCTCAGAGGGACATTAAATGCATAAAGTAGTGACAGTGATGATTATTGTTAACATTCACAAAGCTGTTCCTGCTGATAACACAAATAGGCTGGTACCAAGGAAGGCTGCTAGCACACCCCTGGTTGATGATAAGAAATCATTACTCCAATTCAGGCGTCTGGAAGCAGACTGGAACCACTTGATGAATTATACCACAGCCCTCTTCTGCTTTATTCTTCCTCTGCAATTGCTTTGTTCTATAATGGCAGCTTTAAAATCAGTGACAGAATGCTGTGGGAGGTGATGCATTCTCCTGCCAGTTTTTCAATCTTGTCTTTTCTGATGTTGGACTTGGACCCATTTATTCTTTTGCATAGAAACTGCTTGCTTTAAGTTGAATGGAGAAGGACATTGCTGATATAATGGTGGCACATAGAAAAATGGAAGATGAGCAAGCAAACCATCTTCCCTTGACATGAGCGACACAGCTAGGTTGAACCACAGTACTGGCAGAGTAGATATGGGGCCAAGAGGAACCCGGCTCTGCCTTAGGAACAGAACAGCAGGCTTATAATTTTTCCTTGGAAGACCCAACAGTGACCGTGTTTTCAGATGACACAGGAAGCAAGACTAAAGCAGCTCTTCCAGAACTGGCTATTTAAGAAGAGATGCTAACAAGGCTCTCTGGCAAAGCCACAGGTTTTCTTGCAAAATGCTGTTTGCTCAGTGGCTTCCGCAAAGTGAAGTGAGTGACTTTCAGGAGGCAGATTTCCATTGGTGGGGTAGTTTGCAAGGAGGGCAGTACTAAAATAAGCCTGTGAAAACTCTTGCGATTTCAGGTGGAATTGATGGGAAGACTGAAACAGGGCAACCTTGGCAGACTCCTGCTAATTCAGGTCTCCACAACATCCTTGCTAGGACTAATATTGGTATCCGAGGTAATACCCACATTGCTGGTTAGATACAGAACCTTTGGAATGACTGGCTACATGGCCAGTCTTCCAGAGCAGGTAAGAGTAATTAGCACAAGTTTGAACCAGTATGAACTACAACCATCCCCATCCACTGCTCAGGGATTATGGTAGCTGGAGTCCACACTTGCCCACCTCTGCCTTTAGTCATTCTCATGCTAAACGTTCTTGGTGAAATAAATGAGCAAGTTTATTCATTAAAGAGAGTATAAGTCCAATTAACCTTCTGCACTGATAGGGTTCCCCCTTTTCTTTGTGGAGGCAACTTTTATCTGGGCATATTTTAAGTACCCCTCAGAATATCTTACGTTTGGCGAGGACACACGTCTTACTGAGAAGAAAATTATCCTAAGATCAATTAGTGTTAGATACCTGGCTTTTTGTTGTCATCTGTGTGAAGTGTAGTAAGGACAGTGTTTAAGCAGGAAATATTAGCCTTTTCTATATCCCTCCTCTCTCCCTCACTGGCAAATGCCTTCATATTTTTCTTTTGGTTCAAGACACAGCAGGAAGGCTCCTCAGTGACTCATTAATAAACACCATTCCCTTTTGTCCCCAGGTTATAAACAGGTTAAACAGTTGTCAGGAGGAGACTTCAAGGGTATTTGAGGACTCTTAGGAAGATGGTTGGAAATATGTACCGTGTAGATTAAACCCCCCCTCCCTGCATGGTTGCAGGGAAACCTGAGGAGGAAGGAAAGAAAATAAAATTAGCTTCCTTTTTCCACTCTTCGAATGTAATACCATAACGAATACATTGTTATAAATTAGTGCCGTACAGAGCCAAACTGAGAGCTAGTGTGGTGCAGGGGTTTGATTGTTGAACTAGGACCCCGGTTAGCCAGGGTTCAAATCCCTGGTCATCCATGAAATCCTACTGGGTGACCTTGGGCAAGAAACATTCTGTCAGCCTCAGAGGAAGGCAATGGCAAACCCCTCTCTGGACAAATCTTGCAAAGAAAACTCCATGATAGGTTTGCCTTAAGTCAGAATTGACTTAAGGATACACAAGAACAGCTACAGACTCACACTAAAACCTTGTAGTGTTCGGATGCTATACAAGGTCATAGTATTTCTTCATTTAGTTCAGAGGGTGTTCACTCTGTTTGGCAGCTGCTCTCCATTATCTCAGGCAAAGAGTTTCCATGCCACCTGCTACCTGATTCTTGTAACACACCAGAGGAAGGCCTCAGGGAAGAGAAAGTAAAAATGTGGAAGGAATTTCAGGCAGTACGGAAGGAAAATGAATGCATATGATCAGCATAATTTTAATATCCAGCACATAAAACAAAGCCAATATTTTACTAAATTAAGACAATGATTAATCAATGGAATTTGTAATAGTTTCAACAACAGTCTCTTAGTGACTTAGTAATTAAGTCAAAATATCGATCCAGGATGAAATTCAGCAACCTGTTCTGAATTTTCTTGAGTTTTACAATCAATACAACTTTGCAGCAGTAAAAGCTTATCAGCAGGTCCTTACAATCTGTACACCTGGAAAGGAATCAGCTCTTGGCTTTACCCTTCTTCCCAGGAAGTTGACCTGTTGCTTCTAGGTGCCGGTTGATTAATTCTTCCTGTACACTGGGTAAACAGGGATGGTATCTACTGTATTCCATTGTGTATTCACCTTTCCCCTGAAGAGAGAGTTTCCACATCAGGACAGGTTAAGCAAATTCATAACTCTTAGACTACACATTTAAAAATTTTAAATGGTGCAGTTTTTATGCAGCTTACTATGGGAGATAAGCACAGTAGAAAATGTAGCAATGAATAGCGCCTACAAATTGAAAAGTACATGACATTAGACCTGACCTCTGGCACCCAAAAAATAATCGTGCTTATTAACACACATACAAACAACTTTAGTTCTTCCCTGCCATGCAATGAAGACTGGGCTATTTCCAAGTCAGAAACATAAGAATTTAAAACTACATTTCTTCTACAATTCCATATATACCTTTCTTTCCTCATTCCTCTATATTACAGATTGGAAGCTCAGTGCCCTCCAAGTGTTTCAGACTACAACTCCCATAATCCATGACTATCATTAGGTTGGATGGGACTTAGAGTCTAAAGTATCAGGAAGAAACGCAGTTGCAAACCCCCTGGCTCTAGACTCTTCACAAACCTCATTTTCCAAACTTTCCTTGTTTTCACTGGCAGGCCTCTAGATTCCTTTCCAGCCATGTAGTCAGTTCGTTCCTTCTAAATCTGTCTAGCTGGTTTCTAACTAACTAAGAGTAGCCAGTAAAAGCTAGATACATTGACAATTGCCTTGCTGCTCTGCAACTTTAAGAAAACTCAGGCAACTATTTCAAGAGGTCATATCACCACGAACATCATAGCAGCCTTAGTATGTTACAGTACAGAGCAGGTTATGGTAGAAACATATTCCTGATCATTTCCATAATAAAAAAAATTCCACATGGTCAAAAATTGCCTAATCACTTACCTCTGTGCATGACCTCAGCTCTGTAGCATATCCAAACATGTTATTCAATGGAACCTGGGGATAAATTGATAGTATATTTTTTATCAGTCTTAATGGACAGAAAATTATTTAGCTTTTTGGCAAATCTACAGTGAAGAAGGTCTTTATGTCTAAATAAAATCTTTTACATCATCAATACCAATAAAATACTAACCAATTGTTTCTGGCTATTTTGAAACAGAAGCAATCTTTAAAACATGGGCAACGAGAAAAACCGTACTAATTCAAATTTATACAATGCTACAGAGTCATGAACAAGACTCCTACAGATTCTGCACCAAGAAACTGTTATGGTAGTTAAATGCTATTAACTGGAATAATTATGCTTGATGTAGATTCTAACACGGTCTAGTACAGGGTATTTTCAACTTACCCTTATACACTGTTTTAAAAAAGTAATCAAGTCAGAAGATGAGAGTTTTGCATTCTAATGCACAACTCAGTCTACACCTTTAAATTTAACACATGTAATACCACTGAATCAGCTCCAAATATTTTGACTTATCTAGGCTGAAAAGATATTGCACAAATCTCAAGCCTGATCTGCCCAGGTGGACAGCTTCTGAGGCCTCGCAGCATCCCTGTTGCCAAAAACAGCTGTTCTGGACCCCCCCCCCCGATACACATAGGGGGACAAAGAGCTACAAATAGGAGGAAAAACATCAACATAACCCGTACCACTTGTGATGTGGAGCAATGAACAAGAACACTATAACCCCTGGGTTAGATTCAGTGTCCACTGAATATGAACACTACGAAGAATGATGTTGTGCTGTAATATCATAGAATCATAGAATCATAGAAATGTAGAGTTGGAAGACACCACACGGGCCATCCAGTCCAACCCCCTGCCATGCAGGAACACCCTCAAAGCACTCCCGACAGATGGCCATCCAGCCTCTGCTTAAAAACCTCCAAAGAAGGAGACTCTACCACATTCCGAGGCAGCATATTCCACTGCCCGACAGCCCTGACCGTCAGGAAGTTTTTCCTGAGGTTCAGGTGGAATCTCCTTTCCTGCAGCTTGAATCCATTGCTCCTTGTCCTGGTCTCTGGAGCAGCAGAAAACAAGCCCACTCCCTCCTCTACATGGCATCCCTTCAAATATTTAAACATGGCTATCATGTCCCCTCTTAACCTTCTCTTCTGCAGACTAAACATGCCTAGCTCTCTAAGTCTATCCTCATAGAGCATGGCTTCCAGGCCCCTCACCATTTTGGTTGCCCTCCTCTGGACTTGCTCCAGCTTGACTGTGTCCTTCTTGAACTGGGGTGCCCAGAACTGGACACAGTACCCAAGAGGAGGTCTAACCAAAGCAGAGTAGAGTGGTACCAGTACCTCCCTCGATCTAGACACCATACTTCTACTGATGCAACCGAGAATTGCATTGGCTTTCTTGGCTGCCGCATCACACTGCTGACTCATGTTCAGTTTGTGGTCTATTAAGACTCCTAGATTCCTTTCACACATACTGCTATCCAGTCACGTGTCCCCCATCCTGTATTTCTGCATTCCATTTTTTCTACCTAAGTGTAGGACCTTACACTTCTCTCTGTTGAATTTCATTTTGTTAGCCTTGGCCCAGCTCTCCAATCTGTCCAGCTCATTTTGAAATCTGATCCTGTCCTCTGGCGTATTAGCAACCCCTCCCAATTTGGTGTCATCTGCAAATCTGATGAGCATGCCCTCTATTCCTTCATCCAAGTCGTTGATGAAGATATTGAACAGCATTGGGCCCAGGACAGAACCCTGTGGCACCCCACTGGTCACTTCTCTCCAGGATGAAAAGCAGCCATTGGTGAGCATCCTTTCAGAACGGTCAGTCAACCAGTTACAGATCCACCTGACAGTAGCCCTGTCCAGCCCACATTTTACTAGCTTCTTTGCATGAATGTCATGGGGAACTTTGTCAAAGGCCTTACTGAAATCGAGATATGCTACATCCACAGCATTCCCTTCATCTATCAAGCTAGTAACTCTATCATAAAAAGAGGTAAAATTAGTCTGGCATGACTTATTTTTGAGAAATCCATGTTGACTTCTCGTGATTACCGCATTGCTTTCTAAGTGATTACAAACTGACTGCTTAATGATCTGCTCCAGGATCTTTCCGGGTAGTGATGTCAGGCAATATAATACAGTCATATCTTAAAATGCAGTTTCCAAAACTATGCACTACTTGTTTTTATTCCCTGCAGAGAATAGCTAACCTATGGTAATTAGCAATACCACTTCAGCTGATCTTATACTGTACCATTTCTTTACAATGCAGACTTTGACAATGACATGTATCTTCAGAAAGAAAACTACTGAACAACTCCTTCAGCTCAAGCCTCCATAGCAAGTTAACCATATCCAATTCTTCAGATCAAACTGGCTTTCACGAAGCATTTTTACAGGGACAAATTCCATGGCATACAATTATGTGATTCCACACCTAAGCCAGAGGTAGGTCACCTGCTGCCACATCCTGAACTACACCTCCCCCAACTCCTATCCACTGGGTCTGATGTCTGGAACTGAAGAGATGTAGTCCTGGAAGACACTGGAGCCCCTAACCCTTAACATCAGCTGTACAGAAAGGGAGTGAGAAATGAAAGGGAATGTAACAAGGCTTTGCTTTGGCTTTTGCTTAAGATGCTATAGGCTTCAATATATTTGACATGGTCAATAGGACATTCAGCCAGAAACTGCTAAACTAGCAAGTGAAGGTTACATCCAGCGTATCTTGTTTTTCACTGAAACGTAAGAGTACAGGGGCTTCCTAACACAATGCATGGCTTGCTCAGAAGAAAATTACAGATGGCCAGTCTGACAACTGTCTGGATAGATAACCAAAGCATCAGTCTTAAGTGCATAACCTGCAATGTATGAGGTGCTTCGCATGCTTTCTGGAAACTAATGGTATGGCCATAGGCTTTTTTTTTTTAAGCCTACAAGTACTTGGTATTCCCAGGTGGTCCTGGAAACTATATTAGAGTATACTAGCCATTGGTTCAGGACTCTCATTCTCTACATGTGCCCGACTGTTAGAATGTGAGACAGAAATGCATTTCCTTCAATAAAGTATGAGCCATGATTCACCAATTTGGCCTCCAGATTGGACTAAGCATGGCACAGGGCAAACTCCTTTCAGAAGTAACTACTGTGATTGCAGCACCACCATGTGGACAACCTATACAGTCATAATATCTGGCCACACAACAGCATGGAGGAATGTGACATGATGAACAGGCTCAGAGTACACAGGACAAAAAGGACTTCCACACTGATCTTACATGCTGCTAATGCTACAACAGCAATTAATTTCTTGTCGTACACAGTTCCTTCATCACTTAGTTCATTTTTTCAGAATACAAATTTCATATTTTAGACAGAACACAGACACAGATACATTTTAAAAAAAGCACATACATCAGCATAGAGAGTGAAGTAGCCTTCAGCTCCATCTTGCCCAGTGATGACACCATGACGACGATTCACTCCTGAAATAACCACTCCTTGAAATTCAATGGGTGCCACAATTTCCACTGACATAATGGGTTCAAGAATACATACTGTTGCATTATCCATAGCTGCATCATCCAGAGTACAAAGGAAAATATGTTAGAACATCTCTCTCCCAGCATCACTTTTACAATTACTTCTAAATTCACAAAATAAATCTCCCAATGTAACAGTGGAGCTGGCACACATACATCAGAATTCTGTAACTATATACATAGTCAACTTGGGGATACCATAATATATATAACTCAATAATATTAGAACATTTATTTCAGTACAGATGCATTTATTGACTGCAAAAAGGATTACTTTTTAAAAAGTTCAGACAAGATCAAAATCAAGAAATCAGAGCAGTTAATGGATTTTTTAGGTTTCTTATCACTGTTTAAGTCATTATCAAAATGATGACTTGAGCTATCGGCAAATCCTTAAACCAGCAACACTGATGGTAAATTATACTTCTAAAGCTTCTGACAAAAGTGACTAAATAGACTGAAAAATAATGGACTGCACGGCCAGGACTGTTTTAACACACGCATTCTGGATAACTGTATGGAGAAGTGAAGAAAAGGCAGAAGGTCTTTCAGGATGAGACTGAAAGTATCCCATCTCTGAAGTCATACCTTGCTTCAGAGCTCCTTCAGCAGCTCGGATGAAAGAGATTTCGTTAGAGTCTACCATATGGCTAGCACCATCCTCTAAGACAAACCGTACACCTGAAATCTTGTGTCCTGTCAAGGGGCCTTTCTCACATGCTTCACGAAAACCCTATAAAAAACAGACTGTGCATTAGTTACTTCATTTCCAAGTGGTAAAACCTAGAATGCTATTATAAATGTGTAGACAAGAATTATATAGCAAAATAGTAATTTGCAGCCAAAATACTATGGGTCTATAAGGATTGCGCCCAATTTAAAAACAAACAAACAAACAAAAATCCTTGAGAGAGCAATGCATTGTTATGCTACCATAGAGGAAATGTTACATTTTAAGTGCCACAGTTCTAAAACCCAAACGTACAGTTGCGACATCAACATACTGGGGGTGCATGGGCAGAATCTACCCATTCTTGCTGTTGTGTGTCTTCAAGTCATTTCCAACTTATGGCAACCCTAAGATGAACATATTATGGGGCTTTCTGGGCCTAAGTGTGCAACATGCTCAGGGTTACCCAGTAGGTTTCCATGGCCGAGCAGTGATTCGAACGCTGCTCTCTAGGGTTATAGTCCAACGCTCAAACCACTACGCCATGCTGGCTCTCAGTCTAACCATAATACTCTCAAAAAGAAGTCACAGCTTTCAAAAGTTGCTGCTGCTTACTTATAAGTTTGGAACCCAATTCCTAAATATAATGACTTCAAAGGAAATCTCAGTGATTATAATAGATATACATTACAATGTACTAGGGCTATAACATCTATTTTGAAAGATTAGAAAAAGTATAACAGGACACATACAGAAGACATAGTTCTCTTTTGATCACAGCTGTCTAATGACAACCTCTTGTTCTTTTCCAATTTTGGAACTTTATAGCATCAAGCTAAAGTCAAAACAGGAGGTTAACTCTCACTGAGATCAGAAAGATACTGATTTGCAGAGGATCTCTGCAGAATTGTAACAGTATTACTCTTCATTTCAAACAGAAGCTTAGCTGAGTGTTTTTGATCCTCAAATGACGTTTGTTTTAATTTATAGGCTGAATTCCAAAAAGGAATCAATGTTACATCTGAAACTCATTTTGTTGGATTGCTGCAATTTGGACATTTTGTTACAAATCAACTAACTTCTGTAGAATAAAAGAAAAATCCTATGTTATCCCTTCAACAACAGAACCTTAGAACACTGCACATACAATTCACAGAACTGGGGTTGAAAAGGCATACTCTCTCTCCTTGTGCAAGTGCCATTCCACTTCCAGTGACTGCCCCCAACAAACACTGAACAAGAGAAGCTCTGCCTTCTAGTGGGTGGGGATGGATGCTATAATAGGAAATCTGCAAACCTACACGAGCACAGGGAAGATTACATGCAGCCCTTTGAATATCAGGCAAGTATGCAACATGTGATGTGTCCCCTGAAAACGAAATGTTAACTGAGTTACTGAATGGGCATGCAGGACTAAAGCAGTTCACTGCAGATTAGGTTTGTAATAAACCGCCTAAATTGTACTGAAGCAACCAGTTTGACCTGAATGATACCTCTAAGGCCAAAGAGTTGCTTACTATGCACACAGTCTAGCACAGGTTCACTTTAGAAAAAATATTATTTCAAAACTGTTATTTGAAAATTGAGAGTGCACGCTGAGAATGAACACATACAAAACACACATTTTCCTGCTTCCTCTTTCATCTGTGCAGAGAAAGTTCCTGTTTCCTTCCACTATCAAAGAGTTGCAAGTGGTTTACCATTATATGTCCACCAACACCAACCTTAATGAATTCTAGCCATGTTGTAACCGCTGTTTGCTAAACCACTTTCAAACTCTGCCCCACAATCAGCATCACCATATTTACAGCATTAAACCAATTTTTAAATCTATAGCCATATACAGTAATTTTTTTAAGCAGAGAAATATTATAAGAAAGTAGAAAAGCCAGCAGCATTCCTGTTCACTTGTTCTTACCCTGTTCTTTCATGAAAAAGAGTTACTATGGTAAGTTGGTATGTGTTACTTTTTTAAAGGAAGGAAACCATCCCTATAGCTCTCTTTCACCACGTAAGAATGTTTTCTTATCTCAACATGAACAACAGACTGGATTTCTTAATTTGTGCAACTGTGAAAGCGAGCAAATTACCTCTACTTCAAATGCAAAGTATTTATATTATTCTTTTTGGAAAAACACAGTTTTGAGTAACATAGAAACACAAACAACAGCCCACAGCTATAGAAGATCCCCTTTACTTAATGCCTTGAGAAAGAGGTACCAGAAATCTCAAGTGGAAATCATATGACTACATGTCCTGCAATCAACTGTGCATTAAGAGTCAGGAGGGATTTTTATTTTTTTAATGTTATGTAACTCTATAGACTTTTGTTATTTGGATATTTTCTTTGCATTCTTGTTTTTATCGACCATTGCCCTATTTATGTGTCTTGCTTTAGTATGGCTTCCTGACATGCTGGTTCAGATGATATCCATTTCTAGCTTGGCACCTTGTTCTTATTGTATTATCTTAAGGTACAGAAAGAATAGATTAAATGCTCAGTTGCATAAGGAACAAAAGATGGTAGTGGGGGGAAAAAATCACCTTTTCAATAGCTGGTACAAACTGCTTTGGGATATTTGTTCCCACTGTTCTGTCCTCAAATTCCTGTTTGGTGTAGTTCTCTGGCTCCAGAGGCTCCAGAACCCCAATCACTTTACCATACTGGCCAGCTCCACCAGACTGCCTTTTATGAGTAAAATCAAATCTGCAGAAGAGATTTAAAAAGATGATTCAGTGTACAATATATTATCCATTCATTTTGTATGAAGAGAGGTAGATAGTACTGGTTTCATACATGGAAAACTAAAGAGAGAAGCTATATAGCAGGAAAGGGAGGGGAGAGAACGTGTCAACTGCCAGAAGTTCCTGGGCTGCAGCTCCCAACAGCCTCAAGTAGCATAGACAGTGAGGAAGGATTATGGGAATGCAATCCCACAACATTGCGATGAGCCGTATTTTCTTTGTGCTACATAGAAAATTTGCTTGTTGCTTTCTCCCACCCCTCAAAAAACAAACAAACAAATAAACAAACAAAAAAACTTTGTCTGCTACTGTGTAAAAAAAGAGAGAGAAACAGCCAGAAAGATAAAGGCAATTGAATTCCAGGGCATTAACTACTGAATACAGCTTTCAAAATGGGTAGTAGCCACGCATAAAGGAAACGGCTTTATAGGGGGGAGGAAAAGCAACCATTATCCTTCCCACTTTCCAAAAAATACACACAAACCATATACAATGGGGGAGCAAAAACAAAGCATTAAAAATTCATTGTTGTAATTTTTTTTATTAAATCCACAGCCAGTTATTCGCATTTAAACGTAACAGATGAGGCATATACATGTGTGAGAAATTCTGCATTATACTTATCTGTAATTCGAAAAAAACTGAGCCACAGCTAAATTTTGAAATATACTATACTTAAATGCACAAGCAGCTATTTCCGTTAGAATTGTACTACAGTTGTTTATACCCAAGCAGGGGACTGGGTGACATGGCCTATCAATTCTTTACAACAACAGACCTAGACAAATAATAAACATCAAGAGTTGAAAAGTCATGCGAAAGCAACACTGCCAGAGATCAGTTTTGCAAGTTGGATTCTTTTAATTTTGCTCACCTGCTGTTCTCTTCACTCACAACTGAACAGAACACTATCTAGTTGTGTGCCTTCGTTTCCAACTTACGGCAACAGTAAGGTGATCTTATAATAGGGTTTCCTTGGCAAGATTTGTTCAGAGAGGGTTTGCTACTGCCATCCTGAGGCTGAGAGAGTGTGACTTGCCCCAGGTGGGCTTCCATGATTCAGCTGGGATTCAAACCCTGGTCTCCTGAGTCACAGCCCAAAGTCCATAGCCCTACACCACACTGGCTCTCCACAGAACACTACGGACACCCTTTATGTCCAAACACAACAGCTACAAAGTTCGTAATTCAGAAGAGGCCTCTACCACCTAAGAAAGTAGGTCATACTCAAGAAAAGCCTACACCCAATTCTATTACGTTTTTATCCTATTCTCCAAGAAACTCAAAGTAGCTTATAGGGCTCTCTTCCCTGCGTTTATCTTCACAATACACCCGTGAGACAGACTAGCAGACTTGCAAACCCAACCCCCCCCCCCGAGGTCATCAAGGAACGTCACCTGGACGGGACACGAACCTGGCTCTAAGGGCCTTTTCACACCACACAGTTACACAGGGCTATTATTCCACTTCCAACATCCCACAGAATTCGGGGGGTCGCAGTTTAGGGAGGGGCATTTAGAATTCTCAGCCAGAGAGAGCTCTTGGGCCTCACTGAACTACAAGCGCCAGAATTCCACAGGAGGTTGAAAGTGGAATAATAGCATCTTAACAGTGTAGTGTGGAAAGGCCCTTAGTCTTAAAGAGGAGCATTCACTGGAAGATCAACCAAGTTCGGCGGGATCTCCTTTACAGGCCATTTCTGCACTACACTCTTACAGCGCGATTATTCCACTTTCAACATCCTAGGGAATCCTGGGGTTTGCAGTTTAGGGAGGGGCCAGCCGGCCCTCCCTAAACTGCAAACCCCAGGATTCCACAGGATGTTAAAAGTGGAATCACAGCGCTGTAAGAGTGCAGTGCGGAAATGGCCTCCGAAAGCATGCAGCTTGAGAACCACGCGGCTTTATCGCTGACTTCGGCCGGCACGCGTTCCAAAAATAATACCCACCGCCGCCCCGGCCTGGGAAGGACGTCGCTCCCTAAACTTGCCAAAGCCGCACAGCGGGCCCGGGCCGCCCTCCGACGCGCCCTCGGGACTTCAGCCCGAACGGACCGGCAGATCGACAAGGCTCAGCTCGGCCCGACTCTCCGGAGCCCGCACTGACCGTCCAGCCACTCGGATCTAGCACGCCGCTTCCACCCCTGCAAGGCCGGGGCTCCCTCCCCGCCCCCGAAGGAGCGTGAAGCGCGGCTCCGTCCCGCCCCAGCCCGGATGGGACCCCTCGGAAGGCGCGCCCCGGCCTCCCCGGCCCCGCCCGCTCTCTTCCTTCTGGGGCTGCTGCTTCCTGCTTCCCTGGCGGCGGCACCGCACCGCCTATTGTGCGCCGCCGAGGCTGCACCCGCCGCCGCCGCCGCCGCCGCCGCCGCCGCCCACGCGCAGTCCACCGCGGGCGACCCTCCCGCTCCTCCGGCCGGGAGCAGCAGCCGCCCCGGCCGCCGCCTCGCCCCGCGCCTTTCCACGCCGCGCCCCATGGAGATCCCGCCGTCCCACCACCCGGCCACCCGAGCGGCCGGCGTGGTGCAGAACTACATCAACTACCAGCACGGCGGCCCCCACCGGATCTTCGGGGTGCGGGAAGTGCGCCAGGCCAGCCGGGAGGTGAGCGGTGGGGTCGGGCGCGGAGGAGGGGAGACTCGGGGGCGGAGAGCCCCTCTTAAACGCCCCCTCCCATCCCGGGCTGCACGCTTGCCTGGGAAGAAGCCCTGCAGAGTGGCGCCGGGGCCCCTCCCGCCGAGTAAGCCGACGAGGAGGGGAGGGGCGCCAGGTAGCCGCACCCCACCCAAGAGGCGGCAGGAGGAGGAGGAGGAGGAGGAGGCCGCCCTCTGCCTCCGGGCGCGGGAGGGGGGCCCGGCTCAGAAGCCTCGGACCTAGGGGGCCCCGCTGTCTGAAAGCGGTTCTGACAATTAAAAATACACACAAACGCTAATCGACACAAAACAGCCAGACAGGACACTTGCCCCCCCGCCCCAAAAGACTACGGCCGTTTCCGCACTAGAGTTGTAGCGCTACGATTCCACTTTCAACACCCTTTGGAATCCTGGGGTTCAGTCTAGTGCCGAAATGGCCTACATTTCACCATTTCAAGCGAAATCGTTGCTCCCAAGCTTTCTCTTGCACGGGAGATTTGCTGCCGCCACGCGGTCCCCGAAGCTTGGGGTTGCCCAGTGAAAACTGGAGAGGGCGCCTGTGCCATCAGTGGTTGCGCGGGTGATGGGATTTCTGCAGGTGTTGCTCCGTAGGTGACAAGGAACACCTACTGAAATTCCTCCTACACAACCCTTCAAAGTACAGGAGCCCTCTTCAGTTTTCGCTCTGGCAAACGTGCTTGAGGTTCCAAGCCATCTGCCCCACTGACCTGTGGAGTTAGGCTGCCCCCATTTGGTCTGCAGTATTAGCTCCTTAAAGCCCAGTCTCCGGCTTGCAGGTTTAGCTGGTGATATCCTCCGCCATTCCCTATCGCTACCTCCACCAAGGCAGAAACAAAGGCAATTACAACAATATAAGGATATATTTCTGACATTTACCAAACCTATTAAAAGTGGAAACAAAAATTCCAAGGTTGATTCTTGGAAACATTTCCTCTCTCTATACCTGGTGTTGGCAATCTGTGCCCACCCACCCCCCATGTTGGGCTGCAACACCCAACAGTTCTAGTCAGTAAAACCACTGTTGAAATGGTCTTCGGAGTTGCAATCCAACAACATCTGAAGAGCCCACCGCTGCCCTACTCAATGAAGATGTTCGTCTGTTCATAAAACCTGGTTGCCCTGGCTGCAGCCAATACAGAAATCACTGGGTCATATCTTTGGGCATAATTTTACACAACAGCAAGTCAAAATTTGTCACCGCTTCCTGAGCAAATTGTGTCTCCTCGTTTCTCATCACTACACAGTATAAGTTATCACTACCCCATCTGCACTGTCACATTCTCATGATATCAGCAGTGGGTTACCAAGAGACAGTTAGTTGCTGCTTTCAAATACAAGAAGCTGTCCAGTTAAACTGAAGTGTTTTAAATCCCACTGATTTCATCAGAAGAGAGTACTTAACCAAATGCATGGCTTTCCTACTGGAACCAAGGGAAGGTTATCTGTTCTCCTTCTCTTTCGGTCACCTCTGCAACTGTCAGATTGATACTGGAGTCTGGCAAGATGTTCTTAATAAGCAAAACAATTCTTTTTTAAAGGACATTCCAGGTGTTGGACATAAATACCGCCTGAAGTTTGCAATGGAAGAATTCCTTCAGAAGGTAAGTTCTGCTTGCTCATTTATTGTCAGTTGAGTTTTAGGGCCTTATGCATGTTTTCCAGCTGGGATCTTCTCTAACACAATCCATCAGCAACATTTAAAATGAAGCAAGAGTGGAATCTTTGTAAAGACCACAGCACAGATTCATACTCGTACTTCATACAGCCCTACCAAGCACTCTGAATATATTATATCGAGATGAGGAATCTGAACACATCACACTATGAGAAGTGGGGCAGGTGAAGCATCCCCCTCTCTCTAACAAAAACGAGATTATTATATGAAAATCGAATTCTGATTAAAATCTGTGGGTCTATTTGCTGGTTCAAAGATTTATGCTGCTATGTTTAAAATGTGCATGTAGCTAATTAATTTTTACGTGTCAGCAATCCTGTCAATTATATAATTTTTCAAACTGAATATACTTTAATGTGAATTTTTAAAGTCAGAACACCTGACCTTTCCCTACATGTGCTCATTTTGTATATAGCTGTTGAATACTTGAATTGTATCCACAGAAAACCAGACAAGAGAGTCAGACCAGACTTTCTCAGACAAGCAATCAAGCTCTGATATTGGCTCTGGGAAAAAACTTGCCGTTTCTATAAGTATTTCATAGAATTACAGAGTTGGAAGAGACCAAAACAGCCATAGAATCCAACCCCCTGCCATGTTTGTTATAATCATGGAGCAGTCAGTCCTGCAGCAACAAACCACCCACCACAAGATGATTCCATAACAGGAGAGGAGCTATGGTATTATTCATCTGTATAATTCCAGCCATCACGAGAGCTAGCGTGGAGTAATAGCTGCAAGTCTAGAATAGGACTTTGGACATACAGTTTCAAGTCCCCACTGAGTGATAAAACTCATTGGGTGGACCAGGGGCATTGATTTCCTCTCATACTGACCTACACCACCACATTGTTATGAGGTTAAAGGGAAAGAGTTGCCTGGATCACATGGAAGGGCACATTATAAAGATAATAAATATGATAAATCAGAGTAGCTGATGAAAAGAAAATGGGGGAAAGAGAATCTTCTTGACATTTTTCTTTGAATTCAGAGTTGTCTTCAGTCATTGTGAATATTCAGGATTCACACTAAGATTTGGGCAAGGGACCATTCTAACAGAAAGAATGGCTTTGGTATATCTTAAGAAGTTTCAAGTACAAGAATGAAGTAACATATTTCTCAATAGCGCATGCTAACATATTCAGGTGAAGATTTTAACCTGTTAATTTTTCCCCCCAACAGAATAGTTCTGTGAACTGCACAACTGAGATTCTTTATCATCATGGTGACCCACATGTTGCTCCAGAAGTGCATTATACTGTGGAAGGGGAGTTTGGGACCAATACAGAGCAAGCAGATAACGAATTTTACAACAGGATCAAGAATCTCTCTGAACCACTAGAGGCACAAAATATTCCAGGTTTTTAGTTTTTGTTTTGTTTTTTAAGATTTCCATGACATGAAATTTTGCTTTTTGAATGTTAAACAGAAGTTTTAAAACAGCAGAAGTGAAATCTGCAATAAAATAATGAAGTGTATCTTCCTTCCTCACTGATGTGTTCTTGCTATGAGTTCCAACCAACCATTCCTCCAAACAGGGCATGGGGTATAGGGGCTTTTCCAGCTTCCCTTTTATATACGTGTGAATTCATTTCATACGCAACTGTGTAACAGTATTATTACAGCAGAAAGTATGTGTCTTGTGTCACTTTAAAAATGAGCCAATTTATTGTGGCATAGTAATAATTTACCATGACATACATTTCCATAATCTGTGTCATCAGGTGCATGGAATGTCACCATAAGCTAGCAGGAAAAAAGTTAGTAATGAGGTTATGGAGACGTGGGATCCAGTAAGTCTGTTTCTTACATCTTACTTCAATTTGATTTTGCTGCTAACATTTTTCTCTTCCCTATACCCTAGTGTATCTCAACCTGCTAATTCAAGTTAACATTCTGCATCTGAAAAATTAGACTCTGGTCCACGAAAGCCAGAATAAATTGAGTAAAGCACCACAAGAATTCATTTGAAATGTGATGCTGGAGGAGAGTTTTATGGATAGTGCAGACTTCCAAAAAGACAAATAAATGGATCTGAGAGCAAAGCAAGCCTGAACTCTCCCCGGAAACCAAAATGATTGAACTGAGGGTTTTGTTCTTTGGAAATATCATAAGATGACAATGAGTCATTAAAAAAGATGATAATGCTCAGCAACATGGGAGGCAGTAAGAAAAGAGGAAAACCACATTACAGGTGGATAGACTCAAAGAAGGCACAGCCTTGAACTTGCAACACCTTAGCAAGACTTTTAATAAGAGGGTGACTTGGAGACTTTCATTCAACCAATTCGACAATTATTAATAATAACCGCCACCTGATTCTCTGGGGGCTTTTTTTTCTGCAAGAAACTAACATGGCTACTTGTTCTGAAAAATATTGTTACATTTAGTTATATTCTACATGTGCAAAGCCGGTTTCTAGTGTAAAATTTGGAGAATGTTTATATCTTGTTCTAATGCAATCTTAACAGTTAACAATAGGGGCTAGTATTTATGGTTACAGTATAGATGGATGGAAAGAAGTAGACAGTATATTATTCTAACGGACAGTGAAGGATGTATTTTGATAGGATACCCATGGCTCCCTCCTGTATCCTAGTCATAATACCCTAGCTGTGCAGCCTTGTTTTTTCTAAGCTGAGCTCTTTACCTCACACAAATCCAAGATATGGATGAAAAGTAAAGCACACAAGGTGTGCAAACTGACACCAAGGCCTATGTATTTCCATACAGTTTATTGAACTGCTGAGCTTTGGAGGGGAAGGGGGATGAGGCACAGAATAAAAATTTCTATAGAATATCTAGCCAAAAATCTCTTTAAGACTCCCTATATTTCAATATTAACTTTGTTTTTGTTGCCAGACAGTTATGGAAATACGAGTGCAGAAATGGAGCCTGTTCGGCATTTAGCCTTGGTCGCCTGCGGGTATGTAATATGGCAAAATTCCACAGAAGACACCTGGTACAAAATGGCACAAATCGAAAGTGTCAAGCAAGTGGTAAGTTAGCTTCACTCACAAGTGACTTAAAAGTGGTTTTCTGCCAGGGACTCTTTTCCACTTCCATGCAGAAAGCAGCTGTTTGTGGGACAATCTCTTCGATGACAGCCTGAGGTAGCATGTTTTACCTAGCCATCTACCTACCTACCTACCTTCCTATCTAATTTGTATCCTGTCTTTCTCCCAGCACAAGATTAAATGTGACTTGCAACTAGTTAAAATACCTAACACAGTTATAATAACTGCATGTTCTGGGGGTACAGTTGGCTGTTTAGGACAAAAATCCACCCACCCCTTCCCCCAAAGTTAGGAGTCTGTGGCAGCCACGCATAGGTAGGTTATCGGACCAGGTGCTACCCTCCATGGTTCTGGGTGAGCAGAACCCACCCTGCGTTTCTGGGGGTTGTCCACCCCACTTCAAGAATGCCTTCAATATTTCTGAATACACATCTAGATAGATCTGATGGGTCATTAAACCAAAATTTCACACCAAAAACTGATTTCATCAAACTTAATGACACAGTCTAGAGTCTTTATTTTTTTTGCTACACTTTCTTTGTTGTTATGTTCTTATATTATTAAGTCAACTCCTACTTATGGTGAAACTATCCTAAGGTTCTCTTGCCAAGATTTATTCAGAGGAGGCTTGCCATTGCCTTCCTCTTAGAACTGTGACTTGCCCAGGGTCGCCTATAGTGGGTTTCCATGGTTTGGCAGGGATTTGAAATCTGGACTCCCAGAGTCCAAGCCTAAAACTCACACCACTGTGCTTGCTACACTGCCTCATCACTACAATTACAACTACCACCGCTACTATAATTCCATTTGTTGGAGACAGAACACATTGTGGTTAACAGGGTTGAGAATCCAAAAAAATCTTTTGGCATTTAAAACAGTTGCGTTTTTAGCATTCTACACACGTGCTTTAAATTATATAAAAAACAGGGCATTGTTGCATGTTTCCTTTTCAAAAATTTCACGTTCTCACCAAAAATCTGAGAGCATAAAGTTCTAGAAGAATCCAGGCCAAGGAAGCATTCTCCAGAGTGTTTTTAACATTAAGATGAAAACACCCATGAGTCAGTTCTGACCCTATTAAACTGTTTATGAAAAAAAAATTTGGTCCTCACAATAATATAATGATTCATTGTTATTGTTTAAAAAGGAAAAACAAATGAAATGGCACACAGTTATTCAAGCGCCCTCCCGGTCTTGCCTCCCAGATTTTATGTGGTTGAAATAACCAACAAAACAAAACCCCTCATTTGTTTATTCAGCTCTCTAGCATTTCATGTTAAATGAATACATTTAAAATTAGAGCTGTGCTTACTAAAGTGGAGTGTTCTGTTCTGTATTGTTTTGTTTCAGAAGAGAAATGATGACTATCTTGAATTTTCATATGTGGTTTTAATCCATGATATTGTCTCCCAGGTAAGTAACATTATTTAGTCATTTATTAGTTTCAAAGAATTGGGGGAGGGGCTTAAGAACCTTCCTTGCAAAAAGGTAATTCTAATAGGTACCACTGCAACAGGAGTCCAGGACACATAACAGAATGGCAGGAGAGGAGTCAACACTCAAGCATCTCATAGCGGAGCGCAAGGACATTGGGTGCCTGATGCTTGAGGGGCTTGCTGTGCAGCAGAATATAGGATCAAAATGGTCTAAAAATTAATGTGTTTAGAGGCAGCTTACAACATTGGTTCAAGAAGTATACCACCCAGTGCTATGACCATGCCATTTAGAGGCAATGCAGACAGAAATATAGAATACCATGTGGAACAACAGTTTTGTTTCCTAAGAATCTCTACAATTTTTTTAATTTGAAAAAGAAGAAAGCTCCTAAAGCTAAAAGTTTTGACTCCTGTGGCTACAAATCTGTCTTTGAAAATAAGTGATTAATGTCTGCTGCAATTCCAAGAACTAGAGGAAGGGCTGAAGAAAATTCCCAGTGGTATGGGACAAACCCTAATACTTTTAAGCAAATTTAATAAGCAAGCAGAATTACATAAAATTGGGCTGTTGGGTTTTTTTGGCTAATGATTTAAGTGCCATTTGAAGATTGCCCACTTTTGCATCTATTGCTCTAAGTCTTCTTCAACAGCAATTACATTATCAGCTTTTAGGAGATAATAAGGTTTCACTCCCTGCTGTGAAAAGCTTCACTCACTCCCTTGGAATTATCCTACTAAAGGCAGTGGAAGAGCCAAGGCTGTGTTCTCTTCTTTCAGACCAATTGTCAATGCTGACCAATTAGCTGCAGTACCATTATTATTTTTTCACATAGAATATTCAGTTCTAACTGGACCTTTACTGTATATATAGCAGCCTTGGGTTATATTTGCATAATTTTATGTGTGAAGGACACAAACAACTGAACAGAAGGGGAAATGTTCATGGCTTGCCTTCTGAATCAGCTCCTTATACACAAAAAGGTATTTTATGTTTTTCTGTGAAATCACAGGGTTTTAAGGGACTCAAAATATATTGCAAAGTGCAGCTTCCTTTTTCATAAGGAAGACTCTTCTTTCCACAGGTTCTCTACCTCTGTTAGAAGAAGGCTATTTTCATGAAAGGAAGAGAACCTTTGGATTCAACTTGCGGCATTTCCAAGACTAACCCCCACTGTGTCTGTGGAACAGATTGCTCCACAGTTCATTTTTTTAAGGATGCCCCCCTGCATCGTGGGTGGAGGCTGCACACAGTTTGTAGGCCATGCTTTGCCCACACCTATCTGTATTGCCTATAAAGATAGCCTACTTGTATATTACAGGTTTGAAAAGTTGACTTTAAGCCAACAATGTGTGGAATTATTTGCCATTATTTTAGAAAAGTTTTTTTCCATTTTATTTCATCTACTTTCTGGATTGTTCTCATCTATAGTTCACTATAATTCACGAACATATAAATAACAGAGAGAGAGAGAAGGAAAGAAATGTGACCTGAGATAAACATACTAGATCAGGAAATTATTTTTTCCAGAAGAACAGAGCTGAAAAACACTTCCCTGAGTTTCCTAACATTTAGATTTTCCTAACATCTGGTGTTCTTTTATCTACAGGAAATTATTCCTTGGCATATGCAAGTCCTATGGCACCCACAGCATGGAGTGAAAGTAACACGGAATAGCCGCCAGCCAAAACGTGCAGCTCAAGATTAGCTACACACCTTCTATGCTACTCTTAGAGGTTTTTAAAATAGTTCTTTAAAGCAACTATATGCAGATAGAACAAGAACATTAGGCTAATTCGGGTTCAAAAACCCCAACAATAATGCATATTATGAGAACCAAAGCAAACAGATCTCCTGAACTTGGGTTGGCTGGTTCTTGTTTGCAACAGTAAATACTTACGGTACAGCTGCCACAATGCTCTCTCTAAAGGCGACTTTAGGCTTTCCAGTAACACAAGGACAACCATATTCTCTTTCCATTCGCTGGGTTAAAAAAAAAAACACCACAATTATACTGGTTTCAATATGCTGCCAAATATATTCAGCCAAGCTAAAGAAATCTTTTACCGTCATATATAAAATTTGATTTCTGTTGAGGTTTTTCCTCTATAACAAATTATTATGCCATATGTATTACATACATAAGCCTCTGCCCTCCTTCCAAGGAGATACTTTTGGGGAGAGTATTGCTTTTATCCGTATCCTGTAGCTGTGAAAGAAGAACCTGGAACCTCAAAGAAACTATTAGCTGAGGTCCAGTTGCAGAAGTCGAACCAGTACTATATAATTTACAACATTCTTCTGCATGTAACCAATGAACACAGCTAGACTATAGAGCTGAATTAAAAAACACTTTCTGAAATAAAACTGAGATTCAGCAGCATAGTTCACCAATGCAGTCTTAATCATCACCTGAGCATAGATTTCCAAGTGTAGCTCTCCCATTCCTGAAACAATCGTCTCCTTGCTCTCAGTATCAAAATGAACTCGGAATGTGGGATCTTCCCTTGTGAAGCGATTAATACCTTTTGAAAACTTATCCAAATCATTCTAGAGTGAAAGAGAGTCCACAAGTGTAAATTAATATCTTCAGTTTTAATTGTTTCATAACCAATAACCCAGGAGTCTGACCATCCAATAAAACTATTACTATATCAATATTTATTTATATCCTACCTCTTTCTCAGTTTGTGACTTAGAGCAGCTTACAACAGTTTAACATAGCTAAAAATTCACATCATATGAAAGTTTAATATATAATCAAACTATCAATACAATTAAAACCAGTAAAAAGCAGAAATGTTAAAAAGAACACTACAAATATAAAGTACATCACATAATGCAAGGTCCATTTTCCTTGAGTAGTCATCTTCAAAGGCATTCCAAAACAAAGACATCAAAAACTCAGCAACATACAGTGGGACAATCACAATAAACTTCTGGAGGCTCACAAAATATGCTAGCGGCCCAATCTTTAACTTCATTCATTCAAGGTAATGTTGATTAGCCAAGATAACACTGAGCACACACATGAATAATTTCTGCCATGGCAGAAACATATCAACATTTGGTAGTAGAAGGGTACTTCCACATTAGAAGATGTGGCTTAGTTAACTCCTGAACAGACTTAGTAAATGCAATTAAACCCTTACATGTTTCCTCTGAAATCAGATCACAGCATTTTCCCCAAATTCTAGAAATAATAACCTTTTTTTTTTTTTACCTTCTGAATCCTACCTTGTTGGATGGCTTCATTGCTACTGAAATGACAGGATCAGGAACATGAATAGATTCCTATACAAAACAAAATTAATATGAATAAGTATCTGTCAGTATAAAACCTCTGGAAATGTTCTTCGCAGAAATCATTTACAGTCAAAGAAATGTGTGCTCAAAAACTACACTTGTTTACACATTCCTTTAAGAAAGCATAATAGCTTTTACACATTCCATTAAGAAAACATAATAGATGACCTCTAGATTTTCTTCTTACTTAATGCATTTATTTCCTATAAAATTCAGGTCTGTTCAAGCATAACAATCTTGGTATAATAAATCATTTTTTTAATTAAAAGAATACCCACATCTCTCTTCTGTCATAATTTGAAACTACCAGATTTGTTAAACCATGGTTTTGCACTGGAGGATCAGATCATAGTTTGATAACTTGGCTTGTAATCAGAGATTTAAAACACTTGTTTCCAGTTTGGAGGCAACAGAAAGCTGTGGTTTTAATAAACAACAGAAGTTTTGTATTATGCAAGAGGAAAATGTGTTCATATGGATGCCTTACTAGTTTGCTTTACTAGTTTGACATTCATTGTTATACCTGAACTGGGCCTTGATCTTCCCAGAAATATTTTGAAAGCTTGAAGATACGAGTGAATTCACCTCACTTTGGGTCTGTTCAGGTGATACTTTATATCTAGCATCTTAATAGGAGTGGACATGAGATACTGGTAGCTGGCCTACACATTTTTTTTTAAAACTTTCCTGACCTTGAGGCTTGGTAATGAACCATGCTCAGAGAAATCCTATGTTCGTATAAGTGTAGGATCTCCCTGTTTCATTCATTCATGTCACTGCGGTGAGGTGGGCAGAGGCCAAGAAACTTCAAGCCTGTTTTGTGTCCCTGCTCCCTGATGCTCCACCTGCAACCCATCAGAATACTAAACCAGGCTATTGAAATACCTCCTCCCTCGGGATTCTAGATAACATTGTATATCTAACAGAGTCTGATAGTTAAAAACAAAACAGAGTGGTATTTGTTATACTGCATATTCCTGACTATGCCCTTTCAACATCACCAGCTTGTAGAATTTTAATTAGTATAATCTTACATATTATCTTGCTTTTATAGTTTTTTAAGAGTTTGTAACAGCTGTAAAAGAAGTCTTAAAAATAAACACCATTTCCCTGTTCAAAAAAACCTTGAAAGTTTCTTTTGTAAAGATGATATTTTTATTGAGGAGGACAATGGAGTAACTTTAAGAATTAATAGTGAAAGCCAGTAAGAGCATTATGTTAATTGAACTACTTTTATCACAAGAATAGAAAGGGGGGTGAGCCCCCCACTTCCCCCATAGGGCCTAAAAATCTGTTTGGGAAAACTGGAAGATCCTTTAGAGCAGATCTGCAGGAAGCTACTGAAGACAGAAGAGAGGGACAAAGTCCCGCTGACTGAGTAGTCTCCCATTTGTACAATTCTGGATACCATCCTAAATCTAAATAAAGCTACAACAGTTCAACCAAGGAAAAACTTACCATGGAAAGGTCAGTGCTAGATTTATCTGTAAATGTATCACCACTAGCACAATCGATGCCAAACAATGCACAGATATCTCCTGCGTAAACTTCTTCCACATCCTAGCAAAGCAAACAACATTTTAGGTACTCCTTTATAGTATTACACAAGAAATTATGTATTAAAGAAATGGCAGGAGAGATCAAATGCTGCAGCTTCAAGTGAAGCCTGCTTGCACTGTACAGTCTAACTGAACATAGGTTGGTAACAACTACAGCAGCAGAAAGGGCTGCATATCAAGTTTATCCCTGATTTATCAGGAAAAAGAGATTCAGCCAAACAAGTATAACAAGCACCCAGAACTTGAAACTAATCGACTAAGCATGTACAAAAAAACCTCACAGGGCATTCACATTTATAGAACTCCCAATATAGATGGCTAAAGGAAACTGACTCAGCATTTTCCAACTACAGTCTTCAGTGATACTGGAGCATTCTCAGCCTTCTCCTAACAGTATTAAATTCAACATTAATAGCAGGGGTGAACTAATTGCTCCTTTTGGGGAAAAAAATCATCTCAAATTCTCTGGGAGTAGTGATTCACCTTTGAAATAGGTTACAGGGCTCCTGCACTATTCAACATTAAAAATACAAATTTTTCAAAACCAGAAGTGGACCTGTTGTTGCTTCCAGTTTTGTTTTGCTTTCCATTTGTGGAACTTTAGACTGTCCCTTGGCTCCCAGCTTGTCCCAGAAGCAGAAAACACCTCCAGATATGGCACATTTGCTCACCTCTGGTACAGACGCACAGCCCTCATTTGTACTTGGACCAAAACTCACTGCTAAGCTGTCCAATTTGTCCTGGAATCTGTTAGTATGCACCAGCCAGTAAAAGCCATCTATCAGAGGTAGACAGTCATCTTACCCTGCCAAGTCAGCCAGGGTGTAAGACTGGCCAGTTAGATTATTAAAAGGGAAAAGAGTGTCATGAGATGAGTGGCTCTAAGGATAAGTAGATGAAGGCTGATATAGGAACCAACATTTTTAAAAAAGGTATTTTTACTGTCTGCAGTTTCTGAGACTGCAGCAAAACAATTAAGGGATAGACCTGCCTCACTGACAAATCAGTGACGCAGCACAGTGATTTTTAGAGGCTAAAGATCAAAGGTCACAGGCTAAGGATCAAAAGCTAGCTGTGCAGAAGAAAACTGACCCCAATGTCCATCTGTAATACTGAGATCCTTTCCAATTTATTCATTTTGCTAAGAAAATGGTTAGCATGAGCAAGCAGGCAGACAGGTGAGTGCTTTCCACTGGCAAAACAATATTTAAATAAAAAGCAGGAACAGCTGGGGTAGAGTAGAACAAACCAGAGCAGATCATAAAAATACTGCTGATTTCTCTAGCCTACAGTCTTGATTGACAGCTAATTTTTACAGAGGACCATAATTTAAACCAAGAAGGCTGGAACAGACTGTCTCAGAAGGTGGCAGGTTGCCCTTTGTTGGCAGTTTCTCTGGAAGGCCAGTGATCAGGGATGCTGCAAGAGTGGATTTCTTGCCTTGGTAGGAGATTGGATTAGATGACCCTTTGGGTCGTTTCCTATTCTATGATTGATCAGCAGCAATGATTCCTTCTATGAATTCATTCCTCCATTAGCTGAGACACAAATAAAAGCCTCCTTAGCACATTGTTCCCCAGCTTGAATAACAACCAAAGCACTTGTAAAAGAGATCAGTCATTCACTTCAAATAAATGGCAAAAGTGTCTTACTCCCCCACAGTGTCAAAAGAAGTTCTTTCCCCCCCTTTATTCTCTTTATCTTTTCTGAATCCTATTTCCCTAAAGTACCTAAGGAGTGAAATCCTGAAAAAGCTTCTGCAGCTCTTTGCACTATGTAGGACAGATCAAACAACCCGCTGCTTGGGTTCAGGTGCACACAGGAGGAAGTGGCTTAAGCAATGTATTCTCAGAATCAATAGGTAAACTGCCCTTCTGGTCGCATGGCGGGCGCAAGCGACAGCTCGGAATGAAGCAGCGCAATGGCGCAGCCCCGAGCAGCCACCCACTGGATTCCAGCCGCTTCTTTTGTTATCCCAGAAGCAGCTAAACACCCCTCCGGTACAAGGGGTGCAGAAGAGGTCCGAAGGGGACCCCACAACTGGCGTCTGGCTCTACCCAGCTGGGGGAGCGCAAAGCGCCAAGCGGTCAAAGGACCATGATGGAGCCAGCGGGATCGTCGCCAGAGTGGCACAAACACCGCCGTCGACTTTTAACTAAGAAACAAGCAAGAAACAAGCAAGAAAGCATGTAACCTGTTCTGGACTTTAATTTGGGAAATATCACAGCGGAATTTGGCTTGTAACGGTGCGCAGGAGCGAAGGAATGGAGGGACCCAGAGGAAATGTGAGTGCGGCATGGCTGAGAGTTCGTCTTAAAGGGGCGGCTGATTTTAAAGAAATGGCTAAGAGGCTTTTCTGCTTTTCTCTTGAGGACTGAAGTTATCAATGGTAAAAAGATTTCTGATTCGCAATTTGGATTTACAACTGAAAATGCCAAATAATTAAATAGCTGGTATTGGATTAAGGAATAAGATTGGACTATACAAGATTTAATAATCTCCATTTGGACATTGAACTTTCCTTATTTCTACATTTTACTATTTTGGTTGATCTGAGACGATTGGTGTTTTGACTTTTTGACTCTGGATTTCTGACCTTAGAAGAATACGCTGGGAGGCAACAGCTATTGAGCTGTGCGTTTCCTTTTTTTAACTCCTGTTGTGTGAGACTTGTTTCCTGACTTTTTTTTTCTTGACTTCGGATTGTTGAGACTGGCGAGCCTGTGCTGGAAGGTCATTTAAGCAAAACATCCTCACTCCCATGGACGGAGCAGCTTGGAATTTAGGCGACTATGAGAATACAGAGAATCTTCAGAAATGAACTCTGGGCAGCAAAGTCCAAGATGGGAGGGCGGAATAGGAGGTGGATTTAGGCACAGGGCTCTGAACTTGACAAGTGGTAATACTTCAGCAATGTCAATTAAGCTTACATATTTGATTGATATATTTTCATTAATATAAACATCGTGATATTGTTAAAGGGTTGATGGGAGTATTGAGATTGGTGAGCCTGTGATGGAAGTTATTCAAGCAAAATACCCTCACTCCCAGGGACAGAGCAGCTTGGAATATAAGCGGCTAAGAGAATACAGAGAATCTTCAGAAATGAATTTCCAGGCTGCAAAGTGCCAGATGGGAGGGGGGAACGGGAGGTGGATTTAGGCACAGGGCTCTGAATTATATAACTGGATCTGTACTTTGGCAATGTCAACTAAGCTTACGTATTTGACTGATATATCGATATACTTTTATTAATATAAACATTGTGATATTGTTGAAGGGTTGAAGGGGGCTGAATAGGACTCAAGTATAGAAGTGAGAAACAAAACATCTTAATATAATGGAATCCAGGGCAAGAAGATGAGTGACTGTTGCAGTAATAATAGCTCAGACTGCCAGATATACATTGACAGACATATTTTAGAAACTGTAAGATTTTAGGTTATAAGTGATGGAGGGTTTAAAAAAATACATGAGAGGATAGCAGAAGTTTAAAAGAGATAAGTAGAGAAATGAGAACATACTGGAATTTGACGATTAGAGAAAAGCAGAATGGAGTGACAGCTGGGAACTGACAAGTGAGAATGACTGTATTATGGTTGTGTGGGAGAGGGAAATGCATGTTCAAACAGTTGAGATAATCATTGTATTGTGATACATAAATGTAACAAGTGGAGTGAATTGCGGGAAATGAAGACCAGATCAGAGTGGAAGATCAGAAACAATTCATGTAAAACTACAAGTTAAAGAATCTTTTTTATTTGTGGAAAATTTAATAAAATTATTATAAAAAAAAATAAAAATCAATAGGTAAACTGAGGGGCCAGAGGGCAACTGCTGGAGGGAAAGATTGCACTGAACTTATGAGGCTCCATTTGTTTGCGATGGTACTGAAGATAAAAATGTTAACTTTTTAAAAAGAGAAAAAGTAGATACAGTTTTAACGTGGAAATAAAAGCCCACTGCGCATGCAAGTTATTTACCATTCCTACCGTCTCATTTGACTAGAAAGCCTTATCTTTGATACAGATGATTGAATACAGGCTTTGCCCAAGGGGTGTCTTCTTTTCTGACTAAAAGGGAGTTCATTTCTAGTAAAAACATCTCACAGATCAGACACAAAGTGCATCCTCATTGCAATCGTACTCACCTCCATCATGTCTGCGTGCATGCGGACAAGTCTCTGCACCCGCACCTTTTTCCCAGTCCTGGTATTGTATATATAATCACTTTTCTTCAGCATCCCTTGATAAACACGAACATACGTGAGCTGCCCAAATCGTCCAGCCTGCAAGTGACACAAAACAGCCACTTGTAAATCAAGAGAGACAACAAGTTGGAAGAACTAGAGATGTCAAGAGAAAATCGGTACAAAATATAACTCGCAACAGATGATCACTGCTAGTGACCTTTTCCTGGGTTTTTAGGAAGACAATGCCTCTTAATTAAATTAGAAAATTCTGTGTACCCCGCCCCCCCACACACACACATCTCAAAATCCCCAGAATAAACTTACCTCAAGCTTAAACGCCAGGCCCACAAACGGCATGGAATTGTCTCTCACAGAACCCAGCAATATCCTGGATTTTTCCTGAGAATCCCTTGAAGAACATTAAAATTTAGTTTAAATTCCAATTATTTTAACAAGATTTATCAACCCGCACTTCTTGTGGACTGCTGTTATACTTTAATCAATTTTTTCAACAAGACCAAGGGAAATGTAGAATCCTCATTCCTTCCTTCCTTTCCCCCACCAACAGATTCTGTCCCACCTTTCTCTCAAAACTTGGACTTGAGGTGGCTGACATCAAGCTTAATGTAAATAGAACAGCAAAAAAAAACAACCCACGTATGTTATCATATTTTTAAAACCCCAGCTGGATTAAAAGCAATTTTAATGAAGATAATACATTAAAAACTCTTTCTTCAGCAGCATTACATTACTGCATTAGCAAAGAAAGAAAACATGTAGTCTTCTAGTTGTTGGACCGGTCATCCCTTACTGTGTTCCACTGGCCATGCTGGCTAAGGATCATGGGAGCTGCAGTCCAGCAACATGTGGAAGGCTACACATTCCCCATGTCTGCTGTACCACAGACAGTTGTATTTTAAGACAGTGGAAGGTGATGTGACAGAATGGTTGTTGCCACAGGACACATGCTCATTTCTTTTGTCCCACAGTCACCTCTCTTCAGTCAGAGTTTGCAAGTTTTTAAAGCACCATAAAAGCCTGCAAAGCTAGTTTACTGGAGATGACAGTGCAGGGGGTGGAGGAGAATCCAGACCTCCGTTACTGTATCACTGTCACCACTTCAAAGAAATGCCCTTGTCCATCATCAGCTATCTCTAAGCATTTGGAGAGAGATTCAAAAGGACTTTCACTATCGCCCCAATCAATCCTGGAAACTGAGATCTTTGGATATAGGGCAGTATATAAATATTAAAATAAATAAATAAATAAATTTATAAATCAATTGCTACCACAACTGGCTAATGTTTAAATTGCAGCTGAAAACTACTCTTTGACTGGGGATGATAACAATAGAAAAGATCCAGAGCTTTTGATTTTGTAGGTATCTGCCACTTACAGGTCACACAGACCCACCCACCAGTTTCACAGACGCTACGCACATATTACAAAGCGGACTTCACCTTGCAAAAGCACGTGACACAATAAATTAGTCTTTAAGATGCCACAGAAGTCTCTTGGGAGTTTACTTCACTGGACAAACAATACTACCCTTCTGATCTCACTGATCTTTCCAGTTGGTATACACAACTAGCACAGGATGCTGCTTCAAATAATGTGGACTTTCCATATCACTTTCCTTCCAACAAGCACCACAGACAACTGAAGGTGACCAACCATGTTTTATGTCAGCCTTGATTTTTTTTTCTTTGAAGCCACTTTGGCTCCAATATGTTTCTACAGGGAACATTATGTACTTCTAAATTTAATACAAAATTTTGAAGAAAAAGTGACAGCATTTATTTCTGACAGTGTAATGTTGTCTTATTTATTACAATTAATCTGGCACCACTTGCCTCTTTTGCCAACAAACTGGTTTGCTTTTTTTCTGAAATAGCACAACCATAACAGAATACAGAGTAGATAGAATTCTTATGCAATGCAGAACAAAGACCAATGACTTCAGTGAAGTCTACTTCCAAGCAAATTCATATAGGGCAGTAATCTATGTCCTGGGGAGGAAGATTCATGCCCTTCTTCATTTTTGGCCCTTCCTTTCTCAAAAAAGAGTACAAGAAGATATAAAACATTTATTCCTTTAGGGGGAAAAAAGGTCTGCTTTCCCCACTTTCATTATGCATACTCACTCTTGATTGCAAAGGGCATAGTTTTGCACTTCTGAAGGGTTTGGCAGGTATTCAAGTACAGCATCCAGCAGAGGTTGCACACCTTTATTCTTCAGAGCACTTCCAACCAGCACAGGTGTGAAGGATTTACTAAGTGTTGTTCTTCTGATTGCGGACTAGAGACAAATAAAACATCCATGCATTTGTGATTAAGAGTACTTATAGCACATATCCTCTGAAGGATTAAAAAAAATTGTAAGAATATTAGCAGCAACACAGACAGAGTGTTGCTTCTTTTTCCACTATGGTGGACCCATGTTCGGCTTCTGAACTTGAGCAACAAGAACAAAAGTTTTCTTGAAACCTTCTGCTCTATATAACTCAGGACCTGGTCAAAAGTCACTTAGAAAACAAATCTCAAAGTCTCAGTAGTAGTCTTCACATCAAGTCTGTGCAAAAGCCATGGGAGTGCAAGACAGAAACAGCTTTAAATATTGACAGTATTATTTTACTAGATACATGAGAAAGCACCTGTTAAAAGGGACCCACACTACCTATGAGTATATACTCCTCTTCTATGTTTTTTTCTGCATTTTGCAGCCACAAAAGTCCAGGACAAGGATAATAACTGAGAATATAGGAAAAGGGAAGCTGGGTAGTTTGGACCCCCCACTCCACAACTGATTGCTTTCACTGCTTTGTTCAGATTAGTATTATTAGTAGTATTATTCTTTTATATGCTTGTTATCACCAGCACTATACAGGAAGCTGCCTCCCACCATAAGGCAGGAAGCTGAGGTGGAGATACCAGAGGAAGGCACTTCTGTTTCTGGAAGGTGAAAATGGAAGACCACCTCCCAGTTCAGGCAGTAGAGCCTTTCCTAAACTAGTCAGTATCCTATATCTTTAATGGTGCAGCAGCCACAGCCTCATTTCTAGTACGCCATCAAGACCAAGTAGGAGCTATACGGAGCCATACTCCACTCTAGACCTGGAAGGTATGTTTTCCAACGCAGGTCCTTTGTGGTTGTGGCTTAAGCTACAAGAAGAGGCAAAGTCAGTAGACCAAGGTCCTACTATTGATCCCAAGCTTGTCTTGTCTTAAGGCTTCATACTGCTCGCTAATCATAAATGTCAAGGCTATCCATCTATTTTTCTTTCGAGGCTGAATAAGTGCTCTTGGGCTCAGACTTGGAATAAGGGCCTTGGGACTGCAAATCACAGATCCCCTCAGTGGTGACACCACAGGCCATAATGGTTGAGAAGTCTGGAAGCTATATTGCAAAGAGGAATTTCTTTGCAAGCTGGATTCCCGAGCCCATCTTAAATTGTAAGGCCAGGTCTTTAAGGCTTCTGAACCAGAAGTTCCAAGTTAAGCCCTGAAGTACTGCATACTTCCCACTTCCACTGTGCAAAAAAGGAACAGCATGTCATAGCACAAGGGCAGCTGCACTGTACTGGCTGGGAATGCCTCTCTTCATCTTAAAGTAATTGAAACTTCAGCTCTCTTTTCTGGTATTTTTGTTTCCTGTCTTCTGCAGCTGTAGTATATCAGTCTTTTACCTTGGCAATAACACGTTGATATCAGCAAATAAGAAGTTTATTTAAGCACTTGATGTTTAATGAGCACTGGCTGCTGAAACCATGACATTCACAACAAATATCCAATGTATTCTCCATGAAAAATTATTTTAAACCAGAACTTGGCTGCCAACCACAGCAGAGAAATCCATCGCTGGTGACAAACCAGCAAAAACAAACCTGCCTTTTGGCCTTTCCACAGCTATTAAATAATATGCAATTAATTTGCTTTTGGCAAGAGGTTGCCAGAAACAATGCCACTTTGAACCAGAAAATGTACTGTTGATGTGAATACCTACTTGTTGGTTACATCTACCAGTACACCAACTAACAGCTTATTTTAAGATGAATTCTTCATCCCACAGGGAGAGAAATATTACTTCCTTCCAAGCCTCAACCAAAAATAATGTACACATTTGCTTGAGTGGTAAATGTAAGAAGTAGCCTTCTGAATTCTAAAAATCAAATTCACGAATGGTAAATATCCTTTTTCCTTTTCTTCTTTCTGAAACATCTCTATATTGTGTAGGGAAGGTTCTACCCTTATGGCATATATGCCTCTCAACACAAATCTCCTCCCAATGCTAATTATAAACCATAATAAGCCAATTCTCTCTTATTACCCCATCTCCAGCTTCCATCCCCATACTACCCTAGGATACCTCAACATTCTTTATAGTTTAGCATTTCAGTTGTTTGTCAGGCCATTTTGAACGTCTGAATATAATTATTTTAATTCACAAGCACATGTACTTCAGCATTCTGACCAGGCAATCCCCTCTGTGTAGAGAAACTGCTGCCTTATTTTTGGATGGTCCCATTTTGCTTCCAAACCAACACACACTCAACCATCTGTAATTGCTATTAGAAGGAATGATGAACAAAATCTCCCGGAACATGCAAAATCCTCAGATACTCAAATTAGTTCTGTGTCCCCTGTGAACCATCAGAGTGATGGATAACATCATTAGCTCTCCAACAGAAAGGCTGAGGTGTTTTGACCCTTGGGAGCAAGAGAGCATTCAGCAACACTTAAAATGGGTTTGCTCTTCTCAAGTGTTGTGTAAGAGGTAGAATAAAGCATAAAACTATTACATAACCCCCATGTAGCATTTCTCCAGACCACAAAGTCATCAAAGGCTAACGAGGGTAACAGGAGGTTTATTTCCAGATTCAAAAGCCGTTATTTTCCATGCTCATCAAGTCCTTAAGCCAACTTCAGTTCTGTCTAGTGGGTTCAGCTAGGGTGAAACAGTGTCTGCTTACACCAACTGCCCCTGAATTTAGATACAAGGGGATGGGGGTGAGGATATACTGCCAAGGATTTTTAGTTGCAAGTAAACTTGAGTCAAAACAGAGCACATAACAACATCAGATTTTGCACAGGAACAAAGATTTGCAAGTGCAAATCTTGCATTTATAAATTCAGAAAAAAGAAAAGAGAGATGACCTCAAAGACTTGTCACAGCTCTGTCTATCACACTTAGCAGCTGGTCTCCTTCAGCTAGTGATCATCCTCTACAGTCATTTGCGGTTATTAATGCCTCATAGTGAAAGAGTGCTGCTTCCTTGGATAGCAGCAAAGTGTCATAACAAAGATATTGCAGACACACGCAGTACAGCACACACCGCAAATGAGTTCAGCTCCTAAAAGCAAAGAAATGTGATGCCTCAACACACAAAGCTATCTCTGCATGATAGCTAGATGTATAAGTATCCCATTAAAACATACACACACACCCCTAGCAGTCAAAACCACTGTGCTAAAATTTTCCTACCCATTAATCATGGTTGGTTTATCCATTTACGAGTCTCATCCAAAAATATTTTGAGTTATTTACTCATTTACAATCATAATTCAATTGTGTTTTTGTGTTATAGACCAGATTTTGTTTTTTAAAAAAATCTGTTACAACCCACCTCTTCAATAATTCTGGGAAGTAGGGGCTGAACTACAAATCTTTACCTTCAAATCTCAGCTTTCTTGTATCTCCTCTTCTTCTGAGTGGGCCCAGAACTATACTTTATGGCAAGACAACTTGAAGTCATGGTGCACAATAATTTTCAAAATCTGAGGCAAACAAAGCCATGGCTGAGCTGAGATTTGAGGGCAGGCATTTCTGATTCAACACCAATCCATCTGCTGATTCCATTGAGAATGGGGACTGCAAGTGGAGGTTGCGGATGACTGAATCAGAGGCACATGACAGAGGAGAGGACAGGACATGACTAATCCATGCCATTTTAAGGACATTTTGTCCACTGGGAGTCCTCAATGTTGGTGCAACCATATACCCTAACTCTATACAACCCACATACCCTAATGGCAAAGTTCCTTTTTTGTTTGCTTACTTGCTTGTTTACAACCCCAGAATCCTGCCACCAGCACAGCCAAAGGGATATTCTGGGAGTTGTAATCCAAAAAACATATCTTTCCAAAACACTGACCTAACCATTGGATCATGGCCTGTCTGAATGGTTACTTCACTGACAGATGGTAAAGCAGAAGAGGCCTGACCACACTCTACCACATTCACATTAGTTCACATTGCCCAAAACACCACAACATTCACACATATCATTTGGATTGGTTGTTATCTATAACTTAAAATCAGAGACAAAGTATCAAACATTGACTATGTAATTTTTTTAAAAAAAGTGCATGAAAATGCTAGATACCAGGGCTTTCTACATGCCTTCCTAGCAGAGATTGGAAAGATTACTTTTGGGACTGTAACTTCCAGAAACCCACAGCCTGCATGGCTAGACAGGGATTCTGGGAACTGTAATCTTTTACAAATGTCATTTCCGACCATGTATGTACAGATTAAAAAGAACAGCTCTGCTCCAAGCGCATGAACATATGCCTGCTTTATACCAAATCTGACTACTGGTCCACAGCGCCCAGTCCTGTCTCCTCTGGCCTCATATGTCATCCATCTGGACAATGGCCATCAAACAGCCCTTTAGAGCCTTAGACAGATTTCTCTCAGCCCTGCTACCTGAGATTCTGGAGATGCCAAGGACCAAGTCTTGCATCTGCTGCAGGCAATGTATAACTTCTGGCATTGGGAAGTAGCTCTTACCAAACACAGACGGAAAGGAATGTCTCATGGTGCGCAGCAACAGCAGTTGGCAATTTGAGCCCTGAAAGTAGCTCATGCTTAGAACAGAGCTAAAGTGATTACAAAGACTGAACAGAGGATCAGTTCAAAACTCATTGTGCCCATGAATTTACCAGGTAACCACCAGTAAGGTATCCCTTCTCAACTCATAGCTTTATCACACTGCACTTTTATAGTGCTATTATTCTACTTTAATTGCCCTAACAATATTCTATGGCATTCAGGGGCTGGTAACTTAGTGAAGCCTGAAAGCTCTGTGGCTGAGAATTCTAAATGCCTGCCCCCCCCCCAAAAAAACTTCAAATTCCAATCCACAGGATGTTGCCAAAGCAGTTAAAGTGAAATAACAGCACTATAACAATGTGGTGTTATAAGGCTTTCGATTTTGTCCTTTTAAAGAAAGAGCTTTAGAAGGTACTGTATCATTTTCATTAAATTGCTTTTTATTCTTTTAAATTTGTTTTAAATTGTTTTGATATTGTGAATCATTTAATTCTATTTTAATATTGAACTTTATATATTTTTAACTATATTGTCATTGTTTTAAATTGTAACCTGCCTTGAGCCCTAATTTTGGGTAAAAGGTGAGACATGAAATTATAAACAATACTAATACCACTACCTGAAATAAAGGGCCTAACAAATATTTACCTTTCATACAAGGTTGTCTTAAATGTTACTAGAATTATATGTCTAAAACACTTGAAGCACTCAACCCGTAATATTCCAAGGATTATCATTATTTTAGGAAGCATAAGAAGTATGTGACTGTCATATTCAACAATAAGCTCAGCACTGAAGCCAGGATAGCTAACTTCTTAGGTTTGAGGGGGCTGCACTACCACACCTCAAACTGGCTGACGGTTGCCCCTTTCTGCTACCTTCTACTTCTGCTGCCAGGAAAGAACCTCATGTGTTCTCCTTTGAAATATGGTGTTGTTTCAGGGGAAAATCACACACCGCTGGCAGCTTGTGGAAGCACGATTCTGCATGACATATTTGACAACAGAATTAGCACTTGGGGGCAGCAACAAGAACCCAGGCTGATGGTAGAGAAACAGTCATGGGGCGCACAAGCACTGCCCAGCTCCGAGCTAAAATTCTTACCCCTGAGCAGAAATACCAAGATGAAGGTGTGTCAAGGACCACCTCTTCTAGGCAACAAGGTTAAAAAAGGTTAATCATGGTTAAAAAAAGGTTTAAAAAAGTTTTTAAAAAAGTCCCCAAATTTCCTCTAGAGAAGGCGGTATTTTTATCACATTTGTGCCCTCCCCACTCACTTCCTGTTTTTTGAAAAAGCCATCTTTTAGACCTAAAATGGTGATGAGGGGTTAAAGATGTAGAAAACGTAGATGTAGAAAATACCCCCCAAAGCCCCCAGTTGGTGTTTGGGGGCAAAACGATTTTTTTTTTTTTGGCAGGCAGTACACTGGGGTGTGTGACACTCCCAGGTCTCCTAGGGGCTAGTGAGACTCCCTAACCTTCCACAGTTGCCCACCCTGATCTACTCCAACACTCTACCATTGCAGAAATCTACCTCTAAAGCACCCCAAGAGGTGGCAATTTAACCTGTTCACAAGCCATCAACAAGGGGTGGATTGAGTCCTATGAAAGTGGCAGACATGGTCTGAAAAGAAGACTATACAGAAAGCTTGGTGGAAGCCACGCATTCCACTGGATCAAATGTTCTTCATAAGTGTTTGCAAAACAAAAGAATATTTAGCCTTTTTACCTTCAAGTCAGCCACCGTTGGGATCTTCTCTTCCAGAAAAAGTTCCCCAAGTTGCTCATCTATGTTTGCAACACATTCAATTAGTTCCTGGCGGCGATCTACTGACTCTGCTCTGAATTCAGGAGGAATTTCATCATATTTAACAGTCTGGCTACAGAAACAGAGAAAACAAATTGCCCATCAGTATTCACCATATAACCAGACATTTAAGAAATTTAGCAACAAATTTAGACTTGTTCTTACAAGTGATATACTTTCAGTTGATCTTGCATTCTGTAAGAAGAAGTTAGGTTGACTAGCATACACATTTGATTTAAAACTGCTTAAATATGCCAGTAATTATGGACTGAAGCTGCCTGGTTTAAAACTAAACATAGTTAATACTCTGTTCACTGTTCACTGGTGATAATGACATGACAACTGTAGAAGCTAACCAAAAGCCTCTATCCTGCTCCTCTCAACCACACTGGAGTAGGCCAATGGGGAGCACATGGCCATGAGGCATGCTATGGCTTGTTCCTGCTCATTCATGTCACATTAAACTATGGGGGCCATTACAAAGGAAGTAGTGTTAACACAAACCAGCATGCTTATATTAGCTATCTTTAGTTGGTGCCAATGTAACCATCAGTGATCCTTAAAATCAGTACAAAAAATGCACACTGAAAAGCCAGTGGCTAAGAGGGTACACTTTGCTTAAGATACCAAGGATGTAACATCCTTGCTTAGTAAGTTAAATATGAATATTTAACAGGTGCCCAGACCCCTTACCCAAAGTCACCATCAAAGTATATTGCTTTTTCTTCAATCAGATCGATGATCCCCCTGAAATCTCCTTCCAGCCCCATAGGAATCTGAACAAAAGCAGCATTGTGATTCAACTTGGATCTGCGAAATTAAAAAAAAAATCAATACGATTATCCTATAAAATCACCATTATAGATACCATTTCTTACCATGAAGGTCCACTTCTTTAATTCAAGCCCACCTATACACAGAAGGAGAGAGCCTACTAAGGTTCCAGATCAAGAGGTGAGAATGGCAGGGTACCAAACAAGACCTCCACACTAACTCCAAGATTTTGCTTGTTTAAGTTGTTACCATCTCCAATGTGTTAGCAACAATGGACAATATCAAAGGTCTATGGCTCAAGCACTACTATGAAAGAAGAAAAAGGTTCATATGGTGAGATATACCATCCCTCATGAGTGACAGCCATCAAAAGTGTTAAAAGGATTGATTAGCCAGGATTCTTCAACCCATTTCACATATGACACACACTACTGAACCAATTACCCATCTATCCACTAAGAAGAAAGATATCCTAGTCCAGAACATTCCACCACAGATGAGTGGATTTTGTCAGAGGATTTTTAAAATGTTTAACCCAGGTTTCTCTCCGATTTGTGGTATGGGTTGGAATTCTCTGATTTTGGAGTTCATACCGGAGTTGCTGCAGAGCTCTGGCTGGACTTGAGCCCATTCGATCCAATTTGTTGATGAAGGTCAAAAACGGGACATTGTACCGCTTCATCTGCCTGTTCACTGTCATTGTTTGGCACTGAACCCCTCCAACAGCACACAATACAAGGACGGCACCATCAAGAACTCTCAGTGCCCTCTCCACTTCTATAGTGAAATCAACATGCCCTGGAAGTGAAGGAAACATTTCCATGATTATTTAAGGGCCTCTAATTAACTTAGAATTCCTGACGGCATTAGATTTCGCTCTTTCCTGTTGTTCCATATGACCTTCAGAAACAGAAAGAAACACACTGAGGTGCAAATCAACATCTTGTGACATTTAAGGTCATTAGGTATGCTTCCAGTACATTTTCTTTAAAAGACGCTCTGCTCTGACAACACTTTATATTGTGGAGGCCAGGCCTGCTTTCCTCCCAGCCTGCTAAAGAACCTTGGCCCCTTATACCACCCGGCTTTCCCCTTTAAAACCACCACCTTAGTGTATAAAGGGTCAAGCCTCTCAGTTTTATTCAGAATGATTTATTGATCTGGCCTAGCATGTTCCTAATTGATAAGAACTAATGGAAAATACTCTACTGAGTCAGAATTTAGAAAAATATAATGTAATCTTTATTAAAATAACAAACAGGGAAAGGTACTGGGTGTCACAAGTATACCAAATAGTATACCCAAGCAGTGCAGCATTTCAAAAAGGTGTTTATCTGGGGGAGGGGGGGTATAGCTGAACTCAGTATACAGCCACAGAACTTTCATACACATACAGGTCTTTGGCTTCCTTTTTGCTCAAAGACTTAATTCCCAAATCAGGGTCACACCTTCTGACCCAACTCAAAAATGGTTTGGTTTCTCCTCTGCATCTATTTCTAGACCCCTGAGAAGACAACCATTCTTATTCAGACTGCCCCCTGGCTGACTGAAGGGCTCTGTCCTAGAGCTCTCTCTCTGGAAATATCACTGAAGGAATCTCAAAAATCCAAGTCCCTGTGCTTTATATATGAACCTTCTCCTCTCAAACCTCAGCCTCTCCCTCTCATTAACAGGCTGGGTTTCTCTCATACAGAGCCACTTTGGTTACCTGGCAACCTGTTGCTGGGGGTGCCCTGTTGCTCAGGTTAGCCACACCCCCAGGCTCCGTCACAAATGTGTTTTTGATTTGGAGATAAGTTGTCCTCCCAAATTAAAAAAAAAAATTCTGGCATTACCTTAAAGCAAGATAGCATAAAATGAGAGTTTGTTTATTGTAAACAAATACACCAACAAAGACAAAACTAACCTTTTTTAATTTGAAAGCTGAGAAAAACACATGGTTTAAATGAAGCTTACATCAATTTATTACATTAATAATCTGTATTTCTTTCATGAGTTCAAATCTGCATACATGGTTCCGTCACATACACTTTACTTTTACAACAACCCTGTAAGGTAGGTTAGGCTGAAAGAATTAGTAACTGGCACAAGTAAGCTTCATAGCTGACTATGAATTTAAAATGGGTCTCTCTAGGTTTAGTCCATCCATTTCTCATTTCTTTCCAAGTTCGTCATGCAGCAACTTTTTTTGAGAGCTAACACACTGCTATAGTTAAACCACATCCAGACAGAGACAAAAAATGTGCTCTAACTTAATCTGGGGTATTTTCCAACTCCCAATGAGAAACCTAAAGTACTGTGAGGTGTAAAAATGCCCCATGTTCACAGGAGACTTGGGGGTGCAGAATCAAAGGTATTTTACAATATTGAAACATTCATAACCAGAAATTACATGCTCCTTATAAGATTGGAACTTTTGAGTAACCGCCATTGCAACCAATGGTATTTTTTCATTTTCATCTTCATCTTATTTCTGTACCATAAAAACACTACTTTTGTGTGTTTTCAAAAAACCTGCTCATGTCAGATGGTTGAAATTCAAAAACACTGTTTATAACTCTTCAGATAAGCCCAAAACCAAAATCCTCACTCAGCATTAAATTCATCATATAATCATCAATAAATCATTCCCACCCAGCCTAACATTCCTCAAATCATTGTTGGCTGGATGAAAAAGCTCACTGTTGGTTCCTCTGGCCTAACTGGAGGAAAAGCATACCACATATCAAACAAGAAAATAGTAAGCACTGCCCACAAAAAGGTACACCTGAGTATTGTTGTGGGCATTATATACAACTAAGAATGTCACACTTAATTTCCAATTTAAAAAGTATTAAAACCAAAAGTACTTTTGGCAAAGGATAGCACTGACATCCCCCTGGACCTTCACGGAAACTTAAATCTAAATGCACGTGTACACACAAACTTTTGCAAATAATCGTACTGGAGATGCTTGGGAATCTAATGCAGTGGTGAAAAATACAGGGAACCCTGGGATGTTAAGAAGGACCTGATGGGCAATAAGGCCAATTGTTCTGCTTTAGTATGCCCATCATCCATCACCATAGGCTGGCCAGGGGATTGCAGTCCAGCATCTGTAGGGTCACATGTTCTTCATCACTCTCATAGAACCTTCTCTCTACAACATTAAGCTCTGCTCCATATCCGGACTGTTCAATATGTGACTGGTGATCTTAGGCACAAAGATTCCAAGTCTAGTCCAGGATCTATTTCAGACATTTTACTTTGAAGACCTTTACATAATACTGAGGTTACAGAGTCACAGACTTAGTACCATCTGCAAAACGACTGAGAGTGAACGAAGAAACAGATTGATGAAACAGATGTGATTTTGGCCATGGGTAATAATCATGCACTCTTAACTCCAGATACATTTCATATGCCAAGTACACACAAGCTTAGGAGTTCACATACCAGGAGTGTCAATTATATTGATGTTTGTATCCTTCCACATAGTGTAAGTTGCTGCAGACTGAATAGTGATCCCTCGCTGTCGTTCCAACTCCATTGAATCCATGACAGCACCAACCCCATCTTTCCCTTTTACCTAAGGTGAAGAAAAGTATATAATCATTACTGGAAGTCAATGTGTTTTGGCCTGTATACCTATTCCTCTTTGCATAAAGCAAGGATCATCTTCTCCAACATGTCTTAGTTGCTTTTTCCAGAATTGTTCCATCAACATCTAAAAGCAACATCTCAAATAAGATCTACTAAGATTTACTATTAGAATAAAATAAAACATCACAAAATAGCAAGCAAGCTAGAGAGTTTTTCCTTTCATCTACAAAGGGAAAACATGCAGGAATGGCCATTATTACTTTTTTAACTCATCATTCTGTATCTTGAAATGATTTTGCATGTCCAAACACTACCCAAGTTAAGGTTGGAATTCTACACATGCTTTTCTTGGAGTAAGTCCCACTGAACTCAATGAAGCCTGCCTCTCAGTAAGTATGTATTAGAACTGCAAGATACATTTGCTTCATACTCCCTGTATTTCATTTTAAAGCTTATGTACAAGATGGAGCATTTAGGTTCTATAAGTCTTTACTCTCTTCTGCCTCTATACTGCTCAACATCTAGAAGAAAAGTTCTGAGAATCGGAAAGTTTGTTCACTTTTTAGTGACATTCTGTTTGATCACAAAGGAAGGCCCTAATAAAGGTAAAGTATAATGATTTCTAGATATTCACTAGCCTTGATTGGAAGACATTCCACTAAAACTTTAAGGAACTACCAACTAAAGGCATGCTTCCTGCATGTGTTAATGGTAGTTGATAATATCCTTTAGAATACCTGATCCCACAAGGATGGAATCATCCTTAAGAGGAGGCCCCACTCTCTAGCCTCACACGCATTATCTCCTCTGCTGGATGAGACACTGAGCAGGTCCCTCTGTAGCAGATCATAAGAGACAAGTGTTCACATATGGCTGCATAGTCCAAAGATGGTCCAGAGATAATCAGAGCCAGACTACCTAAATTTTACAAGCAACAGTCAACATTGAGATTGGCATGTAGAAGCCAACAGGCAATGAATGCAGCTGCTTTAAGATATAGGCCATTTCCACACAGGGCGAGGGAATCGCCCCGTGACACTACACACACACTACTTGGGCTCCCTGGTCCAGTCCACACTACTCTGCACTGCTCCGGGGACGAAAATGGTGGCTTCTGGTTGGTCAAGGCTCTCGATCAACCGCTGAAGCCCGCCCCCAGCAGATTGCAGGCTCGCACCAATGCGAGCCTGCGAATCTGCGTAAGGGAGCAGGCTCGCACTGGCGCGCTCTGCGCTTTTGAAAAACCTCAAGAAACAGGTTTTTCACAAGCATGCTGGACAACCACTTGCGGTCGTTCTGGAGTGGGCTGGGGTGCAGATCTACATTAAGTAGGTCCGACCCAGTCCACTCCCAGGTGCAGACGTCCTCCCTGGAGGATGCTCTGCACCGTTTTAAAAACCCCGTGTGGAAATGGCCATGATCTCATCTCCCGAACTGAAGAATGGAGCTGCTGCAGCTCACTAGTAGAGCATGTGGTTTGCTTGCAGAAGGTACCAAGTTAAATGCATGGTATCTCCAGCAGAACTAGGAAAGACTAAAGAGCTAGTCTATATCAAAAATACTAGGGTAGATGGACCAAAGGAGCACAACTTTGCCTAAGCCCATTTCTTATGTTCCTAGGTTTTGTCAGAAGAACATAAAAGCAGTATTTCCATGCCACTCTTGAACAAAGTCTTTATAGTTCACTCTTGAGGCAAGACATTTGGTATTATGTTGTCCATTTGATGCTATTTCAAAACATATTCAAAGATTCTGAGTGCAATTGCTTTCCAGGTTTATCAGAAAAATGCCACAGTACTATGTCCTGTACAAAAAGAAAAGAAAAGAATAAACACAGCTCATATCCTTTCCTGCATTTTAAAGAAAAATGGAAAGCAACGGAAGGCACCTGCACTAGTCCTGCATGCAACTGCAATTTTAAGGCCTCTGTATGCACTTTTATGTTCTACTCAAAACCCTACAACAGATAATCAGAAACAAAACAAAAACTATGCCTGAGATTCTGTTGATCAACATAGCTATGTTTGTGTAGGTCAGCGCTTTCCAAACTGTGTGTTGCGACATGTGAGTGTGTCACCTGTAGTCTATAGGTGTGTCACGTGAATGTAATGGGTAGAGGGGCTGCCTCTCTTGCTGCCACGGCAGACCAGGTCCGGGTGGAGGCACTGCCTCTTCCACTTCCCCTGCCTTGGGCCAAGGAAGACCCCGGTGAGGGTGGCAGCAGGCCAGGCCTGGGGGGAGAGGTTACCTCTCCCGCTGCAGCCTCCCCAGGCCAAGGAGACCCTGGTGAGGGTGGTGGTGGCAGGCCAGGCTCGGGTGGAGGGGTCTGCTTACTGAATTACTTACTGCATTACTGTGTCACAAAATGATTTATGTCTAAAAAGTGTGTCACCAACACCAAAGTTTGGAAAGCTCTGGTGTAGGTGGTGAATGAGAGAGTAAAGATGGGAATGCTAGAGAAGGCCATCTCCATCATTATCTGGAGAAAAAGCTGCTGAATCCTGAGCAACCTGTTTCCACAGTGCCTTCTAGGAGGGTCCTCATTGCCCAGGAAAATCACCTGTCCCACCACTACTGTGCAACCCTGAAAAAAGTGCACTAAACAAATGTTAGGGTGGCATAACATAACAGGATTTTGGCCAGTAAGATCAGACAGCATTCACGACACTCTCTCCACCAGAACCATCACATTCAGAAGTACCTCATGCATTTGTGCTATCCTTCCTGTGTAAAAAAGAATGCGCTCAGTTAATGTCGTCTTTCCAGAATCGATGTGTGCAGAAATACCTATGTTGCGGATCCTTTCATTTGGAATAATTCCTGAAGAGCACCATCTGCAGCTGTTCAAGTATAGCTGAAATAGAAGAGTGTAACAATATTGCAACACATAATATTGAGCGTAAAAAATACATACCATAAAGAGTTTTCAGTATAATATTTTCAGCCTAAGGAAAATGTTGCTATAAAAAATCTCTTCAGTTCACTGGATTGGAGGTCAATCATGTCAGTTTTGCATATATCCCATCAAAAGCAGTGTGATTTATCAAAATCTAATGTTCCAGTACCGCTGATTTAAAAGGGAAATGAGTTCATCTATATTAGTCATGATCTAACAAAAATGTGTTTTCTTATAAAATGTTTAAGCATCAGTGTTGAAAAGAACCACGAAAGACTTTGCATTTTATGTATAATACAAACTAAAACCAAAGCCCTTTCAGAACCTCATCCTCATTTCTGAATTTCACAGCCTCACTAACAGTCTGTTCCATGAGTGGGACTGCAGATATTTTCTAATACAAGTCATGCAATCTAACACTACATGGAAAGCTGCAGGCTGAAATACTAATCTAACAATAGCTTGATAACAGATCATTTTCAATATGAACATGGAACAAAGCAGTAGCTCTTCTTCCCCAAACAGGTGGAGACAGCAGAACAGTAGGGAAGCATTCAGTGTACAAATCTAAGAGATGCGAGGGAAGATTCTCTTTCGATGTCATTCAACTCTCCCTTACCATGTAAGTGTAAGGATGAAGGCTTCATGTGTCTCTGTAGCCTACACCTTCTTGGAGCTATAACAGGACAGGTGGGAGTTTTTGGCCATTCCAACAGTTTGAACTTCAACTCCCAGAAGCACCAACCAGCATGACCAATGGTCATCCAAATCATCCAGAAAGCTTCCACCCCAAGCTATGTACTGCTAAGTGCCTCTCTAAATTTTGTGAATGTCAACTGGTCTTGCAGCCAGATTCTGGGATACACACATTCTCTTTTATCCCCATCAGACTAAATTACATACCATCCCAAACCAGAAAGGGAAATTATCATGTTAGCGTCATAAAATGGTGGGTGTAATCCAACACACTGTGAACCAGAATGGTGCACTGAACACTACACTCCTGGAAACCAGGGTTCAATTCCCCACTTAACAAGGAAAACCCATTTGCTGACCTTGGGCATGTCACACACTCTCAGCCCCAGAAAACTCCATTAAAAACTCCAGAAAATGCCTTAGGTTTGAGGTAAGTCAGAAACAACCTGAAGGCACACAACAACAACAGCAGCAGCAGCAGCAGCAGCAGGTGTATGGTACCAGTTTGGGAAGCCTGACAGCCTTCTGCTTGCAATTTAAGCCTGCCCCACAATTTCACTCTCTGAGATATACAAGTTATGTATTAATAATGCTAACAGGACACTTCTCAAGTTTACATTCATTGTTGAAAACTAAACGAGCACTTTCAGTAATTTTGGGCAGCATGCTAGCCAGTATTCAATACAGAATAAGAATGGCATGTCATGACAACATTAGACCCATAAGAGAGCAATTATGTACAAAGAACTGTACACTCCAAGCTTTGGTCCCCAAATGACGCACACTTTTAGATACATGAATTACATATCAATGTTTGGGATCACTGTCAGAAAATCACTGATCAGTCAGAAAATTCCCATAAGATCATTCTGTCCCAATCATATCTGACCCTAAAACAGTTTTCTATGCGTTATTCTAGTGTATTCCAATTACTGCAACAGTTTTCCTTTCTAATGTCTAAGCCTTATGCTCATGAGAAAATATCCTGAATATTAACATTCTGAAAATCAAAGTGTTTTGCTTGAGAACTGTATAAAATCCTCAAATTTGTGATAATTATATATTATCTATTCAGAGGAGTAACTGTGCTAAGTTTGTTGTAGGAAAAATAGTGTGCCATGACACCTTACAGAAAAAACAATGTTATTCTGGCATAAGCACTTGTGGATACTTCAGCAGGTATATAAAATGCATACTTAAACTTGCATAGACACATTTGCAAGGCTCAGGATTGCACAGTTTCTTAAGGGCAACTGAACTGCTATTAGTACATACAATGATAATTACCTTAACCATGTACTGTAATGTAAAAACAGTATAAACTAAGTATTTTTAATATGGATTGGGAGGCATATAGCCTAACTCCTCAAATCCATTTAGAGGGTATTATGAATGTTGCAATGGAAGGAAAAAAAGGAAGACCACATTACAGGTGGTTTGACTGAATCAAGGAAAACATAGCTCTGAGTTTCAAGGCCACAGCAAGGCAGCAGGTAATTGTAGCTCTTGGACGTCTCTCATCCATAAGGTCACCATGAGTTGAAGCCGACCTGATTGCAATTAACATCAAATGAATGCAGTCACAGCACTTAACATCCTTTCTCGGTACAAATTACAGTTATCTAATAATTAAATTAACAGGTGTGGAGGCTGAAATATGTGCATATATCTTTCCAACATTAATCATTTCAACCCTTTGGGAGTGCAACAACCAGAAGGAGGGTTTTTGCTCATGGAATCACAGAAACACAGAGTTGGAAGTAAACTTAGTAAACTACAACGGCCAATGAGTCCAACCCCTTGCCATGCAGGAACAAACACTCAAAGCATCCCCAGCAAATGGTCATCCAGCCTCTACTTAAAAAAATCCCAAAGAAGGTGACTCCACCACGCTCCAAGGCAGCATATTCCACTGCCGAACAGCTCTGACCGTCAGGAAGCTCTTCCTGACGTTTAGGTGAAATCTCTTTTCCTGCAGTTTGAATCCACTGTTCCGCGCCCTAATCTCTAGAGCAGCAGCAAACAAGCTTGCTCCATCTTCAACACGACGTCCCTTCAAACACGGCTATCATGTCTCCTCTTAACCCTCTTTTCGTCAGGCTAAACATAACCAGCTCCCTAAGCCTCTCCGCACAGGGCACGGCTTCCAGATCCTTCACCATTTTGGTCGCCCTCCTCTGGACATCATTTCAAAACTTCACCTGTCGATTTCCTGCCTGTCCTGCAACTCTCAAAGTGGAAAGCCTGTAATTTTTATAAGCCCCCCGTTCTTCTAAGAACCACCGCAAGCCCACGGAGCTAAACTCTGGGGACTCCCTCCGGAAAAGGCTCCTTCTCGTTCTCCTCCCCCACCGTTGTACTTGTACGACTTCGCTCCATTCGCATGGAAATAACTAACCACCACCCCGGACTTTCGCTGCCCTTAATACCTGTTGCCGGGGCAACACGGAGCCCAACAGCCGCCTGCACCTCAACATGACGCACAGCGGAGCACCGGCCGGTCAAAGTCACGCCGTCCACAACTCTTCGAGCTTCACTTCCTGCTTGAGCCGGCGAGCACTTCCGGGGTACGCGGCTGGCTCCTAGAAAGGCTCGGGCAGGCGTCCTTCCCGGCTGTGTACCTCGTGGCAGCGCCACCTTTCGCGAGGAGGAAGGAAAGTTTTTGAGGAAATGTGTCGGCTGTCGCAGAAAAGCGGGATTTGTAACTGGTTTTCTCTTCATTTGGCGGCAAGGCGCAGGGCTCTTCGCTTTTTTAGGTTACGGTTGCTTTGCAGGGTGGAGAATAGGCCAAGTCGGTCGTTCTTGAGTACAGAGGATCTGCTTCAGAGCCATTGAGCTGAAGCTTGTTATTCTTGCCTTGCGTGTACTGTACCCTACAAGCAGACTCTGGCCCTTTCCGCACGACACTGTTATAGTGCTGCTGTTCCACTTTCAACTTCCTGTGGAATTCTGGGCTTTGCAGTTTAGGGAGAGGGATTTAGAATTCTCAGCCAGAGAGCTCTTTGGCCTCAGTAAACTACAAAACCTAGAATTCCACAGGATGTTGAAAGTGGAATAATAGCACTGTAACAGTGTAGTGTGGAAATGATGTCTGATTCTCCTTTCCATGACTGGAAAGACTGGAGAGAGCTCCTCAGGCTGTGTGATGTTGCAGAGGGGAGGGAGCAGATATTGTTTCCAGTCTGCCGAGGACTGGCGTTAAATTTGTGCCCACTGGGTACGGTTGTTTCTTTCTTTACTGGAAACCAGGACAGGCTCAGAGACTGCTGCCTGTCAAAGGATGCACTGGACTAGGGTATTCTGAAATGCTTTATTGGCTCGAGTACACAAAAAGCTGGCTTCCAGGTTGATGTGATTTTGCTACCTCATATGGAACAGTCGATGAAGCTCAGCAGCTCTAAATATACATTAAATTTGCATTACTCAGTTTAAGGCTTTTATATGCATTCATACAGGAATAATCTTCCCTGAACACTGGGAGTTCTGAGTAAATGTGTTTAGGACTGTGGAATCATAAGCCAGAGTGTTGTAGTGGTTTGAATGCTGGACTGTGACTCTGGAGACCACGGTTCAATTCTCCATTTCATCATGGAAACTCACGGGGTGACCTCGGGCACATCATATGCTCTCATCCCCAGACAACCCCATGAAAGGTTTGCCTTTGGATCTATATAAGCTGGAAACAATGGCACACAAGTCATAAGCTTTTCCACTTGGAATTCTGAGGATACCTTTAAAACGGGGCAAGGGAGGCAACCTCAAGCATTTCTCATTTCCATCCAACCTTAAGCATTTCTCAGCTCTATTTATTTCAATGTTGACCTTGGTTGGATAAAGGCTTCTTGTGTGCCATATGAGGAAAACGGATGAAGAAGTCTGTTAAGAATGTTTCGGATATCAAGTATGTCCTATCTTCTGTAATTCATAATTGCCTTATCAGGGTATAGGCCACAAAATTATTTCTAGTTTTCGCATCTAATTATAAAGCAGGAACATAAGTAATAAGCAGATGAAACTCAGGGAATTTCTAATGGGAGGAGAAAAGAGGGTAGGAGTGGACAAGTACTGAATTCTTCCAAGATATTTCATCCATCTTTCTCACTGAGTTGCAAGTACTGTTGGCCCTCCACATTTGTGGGTTTGACTTTCACGGGTTTATTTGCAAGTTTCTTCTCCGCCACCACCTAGGTGCTTCTTTTCTGGGGAAACCTTCCCCCGTGGCAGCTCCAGTCAGGCCATGCAGCCCTTTAAAAACCCAACTCTGGTCCTTCTCCTCCTTTGCTTCCTCCACCAGCTGCTCCCTGGCCAGCAAAGGAAGGCTTGCAGCCCAATTTCTCAGCACCTCAAACCCTCTCCCGATGCCCCCCCCCGACCCAAGGAAGGAGATGGGTGTGAGAGCGGAAGTGTAGGACCACCATGCTGAACCACCCACTTTCCTTCTTCTTTTCCTTGAGCTGGTTTGGACCTTGAGTGTCCATTTTCCTCACAATGTTTTGGCACCCTTCCCACAGACACACACTCATTTTGATTTTTGCAGTTTTCCCATTTTTGTGAGGGTCCTGCGCCCCTAAGCCTAGTGAACGTGAAGGGCGAACTGTATTTGTTTGATGTGTCAGAAAATCACACAGCTTTCATGCCTGGTTCTGTCATTCAGCTCCTGCCTTTCCAAAGTAGTTCGTGTGGACATACTGTTATATGTACAAATGTATCACTTACTTCAAGGAGCGGGGAATGCATTTTAGGCTTCTATCTTTAAAAGAAAAGATGAGAAAAGCATCCTCTACATTTTAACAGGGGAAAGGAAATGGAATAATCCAAGCAGTCAGAAGTTTTCAAATGCAAACAATGGTGTCATCACAAACCCTGCTCATTTTAGTTCATGGGTGTTGGTGGAGGTTCTCTAAAGCTGAGTATTATGTGCTGTTAGGTCAGGTCAGGAACTGAATCCAAAATTCATCTCCAGAGATGGTACTTCCTTTTCTTTTTACTGAACTACAAATTTCAGTAAACTTTTGAGGGGCACACACAGCTTGCAAATGATCAAAGTAGTCTGCAACTGTTTAGCTAGAACGGCACTGTGAACTTCTGTCCTACTGTGTAGTTACATATGAAGAACAGTTGACTTTAAAATGATTTTTCTCAAGCAATTCTGAAAAAGAATTCTGATACAGTTTGATTTTGCTCAAGCTTACATTCTTGAATATTGTGGGAGCCTAACGTTAACTAAGCAGTTCATACCAGCCAGGGACTCATCAGTCACACCAGTCTATGTTTGGCACCTCTAAATTAAGAATTTAAAGGGTGCAGAGAATGTGGAATGTTACAAGCACATGCACCACTGATAGTGCTTTTGAGCATCTTTCTTGTCAACAAGGAGAGATTCTCTTCTAACTGAATTTTTTGTGAGCAGTACAATTTCATCTGAAGAACAAGTTTGTGCCTTTAAGACATTGTTGTAAAACAACCCTATGTTTACTTCAAGTCAGTCAGTATGCTTTGCAGATACTTTATATAAAAATGGTATGTATTCCCAGTACTGATAATATGTCTGCTTTGCTAATTGCTTGTGTTTTAAGCCTTAAAGAATAGTTATTTAAAATAATCTTGTGAGATAATGCCAACTACAGCTCTTACAAAGATACAAGAAACACTGAGACCTGAAAATGCCAGCTCTGGGCAATAGATCCCATTTTAGTACTTTATAGTGGCTGAAGCAAAAATTTGAACATGGCAAATTGGCTACATCCTCAGTTAAATACATTAGCTTTGACTTACAGAAATCTTCATTTGGTTTTAAGAGAATGAATTAACACACTGAAAACCCCTCTGTATTCATATGGCCCAAAGATCTTGATGAATATTAATTGTGTCACTCTTTCATGACAATAGCAATTGGAAAACTACTTTAGATTTAGTTCACATTCAGACAGCTTAGCCCCAAAATCAGAGTAACAGTGATATATGTAAAACACCTGTTACTCTATAAACGTGCTTTACCCACTGTTGGGAGTTCCCTACATAAGAACAGGGAAGTGCACTGAACAGGTGGCAATTTAAAAAACTATGCCTATTGCAATACTTGGCTTGATCACATGACAGCTGTAATCTCAGTGGTAGAAGTGAATAAATCATAGGATTTGAGCACCAACACTGAGCTTTCAACATCTATGGAGTCATGTTTCCTGGCAGCAGCTTTTAGAATATGCAAAGCCTAAAGTGTCTTCACTAGTTCACATTAGCAAGAATTCTATTTCAGGGAGCCAGTAGGTTGCGAACTATAATCTCAGCTGAAAGGTGCATTGTCCCCACCTCTAAACTTCAAAACACCATTCAAATGTGTGCACACATACACCTGTGTTTTGAGCAAAGACTGGATTCACTGCTCTTTGCAGGAACTGTTAGGTTCAGAAAAGTATGACTGCTATTGCTGAAATGCAGTCATTCTGCTTTGTAAAATGTCAGCATTAAATGTCTAAGAAACAGACTTAATGGAAAACACAAATTAGCATAAATGATAATTCTGTTGAACAGTTCTTTATTAACAAAAAAGTGGCAAGTGTTATTTATGAACTATTCATTAACCATGAGAATTGATTTTTCAACATTATCAAACAGTATCGGTCTATAGTTATGCAGCATCAAGGACAATATGGAAAGATACACATTTCTGCCTTGCATAACTTTAAAAAGCACAGAAACTATTAAATTTCCTTTATTGAAAGGATTTAACTGTACAGATCATCTACTTTTTATCTACTAGACATTCTGTTAGCCATCCTAATATATAGAAATTCAAGTGCCAAATGTTCAAACTTGTCCAAGCTTTTTCTACATCAAGACAACATTGGAACTGACAAGTCTTGAGCTAATCTGCAGAACCCACTAATTCACTGAATCTGGTGCATTTATCGGTAACACAAATACAGGTTGCATATGTTTTTGCTTTAAAAATCTTTGTAACCACCATCTCTTAAAAAATGGGAGCATCATGAAGACTTTACATTGAAGACAACCATCCAGCCAATTTGTATTTTTACTATGAAAGCAAGTGTGTAACCATTCCTAAATTCATTTTTATTGCAAAGATTTTCGGGATTTGTAAAACTAAATGCTTCCTAGATTATAACAGGTCCTGTATTTCTAACCAACAACTTCCTAATTAACCAGCCAACCAACAGAAAAAAAAATGAAGAAACAGAAATCTTAACAAAGGAAAAAATATAATGATGAGAAGCACTAAAGATAATCTCAGTGTACACTGTGAAATAATGCAAAAAACGAAACCCTGTCACCTCAAATGCATTTTGTGCATTTCCGCTCCAGTCTCGAATTCTGAAGATAAAATTGGCTTGCCTCAGGGGCCATATAATTTCCAATGAAAAATGACTACGTTTATTCATTAGAAGTATGGCTGTTTATAAATTAAAATAGCTTATTAACATTAAACATATCAAAATATAACGCTCTGGAGAGAAACGTACTTTGCTAAAAAATAGATCTAAGTGGGGCATACTAAAAATAAGTATTAAAGTAAATTATGCTTTGGAGAACACACAAAGAAAGCAGAATTACAGAACTTTTATGAGACTTACCAATTAGTTTAGCAATGTGGTTCAGATTTTTGGTAGTTTTTGCTCCCAAGAAAATATTGCTAGGGTTTTTTTTAGTTATGTTTATGTCACATGAGAAAAACCACCAGATGCAACATGGAAATTAAGTCAGCTACTATATTATTTAATTTGTTAATGACTTTTCATCTCAGAAGCCCAGAATATCTGAAAAAGGCTTCTCCTTCACTAGGAGGTTTATGAATTATATTTCTGGTTGTTCATCAGCTCTAATGGGACACTTGACACCAACTGGCCAAACAGCTTGTTAATGGGTAGGACAATGGTTTATTGTTATAGGAAAGATCTGGCAACATGCTACTTACACTCAGCAAGGAGAAGAGCAGAGCTGAAATACAGGATCTTCAACAACAATAGAATGACTAACAGCTTAGTAGAGGTGATATGTTAAGAGATACAGAAAATGAAAGCCTGGTGACAAAATGCAATTTTACTTACGCAATTTATATGATGTTTTTGCAAGTATCTTTATGAACATTGACTGTTTAACAGAAGCGTAGTCCACATGCTACTCAGTACTGTTTAACAGTACTACTCAGACTGTTTAACAGAAGCGTAGTCCACATGCTACTTAGTAAAAGCTTGTTTTAAGGTGATTTTTTTTCTTTATTGTTTTAGAGTTTGACTGAGTCTTCACCAAAACAAAACCCATATTCCTTGAGTTACTAACAGCAGTTTACTACCTGTATTCCTTTGAAACTTTGCATATATAGTTGCAATTATAACTTTGTCTCCAAACATAACAGAGATGCTATTGTCAGTAAAGATTATGTGCTTTAACAATCTACCCCAAACCATAGAAAAGAAAAAGAGAGAGAGAGAGAAGTCCATAAAGTGCTTTTCAGTATCAGTGTTTTTCTTTTACTGGTCAAAACTGTTATGAAGGAGTTGGAGCTGTCTTGAACATCCAGTAGTCAAAGAGCAAAATCACTACTGCTAAGAAGAGAAAGCTTGGTCTTATTTATTGATCCAGAACTATTTGTCCTCCCAAAAAACACAGCCAGATTAATAACATGAAAAGCAACACAGCAATTTATTTTTTGCTGGCTTTGAGAGGAACATGTGATCCCTTGACACTGAGTTTCTCCACAGAAGAGTTAGGCTTCCTGGGTCCCTCTATGGCTGTTCTTGGGTGAGTCTTCTCCCTGATAAAGGGAATACTTGCTGTTTAACATTTGATGTAAAACATTCTACACAGTATTAGTTAGCCAGATAGTTTAGAAGCAAAAAGATGTTAACAATCTGTTAACAAACAAGCAAGGGTATCGGCATCAGAAGGTAAACAGGAACACAGGACTGAGTCAGATGATTGGTCCACCTACTCTAGGACTGTTGGCCCTGACTGATAGTGGCTTTCAAGAGTTTCAGGCAGCATTCTTTTGTAGCCCTACCTAGTGTTCCTTGGTCATCTCCCATCCTAGTACTAACGGGCCCTCACTGACCTTACTTCCTGGGATCAGATGAGATTTAGTTTTTAGGGTGGTATCTTCAAAAAGAAACTATGCCTTAAGTCTGTAATGTTTTCCACAGAAACAAACTGAGACTTGGTGTACTCTCTCATACTGCATTTATTTTACAAATAATACTACAGCCAGCCGTTCACATATGCTGGGGATAGGGGCACAGGACCCTTGCAAAAGTGGAAAAACTACAAATATAAAAATTGGGGGGAGGGGATACTGAGCATGTTGGGCAGAGTGGGCACCCTGGGTCCAAACCAGATCAGGGAAAGGAGAGGGAAAAGGGGTGGGTTGGCACGGTGGCCGCATACTTCCTCTCTCTCACCAATCTCCTCCTTTGGGTGGGTGGGGGGGCATCAGGAGAGGCCTTCTGGTGTTGACAAATTGTATACAAGTCATTTTTAGCCGGCCAGGCAGCAGCTGGGGCAGGAGGAGGACCAGAAGCAGGTTTTTAAAGGCCCACATAGCCTGATTGGAGCAGCCCAGAAGGTCTCCCCAGGAAAAGATGTCTTGGAGAGGAGGGGTTGCAGAAACTCGCAAATAATCAAATCTGTGAAAGTGAAACCTGCCAATGTAAAGGGCTAACTGTACTGCTCAAATCAATCTACATCTATGAAATAACTTACAGGTTTTTGGGTTTTTTTTTAAAGCAAGCAGGAGGAGATGGATGAACATGACATGTCCTTTTCCCGAGGAAAACAACAATTTTATCTACAGACTGAAGATGCTGGGGTCATTATGGTATTATATATGTTTCCCTGCAAGCTATCATCTCATCAAGTTCTTCTTATGTAGACATTTAAACTGAAGTTGGACAGAAACATTTATTAGACCCAAGACTCCAATCCAACTGCAACATAAGCATGTTCACTTCCACATGTAATACCCATAACTGTCTCCGATGTTTTCTTGAAAAAAAACAACAACCCCAGTGTAATTGCAAATCAGTGTCTTAAAGAATGCTACATGTATTTGAGAATCTCTTTGTCAACTAGCATAACAATCATTTATACCTTCTTACTGCATCTTCCCTGCCTACATGTTGGATACTTCGGTGTCTTGGTACATCTATGTTGTTTCTTCCTAGAGAGGGCTTGAATTTCAGAATCTCTTTTTGCCACTGTTCATCAAATGCTTGAGCTTCAGCTGTTCAAAAAATTAAGAGAGAATGTCTTTACTTGAACCATTCCATACTGATTATAAAACCTCACTCAGGAAGACAGTACATTTTAGTTCCCTGGAGCTGCATTTTCTGAGAGAGTTTAGTCAGAGATAGACCAACAAAGTAAGCATTTTTCAACATAAAGAGTCACATGAAGAGTTATAAACAATGTCCTCAAGTTTTAGCCATCTATTGTATGCAGGGCTTTTTTTACAGACAAAAACCACAGTATTTTTAAGAGACCACAACAGTGGTGGTTACATATTTTGCAAAATGAAGGGCAGAAAGCTACTCAAAACAAATGTTCCACCCTTGAATCTGCACCCACAAACACTCTTGTAGGTATGGGGTATTTTTTACACCCAACGATACATTGGAGTTCTTACTGGAGAAGTCAAGATTCCAATTTAGTCACCTGATGCAAGTTTTTTTTAAAAAAAAAAAAACTTCTGCCTGGATAGGGATCAAAGTTGTTATATTCTAATACTAAATTTCAAATACAAAATAACACAGAATAACCTGTAAGAAATATTGTTCTGTGTATGCATGTGTACAGACATAAACCTCTAAAATACTAAGAAAATTTATTACAGAACAAAGCAAAAAACTGGATGTCAGTCACATGGTTTCTTACTTTCATCTAAATTGACAAATTCTTGATTCAGTTCTTCATCACCAGTTCTGTTGTTCTTTGCCTTTTGAATTACATGAGCCCGATCCTGAATGTGATGACCAACAGCCATTTTTTCCAGCCCACTTTCAGAATCTTTAAGTGCTTTTCTGGTTTCTTTAATCTGTATATATACATAAAGAAAGTTAGCACTAGCTTAGATAGTATTGCAAAACTATGGAAAAAGTATATGCAGCCCAACAGCTTGACTTAGCTGGGATTAGTGTATGTGGAAAGAAGGAAAACAGAACACTGAAGACAGCAAAAAGGTCTAAATTCTGAGGACAAATTAGAATATCCAGAATAGTGCCTATAATTTATATTGCAGCATTTCCCACCTTTGAAGAGATACGCAAACTGTCCCATTTAAGAGGCAGTTAGTCTCCTCATGAGCAAAAACTGCTAAAACAAAACCAGCAAATGATATAATTCTCCCCCTTGCATGAATTATCACTTCTCAGAACTGAGGCCATAACATGCATATCCATGATTCACACATATGGGATCAATTTCTACCAGCTTATGGTCACGATATTATTCTATCAGAATGTTTTCAAAAACCATCTAAGCCTTGTCTAAATATAGCCTGTGAATGGACCTTTAGAGATAAGCATGTGCTGGTATGTACTAAATGAAAGGGACACCAACTATTAGTATGTCATGCTAACCTACTTGAAAACCTTGGCTACTGCTTGTCACTATACTCACAGTTATATTATTAGAAGCTTTCTGATAAGCAAGTACTGGCTTTAGCTCTGAAGTGATCTGCTGTGGGTAATTTTCCAAGTCTTTTTCTTCTGACATATAATCTTTCATGAACCTTCAGGGTTCAAATTCAAATTTCTTAACAAAATTACATACAACAGCTGCGTGGAAACCAACAAGGAGGCATCTTAAGTATTTCTAAGACTTTAAAGTCAACATTTCTTTTCCTCTAAATCTCACCAGTGACTGGCTTGAAAAACATGGGGCCACACCAGACCGTGGCCTAGCACTATGGGATGAGTCCTGTGCTAGTGCACTTGCTGTTCCCTTTGTGCATTTTAATTAGTTGCTTACTTCCTGCATCACAGTAAACCACAGCATCCAAATAACAGCAAACTACAATTATTTACCAGCTCTGTGAGCAGGGTTACAAACTGGGACTTGAACTATAAATAGTTTCTAAATTGCAAACTATTCTCTAGTATTGACATAAAAACATAGGGTATTAGACTTCCTGTGCATATTTATTTTGAAATAAAAAGGAGGGGACAACAAAGACTAACTTACTCCTCCGGGAGCTGTACGAGTTTGAGCTGAAGCCTGGAAAATTTTTGGAGGTTCATCACCCTTCTTTGAATAGGTCATCACTGATGAAGAACTGAAACAGTGGGCGTTTGGATCAAGTGCCATTTTGTCCTGAAGTTTAAGCACAACAAATTACTCAAAACAGAGGAAAAACTGGGACGAGAATATAGAAAATAAAATTTAATACTGCTTAGGGTTCCGTTTAGACAATGAAAGGTGGAAGTCTTATTGGAACACAACTCTTAAGTGCATCATGGCTGTTTCAAGCACAGGGTCTGCAAAGCACTTCAAATGATGACTGTAGCAACATTATTGAAGAACAGAATTCAGGACGGAATTTAGTGTATGCAAGAGCAGGCTTGTAAACAGCCACTTGTCTGTCACTGGCTGCCAGTAAAGGTAAGTTTGTATAAAAGTAAATCCATTCTTTCTTGCAACCCAGCAATGTGGAACAAGGCCAGGCATGCACAGCTCAGCCAACATCATTTGTGGATGGCTATAATGCCAACTACTGTACATTATTTCTGCAGTATTTTAAGAACAGCCATTAAGACCACAGATGGGGATAAAAGAATATACAGTGTAGCTTTCACTTATGAGAATGATTTTAGCAGAAAATATAAAGAAATGCTATTCCTTTAAAGCAGGGGTAGCCCCCCCCCCCAACACTGTTTTACTGCAGTTCTCATTATCCCAAGCCAGCACAGTCAATGTTAAGGGAGGACAGAACTGCAGTGTAACAATATCTGGAAGGCCACACCTTTCCCCATTCCATCTCTTAAAAAGACCTCATAATCCATGAACAATATAAATAAATAATTGGAAGTATAATTTTTTTTTTAAAAAAATGAAATCATTTCCAAATTCAAGCTACAAAAATATTGTGTCCATAAAATATTGCTAACATGTTTCCACTTTGAATCCTAACACTTACCTTCTGCTACTTCATATATCATATGCTACTACTTCTTCCTCTCCATATTACTTAAATTAGAAATATTGGTGCAGTTTTTCATTTGACATTTACAACAATATGAACTTACAAAATTTCTTTGTAATTCCATCATGCTGTTTCTCATATTTGACATCATTCTATCCATTGCAGAGAAAGGATCCCTGAAATCTGTGTTCTGCCAGAAGAGAAGATAAGAAATACTTGAGAGAGAGACAAAACAAAACAAAACAGTATTTATAGGTCAGAGCTTTTGTTTACAGTTTTGCAGGGAAGACCAGAAGACCAACAAAAAGAGCAGCTCCCATAATCACCTTTACCACTAAAAGCAAACAAGAGTACCAGCTTAAAAATACAGAGACTGCAAGGTGTAGGAACAAAAAAGTTCAAAGTGTGGAAGGTGGTGATTGATTTTTTTTTAAAGACAAAGAGTATCTGTTTGCTATTATTCTTTTAAGCTCTCATTGTGCTTAACTGAAATCTAGACTCGAGAATTTTATCCGTCTTTCTTTACACTGCAGAACTAAAAGCAGCTGGGGTGATACAAGTTTAGAGTGCAAGAAAAGGTTAAAACCCTCTATTCCAAAGTGATGCTTCTGAATTTTGCAGAAATCCCTTTAGTTACCAATTATTAAACTATGGGAGATTCTGGATCATATTTAGTGTGACTGATAATCTGCTGGAAGGAAAATGTGATAGGCCACAGAAACATAAGGCTCTCAAAAAGGCTTTCCTTGTTAACTTCAAGTAATGACAATATGTCCCACTGGCCATGCTGGAGTGAGAGTTCTGCACACCTGCAAGTCACCAAGTTAGGCAGGCCAAGCTGATTTCATCTATGAATAGTTAGATAATTTCTCAGAGGTTGCCAAATTTTCAAATTCTACAACATAACTACAGGTCATGACCATAAATATTACAAAAGAAATGAGAGCGTGATAAAGATCGGCTCATAAATTTATGTGAAAGAAAGCATGAACTTGCCCTCCCCAAATGAGAATGCTACAAGAAATTAAGTGGCATTTTCTTTTTTCTTCTGTGTCAAATTATTACTGGGGGAAGAGGAAAAAAATATACGTCCTCATCTTTGAAAGCACAAGCCTAGGTTATTGGCTGGGCCTAGGTCACCAATTTATGAGTTGGTGAAAGTATCCATAATTCACATTCCCGTCTGTGATTTATGATTTGTAAGTTAGGAATAAATTTTCACTGCTGTGAAAGAAGACATGGTTTGATGAGACAGCACAAGAAACAGGCTTGTATGACAGACTGTTGACTTGGCTCCAATGTCTATTATGACTTCCCAGTAACTAAGGCTTCCGTTTACATAGATACCATTTGTTACAAGCATTCCAACTGATAGATTACCACCACAAGACACACAGGGAACATTAGCAGAAGCATGCAAAAGCCTCTATAGGAAACCCAACAGATTCACTGATGGGATTAACACTAGCTCCAACTGTGACTGTATGTACCACGGGCCAAAAAAGGCCAAGCCATTGACAATGCAATCCTTTGCAGGACTGAACAAATCATAGTTATTTTCTTCACGCACTGTATTCTTCTGTGCTAGATTGTCAAAGAAATTAGAATTCCTCTAGGAAACAATAGTGGCAGCAGGGAGTAAGGAAACACAGAACAGGGATAGCCAGAAAGCCTGGAGGTCAAAAACAGGATTGGGTCAAGACATTTTGTTGCCTGAGGCAACAAAATATCAACTACATTTTGCAGTAGGACTTGTGATCTTTGCTACGATATAATAATGTTGCAGTATATATTCTACAGGGGTACCCTGTTTTTCAGGAATCAAAAGAGAAGACCCAAGTCATTAGTTCAGTAGACCAAAACTTAGCAGAACTCTCACTTCACTACACTGTTATGTTTTAGTAACCTACTACAGTACTTTCCAAAAGTATTCATCCCCCCACCCCTTCTGACTTTTCTACATTTTATTGTGCTACAACCTGGAAATGAAATGCACTTAGCTGGCATTATTACCACTGTTATGTATACACTGTGAAGGTGCAAAATATTTTTATCATAGCACAAAAGTAAACAAAAACAAAATGGTACTTCTTGGTTGCCTAAGTATTCACCCCCCTGAGCCAATTCTTCCTCAAAGAAACTTTTGGTAGCAATTACAGCTGAGTTTTCTTGCCTATGTATCTGCTCTGCTATCTGGATCTTGCAGTTTTTGCTCATTCTTTGTGGTAAATTGCTCCAGCTCTGTCAGGTGGGATGGGGACTGCTGCAGAAGAGCAACTTTCAAGTCCTGCCTGATTCTTATTCAGATTGAAAACTTTTTTTTTCAAAGAATTGCCCTGTATTTGGCTCTACCCACCTTGCCCTCAATTCTGATCAGTTTCTAGTCTCTGCTGAGGAAAAGCATCCCCACAACATAAAGATGCCATCACAGGAATAGTGTTCTCAGGGCAATGAGCAATCTTGTCTTTGTGCCACACACAATGTTTTGTAGCAAAATGTTCAATTTTGTTCTCATCATACCAGAGAGTATTTGCCCACATATGTCTACCAAATGCCTTTTTGCAAACTTCACACAGGCTATGATATGGTTGGGGTTTTTTTCCACCAGCTTTTTTTTTCTTTCACCAATAGCTTTGTAGCATATCTGGTTTTCCACGGACAGTTTGTCCCATCTTGGATGTGGATCTCCCTGGTTCTTTCAGAGTTACTACTGGACTCTTGATTGCTTCTCTGACTAATGCACTTCTCACCCACACATGAAGTTTTGGTAGATGACACGTTCATTAGGCACAGTTGCATTTGATTCATATTCCTTCCAGTTTTTAATAATGGGACCTAAGAGTGGTATAGGGAATATTTATAGTTTGCATTTTAAAAAAAACAAACAACCTTGTTTGGTGGTTCTATACTAGTTTATCCCAGACTTGTTTTGATAACTCCCTGGTCTTCATGATGTCATTTCACCAAACTATGGAGGCTTTCAGCAATTTATTTCACCTGGCATCATGTGACACTGGAACTGCACACAGGTAGAATCCATTTCACTACTTATGTGACTTCTGGAAGCAGGAGGTTGCGCTGGAGCTTAAGGCATGTCACACCAATGGGGGTGATTACTTATGCAACCAGAGAGTGTCAGTTTCTTTTTAATTAGCTTTTGTACACCTTCATAGTGTTGGGTTTCTCTACAACAAGCATTACCAATGACAGTGAGATCCACTTCACTTCCAGATTATAATACAACAAAATATGAAAAATGAAAGCGGGGGGGGGGACAATTCTGCAAGGCACTGTATATATTAGCTATTTTAACTACTGGAATAAATACACAAAAAAATCACATGCATCAAATAATCAACATTATACACCTCTCACTTGATAGAGAAGATTCAATTGCACAGGAGTGAACACTATAAACTATAGCAAAGTTTACAGATTAATAGAAATAATAGTTGTGGGCATTGTAGAAACTTTGACTGAGCTTTTTTACTCTTGTGGCAGCTTATTACTTTGTCAGAGGAAAAGAAAAGAGATGCCTTGGGTATTTGTATATTTTCAATCTTCCCAATAGTTTAAAAATTGTTCATAAAATGAAAAATGAACCCCAAAAATGCATTTCAGAAAGCATACTATGAAAAGCTTAGCTTTAGTTAAAAAGAGATACATGCCCATATCACCAAAAATTAGAAACACCTCTGTGTTTAGTATACTAACCATGCCACCAAAACAGCCAAAAGGCATAAAGGGAAAATTCATGGCCTGAAAGAGAAATATCAGCTCATGTAAATTGCTTCAGCAGTACAATGGCCTAAATGCATGCAGGGTGCATACAGATTGCAGTGTTTAGGTTTTTTGAAACAAAATCTGCTATTGTTGTTTGCATGAAAGAGAAGCCTGTCGTTCTTCCATCAAGCTCGCTTCCTGTACTTCATGTGGCATTTTCTCTTCAAGGAAGTGGCATAAGCTTTTGTGCAACTGGAATGGAAAACATTTTACATCCCCCTCTCTCTGTCTCTTTCTCTCTTTTTCCTTTCACTAGGGGCTTTCTACCCTTCAAGTTTTTTAAACCTTTTCACCAAGAAGGTTTCTTCCACTGAGCTGAAAATCTGGCATTAGTCCTGATTAGTCCTGATAACCATCTTCTGATATAGATCAGGGTGAGAGTGAGTGGCTACCAAAAGGTGATTCACTGAGTTTCTTTGCTGAGTGGGAATGCAAACTTGGAATTCCCAGGTCTAACACTGTAACTACTACACCACAATGGCTCTCAGTAGCCAGCTACTTCTGTCTTTGCCCAGCCCAAAAGGGCCAATCTGTTTGGCAGGGGTGAGGGAGTAGTATAAGGTTCAACTGTTTCAATTCAGTTTTGCTAACACACAGGCAGATTTGGACTGAAGTTAGGCTGGCAACAGTTTCTCTCTCCTAACAATTCCAAGAACTGTCTTTAAAAACTGCAAAAACAAGCAAACAAAAAGCTATTAAATTCTTAAAGAGGTTACTGAAAAAAAATGCTTGAAGAAAAAATAACATGAGATTTTTCAAATGAAAGGATGTGCAATCCTGATTCTGGTACCTATCATAAATTCTTGTTCGAGGATGTGTTCAGTAGAACCTGTTCCTTAACTCTTGCCATATCTTTACCTAACTGAGCCATTGTTTTACACCAGGCTTCTGTTCGGAGACTTGGGTTCTAGTCAGAAACAAAGTATATGACACGTGCCCTGTAAGCTGCCTACCTCTGTGTTAACAGCACATTTTCAACTAAATTGAGAACCCACACCTAAGATTCCAGCAAGGAAAAGATGCCATGTAAGCTGGAGAAATTTTATCATTTATTCCCATACAAAGAAGGACCAAAACCAGAAATGAAATATGACAAAAATATATTAGTCTACACTGTGCCTTAAAAAAACATGCTAGTATCATAAAACAGTAGTGCTGAGTTTCTTTAGTATACTGACCATGCCATAAAAACTGCCAAAAGGCATAAGCAGAAAACTTGCTTCCTGAAAAAGAAGCATCAAGTCATGTAAAACTGTTGCACTAATAGCATGATCCAAAGTTTAAGATGAAGAAAGAAGGCATGCCCAGATCACCAGAAGTTAAAGTTTTAAGTTCCTTTAATATACTAACTATGCCACCAAAACTGCCAAAAGGCATGAGGGAACAGCTCATCGCCTGAAAGAAAAATATCAGCTTATTTGAATTGTTGCAATACTGCTGTGGGCAAAGAACTGTTATTTAATAGAAGGGATCTGGGGAAAAAAATCCTAGCTCAAACTAAGCACAGAACAACCAAGGACCAAGCCAGGTTATGGCGCCATAGTTGTTGCTTACATCATCGGTCCATAGATAAAGAAGGCAACAGTATCTACATGTGTATCTAGCACAAAGATACAATAAAATGAACACTCCATCTCTCTGTGGCCCACTGGCCACCATAACTTCCTTATGGCCAACCAACCAAATTCCTCCTTGAAGCCCCCCCCCCCCACAACACACACACGTAGTTCAGTACTTGAAGTGAATTGGGCTTGGAGACTAGTACCTTGACTTTGGACAACAAGTTATGGAAAGCCAAAATATGAAGAGGACTCAGCTTCCATCATTCATGTACTCCTTTTGACCCTACAGTTAAGAGCCAATGATCAGATATGTGAACTGCAAACAAGGCACACGAACACACATGGCTGCAGCTGTCATATCTTGGCTGGCCCTGAAATCAGCATTTTTAAATAGCATGGTTTACTTTGTATTTGAATAAATATGTTGTAGTGCACTAAAAATATTGTCCTTAACCGTCAACTTTAACAGAGTTCTGTATTTTATACCTCTAGTCCCTTTTCAGACATTCAAATTCTGTGTACCTGCAATCAAGATTAGCCAGTTCAGATGGAGAGATGTTGATTAAAACCAACAAATCTGTTCCTACTCAATAAATAAATTCTAGTAACTAAATTTCAAAGGAATAAATTGCAGGCCACAAAAAATTAAAATAACTGATGCAGCTAGTCTGTATACAGGCAATCATTTTATGCAGAAGCAAGAGATTATGTAGAGTTAGCAATGAAATACATACATATTCTCTAAAATATTCATAGAACTCTGGTGATAAACTAAGTCATCTCTCTCATGTCAGCAGTTTCAAAGGTCATTGCAAAGAAGTCTTGAGTAAATCTGTCAGCATATACAGAATGGTTTAACTTATAAATTCACAGTGAAGAAATTATATACTAGTATATACATATAAATAGATGATGCTATAAACACCATCTAACACAGTTACTTTCAGGACTCAGCCAACAGAGCTTGAATATCTCTCCATGGAAAAAAATTACACGCAAATCTGTGTATAAATTTGAATTTCCAAAAGCTTGATTGTAGGGTGTAAGTTAAATCAAACTATTCTATGGAAATGCATTTTAATACAATGGTCATTTTTTTCTTATTGAGTAAACAGAAAATCCTTCCTACAGCACAATTACAAGACTAAGGTGCATGTAAAACCAACTCTACTCATTTATAGTCTGCAAACTATCTTGTTTTAATCCCATGACTCAGTTATATCCTTCTACATCTTTGCAATCTCAACTTTTCTTGCCCCCATTACTCTGTCTTCCTATTCCCAGGGAGTGAGAATCACATTTGGTCCTTCCAGTAAGGACTATGTCACAACAATCTGGAATGCTAAAGAAGTTCAGCCACACATTTGAAGAATCTTCCCTGCACTTAATCGGTATAGAAGTTTTCTTGGTAATGCACTGCTGCTTTGAGAGTAACTTCACAGCAGCTAGTAAAAACTACTTAGCCTTAAATTGCTTTAAAATGTGCACTAGAAACTTAACACCAACAATCTGCTCCCGAGTACTCTAGATTGTTTCACTTGGTTCCTTGCTACCAAGTATTAAGATTTAATCTCGTAAATGAAAGTACATTTTTAATATTAGGCATGACCAAGCCCAACTGAAATATTAACTACTACATGTATTCTAAGGAAGAGAGTTGTCCTGTATTAATGAGACCTGCTTTCTAGAGGCAACAATGACAGTTGCAAAAACATGCCACCGCCATACTTAGTAGCAACATTTTGTTTGTTTCAGGCTTGACAGGATCAGGATAAACATTACTCTTAATGAACTTGTTTGTTTCTAAGCTGGTACACAGTATTATCTCTTCTAAAATTAATTCAGTAATACACAGACTGTGTAAACCTGTAAACTAATAATATGTTGGAGTGCAGAGTCAGTCCCCATTATAGCAACCCCTACTTTTTGAAAGCTGGGTAATTCTACCTGCTAGTCAGCCTTTCCCTGCTTGGATACATTTAGACACTGGAATTTTTTTCAGCTTCTGAAAAAGCCTCTCTGGATATAAACTACAGCCCCAATGCAGTGTTTATGCTTGCACTTGATTTCATGACGTATTTAATCATGTCTGCAACACACACACACACACACATTACCATAACACAAAATAGATGCCTGAAAAAAATACATACAAACCTTATTCATTGAGACTATTAAAACATAATTGTATATTCAATATACAGAGTGTTGAACATGCATACATTCATCATCAAAACACTCACATGTAGACAATTTTTTATATGCACAGCCTGCAGCAAAAAATAAATAAGGCACCTTTTCAGCTACAACAGTTAATTGCACCTTATTTTTTCTTGAGTGCAACAGGACACAATGCTTCCAAGAACCTGATCCAGACATCTGCATTCCCCCTCTTTATGGATCAACTTAATAAACAAGTTGTCGAAAAATTAAATTAAAACAAGTAAAGAGGCAGAGGGGTAAATCCTCCACAACCCCCTCCTTACAAATGCAGAATTTTAAATTAAAGGCATTACCTATAGGGACATTCCAATAAGGCTGTTGGCATCACAAAAGGTTCACTGTTCTCATCATAAACTACTTCTAACACAGCTCTCAGCCATGATGGAATTTAATCATATAATATCTGTGGGTTGGTCTAACATCTGAAAGCATATAGATTTGTCTTCATCATCTGTTTTCAAATCTCTCTTTTTTGCCATTGCCAATTAATCACTAAAAAAGCAGACCCATGAAAAAAATGCGTGACTGGACAAGGTGTTCAATGTCAGGCAATAAGTTATAAGAACTCTCATTTCAAGAACGTGGAAAAACTAAAATTCACCCACGGGTGCAACTGCTATTTCTACCTTCTCCTCCACTATGCAGCCCTTCTACCAAATCTGCTCTTAACTAAATCTGCTGCAGGTCCCCAACCTCCTGGAACAGAATCTAAGAGTGCAAAGGGGAAAAACAATCATTTTACAGCATTCACAGATATTCTATCAGTAGGAGGGATTAATTGGCTACAACTTCATAGTACAGACAGTTTGTCTACTTTCAACAAACAGAAGACTAACAATCAAAATACAGCAGTTTCATATGAAAGGAAAAATGCATATGTATGCTAAGAAAAACTCAAAATGATGTTAAGGATCATCACATTACCAGTTCACCAGAGTGACCCCAAATTTCTGCTTAAGATATGGAACTCAGTGTCAAAAATATTTTCCCTCCTGCATTCCCCAGTGAGTTACGCATATGATACAAGGTAGTTTACTAAATTTCAATCTACTTATGTTGATCTACAATGTATCTGAGGAGCAATTGCTTTGGGCTTGCTGTCTTTTTAAATAAAAGACACTGAGGGCCAGAACAAAATGATGCACATGTTGCTCCAGCTTTGCTTAAACAAAAATGAGTAGCTTCTAAACTGAACAGGCGAGAATATAATTAAAGGAAAGGAAGTTGGAGACGTGTACATATAGATGTCTATAATATGCTATAGGCAATTCATTCATTCTTCTCTTTGTCAAGTACAAGCTTCCAGGCTTGTCATTCACAAAAAGGTTATGAAGTTCACCTGCACAATAAGCTCTTCACATCAGATTAAATGTAAATATATGCCTTAAAGCCCAATACTGCTCATATTCACAGAAACAGATCTGAAATCAACCCAACTCTATTTCTGTTTGAAAGTTGTTGAAAACAGAAGATAAGTACAAGAAGAAAAAAGATCTGGCAGTTACAGATCAGCAGGTGATGGTTTCTGCTAGTGCTATATAAATGAAAGCATCAGTTCCAGATGTCTAGACTACTGATTATGGCACAACTGTATAGCCCAATGTGGATGCATTATGCTTCAAAACAAATTCCTGAGGCTCAGTTGTTTAAATGAATTGTTTAAACGTGTATAGACTTCCAAAACCCAGAAACCAAGTTTTCATAATATTCTGCAATAGAAAATATCAATTTTTCACTGCACAAGTGCATATCTAACACATCAATTCACGTGTAAAAAAACCCCCAAACTTTTGCAGTTTCATGTATGAAGATGGTATGTCTATTAGGCTTCCTACCAATTTACTTTATCTTCTTTGTAGTTTGTAGAACTTGTGTCAGCAAATCAGTGACTTATAAGGCAATCTTCTCTATGTCTACTTAGATGTAACTCCCAGTGAATTCAACAGGTGTTATTCCAAACTATGTGCTACAGGACTGCAGATTCGGATGAGATATAGTGCAAATTCATGAGGATGGTGGTAGGCTGTGGTGCTAGTTCACTACATCAAATACAGCAGTACAGATGTAAATTGATCAAAATATGCTCTCTCTCTAGAAAAAACGGGATTATACAAAAAACAAAACCCTTATTTAGTCTTTTTGTTCTATCATTTAAATTCTATTTTATGGTGGGTAATTACAAACAACCTTAAATATAATTACTCTTGATTTGCCTGTGAGAAACCACAATGTATCTGAAGTAGATTAACTTACCTAGCAAATGATCAGGAGAGTCACAACTAAAAGAGCGCAAATGCAAAACACTGTATCTTGCCACTAACTACAGGTTATGATATCTTCTGCAAAAGAAAGAGAAGGCATACCTTGTGATTGTCCCTTAAAGCAACCTGAGAGTCTGGACGTCCTCTGTGACCTATACTTCTTTCTCCACCATCTTTAATAGCAAGAAATGGATCATGTCCAAAAGGTTCAGAAAAGAAACGACGAACGTGTTCGCTATGTGCAGCAAATGGGTCCCTGAAAATGATATTGAGAGGGGAGAAAAGACAGCTCATATCTAAACATACATTTAGAAAACTTTTAAATTATAAAATTTAACAGAAATGGCTACCACGGTTTACCAGATTTCCAATAATCAAGGCATGCTTTTTCCTGAGTTAAAATTGATACATTGTTCATTGTTATAACAGAAAGATCGGGACTGCCTCCCAATCTTTTGGGGCATAACAAAGAACAATATATCACACTCAGAACACAAATTCATGTGAAGACACAGACTCAGAATTCATCCTCAGAGCCCAGGTGTGATGAGCTCATTCAGTCACTCCAGATGCAGACAGAACAGCAGAATTACTAACCACAATATAAACAAAACCAAAACCCCACCAGGCTAAAAAGTGTTTAGAGTTTTACAAGCCATTCATTTATTTCTTTTCACATACTACTTATTATACACTTAGCTTATATGGTGCATTCTGGTATGCAGTCTGGAAATGGCCATAATAGCACATACTGGCACTTGAACAAACAACATTACAAAAGGGAAATGGCAGTCATTCTGCTGCATTTCTTCTCCTATAAATTGCTTTTTCTTTGAAAAGAGATTAATTTTCATGATTTGTATTTCTACAAAAAACTTTATTAGAACAAGCTGATTCATTACAGGACTATCGGTTCATCCTTGACGCCAATATACACATCATTACAAAAAAAAAAGAAAAACAGCAGCTATTTTGCTAAGCTTGCTCTCTGCTATATGTTTGCTCCTTGAGAACAACTTAGTGTGTACTATTAATGTTTTCCAGGAAAGTCTAATTAGAACAGCTGATTTGGTACAAGATAGCAGTCACAGGAGAAGACTGTACCAAAAAAAAAAAAAAAAAATCCCAGGCCACTCTTTGGCAATCTAAATGCACAGGACTCCCTTGCACAGAAAGGAAATTGCTTCTGCACCTGTCTGTGATATTCAGGAAAAATACTTGGCAGGACCAGGAAAGAGTATGAGATATACTAGAGCTTCCCAGGAACAGCTGCATAGTCAGGGAGACATTTATAAAACCAATTTTATCCTAGACAGTATTTTTGGCTTGCCAGTTCAAGATCTCTCCTTCTGAGGCAGGGAAAGCTTTCATGTTACTGTACTATTTTAGAAGTTAATCATAAGGTGAAATAGTCCTCTGCTTGTAGGATTCAGTCTGCAGTATCTACAATAAGTGAGAAATACAATTTGATTTTTACTCTGAACAGCTCCTGCACCAGACAACTGTCAACTACTGTGGCTATTTGAAGAGACAAATGCAGATTTTTTCATACCCTTTCTTAACATGTGACCAACTGAAGGTGGTAATGGCAACTTTCACACATTAACTTAGGCTAGTGTTCCTTAACCTATCTGATGTGGGAGCCCAACAGTGTTCTTTTCGCCATTGTGCCAGGGACCAACACCATAACTGTAGCCAAAGGGCACAATTCTTTCTTTCTCCACTGGAAACTCTTCCAGGGAATGGCAGCTAATGGCTCATGGACAAGTACCAGTCCATGGACCACAATTTGAGTAGCACAACCTTAGGCTACAAACCCAGATTTATTAAATTGTACTGTGCATGAGGTGCATCGCAGCGCATGCAGCCTGTCCATTCCTACTTTGCTCATATCCCATTGAACAAATGGGTAAACAAATCAGACACTGAAAACATATCTTTACTAACCTATCTCTGCTTGCTATGTTTATTAATGGATGGGAGGAGCAAAGACGGGATGAAAAGACTCCAAGCATACACTTTTTTAAAAAATAAGGTTTTCAGACTTGAAATGGCATGTGAATATGGCCAACAGCTATGTTCAATAATAAACAGCAGTTTATCATCATGAGAATGAACCGACTCTTACTCCAGGCTCACATACTCTTCTTCCTCCTCCTCTAGCAGAGGTAGGTGTTTATGCCCTGCCTGTGGCTTTGTGTTGCTCAAGTCTGACAAGATGTTTAAAACAGGTGGGGAATGTGTTACCCTCCAGATGCCACTGGGACTGTTGCTCAAGCCAGCATACTTAATGGTAAAGTATCAAAAGAGCTGCTGTCCAACAACATCTGATTTAAAACAAACAATGGTTTGATATTGGCATATGAAGCTAGCTTCTGTCAATCCATACTTAAGGGTAACCACAACCTGTTGAGTTTGGATGACACAGTTGCAGTTAATAAAAATGAAACTCAAAGTGTCTGAATTCCAACTGCCTGCTACACAAAAGCAGAAAAGAGGAGGGGAGAGAGGGCAAACTTAGGTGAAGGGAAGCTAGACTCATTCCGATCATAATAAACCATGGTTTACTATGATGTCCAAGTATAGGCAGCACAAATTGTTGTACAGTATATCACAATTTTTTTGTAACTAGAGTACCCTGAAAATATTCTAAGGAGCACATATATTATTATATGAAAATACTATGCATTATACTATACAAGATAATTCTGATGTTCCACTCAGGGACTTTTACTTTATGAACAGATTTTCTTCTTGACTATGACCAATAGCACACCAGAGCAGTTACAAAACACCACAGAAATTACTGAGAAATTATTTATGCTTTGTCTCAGATGTATTCATTACAATACTCTAAGTCACTCAAGGTATGCATGTTGGTTTGTTCATTTTGCAAGTCTCATGACTGTTGTGAACTTTAGAAAAAGGAGTTCATGTGAATGGTAGAATTTGTATTGTGGATTTTCTGGTTCACTACTCAGTTTCCTTGCTTCAATATTACACCAGATCCACTGGAAGGAATTCTTGTTTAACACACTGCCATGATGTTGCCAGTTCTTCACAGAGCAACTCACCTTTGCAAACTCCTGTTCACATTAGGAATTGTTCTAAATCCATTAACAATTTTCTTTTCTTCACATATAATAGCATGGAGTCTATTAACAGACATTCTTTCACATATACAGTTGGGCTTTGGACATGAAAAGTTTGCAATGTATGCAATGGACTTTCACTTCAAATATGAACAGAGAACTCAAAGTAAAAGCAAACACAATTTTCCCCATAGTGCTACAGGAGATGCTTACTATGCATTGTCTAGCTTAACTCTTCTTAAATTATGACAAAAAAAAGGATGACTAACAAAGAACTACCCGCAGTATAATTTATGGTTTAGAACACTTTGGTCCTGATTTTGCAATCCTGCTGTGGGAGAAACCCAAAATTGTGTGAGTGAACTTCTGCCTGCACAACAGACTTTCCTCTCTTGTTTTTCCCACTGCACCACGGGCCCCCAAATCTTCTCCAAAGGCTCCCACAATCTAACAGAACATATTAGGAGGGTTCTAAAAGTCTATGAGGAGAAGGAATTACCCCCTTCCTGTTCTCCTGGCAGGCCATTGGTGGGAGGGGTTAACTGACAATTACCCTACAAAACTGTCCTTTTGCTTCAATTGCATTGTATTTCTAAAGAAAAAGCAAATCACTTCCAAACTTTTACACAACGATAAAGAAGACAAGATTGGAAGACTAAATGCAATGAACCTGTGTGTGTATGCTCTTAGAGCAACACCACTAGATTTCAATAAAGTGGGAGGCAATGTAAGAGCTAAAAACCTTGTCAAAAGAGCAGCCTCAACAGCTGCTGACACAGCATAAGATCAGCAAGAAATTCCATTCTGATTTCAAAGGATTTGTGAGCAAGCATAATTTTAGCTTAAGGGAGTCAGACTAGACAGGGTGTGTACTACTTATAGCAGTTCACTAAAACACAAACACACATGGGTGTAAAGCTACTAAGAAAAGTTTAGACCTAATTTCGATTAATAATCAAACATAGGATGGCAACATCCAAGTACACAGACAAGCATGAAACTTGTCCATAAAGCCATGTAAGTCCCTCCTGCCTGGACACTTTTCAAGCAAATGCTAAATCAAATACAGATTGTAAAACTTATCCTGGGTTTGAAAAGGAAATAAAAGACCAGCAAAAAGGGACCTTATACCTCTAATGTCTGACATAATGAAATTTCCTCAGGGTTGTATAAGAAACAGCATAAAGGTATGGTATTGTCTAGTTGTAAGTACAGTATTTGCTAATATTGTTATATTGTGTAGTAAAACAACACTTTTAAATTTAAGATTATCTTCCTCAAAAAGGTCAGATTTGGCAGTGTTCACTAATGTGGACATGTCACTGGACCCCACTTTCCAGTAAATGTAAATATAATTCGTATTCAGAAAGCTATGTTTGCAGCCTGAACCTATACATGATTATATGAGAGGAAGCTCTGCTTGAACTCTCAAGTAAGGAGTACACAGAAAGGGAAGCACAATTTTATGTTTGTACAAAATAAATAAATAAATGTACTTTCTAGTAAGCTTCCTCCTCTCTGCCCCTCTTCTACTGTGATTGTTGTTTTTTTGTGCCTTCAAATTGTTTCTGACTTATGCTGACCCTAATGTGAACCTATCATGGGGTTTTCTGAGGGCTGAGAGTGTGTGATGTGCTCAAGGTCACTCAGCGAGTTTCCATAGCAGAGCAGGGAACTGAACTCTGGTCTCCGGGGTCATAGTCCAATGCTCAAACCAATGCTAGTTTCCTACTGTAATAGAGAAGACTAAAGAAAATTAAAGGTTTTGGCATTTATCCAACATCCAAAAATAACCCGTTTTAAGGAAACCCATTGGTTCTCTAATTTTCTTCTAGCTTCCAGGTAGGTCTGAAAAGCTATTGTTTTAGCATATATGAAGTAAAGTAACATCTTTTCAGAAACAAGGATAAGTATGTTTGTGTTTATGTGCCACCTTCAGTACCTTGGAAACCTTTTCTTTTGGCTGGACTTTAGAACTGAACTGCACCAAGGTTACCCTGTGCACTCAGCGCTGGTGCGGTGCAAAGAGCTTAGAAGGAAACCAAAGGCATGTTGCAGCAAGTGCCGACGTCAACCATTCCTCAGAAAGATGCCCGCGGCACAGCTCCGCAGGACCAGGAAGGTGCCAGAAAGGCAGTTTGCCCCAGCAGATTTTGCTGGGGCCAGTGAGCATGCACTAATGATATTACACAACCAGCAAAGAGCCTCATGGCAACCCCAACAATAAAACCCCTTTTTCTTGCAGCCGACTAAAAATTACTGCATCAGAGGCATCCCCTGCAGTCAGGTCAAACTGTGGGGTCATCCTCTCGCCACTTGTCTTCCCGCAGGAGGAGAAAACTTCACAGAGCTGATGCAGTGGCCTCTATTCAAGCCAAGTTTACGCCATAATAAAAAAAAATGTTTGTTTGTTTTTTTAAAGTTGGAAATTGCTCTTCGCAAATCCCGACTAACACCGTTACCCCTCTGGCATAATAATAAGCGGTAGCAGTAGGAGCAGCAGCAAGAACAGAGAATATTCAACTCTAATCCCTGGCCATCTAATCTCTAATCCCTGGCCATCTCCTTTGAGGCCGCTCCCGAAACTGCAAACCCCAGGATTCCATAGGATGTCGAAAGTGGAATAAAAGCGCTATAACACGCTAGTGCGGAAATAGCCCGTTTGGAACAACTACCTGAACAACCCCTAAAAGCAGGAGATGCGGTCTGATGTTTGGAAGCTAAAGAGGGTCAGCCCCGGTCAGTACTCGGGTGGGGGAGCGACAACGAATACTGGTGCTCTGGGCTTTGTTTCAGAGGAAGGGAGGGGCAAAACCACCCCTGAACATTCCTTGCCTGAGAAATTCAGGGGGTCTCCATAAGTCGACAGGTGACTCAAAGGTACGCAAGCGCCCCCACCCCCACCCCGGCGGCGGAGAGAGGTCCCCCGCGGGCCCATCGGTCCCGTCCCTCTCATAAATTCCTCTGACGGGGAGACCCCGCTTCTTGCGCCGGCTGAGCCCGCCGCTTCTCCTCGCCGACCCACCCGGGCGCCCTCCCTCAGCCTGGCCGCCGCGCTCCCCCCTCACCGAAAGAAAGGGTCTTCCTCGAAAACCCTGACCAGCCCACCGAACATGGCTCCGGTTCGCGAGGCGCCTCTCCTCCTCTTCCAACCCCGCTTCTTCGGTCGAGACGATTCCGTTGGGGCCTCCCCGGCGACGGGCTCTAGAAGCCGCCCTCCCCCGCCCCCGGCCCGCCCCCTCGCCCTCAGCACCGGCGCCTCTTCCTTCCCTATTGGCTCTGGCGGGCACCCAAGATGGCGGCAGGCGGCGGTGGGCGGAGCGGCTGCCATAGCAACTAGCTCCAAGCCGCGGCCTCCCCCGCGGGAGCTGTTGTTGTTTGTTGTTGTTGTTGCTCCTCTCGCCGTCGGGGTTCTTTCTGGCTGCCTTTCCTCAGGAAAGTTTCGCCTTTCCTCGGGTCTCAAGGCTGCAGAGGAAGATTATAAACCGTCGGCTGCGTTACCCATGCTGCTGTGGCTGATGAGCTGGGTCAGCGTTAACTTAGCTAATTCTATTCCTTGTTGCTATTATTTTCTAAACTGACAGAAAATGCGAAGCCACCTATTTTTCCTCCTTCTTTCATTATCTTCTGTTTTCTTTGTAATCATCTTTTTTTAAAAAAAACAAAAACAAAACCTACATATATACATTCCAGCGCAAACACAGAAGCAGTATTTAAATACCCTGATAAGACAAAATCAATGCATGGGAAGGAAAAGTACAGTGTAAAGGCAAGGAGAAAAAAACCCAGCACCCGTTGAAATTAAGGCCATTTCCGCACTAACCTGTTATAGTGCTATTATTCCACTTTCAACATCCTATGGAATCCTGGGGTTTGCAGGCAAACCCCAGGATTCCATAGGATGTTGAAAGTGGAATAATAGCACTATAACAGGTTAGTGCAGAAATGACCTAAACCTTGAAATGGCAGTTAAGAAATCTCAAAAATGATTAAAAATACAAGCAGATACCCTTTACGAGGAAATACATAACACACCCTCAGGACTGACTTCTGCACCAGCAAAGTGGAAACTGGCTAACCTGCAATTTGTGAAAATTGCACTAGCAGGATGGAGGAAGTTGCAATCTTGTTTTGGGTGACTGATAGATAATGTCACTGAAATAGAGGTTCAGAGAAGGACACGTCCCGTTGGAAAGGAATCAAACATGGCTTCTGCAAAGTAAACTGAATCTTTTAACTTTTGAGATTTCTTCAAGCCTGGTCATAAACACATAGGTATGGCTGATCTGCAGGACATGACTGACTCGGATTTTCAAAAGGCTGTTAACAAACTCGTTTGCCAAGGAACTCCTGAGCATATTTAACAATCACGGGACAAGAGCAAATGACCTCTCATGAATAGCAAACTGCTTAAAACAAGGGAATGTAAGAAAAGTGGACAGTTCTCAGGAAAGAGAACTTTTTTCCCCAAGTAATCACTTGAGTCTCCCAAAGATTTGTGTTGGGACTGGTGCGCTTTTATGATCTGAAGGGAGGAGTGAGCAGTGAGGTGCTGATGATGCCAAATTATTTGGGATCGTTGTATTTAAAGTGTTAATCCAGAGTATAGCTCCTGGGGAAACAAAGCAGGCAATATATTGTCAATCATTAGAAATAAAATTAAATTGCCAAAGTTACATGGTTGGCGCTCCACACTTGCAGGTTTCACTTTCAGGGATTTGATTATTTGCAAGTTTCTCCAACCCCTGCGTCCCCCACACACCTCAGGCGCTTCTTTTCTGGAAGAAACTTCCTCTTGGTGGCTCCAACCAGGCCACACGGCCCTTCAAAAACCCGCCTCCAGCCCTCTTCCTCATCCGCCAGCCGCTGCCTGACCAGCCAAGGACGGCTCACAGCCCAATTTCTCAGCGCTACAACCCCACTCCCGATGACCCCTCACACCCAAGGGAGGATATGGGTGTGAGAAAGGAAGTATAGGGCCACCATGTCGACCCATCACCTTTCCCTCACCTTCCTCTGACCTTGTTTGGAGCCTGGGTGCCCACTTTCCCCACAGATACGTCTGCACAGTTTGATATTTGTGGTTTTTCCACTTTTGGGGAGGTTCCTGTGGCCCTTACCCTAGCAAATGTGAAGGGCCAGCTGTAATGCCTTTAAACAGATCTATAGTGTAACCACACTTACAATACTGTGTACAGTAAACACTGCATCTCAAAAAGAATATTATAGAGCTGGAAGTGGTGCAGAAAAGGGTAGAAATTGTTGAAGAAAGTGGAGTAACTGCCCTACAGGGAAAAATCCGTAACTGGGGGACGTAATAGAGATCTATACAATTATATTTAGTGTGGAGAACTTGATGAGGAAGAGTTTTTCTCATTCTCTCATAACCATTAAACCCAGAATCATGCAATGAAACTGCTGCAGATTTCTTTACAAAGGGGAGTGCTTCTTTCCTCATCTTACCTCTTTTTGATATATTTACAGGCTTCATCTGAGAAGTGCTACAGACTTTGCATATCTTTTATTTTTGTAAGGTCTTTCACAAGGTCTCCCATGATATTCTTGTAGGCAAGCTGTTTTGCTGTGAACTGGACAGTGCTACTATTAGGTAGGTACTATTAGGTAACTGACCAAAGGCAAAGAGTGCTCACAAATGGTTGCTTTTCACCCTGGAGAGAAGTGACTAGTGGGATTCCTCAGGGTTCTTGTCCTGAGCTTGGTGTTGGTTCAATATCTTTATAAATGACTTGGATGATGGAATAGAAGGCATGCTAATCAAATGTGCAGATGACACCAAATGGGGGAGGGTAGTGAATACCCCAGAGAGCAGGATCAGAATTCAGAGTGACCTGCAAAGATTAGAGAGTTGAGCCAAAACTAATAAAATGAATCTGAACAGGGATATATGTAGGGTAATACCTCTAGATGAGAAAAATGAAATGCAAAAAAACAGGGTGGGTGACACCTGGGTTGAAAGCAGTACATGCAAAAAGGATCTGGGGGTCTCAATAGACCACTAGCTAAACATGAGTCAGTGGTGTGATCTGGTGGCCAAAAAGGCCATTGCAATCCTAGGTTGCATCTCCAGATCAAGAGAAGTAGTAGTGCCACTTTATTCTCCTTTGGTCAGACCACACCTCGAAATCTGTGTGCAGCACTGGCCCGTACAAGTTCAAGGAGGATATTGACATGTCCGGAGAGGGATGATCAAAGCTCTGGTAACCAAGTTGTATGAGGACTGAGTTTGGGAGCTGGGTATGTTTGGCTTGGAGAGCAAAGTGAGAGCTGACATGATATCTATCTTTAAGTATCTGAAGGGCCATTATGTAGAAAATGGAATTGTTTTCTGCACCTCCAGAGACTAGAGCACAAGCCAATGGATTCAAGTGACAAGGAAAAAAAGAATCCACATAAATATTTGGAAGAAAAAACTCTTGACTGTAAGAATTGTTATGGTAGAATAGACTGCCTTGGAGAGACTTAGTTGGGAGGTCTTTAAACAAAGGCTGGATGCACATCTTTCAGAAGTGCATTAGTTGGGCATTCCTGCAGGGGTTTGGACTGGAAAGCCCTTGCAGTGCCACCTAACTCTGAGAGCCTAGTATTCATCTAGTGCATAATTAAGCTATGGAATTTGCTGCTACATGATATAATTATGCTGCCAGCCTGGATAACTTTAATAGTGGGTTAGGCAAATTCATGAAGGGTAGGGCTGTCAGTGGCAGATGGTCATGAAGCTACTGTATACATTAAGCACAGAAGCAGTTTGCCTCTCAGTGCCAAGTGAGAACAGGACACAAGAACAGGAGAGTGCCATTGTGCTTGTTCCTGCTTGTGTGCTTTCCATTTGCATCTGGTTGCTTGTTATGGGAACAGCATGCTGGACTAGATAGACATTTGACTCAACATAGCACTTTGTCTTCTTCCGCTCTTGTTTTTAATAACACCTTTGGTAGAAGTTATTTTAACTGTACAAAATGATCAAAGCTACACACTCTGTCTCTTACTAATTAAGGCTCAACAAATAGTAATTAAGTGATGAAGACTGGATATTCTTAGTTAAGAAGATAAGTACAGGCATGTTTCAATTAACAAAGACTGTGAAACTCCTTTTTACAAAGGCTTTTTATACCTGTGCTGCCTCTTCCCCTCATCCTTTGTCTAGCTAGACTTTTTTTTAACAGTATCAGCATTGGTTGTGAGCCTTTCAAGATCTGGCTCTGCATTTGTGGAACAGTCTGGCTGGAGGAGGATCTCACTCATTTTCATAAATGGTTGAAGATGTTCTTCTTTGACTCTCTACCTTAAGTCACTGAGATGTGTTTAAGGTGCTGAGTAGTGACTGCTGGGGTGTTGGGGATTTCATGCCACGTACTGTTGTGGCCTTCTGTTTTTAATGTCTTTGTCCCTGATTGTATACGTCATTGTTCTGCCCATTGGTGTAAAGGGCGTTATAAATAAATGTTGTTGTTCTTGTTGTTGGAAGGATGGTAAAGGAAAACTAAAGAAACCCAAACTTTTAGTGTTAAGTTGCAGCAACGTGTCTGCAGTAAAGCTTGAGCTGGTAAAGGGATTATTTAGTTAGGTAGTCTACACTATATGAAGCTGCCTCCAGAATGCCTTACTGAGCATGCGTGAGAAGGGGAAAGCAACGAAGCCTGACTCACTAAGCCTAGGATGTTAAAAATGCATAGATCTACATTTGGCCATCAAACTGGAAATCATACAAAGGGTGGAGGCTGGTGAAATCCTCTGATACATTTTAGATGAAGCTTTCAAGAGGTCTCTAAAAGATTCCTTTTTGTTGTTGTTGTTGACTTATGCAAGACTTACCTGTCTTCGTTGTTTCATTTCACAACTGCATATTGTAAGTTCTGAATAAAACATTTGATATAACTTGTGGAATTTCTCCTTTTTGTGGTATAGGAACTTATTCCCATTATTTCCATGTTATTCTTGTCTGTGGTAATAAATTTTCTGTTAAAGAACTAAAGCCCAGGAACACATATATTGTGTTAACTGAGATATACTTGTACCACCTTGCTATATTAAAAACCATAGTCAGCTGTGATCCTACCATACTTTGCAACCAAACAGCATCACTGGGCCAGTAGTTGACCAGAATCTGCCATCTGTCTGCCCTCACTTTGGAACTTCCGCAACAGCAAGATGTTTGTATTATCATTATCAGTTATTTTAATGGTCACTGTGTGTACTTTCAATACGTTTCAGCTTTAACATAATAATCACAGTCTTTTTATTTTATTTTAATTTCTTTTCCTCTGACATTTCTTTTTACAGTTCCCCCATTTGTATATAGAACTATCCACTTAGAATAACATAATGCACCTGACTAGGTGGTCCCTATCCATAAAACCTTATGGTAAAATGCTAGTCTTTAAGGCAAACAGATTAGTCCCACAAGACAAACAGTTGTTTTTGCTCCTGAGCCAGTGCCTCTTAATGTATGTTCTGAAGAAAGAACAAGATTCCAAAAGCTATGCCTGATTGATTGATTGATTGATTAATTGATTAATTGATTGATTGGGGTATAGATATTTATAACATTCTGATGATTCAGAAATACATACTCACAGTATAGTCTTCCATTTATTGCTGAGATCTGTAAATAAAAGGTGTTTTACTTTTACTCTTTTACCTTTGCAAAAGCAAGGTATTGGATTCTTGTGAAGGCAGCAGAAACCTGATCTGGACTATTTAGAAGAACTCAGCAATCCTGCTTTAAATGACATCATTTCAAGGGCTCAGCTGCTGCAGTATTTTTAAAATGTCCAGCACCTAGACAAGTACTGTCAATAGAACAACCTTGAAATTACCTTCACATAATAGCTCAGGTTGACCATCTGCTACTAAGAAATAGACAGATTAATAAATCTGTAATAAGGAGGGATATTGGTATAGTGGCTTGAGCATTGGACTATAACTCCAAGACCAAAGTTCAAATTCCTGTTCACCCATGGAAACCCGCTGGATGACCTTGGGCAAGTCACACTCTTTCAGCCTCAGAGAAAGGCAAAGGCAATTTCTCTCTGAACATATATTGCCAAGAAAACCCTGTAGTAGGTTTGCACTAGGGTTGCCATAAGTCAGAAATGATTTGAAGGCACGAGAACAATAACAATAAGAATAAATTCTGGAGAAGACTGGTTTTTTGTATCATTTATTTCTTATTTGCCAAAGAATTTTAAATGTTTTGATGCATCGGTGTTGCTTTTATCTTGGTACTGTATTTTTCTGTGCTTTCACGTTCTTCTCAGGTTGGATCCAGACTTAGCCATATCCCTTGAAATCAATAGTATTTTACTAATGACTTAAGTAGGAGTATTACTGAATCCAACCACTGTGTTTTATACTACTGTTTTATTGCTTGATTTTAATTCCTCTGAGAATTTTGTTGAAGACTAGCTAATAAATAATTTAAATACATAAAATTGATAACACTGCTTCCAAAAGTCATTTTTTAAAAGATTCTGAAATGATTGAGTAAGAAATGGGACAGCAGAAAAGATATAAAGGTACGAAGACCAGAACTATTAAGACATCTATGTAAACTTTCTAAAGGAATGGCTCATCTCTAAAGCATCTTCTTTCCCTAGCTGAGATAACCAGTGTTGAGGGATCATGGTAAATGCAATCCCCAAACCACTAGACAGCCACAGTTGTCCATGCTGCCTTAAGATGTTAAGATGTTTGTGCTGTACATGCAGACGTTGGGCCGGGACATGCAGTGCATCATTCCAGGATGTACAGCTACTTAGGATACTCATATTGGCCTCATGTCTGGTGAGTCTTCCACATCTTATAACTGATGAATAAGGTTAAGGTTAAATAGATATCCAGGTACATCTCCTGTAAGATAGATATGATCTAGCACTCTAGACTGATTTAATGTTGCTTTGTGATTAAACAACCCAGGCCACAAGCCATAATGCTTCCTAACTAAAGATAACATTTAAAAGAAAGAGTATGGTTGGTTATTCTCTTTCTCCTTCTCATTTTATTCACCACATTTTTTATTATTTTATTTAATGAAATAGTGAATTTACATAGAAACTTAGAACTGTTCCAAGGGGCCATAGGAATCGAAGCCCCTTTGAAACACCCTAAACCTTTCTCGAATCCTGACCGACTTCTCAAGGTACAAACGGTTAACTCACCATAAGTAAGCCTGACCTCAGTTTGTCAAACTCTTCTCCCCTCCCACCCCCAAATCTAATGTTAGCATCTAGCATGGTCAGGCAAATACAAAGGTTGTAAGCATTGAAGAATGCACAGGGGAAGACATAAGGGAATATTTCAAGCCCAGCAGTGAAAAGAAAACTACTGGCCTGGATGGCTACAATCTTTCCTCAAAGACTCTGAGCCCTACCCTCAGTACAGTGATGGTAAGTTGGGGAACAGAGGCATTTGAGGTAAAGATGGTGCTGACCACTGCAGAACCACTCAGCTCAGTTCTCCTCCTTTCAGAGATAATTATTCATAAGTTCAATTCCCAACAACACCATAGCAGCCCAAGCAGAATTAGAACCAATGTGGTGGAAAGCCAGGAAGGTGTAGTGCCTTGAGTGTTGGACTCTTGGAATCAAGGGTTCAAATCCCTGTTCAACCATGGAAGCCCACTGAGTAACCTTAGTCAAATCACACTTTCCCAGCCCCAGAGGAAAGCAATAGCAAAATCTCTTTGAACAAATCTTGTCAAGAAAAAATGGAGACAGGTTTGCCAGAAGGTTACCATAATTCTGAAATGATTTGAAGGCACACAACAACATTAACAACCAGTCATAATTTCACTGAGGCCAGCCTCTTTGAAGCATCCATTTTGTGCTGTTGGCTGTCCCACAACAACCTGTCAAACTTGCTCAGGAAGCGGAGGAAGGGGACCAGATAACCGTAGAAGTTAAGGGGAGGAGAAGATCAGATTTGCCAAAGAAGCTTAGAGGGCAAGGAAGGACCAGACGGGAAGCTGACTGGGGTGGGATGGGGTGTGACCAGTGAGGCACTCCTGAGGTCCTAATAAAACTTTGCAGAGGGCCACGTCAAATCTCCAACCACACTGTACTCCATACTCCAAAGGTGTGACAAACAAAATGCATACATCTTAGTGAACACAATGAACAACTTCTTGGAAAACCCCTCAAATCTGACAAAGTTCATAAAGCAACGACAAGATGAGACAGAAGAACAACTCAGCCAGCAACAGACAAATTAGTGACTAGAAAATATCTTCCCAGCTCTGGAAGAAAGGAACAGTTTAGCAGCAGTCCCTCAGTTTAAGACGAGAAATAGGAATCTTGCCAGAAAAGGTGAGAAATAAGAGTACAGATGGGTTTAATGAGTCTGCCCTAAAGGTGAGCTAGCTGGCTACACTGTTAGTAAGCACACAGTTTAGCCAATCAAAAGGAATTTATTTCAATATGGCACCAAAAATAATTTGGGGTTTCTTCCTGTCCTCATCTGCTCTTCCTTCAACAAGTTTGCTTTCAGTTTCTAACTCTCTCTGTCCTCCCTACTCTGCCTCTGTACTGTCACCTCCTATCAGCTGTTTCCTTAATATGTGCCTTCTCTCTGAGTCAATAATTTATCTTCCAGTCAGTTGCTTCCTCCTACTTAGACACTTTTCACACTACACAATTATAGCACTATGATTCAACTTCAACTGCTATGGAAACATTCTATGAAATCCTGGGGTTTGTGGTTTCATGAGGCATTAGAGCTCTCTGGGTGAAAATTCTAAATGCTTCTCCCTAAACTACAAATCCCAGGTTTCCACAGGATATTGTAACTGTGTAGTGTAAAAGGGCCCCAAATTCCACACACATTGGTACACCTTGTCCTGTCTGAAACATAGTACAATGAAGTTCCTACATGTGTATGTGTCTTCAAGTCATCTGTCGACTTATGGCAACACTATGAATTTTATAGGGTTTTCTTAGGCAAAGAATACTCAGAGATGGCTTTACCAGTTCCTTCCTCTGAGATATAGCCTACAGCACCTGGTATTTGTTGGCTGTCTCCCATCTAAATAATCCTGATGCTGCTTAGTTTCCAAGATCAAACAGGATCTGGTGCCTTTAGGCCATAGGCTCCTATATACTGAATTTTTAGGCATTCCAGGACTTTTATCTTTCATATCCTTCTCTCTCATTCCGTCTAGAATCATTCTTATTTTGAACTCTAACAAATGTTAATTACAGTTCAGAGGAATTGATTAGACTCTTACGGTAAAAGTTTCCCTGCCTCACTCATGGGATTGTATTTATGGCTCAGAAACAATGTCATCTTCCACCTATAACCCTCCTATATTTTCCTGGATTTCTTTATGCTTTTTTTTTAAATAATCCATTAAAATAATCCATTAAGGAGGAAAAGATGGGATAGCAGCACATGGTGTTTGGTTTGGTAGCTCTCAATGCTGCCAATCTAGAAGCAATGAGCACCCTTGGACTTATTTACAGTGTCTTAACACCATTGTGGGAAGCTAGGGGAGAGGGGCTTATCTATCCAAATTCAAAAGAATTTTTTATAGCTCTTCTATGGCAAGCACAATAATGCAGTTAGTATTTCTCAATTTCTTATATAACAGCACCTGCTAGTTCCCAATCTTCAGTTATATACTATAATTAATTGTTCCAAAGTTTGCTGTGTTTAACTTGGTTTAGTTTAGATAAGCTGAGACCTACAAGCTGTTCCTCCTCTGTGTGTGTGAGAGAGAGAGAGAAGGAGAGAGAGAGGCTCTTTTTTGAGTAAAACATCTTCACTGGTTCTACTGGTTGACTTCTGTGTTTTACACATCTTTCCTTTTAAACTTTGGATGTCATTGTTTAACTCTTCAAAGCTCAGAAGGTCTTCAACAGAACCACGTTAAATTTAAAGAATTTAATTCATGGTCCTTCCTTCCATTGCAGAAATGTTCCTTTTGGACAAAAAGGGAGAGAAGCATTTGGCACCTGTATAAATACAGACAAACTCAGGTGCAAATGAAAGTTCTAGTCAATGTGTCTGAGGAAAATGAAGGAAAAATTATAATTCTTGCCATGACCTCAAAGGGCAGCCCCATCAAGAAGACTATATTCAAATCCCACCTGGGAAACTACTGTTCCCTCCCCTTTCAAAACATTCAGGAACATATGAATGTTGAGATTATTCTTCTCCTTTCTCCAGGTACTATTTAATTATGGACTCAGGCACGATGACAACACTGAGTGCTGATAGATAGGTAGGCAGGAAGGTAGGTATGTAGGTAGATCGATAGATTTATTGGTACTTACTGTATAAACAAAGATTTAAAACATAGACTCTGCTCAAAGATTGTTACTGGCCTTCAAGTCAATTCTGACTTATGATGATCTTATAAGGGTTTCTTACCAAACATTTCTTGGCAGGATTTATTCAGAGGCAGTCTGCAATTGCCTTCTGTAAGGCTGCGAGAGTGCAACTTGCCCATGGTCGCTCAGTAGGCTTTCATAACTGAGCGGGGATTTGAACCCTGCTCTCCTCATCCAGCACTTAAACCACTATACCATGTGGCTTTACTCTTCTGCATGGAACAGAAAAGAGGTGAACGGTGGGCGGGGGGGATCAACCTCTGCCACAAATTTAAGTGTTTGGTGATTGGATGGAAGAACCTGTAGGGAGAAGGCAAATGGGTTTTGGTCTGAGCTGTTTGGACAGGCTTTGCTGCCTCATCTTTTCTTCTGTTGCAGCCAGGTGGAGAGGCTGAGAAGACAGCTCTGGGAGAGAAGCCAAATGGCAGATGATCCCAATTGAGCCAGTGCATGCCTATCTAAATCTTAATCTCCCTCTGATAAATCTCAGACTCAGTTGCTAGCTTCCCATTACCTTCCAGGTATATAGGCAAGGAATATGTTCCAACATGCCGCTTGAGATAGGTATTTGCTGATGTGCTGTTCCCAGAAACTGTATGCAGTAGCCTAGTGAGGTCTGCATTCCCTGATTTTAGATCCAAAGGGAAGATTCCACCTACATCCATCCCTGCTATTATTTGAATCTTCAGGTGAAACATCAAAGTGACTAGCACCTTTGTAAAGAGCCTACGGGCTGAGAGCAGCATCAACAATAGCATTCCACTGAACAAAGCAGGACAACATGTTACCGACATCCACCCTATTGATGGGCTGACCTTCCTCTGTTGACATACGCTCAAACCATACATCAAGTGGCAGTTTACATCCTGCTAAGCAGCTCCTCCTTTGGTCCTAAAAAGCAACAAAACTGAAGATTGTATCTCAGTGTTAATATCTGAAGTGCATTTGAGACATGTCAAATACATGTTTTAGCTGCGAAGGATGATAAGAAAGTATGCCTTTTGAGGAAATAACAGTAATATATACTCTTCTGAAAGGAAGAGTGAAATTGGCTCATCCAAAAGCACTGTACTGCTGGGGTTTCCCACTGCACCTACTTTTCACTGCTGCAACAATTCATTATTCCCATTTTTCATACCAGTTTTTTTCTTATGCATCTTAGCAATAGCAATAACAGTTACATTTCTATACTGCTTATCAGTGCTAAGTACTCCCTAAGCGGTGTACATGTATTTAGCTAATTGCCCCCAACAAGCTGGGTACTCATTTTACAAACCGATGGAAGGCTGAGTCAACCTGGAGCCCTGCAGGATCGAACTCACTACATTGTGGCTGCGGTACCAGCGTTTAACCACTGCACCACCAGGGCTCCTTATATGTTGCAGCAGTAACATTAGCCCTGACTGACACATGTAGAACCTACAGACTTTCAACTTCTGGGGTGTGCAGTATCAAGTAACGTTCACCAGTGCTTAGTTATACCATTTTCACATTCTCCCATACTGAGTTAGTTGAATAAATAATATATCCTGGATTCATTTGTAGTCTGTGTCCAGATACGCTTGTCATAAATTAGGTGAGAACACACAAGGCAGCTTTCTTAGGATGTTCATTACTGGAGAACAAAATCTCTCTATCTTTTCCCTGCCATTAATAGAATACCAATGTGAGGCATTTTGTCTGCTGTGGAAAGTGATTATTGATTTCTCAAATATATTTAATTTAGCTAAATATATATGTCTTCTTTTCCCTGCTTGCAACATTGCTGAAGGGATGCCTTCTACGACAAGCAAGGACAATGGAAAGAAAAATAACAAAATATAGACAGAAAATAAAATTTAAGGAAAGATAATTGTAATTCAGGGACAATCTTCTGACAATTCGTAGTAACCATAGCCCCCACTGTTAAAAAGAGTGAGGCGGATGCCTGAGACAGATTTTGGAAGCCATGAAAGAGCAGAACACTTTCTTTTCTTTGAGGAAGAAGAACTTCTGAGATTTTCTAACTCAGATTCTACAATACGGGTATCTGGGTACTTCACTTGTTTGCATGTTGAGAGGGGGAGCATTTGCTTTTCAGCCTCAGGCAGCAAAATGCCTTGGGCAAGACCCAATGTTAAATTCATATCCTCCTTATGAAATCTTCATGTCAGTGAACCTCATGCTCAAAACTCTTATAATTCCTTATTTCTAGCCCTTTCATGGAGGGAAGGGGGAACTCCACAAATGCAGCCCCGAGTTGTTTGGAAGAGCCATAGGATGTAACAAAAATGGATGCATCAGGAAACAGGTAGGTACTGCCCATCACAAATCTCTCCTGATGAAATAGAAATGGCTCACCACATTCTTCAACAATCCAAAAGTGTACTGTTGCACAAATAACAAGGAGGAGCTTTGGGAAGCGTTCACTCTTTTGGACGATAGAGAGGGGAGAAGCTCCTATTAGAAAGGAGCTCATTATGAGAGGCATAATAACACGTTAATGTCAGTAGCCCATTTGTGAGAGTGATGTCTCTAATTGCTCAGTCCTTTTCACAACTGTTGTCTGATTGAGTTAGAGTATTTTTCCCCAGATAAAAAGAATTTTGGAGAAAAGCTTCTCACAACTACAGGATTGTCAGACTGGAGGGCATTTCCAGTGAGATTAATGATGTCGCCACTAATATATGAAAACTTTTGGCCTAAATGAGATTATAGAATCTGCAGAAAGCTGCCAAATGGTATTCATTCAGAGTAAATATCGCTAATTAAAAGTTTTGAGGTATTTTTATGCCTGAACTAATGAGTTCTGTTGCGATTCCCCTTAGGAATTAATTTACCTTCTTAATTCTTATTCATTTCCAAAACCCCATTCAGAATTGGCAGCCTCGTTAAACACATTCATCATGAACCAAAAAAATAATAATAATCATGTTATATTATTTATGTATTCTTGGTATATCATTCACTACTCGCATAAGCATTATGTAAAAGTTGTGCTTTTTCATCAAAACAAAAGGTGCAGCATGCTAGTAACTCTTCCCATGCAAGCCATGTAGCAACAATCCCATTAATCTCAGATGTGATGTATGGAAGATGAACTACAGCAGGGTGGATAACTCATGGAGGCCACGGGCCAATCTGCCCCCACAGGCCACACTCTCCCCACGGCAAGCCCCAATACCTCCATCTTCCCCTGTAGTTCCACTCAAAATGTCAAAAGAACTGATGTTGCATCACGTCCTGTCACCATTTTTGAGAGGGATTATGCTACAGGGAAAAATGGAGGTATTTAAAGGTATTAGGGGTTGTGGGGTGCTTCCAGTGGTGAGTCTGGCATGTTTTCATGCATTGGGAGGGTCTGAAAACTTTGTGGGTAAAGGTTGCCCAATATAATACCAACTTTTTAAAAAACTGGGGATTGGGGGCTTTGGAGCACTGGTGAGGGGCTCCAGGGACCACAAAAGTGAGGTCCTAGGGCTGCATGCAGCCCACAGACTAAACTTTGCCCAGCTTTGAACCACGGATGGCTAGGGGGCTGTGTTAGCCCCAAGGAGAATTCTCACCATGTTTTGGGGCCCTTAGGCCCCTTGTAGGACATTTGTGGGCATTCTGAGGCAAGATTTTTCTTTTTGAAAAAATTTGCTAAAATTAATTTTGATCCTGGGAGTGTCCAGGGGTTGCCAGACATGGTATTTTGACCCATGGGGCCCTGGTGGCCACAAAAACATCCCTCAGGAACCACATCTGGCCCATGGGCCCCACTTTGACCACGCCAAACAATATCTATGTAACCGCCTAGCTATCCATCCATTCAACTTATCTCCTGGACTTTCTCTAAGCTGCTCATAACTGTGTACATTTATTAGTGCACTTTGTTCAACCAAATGACATGGAACATTGTGGTCATTACTCTCATAATGGAAAATCAGAGGACAAAAGTATTTCAACCCAGTTTTCTCACTGACATGAAGACTTCAAAGAGAAGCTAAAAAGTTAATTCAGTTAAAAAATGTCTATAAATTAGTATTTAGATCATTTGTCTCTGGAATATTTATGCCTCTCCGTCAAAGTTATGTAGGTGATTTGCAATACATTTAAATTTACAACAAAATAAACATGTGTTATTCAAGAGGGCCCAAAGGTCTACGTAGGTTTTCAGCTGATCCAAGATATTCCAACTCCTACTCTGCCTCTGGATCTCTGAACTGTAGCATATTTTGGAAAACAGCTGCTCCTGCACCCAGAAGTTAGCTCTTCAAGAGTGCAGTGTCTCTCTTACACCTTTTTGCTCCTAGTGGCAGAAACAAGAAGCACAGGGGAGAACAAAGGTGTTTAACAAGCATTTACTCTTTCTCAGTTGCCAAAGATAATTAGGCAAATTATCCTGTCCAAATTTTGCTATATATGTTTTCAATTACCTTCTGTGTCTTAGAAAAGGTATGTCTTTCACTATGTATGGAAGTATCAAAACACTTATACCACACGCTATTATAACAGGATCTCATGGTGGCATGCAAGTAAAATAAATACAAAATGGTATTTAAAATGAATAAAAGGATAATTTAAAGAGACTAAAAGCATATTAAACAATTCAGCTAGTTAGTTAGTTAATACCTAATTAAGTTAAATCATGTAAATGTAATTAGGGACTCTAGAGGCTTTAGTCATGCTTTAACATGGTGTCAGAATGAAGTGCATATTGCTATCAGTTGGGCCTCTAAAGGAAGGACATTCCACATCCTGCATACCTTCATTGCTCCCACTGATGGGGCAGCCTAAACTAAACTAAGTTAAATCTGCAGAGATAACAGGAACACTCTATGGAAAGACCTAAAGAAAACTTTGTATTGTCAATGAAGGACAGACAACATGCTTGGGAAGTTTCCTTCAACTTGTACATTATCCTTCATTAGCAAGAGTGAATTACATCTGAAGATGAAAATTAACTACCTATTATGGATACACTCAGTAAGCAAATTCCCAGTGTATGCTGTGGATGCTTAAAAGTGGGAACCAAAAAAACAAAACCAAACAACCAAAAGCATAGGCACATTGGCTAAAAGATAAATTCTGGAGTCCTAAAGGAATGCAGTTCCTTTATTAAGTGCGCCAAAGAGATGTTTCAACATGTGCAATCTTCCAAGATCTCTCAGTCTCTTCAGCAGGAAAAATGTTTCAAAAGCCTGTGTCAGAAATGAGAAAAAATATGGGCAGGGGTTGATTCTGAAAATATTAAAAATCAGCCATAAATTCATTATTATCTCCATCCTGGGTGAGGTACACAGGCTTCTTAATGAGTGGAAAACAGAGAGAAATTAGGCTGCCCTCTTATTAATAGAGCTGGAGATAATTTAAGAGGCTGGACAAGGTAAAAAAAAAAATCAATAGAAGCTAAATAGGTAACTTTGCTTAAACTAATGCAATTTTACTAATGCTTACGCCTTAAATAACACAGCTAGCTGATTTCATTGGCACATCTGTCTTCTAAATAATTTATAAGTGTTTTCTCCCAAAACTAAATATTGTAGATTAAGTAATTAGATTTAAATAGCAGCATGTTATATATACACCATATGTGTTCTGAGAGACCAAAAACAAGATTGGGATGTTGGATGCCACCTTCTGGTTTAAAGAGGAATAGACATTTGAAACACAACATTTAAAACAGAGCTTTCCAAATGGTGTGTCGTGACATGTTAGTGTGTCTCCTGAAGGATGTAGGTGTGTCACCTCCCTGGACAGAGAATGAACCCTCCACCTGAGCCTTGGAAATGTATGATATATGTTATAAATAAATCATATATATTTGTAAAAATATAAATCAAAGGTTTTTATTAGATATATTGTGTCCCCATACATTTCGTTATTACAATTTATGTATGTGCCTGGATCTCTTATAAGGGGTTAGTTTAAGCTCCAGTTTGCTAGTAAAACCAAATTACTGTGTCGCAAAATGATGCATGTCTAAAAAATGTGTCACCAACATGAAAGGTCTGGAAAGCTCTGATTTAAAACATTGTGAGGAATATCTGTGAATTTTTTTATACCTAAACCACTGCTACTCAAAGTCGTGGTCCACAGACCAATGCCAGTTTGCAAGACATTGGCTGCTGGTCTACAGCAAGTTTCCAGGAAAGGAAAAACTGTTGTAGCCATTGGAAACAAATATGGTAACAGTCCTGGCACACTGGAAAAAAATACCTCCTGGTCCACCACATTAGATAGCTTAAGAAGCACTGCCTCAGACAAAGGATAGTCAGCTACAGCTCATAGTTCAGATGAGCCGCTGAGGAACTTTATATCACCATGTAGTGTCTCTGTAAAATTTCAACACTCATTGTAGCAGACAGGAAATTTTAGTATCATACAGTCATATTTTTTTGAAGAATTCACCCCCAGGCCTAGATATACAAGTGGAGTATTTTATGCCATTGTCACCTCAAGGTCCTTCTAAACAAGGTCTTCAAGTTTCAGCAGCCTGCAAGCAGCCTGTATTAAATGGACATGGGGAAAAAGGTTGGGATAAAACATTAGCCAATACATTTCTATTGCATTTTATCACTGGGGTACTTTTTGTTTCATATAACATCTTCAAGACCACAAATTCTCATGCTGTTTTGTGGTTGAATCATGATGTGTAAAAACTGGTGTGAGTGCTTGGATGAGAAATAATTCCTTCCTCCTCTCAAAGGGGTGGGGGAGCAAGTGTACATTCACTCGATTTTGCCCTGGAAGGACCACACAGAATCACAGTTGTCATGAGAAACAGGGATGGAAGGATCTGGTCAGGCATCCACAGACAAGTCACTACAGACCAGTCAGAATGTCATTCTGGAGCATTCAGGGCTAAAAGAAGGATACAGAGAAGGCAACAGTACAAAGAGCCTTTAAACTGCATTCTTTACCACATTATTTATAAAACAAATAGAGGAATGGTGTGTAGTCACAGTATGGAGGAGGAGGAGGAGGAGGAGGAGGAGCTCAAGTTCTATCAAAGCCTCTTGACATCATTCAACTGAAGGTATATACTGGCCTACCCCTTCTAGTGGGGGTGTATTATGGACAATATGATGCTGTAAAAGAACTATGGTGTCCAGTCTTAGCATGCTGCTGCCTTGGGGAAATACGCCTGATGTTTCTTCAGCAGCTTTGAATATGGCATATACCAGTGATGGCTCTAACCCTCTGATGAACCAATCTGTTCAGTTCAGAGGTAAATGCCTTTTCAAACAACAAAACAGGAAAATAAAGCATAACAGTGGTGGTGCTGTGCTACATCATATCATCTTAAGGGATGAAAGTAACTATTCCAAGTGGAGTATGTCTGGCACTCTGGAGCCCTTAGCAGAAAAATTGAGGCATAGAAATAAAGTTATAGAAAGTTACTCTAAATGAGACAATTGCATGACATCATCATACAGCATGATGCACAGCATAAGTTACAGAATCCAGTTAAATGTCCTGACAACCATCCACAGCAAATAAGCAGAATCTGTCTGATACATCTGAGTACACATTACCTGATTCTATCTTCTCTGAGTCTGGTATCTCTGGTCCCTGATTAGGTGTTGGTCTTGGCATCCACCAAGTCTCAATACATCCACCCCTGCCCATGCCAGTCACCAAAACAGTAAAAGCAGGTAAGGATCCCAAGTCCAGCCAGCTGGCTAGACCCCCCAGGATTTTCTTGGGTCTTTAAAACCCACAAAGTTTCCAGACTCTTCTAGCCCACCTTTCACAGGTCCATTCAGCAAAAGCACCTCTGCTGACTGTCAGCTCACCCCAATTTTGTGTTAACTCTTAATCTGAAACTGAGCCAAATGTGTTGCTCACCCCCCTCTGCAAAGTTGCTGTGCACAACAGAGAACAAAATACGGACAAGAAGAATGGCAAGATAATGGCAGTGTGCCCTTATCATATCAGCCACTCTACAAACAACTAGAGCACGTCACTCAGCTGGTATAGTAACCATTGAAAGTCAATTTCCCACACTTATTGAACCATATACTGTTGTTCCTGTCCAGCCCCGCTGCAAAAGTAACAGAGTGGTGTATAGCTTATTCTGTTGGATGGTGCCAAAATATATTAGGTATTTGATTAGCTGAACTTCTGCTAGTTCTAAGCTGATGCAAACACATGTGTGTGCACACACACGTTTCATCCAGTGCGAAAATACAGTTCAGCTAGTTTTGTCACTATGTTATAACAAAGCTAGGCTTCTCACAGTGTAATAGCCTGCTTGCCTATGGAATCCTGAGGTTGTAATTTGCTGAGGCAATATTGCTTTCTGGTTGAGAATTCTAAATAGCACCACCCTCAGATGCAAATCCAAGGATTCCATAGGATGTTGCCATGCTAGTTAAAGTGAAATCATAATGCTTATATTTGTGTAGCGTGAAAGGGCCCCAGAAGTCAACTTAGGATTTGGATTTAGATCACGTCAGTATAGCTCCACTTCAATTTCAGACATCTCCTGGACCTGTCTAAATAAGCCTTGTACAGTTTGAAATTTGCCAGAATCCAAAGTATGCAGTATGTAAATAAACTGTTTAACCACACAACCTTCTTAACTGGAAAGCCCTTGCTGACAGATGATGATAACTTTCTCATTGTGCCTGGCCACATAGGAAGTGTTGGTCCATTAATTTTATTACATGTATCACAATTATCAATATACCTAGTATTTCACAGGTGACAAGACTATGATGATTCTTGCTATGAAAGTTTTGCAATCTAAAATTCAAGAAAGGCAACTGAATCATAGAATCATAGAAATGTAGAGTTGGAAGAGACCACACGGGCCATCCAGTCCAACCCCCTGCCATGCAGGAACACCCTCAAAGCACTCCCGACAGATGGCCATCCAGCCTCTGCTTAAAAACCTCCAAAGAAGGAGACTCCACCACACTCCGAGGCAGCAGATTCCACTGCCGGACAGCCCTGACTGTCAGGAAGTTCTTCCTGAGGTTCAGGTGGAATCTCCTTTCCTGCAGCTTGAATCCATTGCTCCTCGTCCTGGTCTCTGGAGCGGCAGAAAACAAGCCCTCTCCCTCCTCTACATGGCATCCCTTCAAATATTTAAATATGGCTATCATGTCCCCTCTTAACCTTCTCTTCTGCAGACTGAACATACCCAGCTCTCTAAGTCTATCCTCATAGGGCATGGCTTCCAGGCCCTTCACCATTTTGGTTGCCCTCCTCTGGACCTGCTCCAGCTTGACCATGTCCTTCTTGAATTGGGGTGCCCAGAACTGGACACAGGATTCAAGATGAGGTCTAACCAAAGCAGAGTAGAGTGGTACCAGTACCTCCCTCGAGCTAGACACCATACTCCTATTGATGCAGCCGAGAATTGCATTGGCTTTCTTGGCTGCCGCATCACACTGCTGACTCATGTTCAGCTTGTGGTCTATTAGGACTCCTAGATCCCTTTCACACGTACTGCCATCCAGCCACGTGTCCCCCATCCTATATTTCTGCATTCCATTTTTTCTACCTAAGTGTAGGACCTTACACTTCTCTCTGTTGAATTTCATTTTGTTAGCCTTGGCCCAGCTCTCCAATCTATCCTGGTCATTTTGAATTTTGATCCTGTCCTCTGGCGTATTAGCAACCCCTCCCAATTTGGTGTCATCTGCAAATTTGATGAGCATGCCCTCTATTCCTTCATCCAAGTCGTTGATGAAAATATTGAACAGCACTGGGCCCAGGACAGAACCCTGTGGCACCCCGCTAGTCACTTCTCTCCAGGATGAAGAAAGAAGCTTGAGCAAATCCTAGTAATGGGAATCAGATAAATACTTACATTGTATATGTAGCTGATATGGCATGTGAGAAAAAAATGGTGGGATTGTTTAAGAGGGAAAATAAGCTTTGGATGGCTGCCTGTGGGATAACAGAAGTAAAAGTCACAAGCTGTAAGATATTTGAATAAGACATGTTACAGACTGGATACTTTTTGAAATGAGTAAATATCTATTGTGATATAGAACACAAATGTGACCGGTGTCTTCATGAAGTAAAAAGCTAAATGCCTGTGTGTCTGACAGCAAAATATTACACATACAGGCTTGAAATCTGATTCTAGGTGTTTAGCTGAGTTAACAGATAACAGCATAGTCCACCCGCGAGAAATAATAAATAGGTGAAATAGCTAGATCTAGAAGGATGGTGACCTTGCTAGAAGCCCAGTAAATGAGTACAAGGAAACAAAAAATTACTCTAAATAGGTGCAGCTTAGCCTTGCAATCTCCTAATGACAGGTGGCCAGTATAACTATGACTAGAGAAAACCTTACACAATTGGATAAGCTGGGGCCTTATATGATGACTGGCTGAGTAGTGGCTTTGTACAACAGACCAGTAAAATATCAGGTCCAATTGGATGATGGGTGACTTTGAACAAACTATTACCTGTTTTATCTAATTAGTTTATGACAAAAGACCTATAAATCCTATCTCTTATTGCTGATAAGAGACCAGTGAACAGTCAATCTTGATAGGCAGATGTGTAGATAAGGAGGGGCATGAGATACTACATAAACTGATGCTAAAACAGATAAGGGCAACTGGTCTCTGCAACTCTTCCATTGCTGTATATATGGCTATTCTCTAACAGCTGCCTACTATGCTGTTTTTGGCTAATTACTACACTTGATACTGCTGGTTATATGTAGGCTATTAGATACTGCAAGATGGAAAGTGATACTGCAATGTGCTCCAGTGTCTGCTAGGGCAAGTTCCCTCTGTTCTGGTGTTCCCTACCTGTTTTAGTCAGGTAGGACTAAAAACTCTGTAAGAAATTATATCTGGGAATTAAAAATACTTCAGTGACTGAGCCCTTTGACAGGAGAAAGATGTGATATGAAATGAAAGAAAATGATAAATAAATAAATAACAATATGTTGGCTATTCATGATACCAAAAGTCAGCTATAGGCTTTATGAGGGGTTAGCTCACAAAGTCTAGTAGCATGGGCAGTCCTGCTAAGGTATGATAGGAGTCACACAGTAGATAGCAGTGAACTGTATCAAAGGCAGTAAAGTGTTTAAGGAAGCAAAGAGAGATATACATACGTAGCTAACCTCTGCATTGCTTTCTGAAGAATCAAATTACCGCCTCCAGATTATTACAGGATTTTTTTTTTATTTTTCCATATTTGTGTTTGGATTCCTTTGCCTCACTTCAGAAATCATAATCTAGAAAGTTATATCAAGTCTCACATGTATCTGAAGACAAAGTCACTTCAAAAGAACAATGGTTAATGTAAGAATTGCTTGTAAAAATGATACTAGGAACTCTGCAATCACGTATCCTTTATAATGGTTATGACTGAGTTTTATTATGACTGATATGAAACTTCTAAACTCAGAGGAATCTCAGAATCTCTACTACCTTTGGCCTGCTGCATTTCATGTATCTCCTTTATATTTCCGTCTCCTCATTGCCAATCATTGCTTTAAAGCTAACAAATTTTTCCAACCAAACTGTTGCAAATTAATCAAGCTTTGAATCCCATATAAGGTGCACATACTTTATTCATCTAACACTCTATGAATTAAAGTGTAGACTTGACATTCTTTCCATAAGAGATCTCTAGAACACATTGCAATTGTGTTTAAACTGCTGGTGTCTTTGTCACATCAGCACAAATTTCAACTACTACAGAAATTGCACAGACCTAATGGAACTGAAGTACACTTCTACTATCTTGAAGGAAATACAGTGGTCATAATCCTACTTTGAATATAAACCAGATTTAACTTTTTACAAGGAAACAACTTTAGAGAAATATAGACAATTATGACTCCAATTATTGTATCCTACACATCTTTATGATTGTGTTTGGCTTAGCCAAGCCAGCAATAGACTGGTTGCTGTGTAAGACCTCCTTCAATACAGTCTCTAAATTACTCGGAGCTCCCTTGAGGGAAGGGGTAGGTGGGGGCCCGATCTTTATGTATTGCTCCTTTCCCTCTAGATATTTGTATCCAGTGGGTTCTGAAAGCCAAGTAAGAAATCCTTTACACAACCCACAGAAAACAAACACATTTCCCAGGGTTCCACATATCACTCATTAATCACTGATAACAACATTTTAAAAAATCTCCATTAGCAGATCTGCCATTCATCATTGTTTCATAAACAGAACTTACACTGGGATTAACTATAGATAGACTTATCATTGATTTCTACAAGTTCTTGACACACTTCCACTTATAAGTCACTTGCAGACCCACTTCCTCCCATCACACATGAATTAGAGGATCATCAATAATTTACCAGTAAATAAATAATGATTATATACTGCAGTCACATCAACAAAAATCTTTTATACCATGTCAGAGGTCAGCAGCCTGTGATGTACCTCTCAGGAAATATTAATAAGGTTGCAAATCTATACAGCAAGTTCTTTCACTGGAACACTTCAGTTGCTCTTTAAAGGAGATAGTCATCCACAGTCAGTACTTTTTGCCTAAACGTCTTTCTCAGGTTAATGGAGAACAAAGACTTGCATACTTACCATTATGTCAATAACCACATAGCATAATTAAAAAGAAATTGTGTAAGAAATGTTAGAATAATTTATCGCAGGTATTTTCAAACTGTTTGAAGTTGTCAGCCAATTCATATTGCCAGGTTGGCACAGTCAGAATGATAAATACATGTGCTTGGCAAGATGATGGTGTGACTACTTTACAACAAGCTTAGGTTGCAGCTCATATTATGAAAACCTCATCGTATAACCCACTCTGGGGAGTTTGGCAGATATGCAATCAAAATTCTCAACATACCATATTACTAATATGACTTCACTCTCAGCTAACTTTAATTTAATAAAAACGTTAAGAGGCTCATCAATAAAAAGGGTAGAGAGAACTTCTTTTGATAGTATGACAGGATGGAGTATATGGACTACATTAAACAAGAACGACAAAAACAATTTTATTGCTGCAGAATAAAGCCATGGCAAACAAAAATTCTATGAGATGATAAAGCTTGATAAAATTTTAACTTAAAACGAGGTGCTTTAAACATCATATAGCATACTCATGATTGAAGAAAACTAATCTTTCTAAAGCAACGCTAATAAGCTGCGAGAAAATCCAGATCCTGTAACTTACATAAGCTAGGCAAATTCAGTGTATTGGAACATTTTCACTTGAACGTCATCCAGAGGAACAAGGATTTGGGGAGGATGCTGAAGCACTTGTTGTTCTTACTCCCACCAAATCTACTGACTTACGGTGACATTATGAACAAGACACTTCCCAGGTCACTTATCTACAGCCCTACTCAAGTCTTGCAGATTCAGGGACATGTCTTCCTTTATTGAGTCTATCCATCTGTAATGTGGTCTTCCTCTTTTTCTACTGCCTTCTCCCTTATCAAACATCATTGTCTTTTTTAATGAGTCGTGTCTTCTCATGATATGTCCAAAGTACGATGATCTGTTTAGTCATCTTGGTTTCTAGGAAAAGTTCAGGCTTAATTTGCTTTAGGACACATTTGTCTTTTTAGCAGTCCAGCGTATCCACAGAACTCTTCTCTAGCACTACATTTGAAATGAGTTGATTTTCTTCCTATCAGCCTTCTTCATTGTCCCACTTTCACAACCATATGTAGAAATTGGAAATATGATGCATGAACAACCCTAACTTTATACATCTTCACACTTGAGAATCTATACACTGGACTGGCTGTGCCTTTACCAGAAGGGCAAATGAAATCAGCTTCTAGGGCAGAGTTTCCCAACTAGGGTTTCCTGGAACCCTAGGATTCCATGAGAGGTCTCTAGGGATTCTGTAAGATATCACAATAAAAAAACAAACAAACTTTTTTTCATCTGTTGATATAATGATTTTTGCACAGAAGTTGCCTAAAACCTGAAAAATCATTTCAAAGGTAAAAAGGTTGAGAACTGCTACTCTAAGATAAGGAATTGGTCAAAGCAGAACTTCTCTTCTTAGTTGTAATGCAGTCTGACTCTTGCTCCCACTCAACAAATGGATAGGGTTGGCTGTCATAGTAACTGACGATGACCCAATAAGCCTGCATTGGATTCGCTTTGAAGAAATATTGACAGAAAAATGCACAATTTCCTAGATAATACTTGATCAAATCAGAAAATACATAACAATAGCAATCAGAAAAAGCTGTTCTGCAAAGCCCTCTTCCCCTTTTGTAATAAAACTGGACCAGACAATTCTAAAGCACACATCTCTTCAAAGATGTAGAACAGAATACAACTGTTTGCTTTATCTAGCATAAGATTCATTAATTCAGGAACACAAGAAGAGTCCTGCTGGATAAGATCAAAGGTGTATCCACTTCACCATCTTGTTTCCTATAGTGGCCAACCAGATATCTATGAGAAGCCCACAAGCAGGGTCCAAAAACAACAGCTTTCTTGGGTTGTTCTGCAGCAACTGGTATCCTGAAAAATGCTGTATCTGATTATCAAAGCAATGTACAATCATAATGAACAACACCCATTCTGAAATATGGGTATGGTTTTTATGACACTGTATGAAATACAGGGCTGGAATAGAGAACCTGAGTATCTTATATGCCCAATCATAATCTGGAGCCACAAAATACAAACATAGTATTTTGTAGTATTTCATGCCCAGCATTCATAATACTCTGGCAAAGTACATGACCAAAGACAGAGTATTGTGATGTCACTCTTTCTTGCTGGAGCAAATGAGAATATTCCCTTGTTTTGCATTAAAGTTCCAACTGCTTTCTTTGACCAAGTTCTGGGATTCAAGATCAAGTGTCATCTGCTTTACTGTCATATAGCAGAAGGAAAGTTCCCAGTGAGTGAGCAAAGGAAAATCCTGCTTTTTCCCCTCTCCTGAAACCTGTATTTGCCCTGCTCAATTTTGTTTGTGCTGCTCCTAATACTGTGCGCCACTGTCAAAATAGAAACAGAAAAGTAAGGGGGGAATCTCCATACAACTACAGAGCCACACCAGGGCATTTCAGAGAAACTGGTTTCTGGGTAGATGGGAAACATATATGGCAAGGAAGTACGTACTGAAGTTTATGGTAAAGATTAGTCTTCTGACTGACTACCCTTCTCGCTAAAGCTCCATTATTGGGAGACACTAAGCTGTGGGAAGTAGTAATTTTATATTTCAATTTCTCTTCTTTTGTGGTTGTGATGAGGAATTGACTTGTAATGGATGGTCCTTCCTGATGCTATTGGACATCAACTCTCACTAGCCCTAGGCAATATAGCCAGCAGTCAGAAATGCTGGGAGAGTTCTGCCCGCCCTTAACCTACAATAGTCGTAAGATAAAGGTATGGGCCTAGTTGTCTGAAAGAAAGCCATTTAGGAGGTACATTTAGCTTCAGAGAGGACAACAAACACACACACATTGCAATGCTAACTTGTTGTTGTTATTGTTGTGTGTCTTCAAGTTGTTTCTGGTTTATGGCAAACCTAAGATGACACTACTAAAGATTTTCTTGGCAAGATTTGTTAAGAGGGGATTTGTCTTTGCCTTCCTCTGAGGCTGAGAGTGTGTGTGACTTGCCCAAGGTCACCCAGTGGTTTTCCATGACCAAGTAGGGATTCAAACTCCAGAGTTGCTGTCCAACAGTCAAAACCATTACACTACACTACCTCCTACATAACAAATAGACCAAAGTTATCTTGGGTTAAATTGGAGAGTTTCCAGCATCTGTTTGGGGGTTTGCTTTTATATAATCATAGGATCATAGAATCATAGAAATGTAGAGTTGGAAGAGACCACACGGGCCATCCAGTCCAACCCCCTGCCATGCAGGAACACCCTCAAAGCACTCCCGACAGATGGCCATCCAGCCTCTGCTTAAAAACCTCCAAAGAAGGAGACTCCACCACACTCCGAGGTAGGTTCTTCTGGAGGTTCAGGTGGAATCTCCTTTCTGCAGCTTGAATCCACTGCTCCTTGTTCCGGTCTCTGGAGCAGCAGAAAACAAGCCCTCTCCCTCCTCTACATGGCATCCTTTCAAATATTTAAACATGGCTATCATGTCCCCTCTTAACCTTCCCTTCTGCAGACTAAACATACCCAGCTCTCTAAGTCTATCCTCATAGGGCATAGCTTCCAGGCCTCTCACCATTTTAGTTGCCCTCCTCTGGGGCTGCTCCAGCCTGACCATGTCCTTCTTGAATTGGGGTGTCCAGAACTGGACACAGTATTCAAGATGAGGTCTAACCAAAGCAGAGTAGAGTGGTACCAGTACCTCCCTCGATCTAGACACCATACTCCTATTGATGCAGCCAAGAATTTATAGTTACTTCATAGCAGATATAACCTTTTCTGATCATTTGAGACAGAGTGGAAAGCATTTAAAATCAAAACACTCCAGTTAAGTGACTGGAAATTATTTTTTTGGATTACATCTTCCAGAATCTCCCAGCCAGGCTGGCTACTAACTGTCTGAGGGATTCTGGAAGCTGTAATCCAAAAAAAGCAATTTTTGCAAAGTCTTGATGATGTATACAACTTCATCTTGCTTAGTTACAGAGCAAAAGAGAAAAAATTATAGGCAATATAACACTACCAATCAAATTTAGTAATAGTGTTAAAGTCGTCTCAGTGGTATATAAATTCACAAAGACAGGACTATTTATGATTCAGCTAGTTACATTACTGAATAAAATAATTTGTCTCTTACTCCATCTCTCACACAAGTGGGAAATGCTATAAAGGAAGAAACAAAGTTTGGTTGGCGACACACCCCAAGAATTAATGTGCTTTGTATCTGCAAATGTTATGGGAGAAGATATATATATGATCTAATGTGCCAGTGCTGGCTAGTAGGAATAGGAGCACATAAAGTGACCCGCATGAGCAAGTATTCTTGCTACATTAAATGCCTTTAGCTTATTGAATAGTCTTCTATATCCACCCAGCAAGTGAGTACCTTAAAACCTAGCTAGTATCATCTGACGGGGAATCAGGTTGACTTTTTTACTTGAGTGAAAATAAATAATCAGCATAAGCTGATGTCTTCTAAGGATGTCTTCTCCTGAATAATACTGTACTGATTTTTGAGCAGCTGGTGACATCAAACCTTTTCTGATCCTTTGAAAGAGTAGAAATATATAATGTAATGATACTAAGTTTCTTTCTTTGCATTTTAATTGATGCCTAATATTCCTAATAATCCATTAAACATGGATTGAAAGACGAATTGAAAGATTGAAACATGTGACTCTATATGTTATTATTCACTTGTAGTCCTAAAGCGTATCCTCAAAAACCTAGTGCTATACCTTTAAGGCATTTGTTGTGTAACCCCCAAAAGTAACCCCCAAAAATCTGTCAGAAAAGTCAAAACAACCCCTTTGTAAAGAAGGGTTTAACAGTTGGCTAATAAAGCTATATATCTATCCTCTTCCACAACTCGGAATATATGCCACAATAACATATAATGTAGAAAACAGGCTACATATATGTGATCTCTTTTGTGCACAGCTTAGCACCTGGTACTACTTTGTCTTTTATGCACATAAGAAAGTAATTTGTCACTGGACAAAAGCGGTGTAGTTCAGAGAGGCCAAGCAGGTGTTTGTACAAAACAATTCTTTGTGCATGACAAAAAAGTGGTGGTCAATTTTTTTACTTCCCAGACCAATCCCCCTCATTCTAGCAAGTTGTTACTCCAATGCTGTCCATTACCAATCTTCAGGATGGTACTAGGGAGGTGACTCTAAAATATCCTCCTTTATGTGTGAAATGGAGATGCATTTAACTAGTGTATCGGTGAAGTACATTAAAAAGTAAATAGCACAAAATAGTAACAGCTTTTTTACAAACTTACCTTAATCCCTTTTTCACATAGTGCCTGTTGACAATGTTTTAGAAATGTCTGAATTGGTAGTCTAAAAATATCTGAATATAGCTGAAACTGGAGAATGAAGAGTATACACAGTGTACAAACTCTTACGTTTAAAGAACCTCAGAGCTTTAGTAGGGTATTTTTTTTCAAACTACATTTTTATTATCACTTAGTTTAGGCATATTGTGTGTCTTTCCTATGCAACTCTCAGATTCTAATTTCTGTTAAGAAATTCCATGTCTAGCTAGTGGTATTTCCCAGCTGATTTAGCTGAACACTGATGAGGAAAATACCATAAGACTTTAGTGATTTATCACATTCTAACAGGACAGACCTATTCAATATTACCTTAATACATAGTTGCATAAACATATCTACAAACTGGAAATATCTTAAAAATGAACACACCTGTGCGACACAGGAATAGGTGATATAGAAAATGATTACTGTTATATTCCTTTCCCCTCCATTTCCCTGTGTTGTATAATCACACTAATTTATTGTACAGACAGCAAACCATATGATAACATTTTAATAATGACTATAGCAAAGAATAGGGGGAAAAACATCAGATTGCTTGCTTCTCTTGGGAAAGAGAGGTATACATTTTAAGATCTTTTACAATGAGAAGTGCTTCATTCTCATTAACTTTCAGATCTGAATTAGAGAGAATTGGAAAGATATTGTATCATAGTGCCCCTAGGACAACCTGGGGACAACCTGGGGAAATGAATGAAGAAAATGAAACCCTACACATTCTTTCTAATAAGCCTGGATTCCATCACAGAGTAATGCAAAGATCTCTTTGATGATTTCAGGACAGTGCCTAAACACTTCCTTCAAAGCTCCATGGAAACTACCATCATTCTACCTATGAAGCAAGCACTGGGCAATCAAATCATGCACCGTTATGCTAACACACTGTTGAATTAGAACAAAGTTTTTCTCACACAGAAGTCAGAAGGAAATGTCCCACAGGCTGTATTTACTTGAACACTCATCCGATTTTACCATGGGAATTTTATAGCACAGAAGACAGTGAAATTCTGCAGCCTATATAATTTACTCAGGCCACAGGACTACCCATTAGCCTCTCTTGTCGAAGAGCAATCAGCCTCTGGAACCATCTTTCTTCTGCTTCTGCCTTGTCCACAAACAGCTGCAAGAGAAGATAAAAAAAAAAAACGTATATAGATAACCTGATGATACTGGGATTTGTAAGCACTAGAAATTCCCTGCGAAATTTATTTCTAGAAACCTCAAACAATGTACATTCAAATTCCCCAGTCAAAACTAAGTTTTTATTATTGTTGTTTTTCCCCTTGTAGATATCACTCTCTGTTAAACTATGGTGTGCTTTGCATCAATGCTTAGGTCAGAAACCCATTTTCAGTACTAGGACTGCATACTAGAACATACACGTACATGGCAATGACTGAGGATAACTCCAAGTACCTTTCCCTTACTATTAAGTAATCACATTCCACAGTCACAAATCCAGGGGGGCTTGCTATCTGGCAAATTAATTCCTCTATCAGATCACTGAATTCCTCTGGCAGCTTTCCACATTTTTATATATTTCTGCTGAGGAAAATTAAGGATATCTAGCAAACTCAGAGCTAACTAGGATATTCTGGAGACAGGTAGCTTACTGTTGTATTTAAGCCTTTACATACCTATCAGAAGAATGCATTTCTATGTGAATGACAGACATCTATAGACATCTATGTTATGTTCTGTACAATAAAGAGGGATTGTTCAATCCAAGAGAAATATGGCTAGGTTTAATTAAAACCACAGCTTAAATGAATTCGTATGATACAGCTAGGTTTGTTCTAAAATCCATATGCTAATACTGGGATTGAATGTGGAAAATCTAAATTAGATTTCTGTTCAGCTGTGAAGCAAATCTGATGGGCCTGAGAAAGTTACTTTTTCCTAGCTTTATAAACTAAACTAAACTAAACTAAAAATACTGCTTTGAGTACCTTGTATTACAATTGTATTTTGTGTCTTCTGGAACATGACTTTGAAGATCTACTACAAAATTACAGGAAATGACACTCCTCTCCTCCCTATTCGAAAAAGAGTTTTGAAAAAGATCCAATTTCCAACAGCCTTACTTAAGCCTGAATACAGCAACTGGAATCCATTTTACACAGTAACACCCATGTTATAAACCTTAGTTGTATGAAAGTTGCCTTTAAGACTTTTAAAACAGTAGGAATCAGAAATTACATAAACTCATCTTTTCTTAAGGGTACGAATCTTCTTAGTCAAAGACTATCATAGTATGCGCAACCTTACTTACATTGGGGTGGGCCAGTGAGTTCTCATCTTGGTATTTGATAGCTGTAGGAATAGTTCCAGTCAGTGTTTCTTTCTCAGTAGTAGTTAAACCAGCACTAGCCACTTCTACTGTTGCAGGCTCGGTCTTGACTTCAACAGGTTCTGTTGCCTAAAGTGCCAAGGGAGATCAGAACAGCAATCACAAAGCAATCTCTATAAGCAAACACAACCTTTATAAGCAAATCTCTCCTTTGAATATTTAACTTGTGATAGCATATGGGTGACCAGGGAGATCTGCTCAGTAATAAGAATTCTTGTTATTAAGGAATTTTGGTTAAACTGACCCATTACACCTGTCAAACAGGTAAATTGGAAGCATCAGGCTGCCTTGGAGCCTGAAATTGGAGCCTGGACAGAAGCAGCCTTAAGTGCCTGTACTTCCACCAAAGGAGCTTTCCTTGTACAGAATTTAATTTAATTTCATTACCCCAGAAGAAGGTAATGTAATGCATTGAAAAACTGCCCAGTCCTACATCTCTTCTGCTGGAAAGCTTTCTCATTTTCATGGAATGATTATTTTTATGCAAGCAGTATTTGTAAACATGTAAACAGATATTCACAAAGAATGTGTCTGGGATGCAGAGAAGCTCATGAGTGCATGGTTAGAGGAGTGCTGGTTTTGTCTGGTGGTAGCTTCTCATGCCACATGGCATGGTAATCTAGACAACCTCTGATCTTTAGAGTTGTGTGTGTGAGGGTTGCTTCCCGTGATACTGTCATTAGGAAGGGGAAACCAAAAAGCCTGCAAAATATGCTGGTATATATTACCACATGTTTTATAGATCCAGGCCAAAATCTAATACTCTTAAATCCAAATGAAAAGCGTAATTACTGTGATTAAAAGTCAGCATTTGCAATAACACTTGTGTCCTATTGCTAATAACATCAGTTACACAAATTAAGCACATCATTGTTAACATCCCATTTCCTTTATATTTAAGTAAGATTTAATGTAATGATGTAATAATGTAATTAATGTAATGGGGAGAAGCCAACGATTCACATTTGATTTCTGATTATTTGAATTAGGATTACTACCTATTTTATTTATGTATTCAATTTATATTCCACCTTTCTCTCAGCACTAGACCCAAGGCAGTATACAACAAATTACTGGTATGAACAGTCAATGTCAATTGTAGTAATATGCAATTTTGTACCAGCTCACAAGGACAACCTGGAAAGAAAGGAGATTACAAACGTACCTTTTTGACTTCTTTGCTCGATCTGAATATCTGTGGAACAAAGGAGTCACTTTCAATTGCTTCAATTTCTTTCACTCGTTTCACTTGTTCCACAAGACTGGTTTGGTCTACGGAAGAGGGTATAATGTCAATATGATTTAGCATAAGATTAAGATCAGCACTGCAATATTCTTTTAAAATTTTCCTTTTGCTTGGGAAATGGAAAAATTCTGAGGTATAGTTCTTCAGAAAAATGAAATGGGAATACTAAAACAGTTCCTTGGACAATGATATTGATTTTTTTTTCATTCACACCAGTTGCAAATGAAATGCTGATGCTCATAATGCATTGTTAATTATACTTTTGATACCTGTTAATAGTTAAGACAGACACATCCACTCTTCCAGCCTAAATACTGGACAAATAGTAGTTTGTTACAAAGCCTGGAGGGAAAACAGCCTTGGTATTTTGACTCAATAAAAAACGTTACTCACAGAATGGCAACAGTGTGAGCCTCTCTCAAGGAGACCTACCTACTGAGAATAAATGCTATGTAGTGATGAGTGATTCCATACAGAACCTATTGTATCTCTAAAGCAGTTCTAGCTATACTGTATTCAGTATCTATATTGTATCGATGTATGCTATTTTAGTATTCTAACGGTGCTTTCAAGCAATGTTTTAAAAGGCTTTTCCAGTCTTTTAGGAATTGAAAAAGCTGAAGAACGCTCTAGAGTTAGAAGCATTTCATTTTACAGACTCAAATATTTCCTTTGAGCTTCATTTTAATAAACATGAATGATGCATTTTTCACTTGTGATAGAAATAAAATGAGTAAGATCAGGCAAATATCTACTGGCAATAAAATGTATTAGAATGCAAGTACTCTGATGCACACTGAGAAACAGAAAGAGAACCCATCCCATGATAGAAACTCGCCTTCCAATCCTAGAAGTACTATAATACATACTATGGGAACACAAGGTTCTTTCATCTGAAGTTATGTTGGGGAGAAGCCAACATCTTTTAGACATCTTTCCTGAAATGTGTCACAATTCAGATTATCCTTTAAAATATCCATCTTAGATTATGCTAAGTATACCAACTTTGTACTAAAAAGGTATCTGAATGTCTATTTATAGGAATAAACAGTACATGTATATTTGATTATATGCAATATTTTTTGTTTGTCCAGTAACAGACAGAATAGAAATATTCATAATATCAAAGTGAACGTTACTTTATGGTTAATTAAATAGCCAGGTAAATGTGAAAAGTCTAATGCTGGCATATTCAGCAAAGAAAGAAATTTCAGTATTGCAACACCACACATTCCTCTCAAGCTACTGGATTGTACGAAACACAGAATATAGGTTTGCTTAATTGTTTGCCTGCTCACATGTGGGACTAAATGTTGAGTCAATGTTGAGCCATCAGTGTAATGCAGCAGCTGCAAAAGCCAATGCAGTTCTGACCTGTATCAAGAAGAATATAGTGTACAGTTCGATGGAAGTAACAGTTCTACTCTATTCAGCTTTGGCCACATCTCACCTGCAATACTGTGTCTAGCTCTGCGTAGCAGAGTTCAAGAATGATACTGACAAACTAGAACATGTCCAAAGACCAGCGACCAAGATGGTAAGAGGTTTGGAAATCAAGCCCTGTGAGAAATTGTTTAAGGACCTGAGTATGTTTAACTTAAAGAAGAAAAGATTTAGAGGTGATATGGCAGCCATCTTTAAATACTTGAAAGGTTCTCATGTAGAATATGGAGAAAGTCATCTTGTAATTTATTTCCAAAGATTAATAGATTCAAATTATGGGGAAAAAAATTCACATAAAGATTACAATAAACAAACAAACAAACAACAGTCCTGATGGAAAGAGCCATTCAACAGTGGAACAGATCACCAGGAGACTTTGTAGGTCTTTAAACAGAGATTGGATGGCCATCTTTTGGGAGCTTTAGTTGTGTATTCCTGCATAGCAGGGGGGCCCTGGGATACCTTCCAACTCTGTAATTCCATAAAATGGGTAGGGGGAAATGGGGGGAAGTCACAGGCACAGGAGCTCTAAGGACCCTTACGTTCAACCAACAGTGTTGGGGCTGGGGGCTTATATTCGTGCCCACATCCCTATCACCCATTTGTCCCCGTACACAGGCAAATGCCTGAATAAGGCTATAGTTCGAGGACCCCCTGACATTGAATATATGCTTATATACCAATTGAATGCTGCTTTTGCTACTTGTAAAATGATGGGAAATGACTGTGAAAGAATCTACATGTACAACAGGATGGACAAAACAGACAATCCAAGGTGTTTAAGTATTTCCAACACTTCTCTTAAACTAGCCTTTCCCAACCTGATGCATTTTTTTGTCTCACAGATAAACTACAATGTGGTTTTTGAGGTGCACTTTCAAGTCACTCCTGTGATAGAAAGGTATCAAGATTTTCCATGCATATTCAAATAATGGAGAAATACAGCCCACGCTTCCCTAGACTGTCAGGCATATATATGTCTGTTTCATACATGCTGACTCTCCTCATCAATGACAAGTAACATTTGTGTAGGAAAATCAATGACATTTGTGTGGAAAAATTATCTATATCTATACGTATATCTTTTATATACAGTGTCCCATGGGACCAATGCATGATTTTTTTAAAACTATTAAATATTCATTCACAAATCATGAGTAGGCATGTGTATGACCTTTAATATTTTTGAGTCCTCTAACGCAAATGACGGTTACAAACTGGGGACATGTTCCCCAAGAGAAACAAAATCACAAAATATTTTTCCTGAATTACTTCAGTGATTTTAACTGGATAAAAATGGACTGGAAGGAAGCTGTATCCATTAGTCTACAATTTTGTTGACAAACACATTATTGGTAGATAAAATGCCTTCCATATAGTGTCTGTCAGATGTCAGTAGAAAGGATATATATTTCATAGTAAAATCAAAAATAATGGAGTCAGAAAGCTAAGAGGGTACAGACAAAAAAAAATCAATACTAACTCATTGGACAGCAAGTCCTTTCACTCTGGTCAGACTGAAAATACAGAACTATTTGTATTAGTGACTCTTGATGCCATGTTTCATACATAAATCATTCTTTCTATAAGAATCACAATTAAGCTTGCTCCTAGTAGATTTGCTCCTTTTATTTCATTATGAACACAGTGGGGAAAATAGGAGAAATATGAGCATACAGCAAAACTATCAATACAGTTTTGCAGAAGATTTGGCAAGGCCTTCATATGATAAGCTTCAATTTCAATCTATTTGTTCAAATCACGTGGTTTATATCCGCAAGGGAACACAATCACACTGTACTAGTGACCCCATGCAAACAGCAGGTGGCACTATATTACCAGTTAAACTACAGCACAAGCCCTCCAAGGGCCTTGTGGTCAATATCTGTATTAAATCTTATTTATTAAAAAAAAAGAAAGAAAGAAAGAAAAGGACTGTGATTCCTTTAGAAAATTTACCTTACTGCGATATGTTCTTGTAATCCTTATTCTCCTAAGTACTTTCAATGTACATGCTGTTTCTGTAAATAAAAAGCTAGCTGAAGAAGTGGCTAATATTGTAGGAAGCTAAAACAAAATCCATCCCCATTTGGGGTGGTAATACCTTAGCAGAATCATAGAGCTGGAAGAGACCACAAGGGCTATTGAGTCCAACTCCCTGCCATGCAGGAATACACAATCAAAGTGGTCCTGACAGATGACCATTTAACCTCTGTTTAAAAACCTTCAAAGAACAAAGAACAAAGAACTCTACTACACTCTGAGGCAGCATGTTCCACTGTCAAACTGCTCTTACTGTCAGGAAGGTCCTCCTAATGTTTAGGTGGAATTTCTTTTCCTGAAGTTTGAGGCCATTGTTCCATGTCCTAGTCTGTGAAGCAGCAGAAAACAAGTTTGTTCCATCTTCCATCTGGCATCCCTCCAAATATAGTAGGATCAAATAAAATGCAAAAAAGTGTCCAAACTTTTGAAAATGAAAGATAGTATGAAATAGGAATTCAAGGACACAAGAGGCCCACAGGGAAGTTCTAGTATAATTAGAAAATAGGTAAAGAAAGGGAAAGAGAACGAAGTCTATATAATAATCCAAAATGACAGAAGAGTGAATATTTTGTGAATAAATCTACTCAGATATTATACAAAAATATGGCAGGCCAGAATACGGTAAGCCAGGTGATCTTCTAATGCTCTATCATATGTTCATGTGACAGCAATTATATAATTACGGAACAACTCACTTTAAGATAAACAGTGTACTTTACTTAGTGTTAAGTTCCTACAAAGCAGTTCTTGGGCCTATTAACCTCTTCTTGCCTAACCTACACACTGTGAGTAGTCCCTCCTCCAGTCTTCCTGATTTTCCTTCAAACCGCCTGCTACTGCTGAATTTACTTTTGAGGCCTATAGCTATTGTCACACCATAGATTTACTACAGCAAAACAAGTTCACTATGTGTAGAGAAAAACGGTGGAAAGAATTTCAGCCTTTTGATCAAGAAACTAAAGTGGGAATATCAGAAATAACTAATATAATGAATTCAGCACAGTAGGTAACTAGCATAGTGCAGTGGTTTGAGTGCTGGACTCAGTCATGGAAACTCACTGAGTGATCTTGGGCAAATTGCACACTCTCAACTTTAGAAATTTTGCCCCAGTGAAAAAGTTGATGTTATTCAAGTTGGAGGTGACTTGAATAACATCGACATGTCGCTTACATAGTCAGCCTGAGAAATCCTTGGAGTCCCCAGACACAGAAGACAGAGAACTCACACCACTGCCAGAAACATTCCCTTTCTCACAATCCCTAGCTACACTTTATAGAAGGATTATCCTAATAGTGACAAATATCCACAGCACTCCTGTTCTTGGCTTACATTCACCATAACAACTTCTGCCTTAACCATCAGCATGCTCCACTGTAGATCTCTTCTTGCCAACATCTCTCATATCCTCACATCTTACTACTTCAGGAGACTATTCTCCATTTTCATTCAGCTGGTCCTTTCTTTAAGACTGTGATATGTAAAAAACAGGGAAGGAAAAATCCATGTCTATTTCTTGTGAGCATGAATACTCGCACTCAACAGAAAACTATATTCAGGGTAGCCATTCTGGCTGTGCAGCAAAATAAAGCAAAACCCAAAATCCAGAAAAGAATAATACCTTTTTGGGCAATCAAAATGCAGAAAATACATCCTACAGCTTCGCACAGGACAGGTGCAGCCTGGATCTCAAAGGAAGTTACTTTTTGGTTACTAATGGAGTTGAAATATTATTACCTGTCTTTTATTGCCTTTTATACCTGGTCCCCACATGACCAAAAAGGGAGTGCCCTCTGCCTGCATCTATATCATTCCAGACCAGTAATTCTTAACCTGTGGTCTGTGGACCCCTAAAGGGTCAGCAATTTCTTAACAGGAGTTCTGCAAAGTCTTGAAGAGATGTTATGAGTTTTTACAATTAAAATAGAAAGCATGAATGAATGAATGAATGGAAGAAAGAGAGATGAATAGTCATAACTTAAGCTCAAAGAGCAGGAGTCTTTTACTTGTGATAGACAACATTTCTATGGAGTCTCATTACAATATCTGAAACCATTCAAAAGTTATGAAAATAACTATTTGATAGCCAAAGAATGTACTCAGCAATTGCTGCTTCTGTACACAGTGAGAACGTGCAAGTGAATGATGCTGAGTGGCTGAAAGAAAGCATGTGACATTTTCTGTCACTGCACATACAGCCAGAAGCCGCCTTCATAGCTATACTGAACTCCAGCAACTTTAAATAAATATTTGATGCACTTTAGGGTTTCAAATCTTGAGTTCAGTCTTGACGGTCTGCAGCAACAAAAGATATTTAAAGGGGGTTCATGGTAAAGAAAAGGCTAAGAACAGCTGCTTTAGACCATCTTAACTGGTAACAGAAATAATATCTGAGACAAAATGTAGGCCTGTGACTCCAACATCATCACTTTTCTCCTCCTATATGATTTTTAACATCTTTGCCTGATGAAGAAGCCAGTGAAGCTTCAAAGCTTGCATGATGTATTTTCTGCATTTTGGTTGACCAATAAAGGTATCACTCTTTTGTGGATTTTGGATTTTGTCGTATTTAACAGACAAGTAGTTCTTCTCTGCTATTTGGGTTTTCTTAACTGCCCATGAGCATTAAGCTCACAAGCTCTTTCCTATTGTTGTTTTGTGCTTATATGCTTTTATAATTCATGTGCTGGCTATGCATGAATATTTAAGATTGCAATACTGATTCAATAGAAAATTAAGTACTCACTCTCTAAAGCCAAATGAACAAGTCACATGGTATTTCAAAAGAGAATACTGAGTGTGCATGTGGGTGGGAGAATCTGAACTTTCTGCATTCTAGGGCTATACAAAGGTGCACACGCACACACCCCATTTCAGCTCCTTTGTGTTTTTAACAACTGCAACATTTGGGGTGTCTCCCAGATCTGTTACAAATCTTTGTACAAGGTAGTTTTCAGCAACCAAAATTCATGAAAATAGCCTTCCATTAAAACAATAGCATCTTCTGTATTTGTCAACTGCATGTCAGTTGGAACGAGGGTCACAGAACCTTGTGGAAAAGGGCTAAAGAGAAGGGTTAGAGATCACAGTGCTTAGAGAAAACAGGATGGGGCACCACGGGAGGAGAAGAATAGATGGAGGCAGGAAGAAAAGAAATGGCACATGTTATGGAATTTCAACATTTTCAATGGCAGTCATGAAGAGTGATTTCTTATTCAGCCCCCACTTAAATAACCACAACACTTATACAGCAACAAAATTCAGTGACTACATTTTCAGCCCAAAAAGGACTGGAAGGCCAGCAACAGTGGCTCTGCAAACTGACTGACATAAGCCAACGCTCCAGCAAAGAAGTATTTAGGTCTCTTTTTCAGTGTCAGCCCAAAGATAAATTTTGGCAAAGAAGTCCTTCTGTGCTTTAATCTGTATGTACAACTGAGCAGTTAAGGGCAGGAATGGTATATATGACTATGAATATATAGGTCAAATGACATATGGACTACTGGAGGGAATCTCTTTCTGCGTTTCTTTTAACTAAATTATTAGTTATATTAAGTATATTAACTAACTGATTCCAGACACCCATGTTTAAAGAAAAGGCATACAGCTATGCAGAAATCTTAATGAAATAGTGAATAAAACGATAGGAAACATCAATAACATCTGTAAGGATATTAGAGATGTGCTGCATTTTCAGAAAAAGAGACTGAAGAAAGTTTCATCTGCAACATATGAACAGGCCAGAGTGCAGCTTCTGCTATTGCTGTTAGCTGTCCATTTTAATTCTTGAATTCTTATTGACTCTAATTAAAATTCTATAGATGGAAGAGCTGTAGGTTTCTCAGGAACTTGCCAGTGAATGTTGTCTGCCAACCATCTCCAAACACCCCATAACCACACACAACCAGCCTGTCAGGAGAGCTAATGCAGACATAGTGGGGCACACCACATTTGTCACTGTGGCTAATATGAGAGATACTCAGCTCTTTTTTCTCAGCATACAAAAGCACGATATGTAATTCAATGCTCAATTTACCCTTGTCTCGTAGGAGATTTTTCCCCACTAATTGATAGAAATTAAGCCATTAATCAAGCCACTAGCCATCATTCAAACCAGAGAAGATGAATACAAACTTTCATCATAACCACCTTCCCCATTTTAGTGTTCATTAGCATTAATTTTTAATGCAATTATGCTATTCTTTTACACTGAGCTCATAAATTACTGCTCTTTTGTTGCTGGCTGGCCTTGTAAAATCCAAGGTAATGCTTTGTACTCTGATCTTAAAGGCAATTACTAGCTTCTTCTATCTTTTACATCTATACAGTCCAAAAAACTTTATACAGTGTGTCCACCATGGTTATGCCTGTTTACATAACAAAAATAAAGGAGGTACAAACTACTGACACAAAATATACATGTTGTAAATGGATAGTCCAACAGAATTAGAATACAAATATATTGAGGAAGCCACTAAAAAGGATCAAAATATCAGTACATTTAAAAAAAAAAAAAAGCCAGTGAATTCAGTAACAAGCAAGACAGACAGGATTAGCTGTGATTCTCAGTGGCTTTCATTAAAGGCAACTGCGCGTGCGCGTGCACACACACACACATACACACACAAAAAGGGAGTAATCACCAAGACAGTAGGGGAAGGACCAAAATTTGCTTTCCACAAGTACAGGACCAGTGGACATACTTAGCTGCTACCTAACTGCACCCATGAATACATCCCCTTATTTTCTCACATATAAATGAAAAACTGTCATCTAAGTCCTATAGGTCAATATAATGTGTGCACTGGGGACAGGGCAGGGATGATGAAAAATCATACTGTCATCACACAATCTTGAGTATGCCCTGGCATATAAACAAGAATAATCAGAAAGCAGATAGAGAACCTCTAGTCCCTTTATGAAACCTCAAAACAGATGGACCTTCAGTCTATCAAAACGAACATTAAAAAAAAAACCTTGTTTGAGAAGGGCAGCCCACTTACAAACAAATATGTGGAGTATTAGTATTAATCTGATGTAAATAAAGTAACATATTGAAACTGGTGAAGGTACAACATCTTGCTGTGGAATTCTTTTACACCAGTTTACAATTACAGTTCACAAATCATCATGAGGATCAGAGACTTCCTAATGCTATAGCTACTGCACATGTGGCAATGTAAAATCAAATGAACCTTTTAGAAGAAATGACTTGTCTTAGTATGAACATATAGACTGTTCTGTAACACCATGCTACTATGCTGGCCTCAAAGAAACGATCTCATTCCTCTAACTGTTTGCCTCCACCCCTTTACCCTGTATGTTTCTCTGAGTGTCGCGTTGTATCGTTTTCTCCTTACTGTTTTTTTTAAATAAAAGATACTTCCTAAATTAATTAAATTAAGATTAATCTTGAGTCCAGACCATTGGAGAAGTTTACAGACTAATTTCAAACAAATAATTTCAAAAATAACAAATGTTAGACAAATAGCACTTGCTGCTTGTTTCATAAGCTATTTTATTTCATAATCAGAATGCATTCCATGTGGCACCCTGGGAAGTCATGGCTAATCAGAGCAGGGAGAAACTAGACAAGTCCAGCAATTCTTGTAGACAAGGCTTAACACATCTATTGTTTTCTGCAGGCTTGTACGTTGTCTTAGACACATTGACTCGTTTTGAGAGCTTTCTTTTTTCTAACCACCTTGTGTCCCAGCTTTCAGTTCCACCCAAGGTCAGGACATGGAACATATACAGTCAGAGACAAAAAAACAAAAACAAAAAACATAACACTATAACCCCCCCACACACACACACACACATCTCACCAGCCACTACCCACCCCAGCAAGCTCAGGCACAATCAGCTTAACCTGGCAGATCGAAGGTCTTCAAACACATGAGCTCCTCCTCCAACCAGAGGTCCAGAGGAAGACCATTCCACAGAGGTGGAGCAAGATCATGAAAGGCTTGCAGCCTTGACAGAGCTGTGTGTGTCAGTGGAACAACAATAATTCTTTGCCCATTGATGTTAGATTCCTAGCTGATGCATACCATGCTAGTCAAACTACCAAACACTGGGGGAGATTTGAGTACAGAGCCCTAAATACAAAATCCAAAAGTTCAAAAGGGGCTCTGGCCCAAACTGGTAGCCAGTGAAAGGATCTATTGGAGGGGAGGGGAAGAAATGGATATGTCCCAAGTGTTCTCCCCACCTACTCTTGGCTTCTGTAGTCCAAGAAGAACAGACGGTGGAAGCAGTGGAGTGCACTCTCTTTCTCAATCTGGGATGTGAGAAGCAAATTACCTGGCCCTGCTCCTTCTCTGCCTGATGCATGGGACCGTTTGGCCTCCCTCCCTGCCCTGATGTTATTTCTGGTACCAGGGGTCTAGCCTCCCAGTGGCTTTACATTCCCCTGGCTGACAGCAAAGAAGTCAGAGGATGGCTCTCTTCTGCTTTCCTGTCCCAGTGAAACTGACTGAATAATTATTGCTACTCCCTAGACAAGAATCAGTTTATGTATATACTGTACAATGGATTAAAGCCAAGTTAACAAATATATTTCAAAAATAATTTTGTTAGCTATTATTTTCCACTATTTTTGTACAAGACATGACGAATGAAAGGCATCCCCACTGACAGGCAAAGCAAGCATCAAAAAATAATGGAGCAATGAATAGTTTAAAAGAGATATCCATTACACAGATCAGATGGGAGCAGCAAAAATCTAAACAATAATTTTCCTCTGCTGGTAAAAACTTTTTTTAGAAAAAGGATTTCCTTTTAACTTCACATAGCACGTTTTTGTTTTTTGCTTTTTTATTGAAATTAAACTGTTTTTTACTGTTGGCTTTGGCCTCCTCTGGCTTCCACAAGCTAGAAAGTCCTGGTAAAAAACTTTTAAAGCTCAGCATTAGGTAAAACTGCAAATGAACATTATCTTTATATATAGTGAGAAAACCTTGGAGTTATAAAAAAAAAACCTTTGCCACATAAGGAAGCAGATTCATTGGTGTAAAATGCTCCATTATTGAGTGGTAAATAATAAAAGGGGGAAAGAAAAGCCAGAAATAGAACAATGAAACCCGAGATAATGGCCTGTGACATATGTAACAGCTGCTAAGGAGATAATCAGTTCACTTATCTCATAATAAGTGGTCCTGTTGGGTGTATCTATAGAGAAATATGTCACTGTACTAGAATGAAGCTGTGGACAGGATGGAGACAACAAAATAAATTTGGTAGATTGTAAACCTGACCAAAGCTAGAGTAGTCCACTCCAAACAGAATAAAGCAAAAGTACAAAAGATAACAATATACATACATAAATACGTACATATTAGAACCTTTCATATTTAAAATTTCACCCTAAAATATCTACTTAACATCAAAAGGCTTACATCGTTTCTAGAATATCATCTGAAGGGGAAAGAATCCCAGAGAAAGGTTGTAGCTACTGAAAAAGTCCATTCCTATCCGTGCTTCTCTTGATCATATTTCACCAACAGGGGATGGAGTGAAGAAGACAGCATGAGTGTAGGAATCACGCTGTAATAGCTTTTCTAAGTACAGAATGAGACCCACTAGCAGTTCATTTTCAGATCAGATCAGTGCGGCAGCTTGTCTAGCACTTCTTTGCTTGACTGCCCTGTACCACAGCCATGCTAAAGTCGTTCTCTTGGACTGATCCAGATGAAGCAGTGATAGCAGCCTCTGTGGTAGTAGCTGATCCCTATGTACATTCAGATTTAACAAGCATGTATGGGAACAGGAGCTGGTTAGAGTAAGCCTGCAGTAGGTAAAGTATGAGGAAACAAAAGGAAGGAAAGAAATGGATGGAAAGATAGTTTGGCTTGGCGAACATGACAGAAGCGAGACAAAGAATGAAGCAAGTGGAAGTGGAAAGTTAATTATTACTTGTATTTTATTATTTAAAGCTTTTATGTTATAAACTGCCTCAGGGAGGCTTTGCCTTGAAAGGCAGTAGAAAACATTTTAAAATAAATAAAATTAAAAGTCACACAGGCAGAGAGAGAGGAAAAAGAGAAGCAGTAGCAGCTTCTGGCCTCATCCAGATGACAACCTCCTCTGTCTCAGAGGAACAATCTGGCACTGGGTACAATTCGGAGCTTATCACGTACACCCACCTGTGTGATGAGGAGCGGGGAAAGGAAGACAAGAGAGGGAAATGAATAAAGGAGGCATATAGACAGGAACTCCCTCCATCGAAGGAAAAGGGCCAGTGGGGCTTTAAAAGAAACAAGAAAGAGAAATTAAAAGTTAACAATAAGAAAATCTGACGAGAGAAGGAGGAAACAAAAGGAAGACTGTTACAGGAAGAACTGAAGCAGCAAAACAGAGAGATAAAAAAAATACTGTTTGGGTAAAATGCAAGTTACATATAGGAAATGACAGGAGATGAGTAGGCAGACTTTGTGACATGATGTCTAAATATGAAATAGAAATATTAAATATATGGTCTCTGTTTGTTACCATTTATAATCAGCTCTGCTCCTTCACCGCTGGGCTTCAGTAACTTTCAGTTCTCTCAGGGGGGTAGAAGGTTGGAAAATGCTTATGTGGCATAGTGGTTTGAGTATTGGACTAGGACTCTGGGAGATGAGGGTCTGAATCCCTTGCTCAACCACAGAAACCCACTGACTGACCTTGAGCAAATCACAGGTCCTTTCCGCACCCTACCTTTTCATGCAGACAGCCGGTGGGGATCCGAGCATCAGCTCTGCTGAGAGGGGAGCACGACGGGAGTGCTCCCCTCCACACCGGCTGGCTCCATGGTGAAGGAAGCACCATGGCTAAGGAAGCACCATGGCCATGCCTCTTCTTTCTGCAGCACAGCCAGATACGTTCCCAGGCTGCGCTGGGGCAGAAAATGCAGCCATCACACTTCTGCAGGACAGGTTAAATCTGCAATGGTGGTGCAATCGCAAGTCATTGATGGGGAAAATCTGTCAGTGAATTAATCTGCAACTGTATCACCTGGGGACAGGAGAAAGATGGGACCATCACGACGTTATGCAGAAGCATTGTTGTGGTCCCGTCCTTCTCCCGTCATCATGGCAGGTTGGGAGGGTGGTGCAGAAAGGGCCATAATCCCTTGGTGTAAGAAGAGGGCAATGGCTAACCTCAAATGAATAAATCTTGCCAAGAAAACCTATGATAGGGTTGCCACAAGTCAGAGTCAGCTTGAAGGTACATAAGAACAACACTAGAACATTAGAAAGAGGTAATCATCATGTTGTATAAAGTCAATAGAGTTTATATAGTAATGGAAGCTTCTGTTTTAACTAATTGACATACTAAAAATGAAAACATTTTAATGCACTCTTTTAGAAGAGCACCACAGACCCTAAAGAGACACCTTCTGAATAATGTGTTTGAGAGCTTAGAGTATTCTCACTATTATCTCATGCTATGCTTTGAGAACATCTAAGACAGATAAGGAATGTTTTATTATGGGTAGAAAAAAGTGTGAAGGTTTTTCATTCTTAGAATGACTGCTTATTTATAGACACCAGAATAATTCATTAGATAAGCAACCACGAGTTATGGAGGGATTATAAAAATTGCAGCAGAAGTAATTGTGATCCATTTTTTAAATTCATAGCACTTCAAAGATATCCACTGCAACTAGCCCACCCTGGCTAGTTCACTCACTTACAAGATACAAATATTTTTAATATTTTTTTTAATATTTAATATTTTTAATTATCCATATTCAATTCTATGTCGAAAGACATTAGAAAAAAACTAGCAGCACCTTTTTTTGCAAAATGGTAAGAATGGAGCCTAAATACCCTAAAGGCTCCAGATCCCGTCTGATCTTAGAAGGATCAGCTTTGGTTAGTACTTGGATGGGAGACTGCTAAAGAATACTAGGTATAGTAGGCTGTATTTCAGAGGAAGAAACCGAGTACTCCTTGCCTAAGAAAACACTATCAAATTCATAGGGTCACTGTAAGCCCACAAGTGACTTGAAAGCACACACACACACATACACATATGAAGTGGGAAGCATCTTTTCTTTTTAGACTGCAATTTTTAGACAGCAGATAGCCTGTCAGCCAGTGTAATTATACCAGCATAAGCCATGATAAAAAGGGTGAAGCACTGCCTAGGAAAAGCCACCTACAGTTTACCAAGGCATACTTCCTGTAGCACGTTTAATTTTAAGGACTGCTCTCCAAAAAGTAAGGTGCCAAAGTCATGAGCAACCTGTTTCTTTAGTTCCTGGCTTCCAAGTGGGCTGACCATTCATTCCCCCATTATGCCTGAAATGTTTATTCACCCTAAGTACAGTTGGCATCTGTAACTATGCTGGCGTAAACACTGGTGGCATGACAACAGCACCCAGAGTAAAAAGCGTCCCTGGCTTCTAGATGAGTCCTTGAAGTTAAAGGTGCTCTGGAGGAGCTGCCTGAGAAAATCACCTACAGTTTACTAAGGCATACTTCCTAGAGCACCTTTAATTTTAAAGACCACTCAAAAGGCACTTACTTAGGAAACAGAATGCTTGGGAACTGTCAGCTTCCTATCCAGATAGAATAGAGATGGCTTCCTTTCCCTACACCCACTGGCACTGCTCTTCAACTATGAAAGAAATTGCATTATGCTAACATAATGGACTATTATGCAGCTGCAGTGCACCAGTGTAGCTGTTCTGATCTATTTTTATTAATTTTAATGTACTAGCTCTAGATTACTCTTTTTTAATATTAAGAGTGTTGTTTCCTCACCAGTTTGGCATAAGTATTAAAATAAAAGATCTGACTTTATTCCTGCCTTCTAAATATGCTACAAAGTGTTGTACTCATATACTGTAAGGTATTGGTGTATTTATAGGAAACTGTTTTTGGCAGTGATCAGGTAATAGTTTTTGACCGAATTGATTATTCACTGACACTACTCAACTCAGCCTTGCAAATGCATCAACTGTGTAATAAGGAACTATTAAGAGCATTGATTTTCTGATTTCAATTGATAGCTAACTGGCCAAAGCTGCACATCAATATTATCGTAACTAATACCCAACAGCTACCAATTCTGACAAATGAAAACCTCACCAAACCAAACAGTGGAAATAAATGGAAATTTAAAGCCTCCCTCATAAAATCAAATGAAATATTTACAGCCACAACAGATTTTACTCTGCAAATAAATTTAAGGAGATAAACATACACATACATATAACTTTTATCAGCTACTGATTCAGTGTCCAAAACCTAAGATAAGACAAAGAGTTAAATGTAATGGGAGGAAAAGGGCAGGAAAGCCCATTCTATGTATATAAGTCCATTAATAGCTCATACATCAAACTCACAATCGTTATTTTTGGTATTATCTTTTGTAAGGATGCACAGCAATATTATTAAAAATAATCAGGTTCCAGGTAAATATAAAATATTTAAAGCTTTCTTTTAAGAACCACAAATTTAAATAAAACTCCCAACTTGTCCATGGTACTGCTGAGCTCCTGTTTATATAATTCACTTAAATGCTTATAATAAATTTAAACTTCTTATTTATGCACTTTAATCACATGAGATTTTACTTCCATAACTAATGACCTTGGGCTCTATTTATTGCAAATCCAGTCATGTTACAATAATGACAATAAGAAGAGAAATATTCTAGAAATATGCCAAAAAGTACTGATATAATGGCATACCTGATTTGGAAGAACAGGACTGTATTAACAATGTTCATGATTTGAAAAACCAGAAGTTCCAGACAGTTCTCTGAAGGTAACTGGCAATAAAGCAGGCGCAGAACATGTGTACTCTTAAAAAAGGTTTTTCACCTCAGAAAACCTTTAAAAATATATCAAACTGATAATAAAGTTCTTATGTTTTCATCTTGTGAGGTACCTGTGGGTGTCCCTTGCAGTTTCTGCTAATCATCAAAGATAACAGTGTTTTAACACAAAATCTCCTTCACAGACCATTTTTTTCTGTTTTGTACTTGCAATCAAGCCAGCGTTAAATTGGTAAGACCGCAGTACTTCTAAAGCCAGATGTAATTTCACAAACAGATTTATGACTTCACTGCATTAGGTCTGGGAAGAAAATGTTGTAAATAATTCAACTCTGAAACTATATCTTTTCAAAGTGATAAGTGATTACTTCAGATTTTCTGGAGCTTTGTATTTAAGGCCAACCTTTGGTTTGTGACCATCAGCAATATTGCAAAACAAGGTAGTTGGTAGCCTTTTGAGAATACACATCTCTCTATGCTTCTTGCTGGTAGGAAAATGGCAATTTTTTTCATTGTGAAACTGAGGATAACCTTTAGTCTACAGACTTAACACCTTTTTGAGTGCCAGTTTGTGGAGAAAGAAGGAATATAAATTTTTAAAAAGCACCACACTTTATATAAACATATAGGTTACTGAGGCATCAAGGAAAAATAGGAGAGAAAAGATTATTGTCCTGTGGGCCCAGTTCTCTACATCAATGCAGACCCAAGCTCCCTGCATTCTATTAATTTTGTAGAATCCCCACAGTCGTTTCTTTTTTGCACAAAAATTAGAAATGGGGTTTTCACACAGCAGAACATCTTTGGTTAGGCTTTATAGCTGTTTTGTAATTAGAGATATATGCAATATATAGCTTGCCCCTGACCTTTTCTGATCAATAGAGCCCAATATTAAGGACACTTCTCATTTTTATAACTGCTAAATTGAAAACAGCACTTAACAAATAGCAGAGATTTCATAACAAACTGCTATTCTGATGTTGTATTTTTTTCCCTTTCCTTTACAACTTCCATTTCTCAACAGCATTATACAAACAGTCCATCTATGGATTATATCTAAACTGCAGAAAACTATAAGAGGTTCTACAAAGAAGATGCTCAATGGGTGAAAATGATGTTTTAAGCTGTAATAGCAGTTTAGGGGTTAAGTTATACACAGACTAGACTACTATAATGCTCTTTATGTGGAACTGCCTTTGAACACAATTACTTTCCTCTAGTACAGGATGCAACAAGCACGGTGTAGTGATTTGAATATTGGACTACGACCCCGGAGATCAAGGTTCAATTCTCCACTCAGCCGTGGAAACCCACTGGGTGACCTTGGGTACATCACACATTCTCAGCCTCTGAAACCCCTCTGACAGGTTTGCCTTAGGGTCGCCAGAAGTCAGAAACAACTTGAAGGCATACAACAATAACAACAAGTACAGGTTACAGCAGCCTATAGGCTAAAACATGTGGAGAGACAAAGTTCCCCATTGCTGCTCTACAGGAAGAACGGTGAACACTGGAACAGTGGAGGAGGTGGCATAATATTAAACTAGAAACCTCAGCATTGGCACACTACTTTCATAGAATTATTATGGCTAGCAATACCAGGTCCCCAAAGTAATTTAGTACTGGGAACATGTGGTTTCTCCCCTTCATCAAATGTCTGGTGTTATGGGCAGGGACTGAGATACAGCATGAAGAACAGGATGGCAGGAGGGAGGCATTCATGGGTGAAAGTGCTATAGCAATGGAGAAATTCAGCTACCCTCAAACAGACTGGATAAACAGATAGTTCAGTCACAACAATGAACAAACTCTTCTAGATACCCCAGAACATTCAGTTATGTAACATACCAAATGGTAGATACCCATAGACTTAATGCTAAATGGCACCTATGACCTAGTAAAAGAAGCAGATGGTGTTGACTCGAATGTAAATAGTGACCACAGTGCTGTCAGATTTAAATTATATATAAAAGTAAAATTGTCAAGGAATCCTAATGTAGTCATAGTTGACATCAAAGAAGGAAACCTCTTTAAAATGATGTAAGGAATGGAAAGGGCAAGTTAAATGTGTGAAATGTCTCCAGAATGCTTGGGATTTACTTAAAACCAAAACCATAGAAGTTCAGCTAGAATGCCACAACTGTAATTCCAGAACAAAACTAACCATAATAAGGGATGGAGGGTGAGAAACGGTGGTCAGGGACTGGTGTGGTATGACTAGAAGCATTTAGTCTACAGATAGCTGAGACATGAATTAAATTATGAATTAAATTATGCTGGAAGCAGGGAAATAAGGAGAAATTTTCTTCTCTGTCTCATAATACCAAGCCAAGTGGTGCAGATTCAGGACAGAAAAAAGAAAGTACTTCTTCCTAAAGCACACAGATAAGCTATTTATTTATTTATTCATTCATTTCAAAATGTAAAATGGATAGAAACTGGGGCAACTTTAAAATATTTGGAGGATAAGGCTTATTGGCTACAAGTCAAGATAGTTACATATTACCTGAAGTATCAGAGGCAATATGCTGCTTAATACAACTTGCTGGTGAACAATAGCAGAGAGTACTCCCACCCTCTCATCTTGTTTATGGATTCCCATATTTATTTGGTTGGCCACTGTGCAAACCAAATGCCTGACTAGATCAATGCTACTTAAAGTGCCATACTAAAGTATTTGGGGTCAGACCCCAAAGCATTCCTAATACAGCAACCCTTATTCATGACAATTCCCATTTAAAGACAGGGAAATACGAAGTGAGTAATTTTCTCAGGAGTGTACAGCAAAGCCAAAGATAGCAGTTCTGAAGTGTACCACAAAGTAATTGTTTCCTTTGACTACATATAATACAAATAATGCTTCACGGTGGCATATGATGTGGGCATATTCAATGGTTACCCCCTTCTGGTTGGATGTATTACAGTGTATTAATTTTGTAGTAGAAAAATCTTTGGCATTTGTAGACACAAACGTTCTTTTAAATTATATCCTTGAGACATGAAAGTTAACTGATGGTGTGTGTGATTGGACCATATGTGGTCTTATAGTTGCTGAAAGCCTTATACTCCAAGGTTGGAAAGACAAACATTTACTATCAATTGCCAGAAGATCTTATTGCTTTAGTTACGCACGAATCTGTATTTTATAGACATCAACTCAAGAAAGTGCTTTTACAAATATGGTCAGTTTATATTAATGTATACATCTAGCCCATGTTCGTATCCTATGTATCCCCTGCTCCTCGTCTTTTTTCAGCATTCTTTGCAATTACACCTTCTTTAAAAAGTCCATTTTTTAAAAAGTACAACACAATTTAAGTGAGAGCAGAAGCATTAGACCTTAGATTAGCTATCTGTGTAATTATTGGCTGGGACTGAGATTCTGTACAGTGGCTATGAGACAGAACCAGAAGTGTATTCTGAATTAGCAAAAGGCCTGTCAAATTTTAAAGTTGACTGGCTATTACCTTGCAGGAAACAGCATTTTCTAAATTTCCCCAGTCAACTATTTCTCATGTTTTCTCACCCTATAATAACTATTTTGTCTACTTTGCAGGAAGCACCCCAAGTTCTCTTTAACAATAACAACAAAATCAGTATCATTGGAATTAGCACAAAAATATTTCCAGGTTCATTATGAGAACAACAACAGCATGATGGCAAAAAATACATGTATCACAGTGCAAAGGAGAGTAGCACATCTTAGAAAAACACACTTAAAAAAAGAAAAGAAAATGTTCAAAAACTTTGATTTACACATAGCATAAACCACTTTTGGTGGCCACAGTCTAATAATTAATCATCAACAACACTGTGACAAAGTAGCAGAAAGATTCTTTATCAATCAAAATGCAGGTTTTTAACAGCTATTTCACCATTTTGAGTTCAGATTATTTCTATAATATGTTACAATTCTATTAATCTGAGTATCTGTGATAACTATGGCATATTAATTAATTAATCTCTGCTATAAAGTCACAATAAAGGATGAATCAGATATATATAAAATGGATATCACATGGTATGTACCAGATGTTACAAATTCTCTAGAGGCTGGAAATTCAACACCAGGTGGTTATGTCAGCCTAATGAAGCAACATCTATACTCTTCAGGGACAAAAAGGGTGTAGTTGGAGGCTCTCAGATATTGCTTAAAAATTAAAATATGCCATTTGTTAGGCATTAATTGAAGAGTATGAAATCTCTCTGTTTGTATAGTAGAGCCATACAGACATTTAATTTACACAGTCTCACAAGAGAATTAATGTTGAATGTTCCTTTCATTCAAAGTTAGATACTTCAGTTACCATAGTGGATCAGAATGATTTTGATTAATAATGTAATAACTAAACCAGACGTTACCTAAAATGAAAATTGAGTTTCTTTCAGAATATATATATATATATATATATATATATATATATATATATATGAATATATATATATTCTGAAAGAAACTCAATTTACACACACACACACACACACACACACACACACACACACTCTTATGTGCTAAAGGCTACACAGCCAGAGTTCAGGTCATTGCCATAAGAATGGACTTCAATAAAACTAACTGAACATAAAGTGTGACCTTTGACAATCCCTAATGAACTTAAGGGCATTGAAATATATTTTCTTACCAATGAGTACAGCACTCTAAGTTATTACAACTATGTGGGCTAGATGGCACGACCTCATGCAACTGAATCCTGCTATGCTACCATTAAGTTCTGTCTTGTTTTCAGGGTCAATTAAATTAGGCAACAATGTGAACTTTAATTATCAGCTGTATAAATTAAAATGCCACCTAAACTGGCTAAACTTTGGTGGAATCTAAAATCCTGTTAATCATGAACATCATAACAAAAACCTGTTCCAAAACATAGATGCATAGGTATGGGAAAAAATGTCGCACTTCATAAGAGAAATCTCATGGGACACCTGTCCATGAGATGTTAGCCATATGGCTGTCTTCAATGAACCCTTTAACTAAGCACAGTGATATAACTCAGCACACAGAAGACAAAGCACAAATGGTTCTCCTCAAAGCTTTTCCTGTTATTTAGATGAACATATACTACAGAGACTTGGTGGTAATGCAAAATCATTTTGGTCAATTAAAGGCTTACTTGTGACTCAGCTTGCCCACGAACATACATTGAGATCTCTAGGTGCTTCTTCTTGCCTCAACATGCATCATTAAATAACAGTGAGTGACAGAATCATCTCATGACAATATTATCAAGTGAGACAAGTTGAATAAGTATTCATTTGATGTACATACTTCAGAGTATATTGTGACACCCCAGTTCCTACATGTTGCAGGAATGTCAGATGTCATCTGTGAGGATACTTCGGTTGTATCTAATACAACAAGCTTGCATCTATCTTGAATTCTGTATCACTATGTGATAAGAGTGTTGTTCAATACAAATGAATGATCTGTTTATAGGAGATTTTCCCAAGGAACCTGTAGAATGAGACTGTTCTTTCCAAGTACAGTAATAGAAAAGGGATTCTGTGAAAATGAAAGATTACTTAATGTTTTTAAAGAGTAAGTAAAGCCCAGCAATGACCTTTACTGGGCCACAGGAAATAATGAATACAGAAGTCAGGATTGTCAGATCATTTGGCAGTGATTGTTACTGCCAAAAACTGTTCATGGACAAACGTAAAAAGAAAATGCCTTAAACTCAAATCTCTCACCCACCCCACGCATAAAGTCATAGTTGCTCCTACTAACATCTGCATCTCAAAAAATTAAATTAATGCAGTCTTTCTATCCAACACGTCCTATGTATTCTCTCACTGAGACTGAGCTAGGCAAAGCATAAGGCAGCTTCCTATGTTCCTATTCTGGGGCTCCTATTGTGGAAAAAGTAGACAGAGGACTTGGAAGTTTGTTTGTTTTTTCCTATTTCCTATGTTTTCTGAGTTATAGACTGAATGATAAGAACTTTTAAAAGTATGGAACTAGTTGTGGTTTATTACAACAATTATACATTTTGGATATTTTAGAGTTTCTAATCCAAAAGTAGCAGGCTGCAAGGAGAGCAGAGGTTATGATCTAAACTGAACTAAAATATTTTCCATGGTTACTGGCATAGCTTCACGCTTTTTCAACCGATATCCAAAAATGTGTATTTCAAATCTTTAAGAAGAGCCCTCCAACTCCAACTACCACAGAATTGTATTATACTGGTCATTTTCTTTCTTTCTTTTTTTTTTAATCAAAACTGGTATTTGCCAAACATGTGTTTCCAACAATGGTTAAATACTACTGATGAAGTCCATCTACTTTGTCAATTTTTATCAGTTACTAGATAACTCCTGACACCACAAGCACTGGAAGGGGAGAAGGAAGCTAACAAAGTATAGATTGATCCCCCCTTATCCAGAAATCCAAAAACCTCAAAACCTAAAAACTTTTGCTGCCAGCTGCCCGCTTCCACCTTCCAGGCAGTGGCTATGGTGCTCCTGCTTGTTCTCTTAGATCCGATTCTCTCTCTTTTCGTCACCAGCCACCTGTTTCTGCCTTCAAGGTGGCAACTGTGGTACTCCTACTTATTCATCTCTCAAGTTTGAGGAATGCCGCTGTTGCCACCTCAAAGATGGAAGCAGGAGACTGGCAGCAAAAAGAGAGAAACTGAGGACTTGAGAATTGGCAGGAAGTGTGGATTCACATTGAGCACTACACTTGGATTTCTGCCATTTCACAAATCCTCAGTCTCTCTCCAGCCTCGCACAACACAACACAACACAACAGTGAATGAATGAGACACAAGGTTATTCCAAAAAGGTACTGTATTCCAAAAGAAAGAAAGAAAGAAAGAAAGAAAGAAAGAAAGAAAGAAAGAAAGAAAGACAGACAGACAGACAGACAGACAGACAGACAGACAGACAGACAGACAGACAGATAATCTGAAATACAGAATATTTCTGGTCCCAAGCATTTCAGATAAAGAAGGCTCAACTTGTAATATATAGATCCCATGGAAAGTTTTTGTAAGCTGCAGGAACCAATCAATTCAGGCTTGCCAATTTTGTTGCCCTCCTACCAGAGCTGGAAATTTGCACACAGTCTTTTTCCTCTTGCCTGCAGCTGAACCCCCCAAAATTAGAGAATTTGCACACTCATCTCCCATTTGAAGATTTCCCAGGAAAACTGGTGACTCAGGGCCAGACTCTAAGAGCCGGCAGCCATAATCCCTATTAATAGCAGAGTGTAAAAGAGCAAAAGGGCAACATCTCACCTGTTATGATGCTCGGTATATGAGCAGGAAGAACTTTTAAAAAGAGAGACCTTCACTGATGGTAATCAAAAAATATCTGAGTTCTGATTGGTTCAAGTGAACCAAGCAGAACCATACATAAATATTAAGCAGTGTTCCTCTGGGACACCCCGCCCATGCTACAATGCATGCGCACACAGAAAGCAGAGTAGAAAGAACCAGAGACCTGTGTTCTCCCGACAAGAGTGCAGGCACATGCAGCCAGCCCCTAGTACATCAGAGGCATGAAAGAAGACATATTGCAGAAACAAAATTAAAACAACCAGAGGCTGCAGTTGCTACACACAGACATGTAAGCAACCAATGGGGGCAGGTGGGATGAAATTATGCTACTTCAATGAGCCGTGATAACCAAGACTCTGCTTACACTATATGCTCCAAAGACAATGACAATATAAATGCTGATATTTATTGGAATGCTCACATTGTACAAACAGCAGACACACACATTAAAAACTTTTAAAAGACTTTATTCTTGTGCCAACTATGCTGCCTTTCAATACAATAGGATAAGTTGTAATTTTTCATACAACTTTGAACTAATATTTATAAACAGTAGTTCCTATCTTAAAAGCATAATTTTCTTCCCCAAAGAACAATTTCTTCAGAGTTCCTAATTTGTATCTATCCTTTCTTTCTGCTTATGTGAGCTTTATTTCCAAGCCTATGCAATATGATGTTTTCCAAGCATGTACCACGTGATTTGTTCATATAAATGGAGCAAATTAAACTGTCTGCACATATATCCTATCACATTTGTAGCCCTGATTTCTCTCCTTAACATGTGGCCAAGACACCGTATTATCTCCCTGCAGAGGCTGACCTCAGGATATTAGATTCTGCCACATAGCTCTCTTGTACTAAACTGAGGGGAAACGCTTAATCACCTCTGCCTTTTCAGGGAAAAACCAACTTTAAATTTGCCATGATGAAAAATCAATAAAGCAGTAATTGCTTGGCTTATCATTGTGTGGAGGAACAAATTGGGAAGCGAAGCTTAGCATCCACACAGATTTCAGTGAAACATGTGGAGTTTCAGGATCACTAAGCTAGAAAAGGGAAAGGTCTCAGAGCGATAATTAAATCTACTCATGCTGATTTTCTGCCAAATTTATTTCCCCAATGTATATAAAATGTTTCACTGCTTACTAGCTAGGCATAACTAATCAATTCAACATTGGGCCAACACACATGAAAAACTGAAATGCAAATTCAGGAATGAAGGCATCAGGATAACATTCCTTTAAGCATTAGTCAATTTTATTTCGTAAATTCAAAGAATCTAGTCTTTATTTAGCTCTGGTCCTTTGATATTTAAGATTACATTTACAAATGTCTTTTCGCAATAATCCCCTCCAAATCTTTCACACTAATTCATTCCAGGTACCAAAATAGTACTATCACTGTCAGACATTTTAATCATCTTCCACTTCACATTTTCTAAACTGTATGTTTTCATCATCAGCTCCATTTTATGAAATTAAGACATTGTTTAACTGTACTAGGAATGATACATTAAACCTGCTTCACTATTGCTTAGCAATAATCTCAAATATTTGAGTTCAATATAGAAAGGGTCATGTTCTTCCTCAGAAATATTTATATAATTTTACTGTATCACAGTACAATTGTGACTATACATTTCATCAAGCTTGACTAGCCAGGCCTAGAGTTTAAAAACTATCCACAAGTCTGCCAATAAAGCTGTCATAAATCCTGATGCCACCATAAATAAAATTCTAATTCTAATGACATTTTGGATTATTCCCAAATTAAAACACTTTTGCCATTGAAAACATTCTTGTAAAAGTGGTGTCCTTTTTAATAGGCCTAATTTCATGCAGCAAATTAGCATCGCTCCTGAATAGCTCTGTCAAATTTAAATTAGGAGGGGGGAATCTCTCATGCCTTCCTTTTTCTGCCATAAAAATTATTTCTAAAAGTCCTTCAACTGGCTATAGGGACTGTGGTAATTAAAACATTTAAAGTAGCACAAGCCCCCTAGTCTCTAATCTGTAACTCAGGTCAGCTGTCTGTAGATTCTAATTTGTCCTCCATTTGTATTCATGACGGGAAAATACTGCATATGTAACAGCAAACCAGCAGGAGGGTGTAGTGGTGGGCTTGGAGGTCAAATAATTTGATTTCTGAGCAGATTACATGTAACATCCAACATCTAATCTCACACCTGATTTGGCAATAAAATTATAATAAAAGTAATGTTAAGACACTATTACTAAGGGTTAGATAAAAGAATAATCTTTCTTCTTGAGCTAAAAAACAATATGCCTATTTATACTACAGTTTTGCTTAGTACAACAATGAAGCTAAAGCTTTTAGATTCATTCATTTCCAGAATTCAGCTATCTACAATCCTTTAACATACAGGGAAGCAGAATTTCATTATGTTTATTTTAAAATGCCTGCTGTGACCAAACAAGGAAAAATAGAAGTTGTAAATCCAAAGATTTAATTGTTGTTAGATACGGTAATTGTAAAATATGCAGAGAGAGAAATAGAAAGCAAGAGAGAATGCACAATAAAATACTACAAATTTAGAAACTTATAGAGTGAAAAATACAAAATTACTTGTATACAATATATATTTCTATTAGAGATTAACTTTCAGACATCTCATAAAGCCAATAGAATTTTATAGTATCTAATTTTTCTTTCTTTTACATTGATAAGCTATTCTTGCAGGCAAATGTTTGTGAATCACTGCAAAAAGATCTTTTCAATTCTATTTGGATTTCAGTTCAAATTATTCTCCAAGCAAATCATCCCAAAAGAATTCTTGATACTGACTGCATGTCACTGAATATGATGTGTAGAATTGAACACTTCTGATGTCAACTTTGCTAAGAATGTCAGGTATCTTCTCACTCTAGCTACCCTTACCTTAAAAACTACAGAATCTTGACATGCACACAACTTGCTCTTTCCCTGCCTTTAATACCAGTTAACTTCCCACTGCTACATCTTTCAGAGACCACATTTCAAAACTGGTATATTTTTGTATTCCCATGATACTAAGTTCTGTGTACTTTGCTAACTTCTTCTTCTTTGTAGGCTTAGAAGGCTATGCTCTGTTGACTGGCATGGAGACAGAAACTTACCACAATGTATAGTCCCAAGAATAACTTCCAACCAACCATTCTCCTGGCACCTAGAACTGGCACCGAAATGAGGTCATTATGTTGGTGGAGGGGGCTGTTATTTTTTATGTTTTAGGATCCAGAGGAAATTTGCCTGGAGACTAAAGGAGATTCACAAGGTCCCAAAGGGCTTGTGCCTTCATCAAGCTTCTAGTCATATGAAGGAACCTAGCGATTTCTAGCATGCATCTACTGTGCCCTCCCCAGAATTTGCTAAGCACTATTTAAAAGACAGGTCAACAAGTGGTCAGTCTACAAGTAACTATGATTTGTCTTCAGACTCAATTCTAAACCAGAGGAGGAAATTAAGAAATATTTTGGCAACCTATTGCCCCATAACAGATTAATACCAGAGCCAGCATGGTGTAATAGTCTGAGTGTTGAACTATGACACTGGAGACCATACTCCTCACTTGCAATGGAAACCCTGGGTGCGTCACACACACTCAGCCCTAGAAACCTTGTGCTAAGTTCACCTTATAGTTCACATAAGGGCTGGAAATGACTTGAAGGCACAGAACAACAACAACAACATATTACACAAGATCTTTCTGGAACAATAAGAACAAAACAGGACCTTTTAGAAATTTGCCCTAGAATATAGTAAATTTTAAAACTAAGTAATAACACCTCTGATGATCTTCAGAATTAGAATATGTGATACAGAGAGACTGTATGTCCCAGACTCTTTCAAAGATGGAGGAGGGATGGCTTAAAAAAGCGGCAGTGATGGAGGACGTATTTACACCTGACCCTGGCATCATTTTCCAAACTTCCAAAATTGTCAATAGCCTTTAGGGTAGAGGTGGCAGCAGGAGAGGAACAACAGGGTACTTCTATTACTTTTTTCAATGGACTAGTAATAACGGTGTATGTGTGTGTAGGTGTGTATATGAATGCATGCACATTAGCATATGTATCTGTTTATATAACACATATGAAGGAAGTACACAGGGAGTAAACATGCATTTCCTTTTCAAGTCAATTCCTACTCTCCCAGCTGATCTTATTACAGATGTCCCAGGTTGCAAGCAGCTCTTCCCTACAATCAAATGATGCGGAAGGAGTTTGGAGCTGTCTTCATATTTCTAATGACAACCAGGCTCCAGCTTCATAGAGACTCCACATAGGAAAACAGACCACTTTTGCATTAGGTAGGTTGCACTGAGATCTTAATGCACTCCTAATACAACTTACATGAAAGCACTTGGACTTGAAAGTGCTTAATCACCAGCTGAGTACTATTGAGATGGCAGACTAAGTTAGAGGAACCTACATTCTACTTTGAAGTCAGAACATTGCTACAGCACAGTTGAGTTATCAACTTTTACTTTCGCACAATGCCCTTTCAAATGCCTTCCAATTTAGCTTCAAGTCAAAGCAAAAACTACAAAAAGCCCTACCCAGATCCCTTGAAAGATTGATAAAGTATCATGCCCAGGATAACAGAAGCACTCTTGTTCTCACTTATTACCTGCTTCAAGAATAGAAGCATTGGCCTAGAGGTGGCACCAACTTTACTGGCTTTATCTTTTGTTGCACTGGACATTGCTAAATGTGAGAAGCAGATACGCCTATTAGAATTCACGCACATGGTGTATCTGGATAACATAATTAGAACATTAACATAAAAGAAAAGCTTTTCTTCAGATGTAATGAGTGCCCAGTGTGCTTTGAAGTTAAAGGGAAAAAAGCTTCAACTATTTTTTAACAGATCATTAAGCTGAAAAGTTTATGAAATTTGAATATCTGCAATCACCTCTGTTTAAGATTGTGAAAATAAAATAAAATTATTAATCTAAAATTTAAGGCTAATTATTTTTCCAGTTTTACAATACACATTAATAAAGTTCAATATATTGTGTCAACTGCCTGTGTATTTAGACATCCAGTTAGAAACCTCCCCTCAATCCAAAGTAAACACCAAAAGTTGGTGGGTAGAGAACAGAAAGCCTTGAAGTTGAGAGAATAAGAGTCACAAGATGACCACGAGCAGAAAAGGGGTCCACATTCACAAACTTCTGCTGCTAGAAAATTACATACTTTAATGCCTGAAATGGTTGAAAGTATTTTTGGGCACCTCCAGAAACCAAAATAAGGTATATACATACCAGAGGACACTCTTATGACAAGAATCCTGAAAGTGGGGTTTCTGAGGAGGATATTTTAAGATATATAGCTTAAATATTTTGGACAAATATTTTGTTTTTAGATTTTTTAAAATAATTGAGTTTTCAACCAAATTTCACAGCACCATCAGGAACACTATAGTAATTTTGATATGACTTGAGTGGGTAAATTAATTAAATTAATCTTCAAAACTTTAATTCACCTAGGTAACATAGGAAGGACGTACGGATTACCTTCTTCCTTTTTCTTCTTTGCTTCTTCTTCACTTCTCTCTTTAGCTTTTAATGCCTCATCAGCTTTAGCTAAAAATAAATAAAGTGGTGATTAGTTCCATGCTTAATATTTTTAACAAAACACCGTTTTCTAAGACTGTGCATAGTGCAGTATAATCAGATTCATTTGACAGCAGCATTGCAGCAACTTTAAAACAAATGTATTATTTCAGAATGTGCTGCAAGTGACAGCTAGAACTTGAAAACAAACATATGCGAGTTATACGATTAAAGCTGGAAGGAATGATCTGCTCTGTAGACAACCAGTGAAATTTTAAGGCTGTTTTTGAAAAATGTGAATTTCTATTCTGTATGGCTTCCAGAGAGTATTTTAAATCCTTTAGAAAAAGTCCTGTTTTTGCCAAACAGCAGGATACAATTCTGGACTTATTTCTTCATGAGTCCACCCAGAATGGACAGTAAGAGCAGTACTCATTCAGCTTATAAACATGAAAGAAAATGAAAGGGAAATGGGAAATAACTTAAATCTGCAAAAAACAAAAACAACTGAGAAATGTGGAAACCCCCAGAAAAACAATACTATGAGAAAGTCCAAGGACTCCCTTCCTGCTAGTCCCAAATGAACAGCAAGTCAGAAGCCTTAAAGTCTGCCAATCACACATAAATCAATGATGAGATAGAACATTCTTTATATTCCCTGGAAAACATGAATTCACAGAGATTTCATTTTCTCTCTGTTTCTGGTCAGCATTCAAAATCCTTCAGGATGCAAGAAAGGAAGTTTTTCAATGAAGATTTACAGCTAGGCAAATCTTCCAACAGATAGTCAATGGAGATCCATCTCAAAAAACACCTGGCTTCTACTACTGTCCACCGCACACCCTTGGGAAGAGTCCATTAACATCTCCATAAAAATAATTAATAATCCAATTTCTGTAACCTCAGTATAATACTACTGAAGTCAGGTAGTTTGAAAAGCTTAACATGAGAAAGGAAAGCCAAAATGACCAAGCAACTGGAACAAGTCCCTATGAGAAAAGAGAGGGATTGCTAATACGCTAGAGGACAGGATCACCAAATTGGGAGGGATTGTTAATATGCCAGAGGATTGACAGACTGGAGAGCGGGGCCAAAGCTAACAAAATGAATGTCAACAGAGAGAAATATAAGGTCCTACACTTAGGCAGAAAAAATGGAATGCATAAATATAGGATGGGGGACATGTGGCTGGATAACAGTACATGTGAAAGGGATCTAGGAGTCTTGGTAGATCACAAGCTGAACATGAGTCAGCAGTGTGATATGACAGTCAAGAAAGCCAACGCCATTCTTGGTTGCATCAATAGGAGTATGGTGTCTAGATCAAGGGAGGTAATGGTACCACTCTATTCTGCATTGGTTAGGCCTCATTTGAAATACTGTGTCCAGTTCTGGGCACCTCAATTCAAGAAGGATATCGACAAACCAGAGCATGTCCAGAGGAGAGCGACCAAAATGGTGAAGGGTCTGGAAGCCATGCCCTATGAGGAGCAGCTTAGGGAGCTGGGGATGTTTAGTCTGCAGAAGAGAAGGTTAAGAGGGGACATGATAGCCATGTTTAAATACTCGAAGGGATGTCATGTCGAGGAAGGAGCGGGCTTGTCTTCCGCTGCTCCTGAGACTAGGAGCAATGGATTCAAGCTGCAGGAAAAGAGATTCCACCTGAACCTCAGGAAGAATTTCCTGATGGTCAGAGCTGTTCGGCAGTGGAATACGCTGCCTCAGAGTGTGGTGGAGTCTCCTTTGGATGGTTTTAAGCAGAGGCTAGATGGCCATCTGTTGGGAATCCTTTGATGTGTGTTCCTGCATGGCAGGGGGTTGGACCGGGTGCCCCTGTGGTCTGTTCCAACTCTATTATTCTATGATTCTATGTTTTTTTTTCTTTTTTTCATCCCAGCTGTGGAAGAAAAAGATTAGTAAGGGGTGGTATGACAGAGGCGCATATAAATATGCATGGTGTAGAGAAAGTAGAAAAGTGAACTTCTTTCTCTTTATAATACAACTAAATGGTATGAGATTTGGGATAGATAATAGGAAGTACTGGCTGTAGAAGAAGAACAGCAACATTCAGGGTTCCCTCCATCTTCCCCAGGTCCAGCTGCTGCCAAGAACCTCTCCCTCCAACTTCTAGTTGCTATTTCTCTGTCTAGCTGGAAAGGGAGAAGTGCAGCAGTCAAGCACTTCTCCATCTTATCTGGGCACTGCTGCTGGCAAGAGCCACGCTCTTCCAGTCATCAAAAGCAAGTGCACCATGGCTGTGTCTGCAATTTGCAGCTGAGTTGAGCAATCAGTAAGCAGCAGAATGAAACTACCTATTGCTCGTGGCCTTGTACATCACAGGAAGACACACAAAAAACAGATATTTTTATGAACAACAGCTTGAAAAGGCATTTTCCCGTATGACCAGAGAGCAAGACAGAGCAGATGAAAATACCTCCTCTCTCAATTGCTAACTTGAAGCAGATATTCTAGTGTTATTTCAATCCATGTTTTAAGTGTGTCATGGCTGAGGGCTGGGAATGTTGTATTATCTATCATGTAAGTTGCTCTTTTTGGATAAAAAGTAGAGTAATAGGTGCTTTACTGTAGGGTCCTGTCCCAGGAGAAAAGTAAGATATAAAATTAATGAATAAATTAATTAGCCACCAACTTGGATGGTTTTAAAAAGGCTTATACAAAAATGATAGCCTGTGCTCTCAAAGTCTACTAGTCACGAAGGCGATATATCACCACTAGAATCAAAAGCAGTATGCTTGAGAATAGTAGTTGCTGGGAAACAAAAGTGTAAAGAGGCTTTTGTAATCATTTCCTAGTTGTGCATAAGCATCTATTTGGCCACCGAGGGAATAGAATGCTTGGATTAAATGGACATATGGTCAAATCCAGCAATGATCTCCTTATGTTCTCATGTTCACCCTGGTAGGAAACAAGCAATTTATAAATTGATGTTATAAATGACATAAAATATCATAATATAATTTTATACCATTTATATAATATCATTTAAGATAAAATATTTTACAAGAAACAAATGATGTTTTACATCATTTTATAAATGATAAATAGCCCTTCAGACATCAAGTCTGTACGATTCTTTCCTTCCAATCTACTAAATTGTGTCAGAGAGACAGTAAAGACACGATGTGTTTAAAATGGAGCTTACCTTGGATATTAGAGGGATTTGGCCTGAATATCACCATATCCTTATGAAAAGCAGTATAAACCACAGATAAGAAACAGAGTGTCCAACCACAAGACCCTTCCACCAGAACTAATGGCCACCAGGAAACTGGTCGTCAGAGTCAGGATTATAAAACACTTGTGGATTTGTGGGAGGGGTGGGATGGGGATAGATAAAAGCTCAACAAGTAGTCTAGTAAAAGAAGCTACAGAACTACAGGCCTAAAATCAGAAGCCAGCCATGACACAGAGTTCTTGCAGAATGCTACCTGCCCCTTTTGTCATACTTTACTTTCTCCAGCTGTTGAACTAGAGCAGGTATCATTTTGAAGCACCTTGAAAAGCTCTGCAGAAAGATGCAGGAAGGAGGTGAACCTTAGCTGGGCCCACTCCACATCAAAATCCTGTCAAAATAGCCCATGCAAGAAACAAGTGCAACTTCAACAGCTCTTGGAAAAAGATAGCCTTTGCTTCTTTTGGAATGGGGTTCAATCAATCCTTTAATTATTCCTTTGTCTTCAGTAAATCGTAAGGTCTGAAAAACATTTGTTAGTAGAAGGGACAAACAATCTTCCACTACCTTTACATACTCCCTCCTCTAATACTTTCATTACAAACTTGGTTCAAAAGAGTGTTCTGTATTTATTCTCAAGGAAAAGGGTGATTGGGGTATGGCAGTGCCGCCAGCTGCTTAAGCATGCTGCCACTGCATCTCTCTATAGCCTGGTAGTACAGCTCCTGCACTATATGACAAGACCAATGCAGATGAACTACTTTACAACACCAATGCTTATGTCCCACATGATGTCCATATTCCAGATCTAGCACTCTTCAATGGACTGACTGTGGGGTGAAGTAGAGAGGAAAGGTCCACCATCTTGTACTGTTTTACATCAGACTCCTCTTACCCATAATCAAACTAGATTGAGCATATGGGAGTGGGGAGAACTGTAAAGAGAATACTGAAAGAGAAAAAGAAGAAGAAGAACCATTCTGCCTTTTTTTTTTTTTTAACAGAGCAAGGACACTGTCAGAAAGCAGAAGGTTTCTCTTCTTGCAGGTGTCAGTTAAGAGCTGGTCCTTGCTTTCTGGACAAGGAGTGGCAGGAACACTTTCCCAAATTAGAATTGTCCCCAGAAGTCAAGGGAAAATTCTTAATTCCACTTCCAACTAGGTATACATAGAACAGACATAGCTGCAATGTCCATTCTATACTCGGGGGTTGGGGCATGATGGGAGATACGTGTAAATTTTAAAATAATCTTCGAATTAGTTTTTGAGCCTGAGTAATATTCCACTGACATAAACATAAAAACTATTCATATTGCATATTTACAGTAATATTTTTTTATTTAAAATGCCTAATCATTTTAACAACACACCATACTTTCCACATTTGTAATTTTAGGATTTGAAATATAGGACCTCAGACGTATGACACAAGAAATCACATTAGTACATATTTTTCACCTGGAAGATGCACAGTGCTCGCTTCTCTCCCACCACATTTTGTTCACCATATCCTTTTACCAACTGACATAGATGATCCATAAGGAATAAGCAAGTAGAGTTAATGCGTTCAATACAGCCTGGTACTGTGCATCTAATGCAATGTGACCAACGCTGGGACTGGGCCAGAATGTGTAGTCAGCATGTTGGATGCAGGGGAGTTTGCATTCTTGTTTTTTTTTTTAAGAAAAAAATTACTTCCTGTTTCCTCCTGCTGAAATGCAGTATCACTTCAGGACTCACCCCATATCCCACACAGGAAATCTTCAGTGCAGATCATAATTCATGTTACAACAGCATCTTCTAAAAAGAATTTTCTTCTCTTTAGAAACATCTTTCCTTATTACTTAATTATCTACAAGTTGCTCAACTGCAGGGGTTTTAAACACTTTACTACAGATGTTAAAAGGAGATTAAAAAATATACAGCATAGTAACAAGGGACTATCAATATACTCTGTAAATTAATTAAATTTCTGTTCTAGCACATCATTTATTCCAAAGCATTAATGTCTCCAAGGGGCCATTCTCTTTTATTGCCATCTCACTGCCTGATGAGTGAACTTAGAATAAGTCTCTAACAGCATTATAGTTGATGAAATATTAAGTTTTTAAAAAGTATTGCCTTGTCAAAAGATAAAGAACCAAAATCTGGGTAGTTAAGACTTTATACCGGCTCCTACTATATCATAAATCAATTATACACTTAATAGCGCAACAGTTTATTCTTTTTTTCTGTTCATCCGCTGCATCAATACATTAGTTATGAGAATATTCAATTACTGTAGTAAGAACAAAGGATGTTCATGCCATATGACCACAACTTTAAAATCCAATGTCTCCTTGCAGTCAGCACCTACACCTTCTTAAACTATACAACTTAAATGCTGATGTTCTAAAATAATAGAAACAATTATAGAGACATCTGTTTCCATTTACAAGCTTTTAGACACACTCATACTACATTTAAAGTAATGAAATATTAAAACTTTTCTGCCAGCAATATCTTTACAAGAATCTATTAAATTAGATAATAAAAACAAAGCACTGGTAACTGTAAAGACTTTCAGTTCATTTACACTTTATTCTCCCTAGTAGCAGGGTAACTGTAATAGAAATTCTATTTAAATCCAATTTCGGTTATATGTGTAATTGTAGCTATACCCCTTGAGTCATGTAAAATGCTTCGCTTATGTCTCTTTAGAATTATCCTGCTCAGATCCACATTCCACCCTTACAAGCATCTTCAATATGTATTAGCAAAGCTCATTAGACTGAAATTTAATAATACAAACATTAGGTGGGCTTCAAGATCGTCCATTATCAAGAGAAGATTGATGGCTTATATATAGCTCTTGGGCCAACCAAGAAAAATTTAGATTCAATAAACTACTAGGCTTAAATCTGATTATTTATTCCTCTATGCTTGTTAGTTCTTCATGACTGATTTGTTTTCTGCATAAGAACAGTTTATCAAATTTCTGAAAAATACCTAAATCATAAGTAAAATAATATTATCTCATCATTAAGCATACATTTTCTAACTGTAACCTATATTCTACCAATCTTCTATACTTCTGTGTACCAGTAGAAACTGTACAGATATTTTAAAGGAAATGATTATTTTCTGTTCTTGGCTCATTAATATGAGCACAGAAGCAAAAACGTAACAGGCACAAATATCCTACATAACGTATGATTAAATATAGTAAATACAGTTGATACAGGCCACAAACTGAAACTGAGCCTTTCCATCCTTCTTGAAAGCACAGTCCACTGACATCATTTAGAAATGTTTTCAAGTAAATATGCTAAAAATTTACATGGAATCTTTTTTTAAAAGTCCAAGATGTCAGAAGAATAAACATTTCTGTTTCTTTTTTTATGTGATGTAGAAAATAGCTGAATGCAATTATACAACCAAATCTGGATACTTCTTTACTCTGAAAACAAGAAACAGTGATTTTAAGTTCCAAAGATCATGTACTTCCTAACAACAGCAATTTTTGCAAGATAGGATCAGAGTGCTTACTCAGGATATGTTTGCATTCCTACTCTCTGAATTCTTTTCTTCAGTAGTTATACAAATGGTCAGAAAACTCTTACTCTCTTTTAAAATATTTTGGGGGTAAGGATACAAAAGACCAAGTAAAAATAAATAAATAAATAAATAAATACAACCTTCATTTCTGGTCTTTCCACTGCTGGAACAACGCAGGTCCTACTGTTGTTTAATCCAGTTGCCTGGTAAATCCTTCCTGTTTCCTGCTCCAAGTATGTATGTAAGAATATTTATGATTAGTAGGTAAGTAAGTAGTAGATAGAGCAGGTGTATGCATATGTATGCAGAAGCTGCCTGTTAGTTGTATCATTCACACTTTAATTGTGTGGCTTCTTCTTATTAACCCCTCTCTTAACACTAGGAATCTACCATAGAATTGATTTATTTCAGGCAGTGATACCCTCAGTTGTCATTCTTAATATGCTGTCCGCCACAAACTCGTTGCTGGGTAGTCATCCTCAGCTCAAGTGTATATGTCATTTTACAATTTTGCCCTAGTGTGCATCACTTTACACTTACTTACATTCAATCACATTTGCTATTTTATTGTCTATTCTTCCAGTCTGAAAATATACTTTTGGTATATGGTAATATACTTTTTGTTTCTTTTATCATTCTGAATAATTTGGTGTCATCTTCAAACATGACCATCTCATTGCTCATCCCTAATCCATATCATTAATGAACAAGTTAAAAAGCACTATCTTCAGTACGGATCACTACGAAACCATATTTGCATCCTCCATCATGTGAATTGTCCATTTAGCCCAATTCCCAGCTTTTTGTTATTTAATGAGATAACCAATCCATAAGGTTAACATGACTTTCAATGGCCCTTGTGAGGGCTTTTTTGACATAACATTTTTCTAAAAATATCTAAATGCCATTTCTGCACTACACCGTTATAGTGCTATTATTCTACTTTCAACATCCTGTGGAATTCTGGGGTTTGTAGTTTACTGAAGCCAAAGAGCTCTCCAGCTGAGAATTCTAAAGGTCCTTCCCTAAAATGCAAACCCCAGGATTCCATGGGTTATTGAAAGTGGAATAATAGCACAATAATGGAATGCAATGGCCTAAGTTAAACAATGTCTAGTGGATCAAAACCACCAACATACTTTTTTGCATTTTCAAAGAATCAAAAATCATAGGTTCTTTTTATAAGATTTTCAATCTGTTAAAAGTAATTTTCCTGGGATTGCATGTAATAGGCCAACAGAAGTACAAAGAAACACATGAGTGAGGTGAAAATCACAGATCTACCTCATTCACATACATATATACAAACACACATCTATCCATCAATGCATTCAGATACATACACACTATTCACCTAAGGTTGCTTAGCTATAACTGGTTCTTTGAGCCACAATGTTGATTCACACGGCTCTGTGCGTGTGCAGAGACTGATTCAAAATATTCTAGAATTAAGAGATTCTGGAGGTAAGCCCTTTCCATCCTCCCTAATGTGTACAGTTACGAGTTACCATCTCCTTTCATCCAAATAATGTCTGACAAACTGGGAGGAAAACAAAGACCCCCAAGGTGTTGTTTAAGGGGAAGCATGGATTGTGTGAATGTGCAGTTGACACAAAGAACCATAGTTACAAGTAAACCATCTACCATTCTTTATTGTTGTCTCTAGCAAGTGTATCAGAAAAGACAGACAAGAAGGCACACTGTGACTGCGCTGAAAACAGTATTGCTTGCCCAAAGACTGCATCTCCTTTAATCACAAACACTAATATGGTGACAATGAATAAAAGTTGATGGCTGGGACCAACCTGCCACCAGGCAAATTTCTGGTAATCACACTCTTCAGGAAGTTGAGTTTACTGTGCTCCTCTTAGAATTAGTTTGGACATGCACAGGGAGAGGATGCTCAACTAGCTGAGAGGTCCATAAGACCCACTTTGTTGACATTTGAGGAGACACAGACTGTCCATATTTTGATCTGGAACAGCATCAAAGAAATGATATGTGGCTTAAAACAAAGATGGTGCAGACAGAATAGCAGGCCTGTACACTGAAAACAGTAAGAGAATGTAGTAAATATTCTAAAGATTTTGATGGATTAGGGTAAAAGATTGGGAGTATGATGTCTTGAACACGGACACAATCTTCACAAGGAATAGAACATCTGGCTGAAGCACCACTTTGTCCCTCTGCTAGCTTCACTAGACTGGTCTATCCTAAGAACGTAGAGTCTACCCTAAGACTGCTAGCCCCTAGTGACAGCTATAAAGAGGGCTACTTTAATGGAAAAATGATCCATAAACATCACAGCAAGTGGCTCAAAGAAGATTTAGTTAGCTGGAAGCATACCACAGAAAGGCTCCACTGTAACACAGGATAGGGTTTGTGTGGTTAAATTCTAACGACTACAGAGAAAATATAACACAGAGGCAGACGAACATGCTGGCATTAAGTATGCATTACTTGGCAACACTGCCTTAGCTTCAATGTGAGCAATAAAATTCTTCTAGAATGGGTAGCCCATTGCTGGTTGACATGCCATACCACAGTGGTATTATCTGATGCCTGCACAACTTAAGTTCTGGAGGTACAGGAAGAAGACTATGTAAGACCTGAAAGCTTTAATGCATCAGTAGGAGGAACTGCTTTAATTGAGATGATCAAGCTAGCATCTGAACCTGTCAACAAAGTTCTCTCCACCCCATGATAGAGGGATCCACTGTCACTGTCCAGAATTGTTGTCCAGGCGTGAAGGACATTCCTTTTATGAAGTGGTGAGTGCTGGTCTACTCTTGAAAGCTATGCCAAAGAGTCTACAAAATGGTCAGCCAATGAAAAAGGAGGACCAATAAGCCAAGACTGAAGCAGCTGCATACACAGTTGCAGGAAGCAGAGGACAGTTGTAGTAGAAGTCATGGCAACAAGAAAGCAGAGTTGAGTCAATACAACATATCAGCGAATCACATCTCTGCAAAGGCAAATTAAAGTGCAGGGCGCTGTCTATTGGGAAAACCACAAAAGTTAGAATGGGTGGAACATGGGCCGCAATGAAAGCCATGTCTTAAATACGAGTCAGATGACACTTTCTGGGACTAAGGCAGAGGCCTAAATCATGCAGCAAACCAGGAGCCACATGCGAATGTTTATACGGAAAATGCTTTGAAATAGTTTCCTGTAGTTCTTGTCTATATATTGGGGAAAAAATTATGCTCCTGATGCTTTGATGCTACCCAGCTATTATCTTTGTAAAAGCTCTTGGAAATGAATTCTGCTAATACAATACACTTTCTTATGGTCTCCTATGTACCATGCACCCCTGAAAAACTGCTGAGGGTAAAGGGTTCTCCAGGTTGGCACACAGGAGCAGGAGCAACAGCAGGAGCAGATATGCGAGCAAATGTATTCCACAAAGAAAAAGAGTCCTTTGCATTTGTGAAAGTATAGATTTGGATAGAAACTGTGTGTTTTGGATTTCCTTTGTTTCTAAATGCATTCTATAGACAACTCTACATAAATTTGCATATACAAATTAGATATTAAAGAGATATTTGAAGCAGCTGCTCCTCAAACTTCTGCGCACAGAGATCCTTGCTTTAATTACCTTTCAATGAGATTGCTATAATGCACTTTATGAGGGGCTGTCCTTGAAGAGTGTTTGGAAGCTACAGCTCATCCAAAATTTAGCAATTATGCTGTTGTCCGAAGCGTGGTTTGATCATATTAGCACTGATCTTGAAGGAACAGCACTGATTTTCAGTTTGTTTCTAAGCACAATTCAAGGTGCTGGTCTTGACCTACCAAGTCACATTCATCTTGGGGCAAGAATATCTCAAAAACTGTCTATGGTTGTATGCGAATTTCCCTGGCCAAGTAAAAATTCAAACCCTGGTTTCCTGGAGTCCTTGCCAGGGTGAGATCTACTGCTCAATATATATATATATATATTAATATTAAATATACTGCTCAATATATATATATATATTAATATTAAATATATTAATTAGAGAGAGAGAGAGAGAGAGAGAGAGAGAGAGAGAGAGAGAGAGAGAGAGAGAGAGAGCAGTAGATCTCACCCTGGCAAGGACTCCAGGAAACCAGGGTTTGAATTTTTACTTGGCCAGGGAAATTCACTGAGTGACCTTGAACAGATTTTAAGGATGGAACATCATGCAAAACAAAACAGTATTAGCTATCTGCCTGAAACTCAGAAAGGAGGGAGTCAGCCTGACATTCTTTCATAGCTGGGATGCTGATACAGAGGAAGTTCTGCCATTTGTACCCATCAATTTAGTATCACAAGATGGTAGAACATGCAACAGAACGTCTACTCCTGGTCAGTCAGGAGGCAGATCAGGGAACAGGGTCTGAGCCTGTGCTAGATGGGATTACGCTCCCTCTGAAGACATAGGTTCAAAGTCTGGGTACACTCCTAGACTCAGCTTTGAACCTGGAGGTCCAAGTTGATGTAATGGCCAAGAGTACTTTTGCACAAAGAATCAGGCAATCTTGCAGCCAGATTACATCAGATGTCCTTGTAAATGGTCACACTTTCTCTAGCCTACCCTTGGATCTGACCATCTGAGGAAACACTTAAATAACAAAAAATAAAATAAAATAATATTTTTTTAAAAAAATAATAATAAAAATGGTTGTTTGTCTTCTTTATTGCATATCAGTCCAGTTATTAAAGAGAGTACACCAGCAACTCCCAACATTTCTGTTGTAGATTGGATTTATGATATGTATGTGATTTGTTTTATGAATAGTATGCTTCACTATATGAACTTGGAAGCATTATGTAATTTTTTATGTGTGTGTTCTTCCTTGTTATAAGATTGGAAAACACACACACACACACACACACACACTTGTTTGTTTTTAATATAGCCCCTGAAGGCGGCCAATTAATTTATAAACAGGCTAAAATGTGTCGAGCTTTTTAAAGAATAAACTGGGACCAACCGTAAGTACATGGAGCTTAGTCTCCCTTTTTCTGCTGATTTATTACATGTGCTTTCCAGTTCTTATTCTTGCTCCAGGAGTGCATTTGCACATTAAACACTTGTGTGACAACTGCGCTCATTCCTTGAGGTGTCAAATCTGGCCATGGTGGTACATGCCTTAGTTACATCCCATTTTGGACTAACATAATGTGGTCTATTTGGGGCTGTCTTTGAAGAGTGTTCAGAAACTTCAACTGGTTCAGAGAGCTGCAGTCAGACTGTTAATCGGGGCAGGTTAGAGAGACCATACCATGCCCCTGTTAAAACATCTCCACTGGGTGCCAGTTTGTTTCTGGGCACAACTGAAAGTGCTGGTTATGACCTATAAAGACCTATATGGCTCAAGTCCAGGCTAACTTGACAGACTATATTTCCCTGTTTGAACTGGCCTGGACTTTGAAATCATCAAGAGACGCCCTTCTTTCGGTCCCATCACTGTCGAATGCACGGCTGGTGAGGAAGTGAGGGAGGACCTTCTCAGTGGCTGCCCCTAGACACTGGAACTCCCTTCACAGGAAGGCTAGAATGGCCCTCTCTTTGTTGTTCCTCTGGTGGCAGGCAAAGACCTTTTATTCAAGCAGGCATTTTAATACAGACAGTTTTTAAAAACGGGTTTGGGAGTCCTGGACTGTTTTATTTTTAATGTGTCCTTTAATCTCTTTTTAGGTAATTTAATTCATCTGTAGTTTAATTCTGTTCTAATATGTACTATTTATGTGTTTTTAAACTGGATTGTTTTAATATGAAAGCCGCTTTGACGCCCAATGTTGAGCAAAAAGTGGGATACAAATAAATAATAACAACAACCACAACAAAAACAGTAATAATAACGCAGATCTCAAATTTCAAGTAGGCTCATTTGAGGAGGAGACAGCTTTTCAAATATCCTGGTGCCAAGTCATTTAAGTTCTTTTGTAGGTCAACACTACCATGCATGGAAGAAAATTAGACACCAGCATAGTTTCTGTAAGGCTAATGATATATGCTGTCTAAAATGCATACATATCTGACAACAGTATGGCCATTGCATTTTGCATTAGCTGTAGCTTCTGAACACTTTTCAAAGGCAGTCCTATAACAGAGTGCATACAGCAGTCCGAGAGGTAATTAAGCCATGAACCACTATGGTTAGCTCAACCATTCCTAGCAAATGGTTGGTGTACTAACTGAAACTGGGCAAAGGCACTTCTGGCCTCAGCAGCTACTTGGCTTTCAGTAACAATGCTAGATCCAACACCATCCCCAAGCTAAGAATCTGATCTCTCAGAGGAAGTGTATTGACAACTGGAACAGGCTGCAATCTCAAACACACATTAGCTTTCATACAAAATGTCTGTCTAGATTAAAGCTCAGTTTATTCACTGACAGATAATCCTTTATTGCATTCAGATGATGGTTCAGCCTCCCTGACTCCGGTTACAAAAGAGAGAGAGCGAGCTGGGTATAGTCAGCATAGTCATGACACCTGATCTCGAAACTCCATCTGACCTCTCCTAGCAGCTACATGTAGATGTTAAAAAGCATAAGGAAGAGTACTGAACCTTGTGGGACCCCAGAGACTTCTGGCAATATTCAGTGAAGAATGACTAGAACCACTGTAGAACAATGTCCCCAAGTTCCAAATCACACAAATTGTCTAGAAGGATACCATGACTGATATCACTGAATGCTAAACCACGAGGGATGCACCCCCTGCCTGTTCCCCGTGTGGGTCATCCACCAAGGAGAACAAGAGCTGTTTCTGGTTGATAACCAGGTCTTATCCCAGGCCAGAATAGATACAGATAATCAGAAAGACTGGAGCTGCGCTTCTACCACTTGCTCAAATACAACAGTTTAAAAGGGAAGCTTAAGAAACAACCAATAACTGCTTAGGGTGGTAGGGTAGAGTGAGGACCTCTTCAATAGCAATTTTACGAAAATTTCATTTAGAAGAGTTGGAATGGAACGTTCTTTCAAAGAAGTATTACAACCTCCTCCATCCAACTGGCTAGCCCTGGAAATCATGATTATCTAGGATGGGCATGGCTCTCACAGACAACTAGCTGGCCTCACTTCTAAGCAACCTGTCCACGTCATCATGATGAACAAACAAACTCATTGATCAAAACCAGACAAGTCCATGTCTTAATTACCTCTCCAGGTAACTGGTAGGTTTAAATTGGGAGAAATCAAGCAGAGGCAGCATATGTCAAAGTTTAAAAAACGGATTTGAATAGAAAATAATAGCAAATAGTAAATATATAAAAGGTATATAGCCTAGAATAATCAGTCCTGTGACAAATTTAAGACTAATGCATTGAACATAGCATGAGCTTTCACAGGAAGACTCTTGTTTCTTCAGAAAACAGGGTATTGTTTATCACTTCATATTATGGGTGTCACTTTTATTCTATCTACAACTTTCTGAATACAATGTTTTAGCTGGGCATTATTCTAGGTACAATGTACAAAGTATAGCTGCAAGTCTTAAATTTAAAAACAATTCGGAGACATTCTTAACTGATACAAACCAGCATAAATGAAAAATATTTGACCTAATATTGCTATGGAAGTTACTGCGGAGATTTCATGACACAAGTTATTTACAATCAAGAACTGATTCCTTTCCCAATAATTTTGTATTCATGTTAATTTTCTAGCTTTGTTCTGCTATGTAACCTGCAAAACAAGAACTGGGTTTTTCTTTGGAAGTGTTAAAGTGAAAAACTAATCACCTTCAAATAGTTCTGGCCTTCCTATCTTTACAGTTGAAAGCACAGAAGGGACAACCTTTTGAAATCATGTAATGTTAGTCCATTTGAACCTTCTTACCTGTTTTAGGCTGCTTGTTTGGGGGTGTTGTTTTGTTTTGGCTATACTGTAAATACTACAGGGAGTACTTTTTTTTTTTTTGCTTTTTTCATTCTGTACTTGTTCCAGTAATATTTTAGGTGTGAACAGTTTCCCCTAAAAAGCACCAGTATGTTAAAAAAAAACACCAAATAAATGTATCCAAAATTTCAGTTATAATAAAATTACTCTTATTTTGAATTTGTAACACAGAAATAAAAGCAAAACATTAATTCTATGTATCAAATATCTCATTCTATTTTAATAAGTTTGCTTTAGGTTTGGCTGATTCAACCACGCACAAAAAAATTGATATTCACTAGAGGGCGCACTTAGAATAATTTATACCTGCATTTACCCACACTGTATCTGTCTACTGGAATGAAACAAATGAGATGACAGATAAAGCACTCATTATCGAGGGTTTGTCTAATCCTAAAACATTAAGTTGAACTAAAACCCTTTGATGTTTTTGTCCCATAATGATTTTACCTAGAAAAATGCATGTTGGAACAAAATTATGCTAAAGCAAAGGATACTTTTAATAAGAATGTGTTTCTTTTATTTAAACAGTCATTAGAAAAAAATACTACTTCAAAGAATGCAGGTGTGATACATTCTGACTATATTTCTTAAAGCTATAATAGTTAACTCATTATAATTTGAATAATGTTGCTGAAAATAGTGCTTTTAAATACATGTTTTTCAAAGAGCTATATTCTCAGGTTAAATCCACGACATTATTGTTGTTGTTGCCGTTGCTATGTAGGATCAACTACATTTATCCCTATTTACATACGGGCAACATTCAATGTTGCCATCTAATAATTAATGTTTAGCAAGTTTGTAACATATGCTTAAATAGTATTCCTAAAAATCTCTATAATATAACTGGAACTGTTATATAAAACAGAACATTACAAAAAAAAAAGGTTATCTATCTCCAAAGATTTAAGACTTGTTTGAATTTTAAATGAACACATACTATTCTGAAAATTACATTACTCTTGTTGGGCGGGGGGGGCAGATTATCTGGAAATACAATGAAGTATCTTTTAATTAGTGTAGGATTACAAGGGACATCCTAAACCAAACAGAAAATATTGTAATGTCAATTATTTATCCAGTATTGTTCAAATGAAGCGATTTACTCAATTCAACTCAAAAGAAAGCTGGAATAACTATCAAGTTTAGGCTTTTTTCAAGACTAGTATAGCAGTCCAAAAAGAACTAACTAGAGTTGAAGAACAAAAAACTAAGGGACCAGAGAGCATTGAAGAGATAAGGTGAGAGAAGAGACTATTACCATTAGGCAAAGTATTTCATGAAGAGTGCAAAACAAATATAATAAGCAAGCTGTTTTCTCCCATATTAGCATATCATTAAGCAGTTGTCTTAGTTTATTTTTTTTAGTCAGATGAACATGAGCATTTTTGACAATTATAGAACAGTTAAGCAGTTCTCTTAAAAGCAAAAAGCACGATCTCTTATTAATTAGAAAGCATTTTAAAATTTTATGCTATTTTCTATAATATAAATTAACAAGACTTGCAGAAGATTTCTGAATATTTATGTAAAAACTACTAGCTTATAAGACTGAACATATTTCCAAAATCATAACATTAGACCTGGGTATTTTACTCATCATTTATATTACGCATTTGCAACGTAAAGATTTCACAAATACTGTCAAGTTCAAGTAACAATGGTATTTGTATGATGCCATGAAATATTACATTCTTCTATGTGCATTCAACTATGTATTTGGATTTTTCAAAACCTCAGAATCACTTGTAGGTAATAGAATAGCCACAAATATTTACTAAATTTCACTAGTTAGAGGCTGCAATCCCAAATAAACATAGAAGTTAAGCCTTACTGAGCTCACTGGTGTTAGTTTTTGAGTAGGCATGTACAGGACTTCACTTTAAGTTGGTTACTGCATATAAATTACAATGACTGTCCAAAAGATGGAGACTGCTGACAAGCACACGGGAATTTTGACAACCTTCTACATATCTGGTACAGGACTAAAAAAAAATGCAGATTGGCCACTTTAATGGTTGTTGTTAACACGCAGGAGTAAAACTCCATAATTTTAAACATTCCTAAGATGAACGCAAGATTCCGCTGTACTGTCAACAGTTTTTATACTGGAGGAATTGACTCTAACAAGTAAAATTTCAGAGTCCTTTCATTATTAGTAACATACCTGTCTGTGCACATCCCCACCATATTAAAATAAGGTCAGTCAACGCATTCAATCCTATGACATCTTTTCTTTTTTCCAAAGGGAAGCAATATGTCCCAGACTTTATTCCCCAGAAAGACCAACTCAAGCAAGTAGTGTCATGCAGTGCATTTTGCATAATGTTTTTAAAAAGACAGCTCAGAGAAAAACTACAACATTTTTAAATGTTTGCTTCTAACATAGGGCAGAATATACCTGGAGATTTAGAATTTCACAAGGTGAATATATTATATAGAATAATAAGTAAAATTACAACAAAGAAATTGCAGATTTTATCACAAATGTTAACATTCTAATCACGGATATGTAAAAGAGAGAGAAATAAATATAAAGGAACAATTAAAGAAGGAAGAAATCAGACAGAAAATGTCCCATAATAGCAATTGGGGTAACCTCCCCAAAGACTCTCCAAATCCTGGCTACTGCCTACTGTATTAAGACTGTGTTTCTCATCAGTTAATGCTTATTTTCATCACTTTGCTTAAAATATTGATAATCAATTAGGGCTACGTCTGTTTTGCCATAGAATCTGTGTCACAGTCTATCAGACTGTCAGGGCCAATTCAATCCTCATTCAAAGTTAATTTTTTCTTCATAAATCTGCCTTTGGAGGAGTCATTAGGCGCAGAACATAGCCTGAGGTGCAATCACCTATTCTCTTTCATTAGTGGCAGGCAGAGAAGGTGAGGGAGATTATTAGAACTTTGGAATGATCACAAAGCAGCGTGCTCCCTGTCAGATCCCCCCAACATTTAATTCATCTAGCCAACTCACCAGCACTCTTGCCAACAGTTTTAAATGGACATTATTCATGAACATCTGTGACATGCTGAATATTCTGAGCTAGAAATGATGAAAAAGCAATGCCCCCTTTGACTTTAAAATTAATTCTATGGTCAAAACAATTAAGTATATAACTAACATGCTTTGTGATGTTATTTTTAGCAATTGACGGTATTATACCTCAGAAAGATACCATTAAAGCATTCTTTTAAAGAACCAACTTATAAACCCTATGCTGAAAAACCAGAATTAAAATATACTATATTTTGCAATGAAAAAAAAAATGACTGCAATATTTTCTTTACCAAGGAATCGACTTGTTTTCACCAGGTTATTTTTACAGATTAAATAATTAGGTAGCCACACTACTTGGTTTGTTGATATGACTCTAAAAGGCTGCCAAATGAAATGACATGTTTGATTTTAATGCAATGCCATATTAAGTTACAGTGCACTTTCCTCCAAACAGGCAATCAGTTCAAGAAGATAAGAACATATCTCCTGAATCAAATGCATTTATATTTATTACATCTTACTTTGGTTATAAATAGATAGAAAGCCACCATTAGACATTTAGTGAACACCATAACCTGGGTCTGAAAAAGAATAGGAGCACAACCACACGGCCAAGCAACAGGCATTTAAAATACACATGCATACACACACACACACACACACACACACACACAGATTTTTTAAAGTTAAAATAAAAAAATGACTTTGAAATATTCAAATTATTAAACTTGAGACTTTAATATTAATATAGAGAAACAAATGACAGCATACAAAAGGCCAAAACTGTGTAGATCCGTTTGCCTACATAAAGAGCATTTGAAGAGGCGTTCTAAGTTTAGGTGTTCATATAATCATACACTCATAAAATCATGTTGCTGGAAAAGACCACAAGGGTCATCGAGTCCAACCCCCTGCCATGCAGGAAAACACAATCAAAGAATTCTCAGTAGAATCATGTCTCCATGTTCAAGATAAAAAAAAAACTGGTGTGCTTCATAATAAAAAAGAACAGAGATATTGTTGGCCTGCCAGAGACCTATGCAAAAGCAGAATTGATGGGACTCAAATTGGCGGCTGAGAAAGCATGCATCAAGGATGGTATATCACTATATGTCAAAGAGAATATTGATTCCAAGCAACTAGAAAATCTAAAAAAGAACCAATATATAGATGAAGTTTACTGTAATTGATTTTTTACTTATTGCATTTTGCACATGGAGAGTCTAGTTCTAAGCAAGGCTTCATCTATAGTGTTGGAGCACTATCTGGAAAGCAAGCTAATTTCATCTGAACATAGAGTGGAAGTCTCTTAGTGGGCCTATAGACGTGTATAACAATGTAACAGTGCTAGGTCTGAAGTTCTTTTGGCAGCTCACAGGAGGGACCAGAAAGCCCCTTCTAAGAAATATTTTGTGTATTACCTTTCCCTTAAGTTGTTCTCTCTAACTCCCGTGCAAGCAAACTCTGGAAAATATTGTAACAATGAAAGAGATCACCACTTTATGCAGAACAGTTTAGAAGCAAATGAAGAAAGAGCAAAATGTATTTTTGAAGAGATGAAATGAGACACCAAACTAAGTGAATGTGGAAGGAGCAACTGAATATCATTCCCATACTGTATACTGTACAGAAAGAAAAGTAAGATAGCTTTTACAATTGTGTCAGTAAAGAACAGAGATCTAAATCCAGATGTTAGTCCCAAGTAGAGAAGACCCATAGGATAAATGGGTTTACATTACGTGGAAAGAACAACTTAACTCAGGATACAGTTTAGAAATAATTTACTTAAAAAATTACTTTGTTAGCCCTAATTCGTTTAAACATGAAATAAATTTAAAGTTCATTATTTTAATTGATAAATACCTCCCTCAAAAATTTAAATTACAAAGATGTTAAATTTTGAGTAGTTATTGTTTCATATTGTTTTGATTTGTTGCTTTAGAGGTATTGGATGGGAGTGTTGGGCCACTTTTAATCATTCAAATTTTCAATTAAATTAGAAAAATAATTTAAGTTTTTTAATTTAATGATGCAACAATTAATGACTTTGTAAAGATCAACACAATGAACTGATTTCATGGTATAACATCAGCAAATTGAACAGTTTAACACTGATGTGCTAACATTAAATTTCCAAGCTCACATGTGAAAGGAAAAATCAGCTCTCTCTCTAATATGCCCAGTATACAAAAGCACCACAGAGCTTATGGGTAGTGGATGAAAGACCAGATGAAAAGCCAATAAGAAGTGTTTGGATTATAGGGTGCAGGACATACCTCCTCTTCCTTCCTAACAACCCCCTTCACTACTTTTTATGCTGCAGAGGTTTGGATGAAGTGGTGAGGAGTAAGGGTATGTCGATTACCTTACGCTTCACTACTTTTCCCTTCAAAATTTTCGCACTACTAAAAGGTGGAGAGAAGCACCACAGAGTGGAAAATCTTTGAAAGATGATGTCACAGATGTTGTATGCAGGGAAGCCACATATATTAATGTTAATGTGGGAAGCCCCAGTGTAGTGAACAATATGCATGCTGTGAATCAGGTCAAGAAGAAATCAAATGAAGATTCCCCTAAGATTTAACCACAAAAATGTCACTGGAAACACTCATAGGCAGGTTTCAATTGACTAAAACTAATAGGAAAGTAACAGAGAGCTTAAGAAGACACAGTAGGCAGCAGGTACAGGTGACAACATCAAAGAACTAGGGGTGAAAGAGGGACTTTTTAGCACAGAAGACTGAGATAGTAGGTAGGAAGGGATTTCCAAGGGAGGGGGCATTTTCTATAAAGGGTATGGATGGGTTGGTGGCAAAGCTGATAAAAAGAGATAAAGGGATCAGGGAATTTCATATCTACAGTTATAGGCAGGTGAAAAAGGAAAACGTGGAATAAAAATCATTTTTAAAAATAGATTTATAGTTTATTTTTTCATTATATAGCAAGTCTCTTTGATTTCGGTGGAAATATAAATCTACATTTATAAAGTAAATAAAGAGACTATGGGAAAGAAGGAGCTGCAGCATAAATCATGCTTTTGATTTGGAACGTAATTGGAGGGTGATATAAAAATACTTTACCATCAGTCAATCTGAACCAAATGCTATAAAGCAGAGTTTTAGAGGACAAATCAAAAGTATAACTCAGATTAGAAAAATGACCAAGGAAGTCAAACAGAATCTTTAAACCTCTGATTATGTAGCATACATACATTATGGATTAGAGAGTTTGTATTTACTGAGGGTAAACAAATGAGAGCCAGCATGATGTAGTAGTCTGAGAACTGGAGTCTGAAACAAGGGTTCGATTCCCTTCTTGGCCATGGAAACCCACTGGGTGACCTTGGGTATGTCACACACTCTGAGCCTCCAGAAAACCCTGTGATAGGATCGCCTCAGTGTAGCCAAAAGTTGGAAGTGACTCAAAGGCATATAACAACAAACAAACAAACAGGAAATCACTAATTTCTTGTTCTCATTCTTGCTCTCCCCATGTGTAAAGACAGTAAAATAAGCAGTTCAGTAACCAAATACTGGGAATCATTATCACAGTTTTTCCATCAGAAAGAACAGCAGAGGGGAAACTGACTCATGGGCCCAGTCTGGGTTACGGGCAACTCCAAACCAAACATGTGAAGTGATCATGGAGTGCCCTGGCCCATCTCCTTCACCAAATTTCACTCACTGAGGATACTCCTCTGATATTCTCAATCAGGAACACAGCAGGGAAATCCCATTGTTATCTCCAACAAGACAATGGATCTAACATGCTGTTTACCCTTCATGTGGGAAGGTGTTTTGCATAGTGAAAATTCTCACTGTTATCTTCAGTCTCTAGCTAATGGCAAGGTGCTTCTTTCATATCATATCTTACTTGACAGAGGAAACCAATGATAGTTTCCCAGACTCAAGCATTGGTTACATGAAAACAGGTGCTTGGATTTGTGCGCAGCTTTGCTCCCCACTGAGGCAGAAGTCAAGGACAGAGAAAAGCTGGTTCCCTAGCTGCATTGTTGTTGGAGCTCCACCTCGACAACCTCTAACTTCAGGGTCAGGACCACATGAAATTTAAATGTTAGTATCTGATTAATATTTTTAAAATCAGACTTAATTTTTTTTAACAAAAACAGCTAGCTATTTATACAGTTTTTAGATTGTGGGTGACTTAGTTCACAGAAGTGTTATGAGGACAAAATGAATATTGACAGAGAGCCATTTACATTCCCTTGGAGAAGTGGTAAAATATAAATGTAATAAATAACATTTTTTGAATCTGAAGAGAAGATTTTAAAAAGGAAGGATATTTGTCAGCTTGTACTTGAAATAAAGCATGCAATATTATATAGACCTCATATTTGGAAACAGAGAGTAATGAAATCCTAAATATGTATAATGAAAAGTAATTCTTCTGGAGATTAATGGCCTCTACTCCCCTATGAGTGAACTTCAGACTGTAATGTAAAAGCGAGAAGGGGTAACTAAAACTGCCTGGCAAAAGACTTGTTGCTCTCTGATTCACATCTTCACCCTGATATTCTGGACAGACTATAGTTCATCCTAATGGTGTCAAATAGTTCCAAGAAAGCAGTCACCATGCTCCCACAATGAATATGATGGGCCTTAGGTGGTGCATCAACTTTAACCTTCTATGCCATGACTTCAACAAAAGTATCTTCAGTGTTGAGTAGCTCCACAGAGATACAGGCTGAATTCTTGTGATTTTATTTGCCAAATGAATATGTGGTCTTCGTTTTCCAATGCCGTATCTCCTTGTTTTTTCTTCTCAGTGTAGCAGCAACAATTCAAAACCACCAGTTTACAATCTGCTTATTAAATATGACAGATGACGTTTTTCTTTGCAATAACAACCAAATTCAGCATGACAGCTTGCCTGCAAACCTGAACAATCTTGTGCTGAAGCATGAACCTTTCTTTCATCTGCCATTTAAAAAATGTCAGGTATACACACAAATAAAATTCATGCCGATAACAAAGGATTCTGACTGCTGTAAAAAGCACATGCAAATAGATGTAGAAAATTAAAATTCTCAACCAAACTATACTGTAAATGTTTTGGATACTGATATATTTAAAAATAACACAGTAGTGTAAGTAGTTAACAATTCTAAAACTAACAATTCTACAATTATTGCTATCCCTTATTATCAAGCTGTCTGCATATGTAACATATACCATTAAATATAGCCTGTATTTTGCAAGAAGAGAGATATTCTTATTTTCATTGGAAAGGCACCTTGCATAATAAAAGCACTGTTCCACTGTGTGAAGAATGAAGTTCATTTAAAAAAAATTAAGTCCCTGTCTACTCTATAACTGCAACCTCTCCCTTCCCAACATCTAACAGGCTGAAAGGAAATAGTGACAAAGGACTTCACATATTTCAAATTTTATTCTTCTCATTTCTAAAGTAGTGCCAGTAGTAAAAACACCTTGGACACACTAATTGCCTTAGACAATCTATTTCAGGTTTCTGGATTGTGTGAAAACAATCTCATAGTCACAGTTGAGTCACAATAGATGTTGCTGAATTTCCCTGCACTAAACAAGCAAGACGATATTGTGTAGATCCACAGCAGTTCATTCAGATCTTGGGGGAGGGGGGAGACCAAGAGATTTGGTAGAACAAAACATACAAGAAACATTAATCCTATATGCCTCCAATAAATTTATTATCTGTTATGTTTGATCAAGAACTGAAGGAAATCTGAGACTGGATGAAGATGGCACGTATCTGAACAAAATTTTATGAGCAGCTCAAAGCTATGCTTCACTTGCAGACTCCTAATTAGTATCACTCAATTTGAGAGAATAACAGAGAAACAAAAACAAAAATATGTATTCTTGCCAAAAATTTGAAAGGACCAATAAAATCGACCTTTCAAAATTAGGTCATGCTTACTGTTTAGGCTGCCCTGCAAGAGCAGTTTTCTGGATAACATGCAGAAAGATTAAAGCATAAAATAATAAAGAACAATGCACAATAAATCCAAAGTAAATCAGCAGTAAAGCATCAAACAACACAAAGATACTCTGGGAATCCCTTTTTCCCATTCTCCCTATTAGGAAGACAAGGGAGAGAATTGCTGTTCCACCTCTGACTGTCTCACTGATCAGAAAGAACACTGGGATTGCTCTCTGTCTTGCTTATACTTCCCACTAGAAAGGCAAACAGAGCAAGGAGGATCCCATTCTGTTATCTCCACCCACTGACTGGAAGTAACATTGATATTCTTTCCCAACCCAAACAGCTTTGCAATTGGGGACACAAGTGAGGTGGAAAGGAACCTGTGACCACGTGTGCAAAGAAAGACATCAATCTCTGTGACTGTCTACATGGGAGAAACTGACAATGAACGCTGCTGAAAGGGCCAAAAGAACCAAATGGGCCAAAATCTCCCAAATCTCTCCTGGTAAAGTTGTCCACAGTGAAACAAAGGCAATTCCTTATCCAAACCAGACCTGCAGAAAGCCTTATATGAATGAAGATGATCTTTCAAGCATCCAGATATCAAGCTCAAGGAACTAGCACCTTGACTTGATCTTGGGAACACAGAAGCAGACAATGAAGACTATAAAGAACTAGATCAATGTGATACCTCCAGGAAGCAGAATTTTGAATCCATACATGTAGTTGTGCATCTTTTTTCACTTAACATGAAGCTGTTCAATACCTTCTTTTTCCTCACTCTTTCCCCAAAAGCAAAACATGGTTTAAAAAATGCAGTAAGGGAACTGCAGCCCAGAATATGTAAAAAAGTAGTAAAGGAATATGTTGCTACTCTAACAGAATTAAAGTCTCCAAGGCCTAGTAGACTACATCAAAGAGTACTAAAGGAACCTGCAGATGTAATCCCAGTAACTTTTGAGAACTGTTGGAGAACAGGAGAGGTCCCAGTAAGTAGGAAGACAAATGTTGTTCCCATCTTCAAAAGGAGAAAAAAAGAGGACCCAACTACCAGACAGTCAATTTGCCATTGATACCAAGAAAGGTTCCAGAAAGATAATTAAACAGTCAGTTTGGGTGCAGTTGCACCATAGCACCACCGTACCTTGGTAGTGGGACTGTATGCTCCTGTGAGGCAAGACACAAAGCTGTGGGTACTGCTGCTGGTAGGGTCTCTCATGCCAGATGGGCTTTTACTGAGGAAATGAACTAAATGTGCCAAACAGCTACTGGGCAGCAGCAGTAGCAGGGGTAACTCTGGTGGAGGATCTCTGAGACACAACAGCAGCAGCACTATAGCTAACACTTATGTTTATATTCCAATCACAGAGGCAGAAGAAAAAATTGAAAGATTCTATGCTGCAGCCCAGGAGATAATTAACCACACAACAAAACAGGAGTTCTTGTTAATCCTAGGTGAACAGAATGTAAAAATAGGAAACAGAGCAGAATCAAAGCTTGCAGAAAAAAATTGTCCTGGGAACAAAAACTGAAGCAGGAGAGTCACTGATTAAATTTTGTGAGGCCAACAGTTTGCTCATTGCAAACAAATTCTTCAAGCAATCAAAGAGTTCACCGTATACCTGGATATCAAATGATGGGCAACGTACAAATCAAATAGACTACATAACTGGAAGCAGAAGATGAAGACACTCCATTCTTTCTGTAAAAAGATGACTGGCAGCAATATGTGGCACAGACCATGAACTGTTGTTATCAAAAATGAGAGTAAAGCGAAAGAAAACACTAAACCAACAATCATGGGGGACCTTGTCACACGCCTTACTGAAATCAAGATGCACTACATCCACAGCATTCCCTTCATCCATCAAGTTTGTAAGTCTATAAAAAAAGACAGATCAGATTAGTCTGCCATGACTTGTTTCTGAGAAACCCATGTTGACTTTTAGTGATCACTGCATTCTTTTCTAAGTGCTTACAGACACTCTTATCTATATAACGATCTATTCTAGCACCTTTCCTGGTATTGATGTCAGATTGACTGGGCAGTGATTTTTTTGGGGCCCTCTTCTTTCCCCTTTTTGAAGATGGGGACAACATTTGTCCTCCTCCAATCTTCTGGTACTTCCCCTGACCTCCAGGAACTCTCCATGGTTATTGCCAGTGGCTCTGAAATTATTTCTGCTTTTAATACCCTTGGATGTAATTAATCTGGGCCTGGTGACTTGAATCCATTAAGAGTAGCCAGGTGTTCCTGTTCTACCTCTTTACTGATTCTGTGTTGCATTTCTCCTTTACTGATCTGTGTTGCATCTGTTCCATTTTCTCTGGGTTGAACACTGTTCTTTTGGGAGAAGACTGAAGCAAAGAAAGCGTTCAATAGCTCTGCCTTTTCTCTGTCCTCTGTTCCCACTTCTCCACCTTCTCCTCGCAGCAGCCCTACCATCGCTTTGTTTTTCCTTTTGCTACAAACATAACCAAAAAAGCCCTTTTTTATAATTTTAACTTCTCTAGCAATCCTGAGCTCATTCTGCATTTTAGCTTTTCTTTTTCCCTACACGTGCTAGCTATTTATTTGAATTCCTCTTTGATGATTTCCCCCTTTTTCCATTTCTTGTACATAGCCCCTTTCAATCTTTGTTCAGCTGAAAGTTCTTTAGACAGCCACCCTGGTTTCTTTAGACAACTACCATTTTTCCTCCTCAATGGAATTGTTTGAAACTGTGCCTTCAATATCTCTCTTTTAAGAAACTCCCATCTATTATAAACTCCTTTCTCTTTTAGAATGCCTGGCCACAGGATGGCACCTAATATTTCCGTAAGTTTACTGAAACCAGCTTTCTTAAAGTCTAGAATGCCAGTCTGACCGTGCATGGCTTCTTCTTTCTACTGTACAACAAACTCCAGGAGAACATCGTCACTCTCACCTAAGGATCTCGCCACTTCTACCTCATTAACCAGGCCATCACTGTTGCTTATAATCAGGTCCAAAATAGCTGATCCCTTGTTGCCTCTTCAACCTTCTGGACAATGAAATTGTCTGCAAGGCAAGTGAGGAATTTGCTGGACCTGATATTCTTGGCAGAATTAGACCTCCAACAAATATCAGGATAGTTAAAATATTCCATTACTACTATCTCTCTTTTTTTTCTGAATGTGCTGTGATCTGTTTTAAGAAGGCATAATCTAAGTCCTCAGTCTGGTTTGGGGGTCTGTAGTAGACCCCCAAAATGATACAAAATGATATGTTTTTGCACTCACCCTTATTTTTAACCCAGATGCTGTCAGCCTCACTTCCAGGATTTAAGTCATGGATCTTTTCACAGGTGTAAACATCCTTGACATATAATGCTCCTCCTCCTCCCTTCCTGTTTGGTTTATTTCTCTGAAATAGATTGTGGCTTTCTATTACTACATTCCAATCATGAGTCTCATCCCACCAGGTTTCAGTGATGCCTATTATATCATATCTGCTTTGCTGTATTAAGAGTTCATCTTGTTTATTTCCCATGCTCTGTACATTAGTATAGAGACATCTAAGAACCATGGGTCACTCCCTCTAGCTGCTTATTTAAGGGTTTTCTCCTCCCATGGTCAGAGTCTTGTACTATTCTCCCAGTTTCCTCAATAACATTTGGATTATTATCTCTAGCACTTGATGAACTCCTGCCCTCAAGAATATTGTCACCCTCCCCACACATAACTCTGTTTAAAGCTTTCCTGATCAGGTTTGTGAGTCTCTTAGCAAAAATGTTCCTGCCAATTGCAGTGAGGTGCAACCCATCACTTGCCAGTATTCCATCTTCATGAAACTGCAGACCATGATCCAAGAAGTCAAATCATTCCCAGTGGCATTCCCAGTTGGTCACCTCCACTATCGTTTTCTCCCTTCTTGGCCTGTGTCCTTTAACTGAGAGGACAGATGAAATGAAAACCTGCGCATAAGCTCCTTCAGCTTCCTACCCAGAGCCTTGTAATCGCTTGTAATATGCTGAAAGCTACTCCTTGCTGTGTCATTGGTTCCCACGTGGACCAAAAGAAAAGGGTAATGGTCAGTGGGCTTCATAAGTCTCGTCAACTTCTCTGTGATATCACTTATTTTTGCCCCAGGGAAATTGCACACCTCTCAAATCATCTTGTCAGGCCTATAAACCACTGCCTCTGTTCCTCTCAGCAGGGAGTCCCCTACCACCACCACCCATCTCTTCTGAGGATTGGCAGGAGCCATTCTATGTGCTGAATTTTCCACAGACACCTGCACATTGTCTGAGGACTGACACTGCTGCTCTTGTTGCTGTTCCACATTATCCCTGATAAGAAAAAGAGCTTCGAAATGATGCTGTAGCTTCAAACTCACTGAATGATCCCCGGTCCTCCTACTTCTATGTGTTACATTCCTCTAAATGTCGATCTCCTATATTTGGGAACTGACCTCCTGCTCATAGACATCACCTGTGTGTTCTTCTATCAGGACAGTCTGCTCTGCTCTATCCAAGAAAATCTCATGCTCCTTAATATGTTGAAGAGTAGATACACGGGCCTCAAGTTGCTGGACCTTGTCTTCCTAGAGGGCCACCAACTTGCACTTGCTGCAGGTCTAGACCCCCACCTCTTCCAGCAAGAATATAAATGTACCACAGCTATTGCAGGTGACCACAGCAGCTACCTCATATTCCATACTCAGTAGTCTTAAGTAAGCACTGAAACAGAAATCTGAGCCTTCTCCTCAAAACTCCCCTGCCAATTACCCACAGCCAATGCTGTTTGGCTTTCCCTGTTAACAGAGCTCCTGTTCAACTCTTATAATATGACTGGAAGCAGTTACATAGAACTAGTGGCTGCTAGGTCCACCCCAAGCAAGTCAGTGATTTGGCAGAAGTCCCACCCCCTAGACCATGTGTTCAGGGAGAGCATATGGCCAGAAACAAACACACTCACACAACCCTTTAAAAAATACAGTCAAGAATGTCCTCCCAGACACAATTCACCTTCTGCTTTCTCTTCAGAAACTAAGCTTGAAAGACAGAGGCAGCAGTTATATAGAGGTAGTGGATACTAGTTCCACTTCCAAGCAAGTCAGTGACTCAGCGGAAGCCCCACCCCCATAGACCATGTGCTCAGGGAGAGCACACAGTCAGAAACAAACACACCCACACAAGCCTTTAGAAACACACAGTCAAGGATGTCCTCCCAGACACAGATCACTTTCTGCTCTCTCCTCCGGGATCATCATCACCACCACCACTATTTATTTATAATTGTGCCTGCCTCTTCTCCATTCAAGGTCAAGGCAATGGCAGTTGGGATGGAGGGTCTAAGCATGGTAGAACTGTGCCTGCCTCTTCTTCTCTCCCTCAAAACCCAAAGCAGTGGCAGTTGACATGGAAGGAAAACCTTTCATCTTCTTATGGGTCTAGGCATGATGTAGGGAATCTTAGCAGACCACAAGCTAAACACGAGACAGCAGTTTGATGCAGTGGCCACAAAAGCTAATGCAATTCTAAGCTGATCAACAGGAGTATTGTGTCCAGATCAAGGGAAGTAATGATATCACTCTGGCCCAACCTTACCTGGACTATTGTGTCCAGTTCTGGGCCCCACAGTTCAAGAGAGACATTGCCAATCAGGGATGAGATCAGGGAAGGACAACCAAGATGATCAAGGGTCTAAAAACCAGGCCTTAAGAAGAACAGCTTAGAGAGGAGGGTATGTTTAGTTTGCATTGAGAAGTGACCTGACAGCTATCTGAAATCATCTGAAAGTTTGTCATGCAGGATATAGAGGAAGCTTATTCTCTGCTGCTCCAGACAGTGAACCAATGGATCTACATTACAAAAGAGATCCCACCTAAACATTAAGAAGAATTTCTTGATTGTAAAAATGGTGGAATGGAACAGTAGAATGGAGTTCTTCAGAGGGCTTCTTTGAAGTCTTTAAACAGTGGCTGAATAGCCATTTTTCAGCAGTGCTTTAGTTGTATATTCCTGCATGGCAGGGGGTTGGACCAGATGGCCTTTGTTGTCCCTTTGACCTCTATGGTTCCATAAACTATGGAAACATCAAACACCAAGCTGATAGCCAGGTTACTGCCTAGTCTGCTAACCCATGAAGTTAAATAAGACTGCCAGCTGCTATATGACGTTTCACCCCTGTGCCAAAGTGAAACCACTGCCTTTGCTTTTGTGTGTGTGTGTGTAAAATATATGTTTGTACAAAAAAAAGTTGCTGCAATCTTTTCATTTTATTTTATTTATATTCCACCATTCTCTAGCATGGGACCCCAGGTAACTTACAATAAAGTAAAACAAAGTCCACTGAAAATACTAATCAAATGTTTTTTTAAAAAAAAATTAAACATTTCTATTAAAACCACAAAAAACAGTTCAAAATAACCTGGTCTTCTGCAAACATGAACTTTGTACTAGAACAATGTTTTTGCACAAAAATGTTGTTGTTGTTAATTTTTATCTCACCTTTCTCTCAGTGAGACTCAATGAAGCTAACAACATATTTAAAAATAATAGAGGTTAAAATGATTCAAAGTCTTCAATAAAAGTAGAAACAGAAAAGTTATTTACAATTAAACCATTTATAAAATTAAAAATATTAAACATTAAAACATTAAAATTCATTAAAGATTACCTTTAAAACATCGCAAAATTTTTGTAAAAATATCCTAATTTTCAGTCAAGAAAATGTGCAAAACCTCTTATAAACTTGACTAGTAGGGAAATATTTTTTAAAACTGCTCACAGGCAAAAATGAAGTAAGCCAAGAATCATATAAGAACCATGTTATGCTTTAAAATTTAATAAAAAGGAAAAAAAGTGGGGAAAATATTCATATAAGAATGAAATAAGCCAAGCTTTACATGTGTACTCCTCTGCAAAATCTACTGAACAAATAGATAATATACTATTCATGCTTTATTTTTGGACTGGGGAAATGAGTTCACATGTGTGTAAATGCATGTTCAGGATAAAATGTTTAAAAACAAAGTCTGCAGTTTTGTAATTTAATTATACTGGGAGCTGTTCCTCCCCATTCTGTTGGACCACCATACTTAAATCTGCTGGTCTGCACCACACCTTGAGCAAAAGTCCCTTTAAATCCCATACTCATTTTTAGCACATGACACGTGCATAGGACAAAGATGCACACCAACAAGCCATACTGAACATGCTACACAGTAATCAAGTCACCAAGGCTGCTAGAACATGAGTTGCTGAGGTCAATTTAGACTTCTTTGCTTTAAAGAGGAGAAGGTGCCATTAAAACCCAGGTAGCATTTACAGCCCAAGCAGAGGCAAGAAGCATAGAGTCAATCAATGTTGCATGCCAGTATAAGGACTCTTAAGAACCAGGATATGATGAACCCCTCCCTATGGAAAGAAAAAATTCAGAAAGCAGTCACACTAATGATATGGAAAGTGATATGTAGAATGGTGTTCAGTTAGCGGTAAAAGTCCCCTACAGTCCCAGAATGGCAACAGAAGACAACACACTATTTCTGACCAGCCAAAGGAGAAAGATTACAGCATAACGAGAAGAATATTCCAAAGTCTCTACAAGATATGCCACAAACTACTTTGGGTACATTGATTCTCACACAGAGAACTGGCTACCTTTAATAACAATTAAATGGCTTAAAGGGAGATCAGTTCTGAGGAGGAGGAGAAATGTGGATGATGATGCTCTTCTTTTGGTGAGAAGGTAGACAGCGAGCCTGTTTAGAGAAGGTGGTCTTATCAACATACTGACCTTCTGAACAAACGACAATTATTTGGTCACTCGAACTGACATTTCAGGCAGGAGACAGACTACACTGGAATACTGCTGCTAAAAGTAAGTGAGGACAGGTTCAGAAATAAATGTGGTCTGGTGAATGACTTGAAGCTCTGCAGATTGAATTACAGACAAAACCCATGATATCTTCAGAGAAGTGGAAAGTGAGACCAAGCTTGAAAAGGTTCAGATATAGCTGGTACAACACAGCAGATAAATCAGAGTATCATGTTTTGATGGATGAATTAAAAAAAAAAAACTTTATAAACATTTCTGGTATGATAGAGAAAGAAACAGAGCGATGCATGCAGTATTTCAAGCACTTTTGGTAAACTGGACATGAAGTCACCAATTTGAAGATGGTTTGACATAGCATCTACATTTATGGAGCCCTGCTCAAGTAACTACTCTCCAAGGTACACGGGAGTGCTAAAGCATGTTTCTGCACCATAGAAGCTGGTGAGATGGCAGGGCAGGCAATCTGCTTCACTTCCTGAGGTATCAGAAAGAGAGGAACAGAGAAAGCTCTCATGATTTTGGTGGCAGCAGCCACTGTAACTTATCAGAAATGCCCATATCAAAAATTGCTCACCTCTGATTTACATAAGATAAGGGCAATCTTCTGCTGGGGGAAGGGGCCACACTCTTGGTGGGGTGTACCTGTGTACAAAAATGAAACTGGAAGTGAATCTGAAAACATTTCTTGCTGTTTTCAGAACTTTTTAAATTTTAAGGAGCTTGGGGGCCAGAAAAAGTGGAGTGAGGAATGCTTTTTAATCCATTTTGGGGGCAAATATGGACAAGAAGTGTTTGGGAGCATCTGGGCACTTGCAGGAGGTATCTTTTTAAACTGACCCATGTGCTGATAGCTCCTGTTCCTTTGGACCGACAATATCTGCTTCCTTGCTGTGATGAAGTTGCTTTTAGGGTTAGCTACTTGGAATGCAAGTGCAACTTGATGGCAGGTTGCTAGGTAAAAAGAGTAGTACCTAAGAGTGAAACCTAGCACAGTGGTGTGCATGAGAGGGGCTTATGGATGATAGGTATTATATATAAGGCAGACTCTGTAAAGAGAACTTTCAGTGAGATCTTGGCAGGGAGGGTGGCCTGGTTATGTTTAAATAACGGAGAAAAAGACACGGAGAACTGGTGTCTAAGGCTGGGAGTTACTGGCCTAGACTGACAGAAGTTTGAACTGGTTAATGTAACAACACTGCATTTTATATGAACTTTGGTAAGATACTTTATTTCTAATGCTACTACAACGGAAGATATAGTTTGCATAATTACAGAGTTGGCCTTTATTATCTAAAGTCACTGGTAACAAAAAAATAACACAGTATCTTAAATAAACTAAGTGGTTCTGAGGGAACACCTATAGTCCTAGGTCCTTTACATGAAGATTGCGTCTAAAGGGAGGAGTTAGAGCTAAGTGTTAGTGCCAGGGTGCCTTATTAAGTGCAACCTGTGAAACCAGTCTAGTCACAAATAAGAGCCTGTCACATTTGCTTTGACCATCAACTCTTCTTATTGATTCAAGCCTAACAAGATTGGACAAATCTAACAAAGTGGCCTGTAGTCCACGACAACTTATGCCACAAGAAACTTGTTCACTGGATGCTAACAGATTACCCTCTCTGTTATCATTTGGGTGTTTGTTTTTAAAAAAAGATTGCATCAAGATTTGTTAAAAGAAACAAAAAAGGCTTTTTCTAAAGGAGAAGAAACAACACTAAAAAGAAACAAGTACTACATTATTGTGTAGCGATTTGAGTGCTGGACTACTATTCTGGAGATCAGGGTTCAAATCACTTCTCAGCCATGGAAAAATCACTGGGTGACCTTGGGCAAGTCACACTCTCTCAGCCACAAAGGAAGGCAAAGGCAACCCCCCACCAAATCTTGCTAAGAAAACTCCGTGATAGAATCATCTTAGGATTACCACAAGTCAGAATGACCTGAATGCACAGAAACAACAAACTACAGTATTAGGTATTGCCTACCCAAATATGTAGAATCCATAAGGAACTTGCCTCTGAAAATCTCAGCAACATTTTCACATTTTAGGCTGTGTATACACATATTCACTCCCAAACACAAAAAGACAAAAAACTACTATGAACCAAACTTAAAGTGATTTCCCCTCCCCCTAGAACCCTCTACTCTGCTGCAAAACAGAGATGCAACCAATCCCTTAATAAGTTTGCTAAAAGTGTATAGCAACATTTCTAGATGAAGAGTTAGAAAATAACATAGCAGTAGTCAGAAGGAAATGAATTAGGGCTGTATTTAAGACAGAAGGGTCTTAAAGGGAGGGTGATGGCAGACGTATGACAAAATTGTTTTCAAAGCTGTTCTACAACTTGACAACTTACTGTAAAAAATCTACCGCCAGAACCACCCATAATACATTTTGCTAAAGCCTCACAATCTGTGGAGATCCATACACTGTTCTAAAGTTCTGAGTCCATTCTCATCCACAGAGGTCTGGGAATCTTGGCATCCACACTGATTTCATAGGTAGGTGCCATCAGTCTTGAAATCCAAGGAAAAATGTTGCATGTCAATTCTGTGTTCTGTTTCACTCATGTAGGTATCATCTGGATCAAGACACTGATATATGATTATATTTTAAAAAAAACTGTATCAGGTAATGCAATAATTATTCTGACTACCCATAATAGCAATTTCATGCAGAAAAATTCATATGTCACCAGTGCTTCAACAGACAGCAATCCTGTAATCCAAGCTCAAAGAGTTAATTCTGTGTCAAATATGTATTTAGACATTAACCATATGTTGATGACAAAGGTGACCTTCAAATGTCCCATTTCCACCAGGGATCTCCACAACTGCCTCATTTTAAATATAAGCTGCTGCCTTGAGATGCTATCAAAGGCAGTAGTGGCCCATTCAATAATTGCAGCTTGTGCTCATTTCTGGGGGAATGAAGTATAAACTTTGGGGACAAACATAAAAGGCAATAGGATTTACTGTACATTAAGTGAGAAATCATAAGACAGACAGCCAAACGAACTTGACACGTGGAATCAAAAGAGAAAATGTGCATCAAGAAGAGATTTGTGCAAAAAGTTATTGCTGAAGCTAAGACACTCTCTATTACATTGCCAAAAGCCTTGAAGAAAGTACAGTTGACTTTGAAAACAGCATGCCTCAAGTTTCCCAGAATGAATATTTTGTATCAGCAACCAGAGCTGCATATACAGTATCAAGAGGGGTAAATTATAAGAAACTCTGCAGTATTTTTATATTAATGATTAGGTACAATAATAATTCATTCACCATTATCTTATTAAATTCCACAAGAAAAGACATAATCTTTTAGCATACTGTTTACATATTCACTAGATGAGTGTTAAAATTAAATTTTATTTTGGCATTAGAGGAAAAGATAAAAAAATGCTATAGAAGGCAAGTAATTTATCTTCACTATACACAACAGTTTAATCTTGGAGATATGCCAAGCTTCAGAAACTGCATTAAGAGAAAGCTATAGACATGTAATACAGAATAAAAACAAGAAAATGCTGCTTAGGGTTTAGGTTAGGACTCTTCTACATCACACTTTCTTTAATTATTATATCTCTCAATACCTTTAAAGCAAGGGAGGTTTAAAGGGGCCATACATTAAATCTGTGAAACTTGAAATATATGTATGAACAAAGACTGGATTTCTCAAACAAGAATTTTAGTGAGATTTGCTGTCAGCACAGAAAGTCCCCTCCAAGGACACTCTTCATAATAAACACGAGCATCCTGCTCATCTGCAACCTTGAAAATCCTAACTTCACTCTCATAACTCTCAGAAAATAATTTTAGCAAAGACATGTGCACCTATATATTTGTATATAGCTGTAACAAGATAATAAATAAGTAACATTATTCAGTATGAGAACTTGAGGGTTGTTTTTTTTTAAGGCCACCAATTACAAATGTCTCTTGCAAGTTTTAACTGAACTGGTTGTGGTCAAAACTTAATATGCTATAGCCAATTGTTCCAAAAACAAAAAAAATCAAATATGAATGGAATGATTTAAGTGGCAAATGTCCACTATGTTATACATCCTTTAAAAAGAAAAACTTCATGAATGATCTTTGGAATACCAAAAAAATGTTGAAAACAGATGTCAAGACCAGCTTCCCATCACATTTAAATGACCTATACTTCTTCATTCATTCAGGTGACAATATTCTTTAGAAGAATCGCTGGAAAACTGTAAGTTATGGTGGAGCAACTTCCATTGCCCTCTTGATGCCAAATTTGTTGGGTCTTTTTTATAATTCTCCAAATTCTACTTTGTGGTGGTAAAACATCCTTTCTAATCTTCATGGTTTCAGAGGTAATCTTTTATTTGCAATCAATATTTTATAAAAGCATGAACTGCCTCCTCTTGATACCAGTCAGGGATATTTAACCTACCATTACTGAATATGCACCAGAGCATCCCAAATTTTGTGGTATAATCGCAGTTATTTCATTTGCGCATGAGACTGTATTAGAAAACTACCTGATTTTCTGGAGTAGTCATCTTGGGAAGGAGATACAAAGAAACGCAGTAACAAGAATGAGCTCAGAAGCCAAACTATGCACAGAAATTGTATCTGCAGCTTTCCAGATCTCTTCAAAAGAATCTGACTTTTGTGCTCTTAATCAATAAGTGTTGCCCAAGGAAGTTGTTATAAATATAAAACTGAGCTTACAAACTTAAAAAAAACCTGTTGAAATACAAGTGTTGATTGCATCAATAGTTGTGCCTTAGAATTATATTCAGCTCCATCATTAAATCTGTCCTGTGTGTTGTATAGCACCACCAGATTGCTTGCCATCTTCAAATGCTATTTCAACATTCTGAAGATTAAATAGCAACATTTTCTATTATATATGCAGGGACAGTTCTTATTTTGCATGCATGTACATTTGTGAAAAAAACAACAGCAAGCAAGTTGCTACACATCACAAGCCAAGAACTGGGGTCAACCTTACAATATGTGCCTCATATAATTCATTTTACAATTTTTCCATTTTTAAAAATCAGACCTCCTTTCTATATGGAATAAACTTTTGTGAATGATCTGGTGAATTACTCAGTTATGACAATTTAATAGCACTTGATATTTATTAAAAACTAATTTATAAAAAATCCTTTAATGTAATTTAAACAGAATAACGCTAACAATCAATTTTTGAGACAATGTGATAAAAATAGGTTACAAAAATGCTAATGGTAAAGCAGGAATGAGCTGTGGGTAGGTCAGCTCAAAGTCCCAAGTAAACATCTTGTTTATGTCCTGAAGCCCTGTTTCATGCTTGTCTTACTCTATTCAGGCCTATCAGTAGGGTCCCTTCTGGTCTGGATTAAACACAGGGCCACTGCACTGTATCGATCTTCTTTATATCCCCAGAATAATAAATTTTAAGACAACACAGCACAAACTGACTAAAGCCCTTTAATTACATCAGTGCTGAAAGGAAATCATTGATCAACAGCATTATGGGAAAATAAACTGCCCCCCAAACCAGATCAAAGTCAATGAAATAGCTGACTAGCTGCCCCATTTGGGACTTTTGCTAGATTAGCGCTCGTGGACAAGTAAAAGGGGCTATACTAACACATGCTGCTTACTAGCTGTTTGAAGCTCTCCCTGGCAGGTGTCATGCTCTGAGCATGGTTTTTGATTACTCTAATTAAATATAATATTACCAACAGATCTTCATATTGATCCCTAAAACCCCTTTATAAATAGAAAATTAAAAGCCCTGAGAGAGGGCCTTAGAGGCTAACAGGTAGATTTAATGATTGCATCATATCAGTTTCCTATGTTCTTTCTCACTCTCATGCATCAGTTTCACGATTACAATAAATCCTGATCTTTAGAATTTTTACGAGATATATCATTTCTGGGTAGTTCACAAGAAAAACACCACTCATGTTTCTTAATAATACATTTGCTTCATACTGTTTGAGTAATGAAATAAACAATTTCTTTTCATTGAGGGAAAATATTCAATTTATGATACAAATGTTAAGTATTCCAATAAATGAGAACCTTTTAGTACATGTGCATTATGAGTATTATATACCGAAGAAATCTATAAACTTATTTTAATTTTGTAAAAATCATCACAGAAACTTTTCATTGCACAGGAAAATTATTTTCATTTAATTTCTAGCTTTCACCATGCCTATTAATTTCTGCTATACACATCAATAATACATGTACAAACACACTTTTATAAGCTACATTTTTGAACAAAGCAATTTGACTAATTGTGGGATCACAAAACACTAGTACAACAGAATATTTTCCTATTCTAATTTGTAATTCCAGGAACAAGAAAAGAATATGCCTTCTACCAACTATCTACTCCATTTTCAGGTACTGTATGCTTTTACTGACATAAGTATGCCCTGCTATAATGGCCATGCTTACCATGTTAGCTCTCTTATTCTTTTCCTATTCCTATTCCCTCAGGTAATTCTCTTAGCTAAAGCCCAAATGGCATCAACCTGTTGTTTAGCACGTCTATAAAAAAGCTAGCCTGCTGGCTAATTTACCAAGGGATTGAAGCCCCGAAACCACTTCAATCTGTTACTTTGTTTCCATGTAAAAAGCTCTACCCTTGGCCCTAAAGCTCCCATGTGAAACAAACAAAAATGTTCTTTTTTAAAAAAAATTCAAAGTAAAAAACATTTAATACATTACCCTTAGATACCAAATATACTTCTGCAACCAAACCAATCAATATAAAAATGTTCAGAGTTTATAACCATAGATGATTTTGTTTTTCTCATATTTACAGTGCTACAGATACAGCTTCATACTTTACTATTCAGGATTTGTTAGCAATTCCCTCATGGACCTCAACAAATTACAGTTTTAAGATCTCTGAACATTAATTAACAGGGGCAATTTTAGCTGAATGGTGAAAGTAAATAAGCCTTAAAAGAACTTCTTCAACAACAGAAAGTAACACTCCTTTCAAAGTATGTGTATGAGTTTAATGTCACACATAATGAAAATGAATCTAATTCATTCAGGCATAAATCCTGTGCATACTTACCTAGGAGTAAAACCAACTGATCACCTTGGGACTGTATAAACACACCTAGAATTATGCTGTAAGGCTGAAACCCAACCAAGACCAAAAGAGGAACAAATCCGAACAAGCAACAATCTGAATTACAATTACACTACAATAACCATTAGTCTCTTTTCATACTATTAAAGAACACTAAACATCCCAATAGTAAAATCCAAAAAAGTACAAAGTTAAACAGCACAAAAGTACAAAGTTGAAACAACCCAGCTGTGGTTCCCATTCTTGGACTTGATCAGCACAGTAGAACTTTAGATAATTTTCGTTGTGTCCATATTCCAAAACAGTGGTGAACAACAGCACAGGGCCAGATGTCAGTTTTCTACCCCTTACCCACCTGTTGGCCACATCCTGAGAGTGCTTAAAAAACCCCAAAAACCTTCCCTTCCATTTATCCTTCAAAATGGCAAACAGAAGTGATGTTGCATCAGTTCCTGACACCATGTTGGAGGAGAAACAGAAGGGAAAATAAGACATTTGAGAAGGGTGGGGGCTGCTGAGTGGCTGTGGGGGACTGGAGTGGTTGTTTGGATTTTTTTATGTTTGCACACAATTGCGAAGATTTTGGGTGTGGTTTTTGGACAATTTGCATCTGAAAATCATGCTGATTTTTTTTTTTTTAATGGGAGATCAGGGGTTTTTGGAGGACTAATGGGGAACTTCAGAGACTACAAAAATTGGATCCAATAGCTGCATGCAGCCTATCCAGCTGCACTTTTCCCATCCATTCTAAAACCTGCTGTTACTACTGGAACATGTGTTCTCTGTTTATGTGTTCTGAAGATGTGGTTAGAGATGTGAAAAATTGAGGTGGAGAGGAAAAAATCAAGGAAAAACAGATTTTTCCTCATTCTTCCAAAGTCTTTTTTCCCTCCAGAGGGGGGAAAAAAACATTATATTGTCTTTTCGAATGATGGCTACAGTGTGTAAGACAGGGTATTCACATATTTACTGCTACATATCATTTTTAAAACATGTATAAGAGGAATGCTTCTATGTAAGACTATGTATGCTATACAGCCAGTGTGGTGTAGTAGTATGAGGACTGGACTACAACTCTGGAGACCAGAGTTTGAATGCCAGTTCACTCATGGCAATTCAGTGGGTGACTGTGGGCAAAACACATTCTCTGAGCTAGAGGAAGGCAAAGGCAAACTCCCTCTGAACTAATCTTACTAGAAACCCCCACAATAGGTTTGCTTTAGGGTAACCATAAGTTAGAAGCAACTTGAAGACTCAAACGACCAAAGACCAAAGAGGTTTCTTATAGTGCAGGCATTTCTTAGAGTAAAGGACCTTGTAGCTCCGTTTGTAATAAAAACACAATTTTAAAAAGTAAATATAATTATATTCTGAATAAATTGTACTTTTACTATAACAGACGTGATAATCTAATGCAAACCAAGGTCCTTTCTGCATGCAGTCATTAAGGCAGGCCAATGCGTCTTGCCATGGAGGTCTTCTGCACGTTGGAGCAGACTAGGTTTGGTTTATTTACCTTTGTTCCGCATGTAATTCCAACTAAATGCGCCCCTATGTGGTGGTAAAGCGCGCTATTTGAAAACTGGAAGAAATCAGTTTTCCAGTTTTCAAGATCAATCCGATTCCTACTTTCACAGTGGTGCAGACACATACATTCACGCCAATGCAAATTGGTGGTCAGGGGAGGGCTTATCGGAGGGGCCAGGGGGTAGTATGGACTTACGCACCTACGCACATACGCAATGACACACTAAACCATGCAAAAAAAAAAAGGGGCCAATCAGAGCCAACAGGACAGGGTGAGGGGAATAGCGGGAGTGGCCACGGCGGAGGCAGTGTGGATTCATGAACTCGCACTCCTCCAAATCCGAATGGAACATACGCAGTAGCTGTGCGGAAGGAAATGAGGGAAAGTCCGCCTTGTTTCGAGCCCAGAAAATCCAGTACGAAGCGGTATGAACTGATTCACCAGCCTTGTGTGGAAAGGGCCCAAGTTAGATATAATAAATTGCATGCTCCTAAAGTAACAGAGTGATGTTCAATCAGTAAAGGGTGCTAATATTGCATTCTTTGGTTTTTCAGAAAGTTTCAACATTCCGTGGGGTGAAAGGGAAAAATGGTCTGCTCTCCCCCATCATTTCAAAACATCTGGAAATTTTACATCTCTCTTCCATAGCAGTCTTCTAGCTGCATTAGAACATACCGGGGGGGGGGGGGTTAAATCAAAATGTGCTAGATTTTGTACATGTATCGTTTTGTCTTTCATATTTCATATGTATTACTTTGTATGTATATTTCTATTCTAGTGTGAGTTGTTTGAGTTCTGCGTGTTTTGTTTTTGCATTCCATTTTACCACTGGTATTTTTATACTCAATATTAAAGTTGGATTATTTACTCTTATTTATGGAACGCATTTCAACTGTATGTGTTAATCATGCTGAAATCCAACATGCATTTACCTGAGAATATGCCTGACTGAATGTAAGAGGATTCACTTCTGAACAGTAAAATATTAGATGTGAAAATGTATTCAACTACTAAAAGGTTTAGGTTTTATATTGCATTTCTTTGCAGACACATGAAAAATATTCTATTGCTATAAAGTAAGCACTAGCATCTTAAAAGCTGTAGCCTTGCACTGTAGCCTTGATCTAAAGAAAGCCAAATTATGTGCCTTCTTACACACTGTCTAGATAATCTGAAGAGTTTGTCTGTATGTTTGATCATGGAGTCACAAAACTGGATGGGACCAAAAAAATATATTGTAACAAGATTTTGGACTTGATTGGTCAGCCACTCCTCTTGGTATTCCTCTTGGTATCTCCTGAATAAATGTTTCAGATTCTAGTATTTTTTGTTGTAGAATGCATTTGTTGTAGAAAGATGCACCTCTCCTCTCCTCCAAGCACCAGAATTCAGTTGGTTCTCTGGGTGGTCATATACCAGTTCATCAAATTCAGCCATGGTTTTATTATTATGCAGCTATGTTCATTATGCAAATCATGAATCACTTAGCCATACACAGACCAAGGCAATTTTCCATTCAGAAACACTTCTTCCAAAATTGCATCAGAAGTACAAAAACATATCATTTGTTTTCTTAATTTCTTAGCTTATAATACAAGAGAGCATAACCATGACTGCTTGCCTTTGCTACTGATGAGTGCAAGAGACAGAGCTATATTAAACTGATATAACCTCCCCAAGAATGCGGATATCACACAGGTTGGGATCCTGCTTCTGGTATCTAAAATAGTTTGGGATCCTGCTTCTGGCATCTAAAATTACTCAACTGTGACTACATACCTCCCTCTCCCCATCACCATTATCTTTGTATGCCACTTTTCCATGGTAAAGCAATGCTCAAAGTAGCTTACAATGACATAAAAAGGTATATAATATAAACAACAACATATCCAAACAACTCAAGAACGTTTAAAATTGAAATAATCATAGAACCACCTAAAAATTTCACAGCGATTAACACTATAGAATCTAGAATCATAGAGTTGGAAAGAGACCACAGGAGCCATCCAGTCCAACCCCCCGCCACACAGGAACACACATCAAAGCACTCCCAACAGATGGCCATCCAGTCTCTGCTTAAAAACGTCCAAGGAAGGAGACTCCACCACACTCCAAGGCAGCATATTCCACTGCCGGACAGCTCTGACTATCAGGAAGTTCTTCCTGAGGTTCAGGTGGAATCTCCTTTCCTGCAGCTTGAATCCATTGCTCCTTGTCCTAGTCTCTGGAGCAGCGGAAAACAAGTCCGTTCCCTCCTCGACATGACATCCCTTCAAATATTTAAACATGGCTATCATGTTCCCTCTTAACCTTCTCTTCTGCAGACTAAACATCCCCAGCTCCCTAAGCTGCTCCTCATACGGCATGGCTTCCAGACCCTTCACCGTTTTGGTTACCCTCCTCTGGACATGCTCCAGCTTGTCGATATCCTTCTTGAATTGAGGTGCCCAGAACTGGACACAGTATTCCGAATGAGGTCTAACCAATGTGGAATAGAGTGGTACCATTACCTTCCTTGATCTAGACACCATACTCCTATTGATGCAACCAAGAATTGCGTAACATATACTTAACTAATAACATATACTTCACTAATAATTCACATAAATTAATAACAACAACAGAAATACCAAAAGACAGAAAAAGAGAAATCCAAACAGCAGGGTCAATCCCTGAAGTCAATCAGGATTGCTGTTGTCGTTGTTGTGCGCCCTCAAGTAATTTCAGACTTAAGGTGATCCTAAAGCAAACCTATCATGGGGTTTTCTAAGGGCTGAGAGTCCATGATGTACCCAAGATCACCCAGTGGCTTCCCGTGGCTGAGCAGGGAATCAAACCCTGGTCTCTAGCATCGCAGTCTAATGCTTGAGCCACTGCACCATGCTGGCTCTCTCAATCAGGAATACTATGCCAGTATAGGGAAAGTGCATTATAAGCGAAAATATACTTTTAATAGTGCTGCTTGATTAGTAATGATTCTATATAATAACAGCAATGATAGAATTAAATAATCTTTCTCCAAGTCAACATTTCTCTGAGAATAAAATTGGCTTGTGTTTTCAAAAATGGACCTGACAGCCAACTGTCTCTGAACATGTACAGAAGGCTATGATCATCAACATGAAGTTACTCTCTTTTAAAGAAGTTAATAAACTGTGTCATCCTACTGTAGATACCTACACATTGTAGATACCTACATATTGTTGTTGTGTGTCTTCAAGTCATTTCCAACTTACAGAGACCCTAAAGCGAACCTATCATGGGGTTTTCTGGGGCTGAGAGTGTGTGATGTGCCTATGGTCACCCAGTGGGTTTCCATAGCAAAGCGGGAATTGAACCCTGGTCTCCAGGGTCATAGTCTAGCACTCAAACCACTACTTCACACTGGCTACATATACAGACATATTTAGACTCAGGAAAAGGCAAGCAACTTGGGTTATATGCCAATAGTATCTGCAGTGCTAAGACCAGAAATCAAGCCTTTGTAGCCTCCTCTGTAGCCCCATCTAAAAACAGCTGGATTTAAAACTGCTTCCTGATCTGAGTAGACCCATTACTTTCTGGGTCTCTTACTCCTGAAGAGTCTACTAGCCTAGTCACACAATGTGCTACTGCGTGGTTTTTAATTAAATAAAATTAATTAGTCCACTTTTTAAAACAAAGTAAGCTGGAGATGCACACTCTTCAGGGACCTAATATACATATCTGATGTCAGGAATCATGGTTTTGGATCCATGACGGAAACAAAACCTATTCTACAGAGGGTAATTAAATAATTATCTTTCTGAGCACAGAGCTGTTCTAGAATTTAAAAAAATCAGTGCTAAGGCTTACACAGTGCAAAACTCATAGCAGAAAATTACTATTTATTTATTTATTATCTGAAGCGTATAGTTCAATACTGGTCTACAATTTTAAATCTGAGACAATAAAACATTAATATAATATTAAATGAAAACATAATTTGCACATTTACTCTTACCACATTTTTCACTTGATCTTAGCCAAAAGGCCGAGAAGTAATACTCTCTTATCACATTTTTCCAACCAACCTTGGCAACATTGCTGGAAGACTGTGTATACAAGAATTCCAATGTGCAATAATGCCACACATTATTGGTATTATAAGTACAGAGATTGGTTTAGCTTCATCAGTTTTCAATTACCAATCACAGTCTTCCTCCTCAACAATTCTGAATGTGTATGTGAGTTAGGATTCTTAGCATACCTTGTTTTCATGAAATCAGAGAAATCACACATTTTATGTACTGTTTATCAAAAAAATGAGACAGCATTCAAGTAAATAAAATCTAAGCAACTGAAAACAATCCAGAAACATTACACCATCATGTCTTTATGTTAAAGGTAGGCATGTTCTGCTGGCAAGTGAAGACGACTGTTTTCTAAATACTATTTACAAGGCTTATTTCCTTAGAAATAAATCTCTGGGATTGTAGGTACATGCAGTCAAAAGATGAAGCATAACTTCAAGTCCACTAACCAACAAAGTTCTGTAGTGAGGTATAAAACATTTTCCTCATAAGAATATATATTAATTTAACTGATTTTTGGTAATCCTTTCTAATTAAGGTTGCCTTGACTTGTGTCATGGTCAATATTGTGATAGTAAGGGTTTTAAAGGTTCCACATGCTATATGGAATATATACAGGTTCCTAAAACAACTTACAGTTATAAAACAAAGTATCTGGTTAAGCTTAATATTTCTAACACAAGATTTCACTGCAGATACAAGCAGATATCACTAATGGGGGATTCACAATCATAGCTTTTAAAAGAAATTAACGCCATACTTCACCAGCATTTTTCAGCGTTTGGTATAAATTAATCGGAAACAAGGATAAATATGAATGCATTTTACAATAAACTATCATTTCCACATTTTAAAAGGTAGAAATTATAACCTATTAAAGGAGGACGAGGATGAGATTTCAAATGAAAAGCTACAATTCAAATTACTTTTTAAAAAACAGTTTATGGTTCTATTGACAAAGGAAGAAAAACATTAAGCTCATTGCTACAAGTACTACATACTTCACCACTCCATTAAAGAAAGTAATTTAATCAGTTTCTATTTTCTCAGGAAAATTTCATTCAAAGAAATTTTACTGCCATCTATCTAAACAGCAAATAATTATTATTGTCTCAAAATGAGTTTTTGTTTGCCAAGGGCAAACCCAATGCTGTTATTGTAGAGCTCTGTCTGAGAAAACAAGAAGTTAAAAAGGTTATAAAGATACCATTAACATCATGGGATTGCCTTGTCAGGACTCAAAAGTGCTTAGTAATTGAGGCTTTTATTCACAGTGTATTAAGACCCATATAAATGGCACCGTTAATATAATGCTTTAGGCTTTATTTTGTTGCAACCTGGCATAATCACCCACAACAGCTGAATATCTTCTGGAGAGCACATCTCATTTTATCATCTGCTTCTCACTGGAGCTTTTGAAGAAAATGTCAATAGAATACAGCTTAAAGGCAAAAGTTTCAAAATAGCTTCAAAAATGCAAAAGTTTAACTAATTTGTCTAAATAGCACATATCTACTCTGCAATTACAAGGGAAATGAAAGGACCAATGCATTTGTCTTAATGACAGAAGTCACTGTCCCAAATAAAGTGGGGAAATATAGTAGACTTAACAAGACCATCAGGGCAGTCTCTTCTACATGTACTCAAGATGGTCTTCTCAGTTGTGACGCCCTAACTGCAAAACATTCTCACCAAGGAGAAGCAACTGGCACCAAGACTACGTGTCTATACCTTTTTGTTTACCAAGATTGATTGTGCCTGTTTTAATGGTCTGTTTCTGTCTATTCTATTGTATTTACTAAATTTCCTCCCTTTATTCTGAAATGTTTTTTGTGCTTCTGTTGTTTTAATTAGATTTGTATTTTGCCCTGATATCTTTAGGAGAAACAGTGATTTACAAATAAATACAATTTAAGTTTAAATAAAATTGACTCACTGAATTAAAAATGCTGCAGTACAGAGGCAAATATAAGTATGTAATATGATGTTGTGAGACAAGTTCAGTACCATTGTATCAATCACTATCACAGAAAGCCATGGACTGCACATACTTTTGCTACAGAATGTATGCTATATTTTTAAGTAATACTGGCAGAAAGAAATTATACCACTATAACAAATAAATGCTCTTATATCAGATATAATAGTTACTCAGCTAACCCTTCTCTGACCCATCCTTAATTTGAACCTGAAACATTTAAACAAACATTTGTTACAAAGCTTCATCATGTAGTTTCATGTTATCTTTACACAAGCTACGATAAATGTATCAGAAACATTGTGATAATGGGGCTTCCCATTATTTGGACTTGAGAAAGGAGACGGCGTGTTTTCTGCTGCTCCAGAGACCAGGACAAGGAGCAATGGATTCAAGCTGCAGGAAAGGAGATTCCACCTGAACCTCAGGAAGAACTTCCTGACAGTCAGGGCTGTCCGGCAGTGGAATATGCTGCCTCGGAGTGTGGTGGAGTCTCCTTCTTTGGAGGTTTTTAAGCAGAGGCTGGATGGCCATCTGTCAGGAATGCTTTGAGGGTGTTCCTGCATGGCAGGGGGTTGGACTGGATGGCCCGTGTGGTCTCTTCCAACTCTACATTTCTATGATTCTATGATTCTATGACTTGGCTGAAGGGGGATGCTTCCCTCTTCAGGTAAACCAAGGGTTAATGAGGTGTTCGGATTAGGTTACATTTTTACTGTGGGTCAGCCTCACAGGTCACGGGGGGAGAATGGTCCAATCAAGGGAAGAGAGGTGAGCATCTTCGAGATGCTTCGAGATGCTTCGAAGGAGAAGTTATAAAAATCCTTGAGAGGCCATGTGGGAGAGGGAAGACAAAGGAACCTCCTGGAGATGGGATCTGTGCCAGTAGTAGGCTGCAGGCCCTAGGACTCGCCTCCTGGTCTCATTCCTCTCCTAGACCATCTAAGCCTGTGAACTCAAATGTGAGTAACTAGAATAACGTAGTTAGTCACGTTAGGGCTTTTTATTATTTTGGAGGTTGGCTGATCTTAAGAAGGTATCTGTTGTTATAACTACTTGTAACTTAAGCGTACCTGGGAGGGGGGAGCCTCTCATGTGTATTATTGTCTTGTTTACTTGCATGCCTTAAAATAAATGCTTTTCTGTAAAACCTCTGTTTCCTCTCCATTCCCACGCCATTCTTCGGCACATCCTTAGATAGGACTTCTTTCTGAAGGGGAAGGTCCTTAAGCATAGAGATTGGCAATCCACTGAGCAGGGTCCCACTGTACTGTTCAGTTAATTCAGAATTCAGTGGGTGGTGGCAGCATGAGAATTAGTGAACGCTGGGGAATTTCCTGCTACTTTTCAAGGGTCGAAGTTAGTCTTTAAACTAAGTTCTGCTGGGGAGGGAGACAATATTATTCGGGGCAAGGACTCAGCGAGTGCAGGGGGAAAAGGCCCATATGATATTAGACAAGTAGTACAAGCATCCAATGGTGGGAGGAGTAGAAACTATAGTACAGGACTTGCAAGAAGGGCCTGGGGACTTAAGTGTCTCTACACTAATGCACGGAGTATGAGAAACAAGCAAGATGAACTTGAACTCCTAGTACAACAAAATAAACATGATTTGATAGGCATCACTCAGACCTGGTGGGATGAGTCTCAGCATTGGAATATAGGAATAGAGGGGTATAGCCTATTTTGTAGAAACAGACCAAACAAGAAAGGAGGAGGAGTAGCCTTGTATGTCAAGGATGTTTTCACCTGTGAAGAGATCCAGGACTTAAACCCAGAAAACCAGGTCGAGAGCATCTGGATAAGAATTAAGGGAGCGAGAAACAATAGGGATATTTTGGTGGGGGTTTACTACAGACCTCCAACCCAGACTGAGGACTTTGATGACGTGTTCCTCAACCAAATGACTGCACATTCAAAAAGGAGAGATACAGTAATAATGGGAGATTTCAATTACCCGGATATATGTTGGCAGTCAAACTCTGCCAAGACAGCAAGGTCCAGCAAGTTTCTTGCTTGTCTTGCAGACAATTTCATGGTCCAGAAGGTGGAAGAGGCGACAAGGGGATCAAATATTCTAGATCTGATCCTGACCAACAGGGATGACCTTGTTAATGAGGTAGAAGTGGTTGGATCTTTAGGGGGGAGTGACCATGCCCTATTGGAATTTGGCATTCAGTGGGAAGGAGAAGATAAGTGTAGCCAGACACTCCTCTTAGATTTTAAAAAAGCGGACTTCTGTAAACTTAAGGAGCTGCTGGCTGAAATTCCGTGGTCAAGAATAGTGAAAGAGAAAGGAGTTCAGGAGGCATGGGAGTTCCTTAAAAGGGAGATACTGAAGGCACAGTCTAAAACTTTGACAATAAGGAGGAAAAATGGAAGGATCTGAAGAAACCAGAATGGTTGACTAAAGAACTCTCAGCTGAGCTAAGTGTTAAGAGAAACATGTACAGGAAATGGAAGAAGGAGGAAACCACCAAAGAAGAATTTAAATAGCCAGGAGATGTAGGGAGAAGGTCAGAAAGGCTAAAGCACAGAACAAACTTAGGCTGGCCAGAGACATTAAAAACAATAAAAAGGGCTTTTTTAAATATGACCGCAGCAAAAGGAAAAAGAAGGAGACGATAGGGTTGCTGCGCAGAGAAGATGGCGAATTACTAACAATAGGAAGAGAAAAGGCAGAACTACTTAACACCTTTGTTGCCTCAATTTTTTCCCAGAAGGATACAAGCACTCAACCTGGCGGTTGGGGAGCAGGGGAGGAAGCAGGGGAAATGTGGCACATAATAGGTAGAGAGGTGGCACAGGAACACCTGGCCACACTGGATGAATTCAAGTCTCCAGCGCCAGATGAATTGCATCCTAGGATATTAAAAGAACTGGCAGAGGTCATTTCAGAACCGCTTGCTATAATCTTTGAGAAATCTTGGAGGACAGGAGAAGTTCCAGTAGACTGGAGGAGGGCAAATGTTGTCCCCATCTTCAAGAAGGGAAAAAAAGAGGATCCAAATAATTATCGCCCAGTCAGCCTGACATCAGTACCCAGAAAGATCCCGGAGCTGATCATTAAGCAGTCAGTTTCTAATCACTTAGAAAGCAATGCGGTAATCACGAGAAGTCAACGTGGATTTCTCAAAAATAAGTCATGCCAGACTAATCTTATCTCTTTTTATGATAGAGTTACTAGCTTGATAGATGAAGGGAATGCTGTGGATGTAGCATATCTCGATTTCAGTAAGGTTTTTGACAAAGTTCCCCACGACATTCTTGCAAAGAAGCTAGTAAAATGTGGGCTTGACAGGGCTACTGTCAGGTGGATCTGTAACTGGTTGACTGACCGTTTCCAAAGGGTGCTCACCAATGGCTGCTTTTCACCCAGGGTTCTATCCTGGGCCCAGTGCTGTTCAATATCTTTATCAATGACTTGGATGAAGGAATAGAGGGCATGCTCATCAAATTTGCAGACGACATCAAATTGGGAGGGGTGGCTAATATGCCAGAGGACAGGATCAAAATTCAAAATGACCTGGACAGATTGGAGAGCTGGGCCAAGGCTAACAAAATGAAATTCAACGGAGAGAAATGTAAGGTCCCACACTTCGGCAGAAAAAGTGGAATACAGAAATATAGGATGGGGGACACGTGGCTGGATAGCAGAATGTGTGAAAGGGATCTAGGAGTCTTAATAGACCACAAGCTGAGCATGAGTCAGCAGTGTGATGCGGCAGCCAAGAAAGCCAATGCGATTCTCGGCTGCATCAATAGGAGTATGGTGTCTAGATCGAGGGAGGTACTGGTACCACTCTGCTTTGGTTAGACCTCATCTTGAATCCTGTGTCCAGTTCTGGGCACCCCAATTCAAGAAGGACACGGTCAAGCTGGAGCAAGTCCAGAGGAGGCTGACCAAAATGGTGAGGGGTCTGGAAGCCATGCCCTATGAGGATAGACTTAGCGAGCTGGGTTTGTTTAGTCTCCAGAAGAGAAGGTTAAGAGGGGACATGATGGCCATGTTTAAATATATGAAGGGATGCCATGTAGAGGAGGGAGTAGGCTTGTTTTCTGCTGCTCCAGAGACCAGGACAAGGAGTAACGGATTCAAGCTGCAGGAAAGGAGATTCCACCTGAACCTCAGGAAGAACTTCCTGACGGTCAGGGCTGTCCGACAGTGGAATATGCTGCCTTGGAGTGTGGTGCAGTCTCCTTCTTCGGAGGTTTTTAAGCAGAGGCTGGATGGCCATCTGTCTGGAGTGCTTTGAGGGTGTTCCTGCATGGCAGGGGGTTGGACTGGGTGGCCCCTGTGGTCTCTTCTAACTCTACATTTCTATGATTGTATGATTGCTAGTAAGCCAAAGAAGACATGTGACATCTACTCTCAGGGTCTCCATGGGGTGAAGAGAGACACAGGAGACCTTCACACTTCAGTATGTGCAAGAGAGCCTGGATGGTATAGTGGTTTGAGCACTGGGCTACAACTCAGGAAATGAAAGTTCAAATTCCTGCTCAGCCACCTTGGGCAAGTCATACTTTCCCAGCCTCAGAGAAGAAGGCAAACGCAACCCCTTTCTGACCAATTCTTGCCAAGAAAACTCCATGACAGGGTCACCTTAGGGTCACCATAAGTTCAAGTAGGCGAGGCACACAACACCAATCGGAACAATGTACAGATGCCCATTGCCCTGGTTTCCAAGTCAGAGTAAATACAGTGAATAAAGATATAGGGAACAGGAAGCAAGTTAGAAGAATGAAGAAAGAGGAGGAAAAGGAAAAAGAGGATTACCACAATGGTGAGGGGAAGTAGAACACACAGAATTTCACAAAAGCTATAATGGCAAATACCAGATGTTACCCAATACCCATGTCTCTGCCCCATATCCTTACAACTTTCAGATACATGCTAAACACAATCCCTGACTTAAGACACTGATTCATGTGGCTGTATGACTTGAAAGCAGTTTGTTTTCACTAACAAGGCTAGCACTTAAAACTGATAAAGAATGGGATGAGTCACAATGACATTGCTGTCATCACTATTTCGTACTTTATAATTACAAAGTGCAACCTTAACATTTTCAGAACTCTTTCCTTAATTGCTAATCAGAACAAATCAGAAGAGATTCCAAATGTACACATGGATAAATGCTACTGTAACACACCTTGGTCCAAAGTCTATTCAAGTTCAATTCCGCTAACACAAAAAAGCCCCCAAGACATCAATTTAAGATGCAGCTTACATGTTTTTACCCAACCATAAAATCAAAAAATGTGACAAATCAAAACTATTATGGTGTATGCCTATGAAAAGTATCTCTGTAAAAAGAGCATTTGCATTCTTCTATTGAATTATCAAGAAATCTTAGGTCCCTATATTGAAACTTATATTTCAACATATATTATGTAATAATGTACAAAAAACTAACCACAATCTGGCACAATCAGATGCTAAACAGAGTAATCCTATGGTTGTTGACTCAGAAGTAAGTGTATACAGAATTACAACCTAAGCATATTTATTTCAACACAATTAACCCCACGCTCAATTGCGATCAGTTACTATTTAAGAAAATATGGTCGCAATTCCATACTTACTTAGTTGGAGAACGTACTTTTGAGTAGACACACATAGGATTTCATTGATGTCACAAAAACAGATGCTATACACTGACTGAATCTGAGACCACAATTTACAAAATCCATAGATAAAACTAATCATGCTTGTTATGAATAAGCACTGAAAATGTATTCTGAAAGAGAGAAAAGACATCCAAGTATATAATGGCTTTAGAATACATTTAGGCTAGTGGATTATACATTCAAGTTTATTCTGAACGTTTCATTTTTTAAATGCAAAAATTTCAGTATAAGTTTTGAAAAAATATGCCTTTGAAAAATGTGCAATGTAATATTTAAAGATTTATTCAGCCAACTCCTTGTAATCAATTCTAAATCTGAAGGGACATAAATGCATTTCATCAGAGATGAAAATCTTCACTGACTGCTAAAATGAGAATCAAAAATTATTACAATCTAGTAATTTGGCTTGCAGCATGCATTAATCAGAAATCATAATAAATCCACATGCTTCTTAGACAGCACATTAGTCAAACAGTTTTGTATGATAACGACATTGACTAATGGGCTCTAACTTAGAAGGGTCAATCATAAACTCATCAAATGCTTCATTTAATTTCTTAATTTGGACAAACACAATTTGTTTATGGGAAAGATATCAGGTGTTCATGAATGAATAATGGCTAGGAAACCAAACTCCATTAATCAGCTCATGATTACAAATGACTCCAAGATTGTTTATTCTAATTTCATTCATTTGGGTCAACAAAGAAAATATGAGCAAATGAAACTATTTGCGGAAAACGGCACTTATTGCTCAGTATTTAATAAGGTAGTGATAAATACAGTTTCAGTAACTGTTACGCAATGATTTTATTGCCTGAGTAAAAGGCATTATTGATCAACTGAGTAATTAATACAGATGATTTATAATGAAAGTATGTAGGCATAAAGACAAAAGGATCCTTAAAATGCAGAATAAGTATGTAACTATATAATATGTTCTAAACATGAAGACTGGCTTTATATCATACACTGACTGCAGAGAACAAAAAGAAGAAGAAGAAGAAGAAGAAGAAGAAGTTTGAATTTGTGAATAGACAGGCCAAGCAAAGCTAATGTGCAGCAATGTCAATTGTTGTCAGAATTCAGACTGGGAGCCAAATGGCATCACTACTTGATTTAAATACTCTATCATTCCTGGTACTGCAGGAGCTTCCACTCTCCAAGACTAGAGGGAAGGGGGAACCCTGGATGTTGAGAATGTCTACATATAAATCTGAAACTGAGGCTGGATGGCCATCTGTCAAGTTTAGTATATCGTTGACACCGAATTTTACTAGATAAGATACAAACACTATTAGATAAATACAACAATTATCAGTTTGAAGATTATTATTACCTTCTCAGTGAATGTCATGTCATATGAAAATCATTAGTGGAACCAGAAATATTGCTGCTATTTTTAATGGCATGTTTAAAGTAAAAGTGACCATGTTGAAGAATAATCTGAAACAGCATTTAACAACAGAATATGCATGAGAAAAGAGCTGGCATTACTAATGCAAGGAATCTTCTGGAAGAAGTAGTTCCCTGAAATGAGGGGCCTCCACAAAAATATACAAGCACTTAAATACTAGAGAGGGGGAGAGGAGAGCTCAGGTAACTTTGGGGGCACATAAAAGCTGGAGACAGACGCATCCAGAATCACAGGGAAATATTCTGCCTCAAAACAGTGTACAACGTATTGGAACAACAACATCCACTTCAGAAAGTTGCCCTCCTCACAGTATAATTTCTATCAGCTAAGTGAAAACTAGAGGCATTCTCTGGAAACTCCACCATATTTCCTATAGGAGCAGTATAGTACAGTGCCATCACCACGTTTGTGGGGGTTCTGTTCCAGGAATCCCCACGTAAAACAAAAACCAGGAGTATCACAGTCAGCCATCTACATCTGCAGGTTTCATTTTCATGGATTTGACTATTTGCACGGTTCTCCAACCCATCCCCCTACCTCAAGCGCTTCTCTTTCAGGGAAACCTTCCTTCTCAATGTCTACAATCAGGCCATGCATCACTTTAAAACTTGTCTCTGGTCCTCCTCCTCTCCTAACAGCCTCTGCCTGGCTAGCTAAGGATGGATCACAGCCTAATTTCTGAGCACCACAAACCCTCTGCCAATGCCTCCCACGCAGTCAAGGAAGAATATGGGAAAGAAAGAAGAAGTATACAACCACCATGTCAACCTACCACCTTTCCCTCTCCTTTCCCTGACTTGGTTTGGACCCTGGATGCCCATTCTCCCTAGCATGCCTCTGCCCCCTTCTCACAGACTGATACGCACACATTTTGATATATGTAAAGACAAAAAAATACATATTTATTTCTGAAGAATCACATTTTGGATTGAACTGCCATTGAGAAAGTGGTTCACTTAATTGTAAAGTAACAACTTCAGCTACGGTAAAAGCAAGCACCTGTACAGAAAAATGATGGAACATACTATATTAAATACAAAACCTGAAGTAAAACAAAAAGTATTTTCCAAAGAACAGCAATTCTCTTTTTCAGAAATTATGAATTTAAAAAATCAACATCTCTGCTGCTGTGTGTTGGCTTAGCAGTCAAAATATATATAATTAATTTTCTTGGCAACCTTTGCTAAATACAAATTCATATAAATAACTTAAGGTAAACACAAATTTGTCTTTGACTTGAGATCAATGACAAGCATGCAAGATTCAGCTGAGCATAATTAGCACACATTTGCATCAGAATCATTCATACCATATGCTACATTAGCAAATATCCTGCTAGTTATAATGTAAACATGAGGTATATTTATTTAGAGCTTGTACAGAAAAATTACCTTCCAGATAGCAATGCTGAAATGTTTAGGACTACTTCTGAAGCCAATTAATAGCTGAAAATATACTGTAACATACAGTAAATCTGTTGTAAGAAACCAGGACTTCTACTGTTACTTTTTGGAAACAACAATTTAGATCTACATAATGGAAAACAAAAATTAATACTTTAGATACATTTTTATTATTATTAATCTTGAATGCATATTAGATTTTTGAGTATCAGGATTTCAGATGCATAATGATTTTTAATGCCTTCACCAGCCTTGCGAGTTTATACTGAGCCTGTTATATACAGATAAAATTCAGACACACTTATGATGAAGCAGTTCTCTGAATGTACCACCATCCTGCTCTTCAGTTTCAGACACCACTGCCCATGCTCCTGTCTGTAACTTGTGACCAACACATATCTCAGGGTCCATCAATATATGTTTCAAGATTTTTTTTATTTGATATATGTTTACATTGTATTTCTATTTTAATATATGATGCTGTACTACACAGTCAGATCAATGGTCCACCAATTCCTGTATCGTTCATTTTGACTAGAAGTGGGTCCCCAAATTCTCATCACTTGCTAAATGATCTCCTTAAAAAGGAGATGGTTGGAATTCATCTCAGGAGCTTACGCGTGCAAAATAAAGGTTAAATAGAGTGTCAGTCCTGTGTGCAAAGGACAAAATACTTACTTCATATACACAGTTAGATACTGTATAGCCATTATCTGTACAATGCACCTGTCAAGATGTAAATACGTGTGTTCTACAACCTCTTTCACTCTCTGGCCTAGGAGAGCTAGGGTCAGCTGAAAAGGTCTCTGCTCAAATCCATAGCAGCACCTAGAATGAACTTCATTATCTACCATGACCAAGTCTGAAAAGTCTCCTCCTTAAACTATTACAATACAACTGAACACCTCCCCCACCAGGTTCTCTCTCTCCCAACATGTGGGCCTGCAGTTGGTAAAGATAGGAAATGCTGCTGACAGAAAAGGACACTTTTGGGGCAAGGTTGCTCAGCTTCTGTGATGTCTTTCTTAAGTAGGTGTTTGTCTGAGTTCAACACTTGACTAGAGAAATTGGGTGCCCACACCCCTCCACTTCGTCTCTCACAAAAGGGACATGGCAGCAGGTGTGTGCACATGCCCAAACTATGACTCTAGTGATCAGGGTTTGAATCCCCACTCAGCCATGGAAACTCACTAGATGACCTGAGGCAAGTCACATTCTCTTAGCCTCAGGAAAAGGAAAAGGCAACAAATCTTGCCAAAAACCCTCATGAAAGGTTCGCTATAGAGTCTCCATAAGTCAGCTTTCAAAGGGGAGAGACAGGATGGCTAGAAAGAGCCTTCCCTTGTCAGTGGCACTTTGTTGTTGTGTGCCTTCAAGTCACTTCCATCTTATGACAAGCCTATGGTGAATCTACCATGGAGTTGTTTTGGCAAGGTTTGTGGGGCTTGCCTTTGTCTTCCTCTGAGACTGAGAGAATGTGACTTGTCCAAGGACACCCAGTGTCTGAGCAGGGAACTGAATCCTAGCCTCCAGAAGCCATAAACAAACAAACAAACAAACAAACAAATAAATATTTGAATATTTAAACAAATATCTTACTATTTAAATCTAAATATTCAAATTTTGAGTTAAGTCTTATGGACCCCTAGCAACAAATTATAGCTATAGGTGGTCCCCATTAAAGAAAGGGTTAAGAGCCACTGTAGTATGTTTTCTTTTCCTTAAACAATACTGTTTCTGCAGACAACAGGCTGGTGCGATATAGCCTCTAGTCTTTGCAAGGGCAGCACATTCACCTTCCCTGTGAGAACAGCCTGATGGACAGGAAAAAATATATTAATAAATACATTTCAATTTTCAACAATGTCATTCCAGAGGATCCCTGAACCTTTAGGAATGGCCTTCAGGTGAAGCATGAGACCTTGGTGGAAACTTGAGGGGAGACTCATAAAGTCTCAGCACATGTAGAGATGCAGTAAATGACATACTTGTTTATGGCAGACAGAGTGTTATTTACTACCATATCTTATTTGGTATTACTTCTTTGTAGTTTGTTGTTGTGGGCCTTCTAATCATTCGCAACATATGGTAACTCAAAGGTGAACCTATAACTGGTTTTTTTTTTGGCAAGATTTGTTCAGAGCAGGTTTGCCATTCCCTCCTCCAAGGTTGAGAGTCTGTGACTTATTCAAGTCCTAGTGAGTTTCCATTATTCCTATTGTATGTCATAAGTTTTATGAACCTCTGCACTAGCTTACTGTTGTTTTATAACAGACCAAGGAAAAAAAGAAGTATTCATGAATATAAACAGAGGCAACATTCAAAGTAATAAAACTAACTCTAAATTATTACATATCATTCATTTTAAATTTAGTCCTTCAAATTCAGAAAGATACTAAGATTTTCTTCTTTGTTCCCACCTGGTCTTTAAAAATGGCCTTGCAAAGCCATTGACCATGGAAAACAAAAGGCCGCAGTATTTAAGCAAGTAATTTTCATTAAGGAGGGGGAGCAAGAATCTCTGAAGTAATGAGTGATCCTATTAGTTCCACCAGACTAAAATCATACATTCTACGTATGTGGTCTTCTCATCCACATCTGTCATGAACGATTTTAGAACCACAAACTGGAGACCACTTATTAGGAAAGACTGAACAATTACAAATTTGTCATTCTTGAGAAATATTTGATGAAAGACAGAAGTCAGCAATACAAGAAATGTCCTATTGCATTTAGAGAAGCTCATATTAATACATTTGTATTTTTACGTCTAATTCACTTATGTGAATAATTTTTTAAAGATTGTGATGGAAATTAACAGAACAAACTGAGTATATAATCACAGGATAATGAGTTAAACAGCCAAACATCCAGATAAGCTGTCAAACAGCTCCATTAAATATAAAACATTCATTATTCTTCTGTCATTTTTACCACATATTGCTAATGTCATATTAACATCTTTATTCTCAAGTCTGCTTTAAACTATCAACAATTCTGTCTTTAAAATACAGTATTTTGCATGCTCTTTTAGAAACAGATTTGAAATGCAGATTCCACATGCAGATCAGACAGCCATTTCAACTCTGGACCTTTGAAAGTACACATCAATCAACTCTTGTAATTGTCTTCATAAGCAGGAGAAGAAAACCTTACCAGTATAGCAGATTTTTGCTACATTTTTATATGAGTAGCAGAAATTAATGATTCCAAAATATCCCTATCTATTTAAAATACCCTTTAAAATGTTTTTTTCTTAAGTTAAATTAAATTAAAATATGGATAAGTCAAAATATGTAGATACGTTTAATTTATTAGAGCATTTATATTCTTGTTGCACTGAGACCTCTTTGAATGTTATCTTTCAATAATATTTAAGAAAATCAGGATACATTTAATGTACAAACAAGCATGAAACCTTTTACAGTTCTCTGTCATTCAGTAATGAATTCTGGAAAAGAAATCACAGACACCCAAGTGGTTTGGCAACTGTAAGTGACAGAAGCTATGCTAAATCCTCTGTTTACACTGGGGATTAGCTGAGTAGACTGTGAGTAGCAAACTGAGCTGTCCATGGTCAAGGGAACCTGTTCCTTGTCAGCCCATAGGGCACCAGGACAAAACATGGTCCTGGTAGGAAATGACCCATAAACATATTCCAATGAAGGATTTATACAAAGCCAGTCTGCCTCATAGAAACTCCATATGACCATTAACTGGGCTGCAAGGCTTGCCAGGAGGCCTAATTACAGGTCTACAGAGCCCAATAACAAAAGCTGAAGAGCTTTAGCCTAGGGATGATCTGCTTTATACTGACTTGAGAGAGTCCATATAGAGTGACAAAAAGAAAGAGGTTTAGCGTTAAAATTCTCCCAAGAGAGAGAGCATTGTAAATAAGCCTAGAAAGCCTACATGCAACATACTTCAGATAGGCTTAAACATGCCACCCTCTCAGAATTAACATTCAGTCACTGCCTGCTTAACATCTGCTCAGACATGGCAAGTTGCTGTGATATTGTTATTCTATTATAAAATAGCTTTCTTCTATATAACTACTGAGAAAATAAGTAAGTAAAATGACTAAAATATAAATGTATAACTGGTAGTAATAATCCTTACTGTGTGCCAATATTTATGAGGACAAAATTAGTTTCCTTAACAATTCACAAAAAGAACTTCTATGTTACTTTAGTTTGCCTTAGTTGTACAAACCTAACTACAGTCTAAAGCCAATAGCTAATATTTAAACAATATAGATTTCTAATACATATAATACAAACTGTGTCAATATCAGTAGTTCAGGCTTCTTGAAATTATATTCTATGGGAACTCTGTAATAGCTAAGTAATGATAAAACATTTTAAAATATTAACTGAATGCATCAGGAGAAACAGCACATGCAAATTTCCTTTCCATAATACTGTTTAACGTCCCTTTAAAACAATGGCCATGGACTTTAAAAACTGAATGCTTTAAGGACTTCAGATGTTCAATTATTTTTGCTGAGCATTCAGATACACAACTACTTGAAATGCTCAACACCTGTAATGTCTACCAAACAAAAACAAATCAGTAACATGAAAGACACTTCTTGCCAACTGTGAAAAAAAAATGTTTTCCAAGGTAAAGTATGGATCAGAATGCAATCCTCCAGGCTAGCATGCTGCTGCTTGAACTCTGAAATGCTTTAGCACTTAAAAAAATTAAGAAAAAGAAAACTTGCACAATTAAATGCAGATCTTAAATTGTGTTGTAATCATATTTAAATGAGAATCCATTGAAGCACAAAGAAAAAATTTCACAATCACACAAAAGAAGAAACATAAAGAAAATGGTTGTCAATTGCCATTTCTCTTCCAAGATACAGTTTACAGTAACTCTTAATCATGCAATGATTTTTATTAAACAATACAATTTTAAAACTTTCTTAATCATGAAAGAGGAATCTAAACTCAATTTATGCACTTTTCAATGTTTAAATGAAAATCACAGGGTTGTCTGGCAACTTTATTCTGGTCTTCTGAGTGCCAAGAGAAGACATTTTAGTTTGTTAATATTTAAAATAAACGTGTATTTTAAATAAACCTGGATCTCCAACTCTTTTAAGTGTGTTTTTAGCTGTTGTAGTCCGACTCTGCTAGAAGTAACATTTTATAGAGTATCTCTATTGTTTTTCCGATGTTTTTAATTATGTATAGATTTTGAATATCTTATGTACCTTGTTTTCTCTGTAAGTTGCCCAGAGAATATCTGCTGATGGGCAGCCATGAATAAAATATATAAATAAAAGGATTTAACATTTTATAAATAAAACATATTTTCCAATCCTATAATTCATTCAAGAGTAATTGGGACCTCAAAGTTTAACTATGATTTTACATTTTTTAGATTAAAAAGTGTCATAAGAACTTCAAATGTGCTTTGAAATGTACCAACTACTGATTGCAATGACATAAAACTCATAGTAACTTTAATACATTTTCTAGGTGTTAAATTAAAAAATGAGGTAAGACAGCTCAGAGCAGTATAAACAAATTGTGCTTTTCAAGGTCTGTACTGTCACATCTACTTTATAATTATATGCTTCAGAGATATATTAAAAGAATGGAAGAACAATATATACATTTGACAGAATGACATAAAAGATGTTACACTGGAAAATGTGAACATTTACTGGGAACACAAATACATAAAGTTGGGTTTGGACAAAAGGTTTAAGGAGGGAGAAGTTCCCTAAATACATTTTTATTATTATTGTTATTGTTATTATTTTATAAAGTTTAATTATGGAACTGAAGACAGAAGAGAAAAACACAGTCTGCATATGCAATGAATCAGACAAAAAGTTTCTGTTAACTTTTAAAGTATGTACACAGATTCAATATAATAGGTGAACACAGTGTGAGAGTGGTACATTATATAATTTTGTAGATTTTTATTATACACTCTGATGTTTTGTTGCAAACAGGAAATTATTCTCACACATCCAGAGAAGCATAGCTATAAACTAGCAGAGTAGCAGCCTACATAAACATACAACTATTGATTAGTAATTTGGGATATCTGTGCTGAGTTCTCTATATTTGAGTGGCAGATCTACTACTGTAATTTATATATAGTGCTATCAAAATAAACAGCAAAACAGTTTTATTTCTTTTATCCATATATTCTATTTTTTATACTTACCAGCAGCTTCAAGAACCAACTGTAATCTAGCTTTGGCCTGTTCTGCAGCAGACTGGTGGGGGGAAAAAAAGAAAATATTACATGCTGAAATCTAGGTTTGAGTGAATTAGCATCAGCACAAAACTTTGGCATTTGTTGTTGCCTGACTAGCATTAACTACACCGTTATGTTTTCAGGATACAATCACAATAATTATATTGGGACATAGAAATAGTGTTCTGTTTTTGTCAAAGAAAATTCTGCAACAGGCCAAGTACGAAAAGAGCCATATTAGGTCAGCCTGGACAACACAAATAAAGCCAGGGATCTGCAGGACCTCTGGCTTATCTGTTAGAAGCAGTGTGCTGTGGCATGGTGCTTAGTTGTTCCCACTTAGAATTTATCATGTCGTTGGAACACAGATTCTTTCTCTTTGTTTAGCAGTTCCCACTGGAAAAAGAAACAGTTGTGTAACATGTATGAGCAGACTGCTCATAACCAATAAGCTAGAGTTTTTGCTCACTCATTTACTTATTCATTAGGCATAAACAATTATGCATACGTGGCCTATTATATTCGGTATGTACAACCACAGCTCAAACATACAGGTATGGAGGTGGACAGATTACAAGATCCAAAAATTAAGAAAGACTGACTGTTACTCTTTCTACTGACGAAAGTCTCTTGAATACAGGGAAGGCTTCCCCAAGCAGTGGGAAGGGGACTTTTAATGGTTGTCCCTCCCACCGGCAGCCCCCTCAATCTGCCCCAAAGGGTTGGGTGGGAATTTGGAACAGGATAGGAGGGAATTATGTGGGAAAACACATAATTTCCAAAGAACATTTCCTCCACTATCTTTCCTGCTCAAAGAGGCTTCAGCTGGACCAAGGGATATTCCACCTGCAGAGGAACTGGAATGGATACAATTGCTGCTTTTCTCCAAAATGTTATTTCTTTTTTTAATAGCCACACTGACAAATATTTTTCTAAAAGGAAAAAAGAAGCAAATAATCAGGGTTCTGAGTGGAGAAGCTAAAGTTCTTAACAATGTAATCCCATGTATAGTGACTGAGGAAAAAACTCAACTGATTTAATTTTATATACAGACTGCTACCAAAGTCTAAATAAAAGCAGGACTTGAAGTTTTTCTCTGGATTGTATTCATTGAGTAGTAATATCAAGATAGAACATCCTGGTTAGATAGCACCTCCACACAGGTTATTCTCTGTACTTTTAGTGAGGGAGTGGTATTGTTGTAATTTTATTATAACTATTTGTTTTAATCCTATGTTTCAAGATCTCTTGGAGCCATTTTCTAAATCATAAAAACTAATATTTGAGGGCTAAAGGCATATCTCAGCAGAGCTTTGCATCACTTAAGTAGTTGGATATTGAGCTACAATTCTAGCGAAAGTGTTTCCACCAAATAGCAGTATCCTACTAACATTTCTCTTACAGACTAATCAGCAGATCCTATGCTGGACTTCAGTATGGTTCCCTTCTACATGCAAATATGGTTCTAGATAGGTTGAGTTTGGTGCCCGTATGTTTTTGCATGGACTGAATATGTTGAATGGTTCATCGAAATGAATCTACTAGATCACTGGACAGCTCAAGAAATTACCAAACTTGTCTTTTCACCAAGCTAAGGCAGAAAACATTTCTAAGAAACCATAACTTCTATTGAACTCTGATCCTTTACAAAAATACATACATACATACATACATACATACATACATACTATATTTAGGTATTCTCAGGATTTTAATGATGGCAAGAATCTCAATTCTCTCCATTTTAAAAGGGTTGAACATTACTAAATTATTCTGGATTTCACAAATCATAATGTACAAAGGACTGAGCATGCTACTACTGAAACAATAGAAATACATACACTGAGGGATGTACAGAAGTTTATCTTAAATAGACACTTTCAAAAAAGGCATTTCCCTCTTTACAGAACAAATGTTTAACACTGGAGATGCAAACTCCTTCCTCATATTGCTCTACATCAGCCAATCTCAAGGGGGACCATATGGCCTCAAGGGGACCCTGGCACATTTGAAAGGGGTCACAGACTGAAAACTATAGGGGGAAGCACTAAGAATTCATGGAGGCCATGGTAACTGAAACAATGAAATACCCAATCAGCAACCTTAACTGGAGTCAACAGTTTCCCTCCCATTTATATCTTTCCAACACAATGTCCGGCAGCTTCCTTGACAAAGAGGTGACCTCTGATTGTGATTGTCTAATCTGAAGCCCAATGTCATGAAACCTGAAGAAAAGCACCAAGCTCATGGACAGCACCAGGCCTAATAGATGGTTCATTTCATAAAGTCTTTTTTAAAATTTTGTACTGTGTGTCAGAATGCTCAAGTTTTCTTTGTGTTCAATAATAAATGATTTTCTGTCTACCTGTTCCTGTCATATCCCTGTTTGACTGGTGGCCCCTGAAACCTGAGAAGAGTTCCAAGGAGAGCATGGCCAAAAACCATTTAAGAATGGCTGCTCTACATCAAGGAGAAATGCAGAAAATGAACATTTCAATGAGATATCCATGCTTGTTACTCTGAACACAAAAAAGAGCTGTTGGTCACTTATACTTGTTCTTTTGAAAGATTTTCTTTACATGTATATAACCTATGCATATAATCAATCTAAGCAAGTTTACACTGCACATCACCGGGGGGGGGGGGGTTCAGTTTCACATATACACTGAGTGCCACCCCCAATGTGCATGTTTCTTTGCAATACTCTTTTCTCCCGCCTGATGTCTGGTTAAGTTGTGCTGTGGGTGTGGCTTCCCTCCAACTTCCTGCCATCCACCACCTTTCCTCCTTAGTATCTATATTGTATAACTCACGCATTTGGGTTCTTTTAAGTTATAATGCTATACTGCCTTAGCACTATAACTCTAACAGAAAGAGGATTAGACAGAAGAAATACTCAATCTGGAAGCCAGAAATGCAATTAAGGAAGTAAGATTAGTGGGAAAACTCCATGGCAATGGCATGCTCCCATTCCAAATATCGAACCGCCCAGAGGTACAGCAGAAGGAAAGCGCGGAGGAAGTATCCCACAGTGAGTTGCTGCTAATACTGGAAATTCACAAGAAAGATACTGGAACAAGAAGAACATTGTATGGATACCAGAAAAAAATATAGCTACAGCTGTAACACTTTCCAAATCCCAAGGCTTTAGGCCAGTCTGGAGGAACTGACAGTGTAATCAGGAAAACAGAATATGGTATGGAGCTACTATTAACTTCATGCTGTATTTTGAACCATTTTTATATTTCAAGCATTGCAGCCTGTCCTGGAACACATTAGATTATGCCTATTAGATATTTAAATAAATGGAAATGCTCAATTGCTATTTATCCACTGGATGATAAACAAAACCAATCTTTTCAATCAATAAATATTACGTAAACATTGGCTAACTGTTCCAAGGAGGCTTTGATGAATGTAGCACATACACTGAAACACAAAGCACTGGAGCACATGCAACTCTCTCACACTTGCACTTGCACTGCCTCCCTCTCCCTCTTGCCACATGGATGAATAGATATTTGGCTATTATAATTTTATTGTTATAGTTTTTGACACACAAGTTTATGAAGGAGGCTAAGAACAAATCTGCTTTGCATTATCCTACAACTAATTTTGTAAGTACAATTAATATTATGCAATTAGATTTAGGAGTATTAAGTGTCAAAGAAAAGTAATTATGAAGAATAAGCCAAAGATTGCTGTGATTCATTAGAGTTTTGTCTTCTTAACTTACTAGAAATTAATTACATTGAATTGAAACTTTAATAAGCAGAAATATGTTTGCCTTGTTTTGGGACATCATTCAAAACAATGTATGGCACTGGAATATAGCAAGACATGACAGCAGCGCTCAACATAAATATAATTTTTCTCAGCTAAAAAAATGGAAGCTCTCAGTTATAATGCATAAGAACTTAACACAAATCTTACTATACCTTTGACTATACAAACAATTTTGGATATCTGAAAAAACATGTTGAGATTCTTCTGAGTAGTAGGAAGCTGCTAATTCTTTTCAAGGTGGATCTGAGATTCAAGGAACTCAAATGCAAATTGTTTGAGATATTGTACTGGTCCCACCAGGTGGCGGGTGGAATATAACGGTGGCTTTTAGCTGCCTTTCTGATATCCCCTCTATGTCTATATAGCCCAATATACTCATCCTGTTTCTATCCTTACCTTCAATACTGCAATACACATACATACGCACGGAGATGAACAGGTTACTCCATTAAAGATGCATCAGCTAGAGATGTGTCTACCAAATGCAGTACAGAAGGAAGGTTTCAACTTTCCCTATTTCTCTACTGTTGAATAGGGATACTTTTTCAAAAGCTAGCAGATCAAAACATTTTAATTACACTGTAGGAGTTAACTGCACGTTATAAATTATAAGAAAAGAAGTTCCATCCAACCGTTAGGAGGAAGTTCCTGATGATAAGAGCAGTTCACTGATGGAACAAAATATCTTGAAGGGTTGCGGACCCTTTGGAGGTCTTTAAAGAGAAGTTGGAAGGCCATCTCTCAAGAGTGCTTTCGCTGTGCATGCTGCATGGCAGGAGGTTGGACTAGACAGCCTTTTTGGTGCCTTCTAACTCTATAATTCTATATACTAAAAATACTTTGAAAAACTCCAAGCGCTATGATTTACCAAATGATAATTCAGAACACAGAAAATTCAGACTCAAGATATAAGCACCATCAACTAAGAACTCAAAGGAGAAGTCCTAAATGGGGACTGGCATTCACAGGTGAGAGACGAAGTGTTTAATCTAAATTCTTTCCAAAATAGTTGTGGGATATATATAGGTAAGTCACAAAGTTAGAAAGAAAAAAGACTCCAAAAAAGGAAGAAACTCACTTACTAATAAAATCTGTTACCATGCCTACTATTTCAGTGCTGTCACACAAGCAACGTCATATGCATTATCCTTGGGGTGAAAATAACTTGGTAATTATCCAAACAAAATACATTTAGTTCAAAGGTTAGACCACAACTGAGATAATAATTTTAAATGTAGCATTGTTTAAAAAAAAATCTGGAGCAGCAAGAGAAGTTGATGATACAAAATGTCTTTCCTAACTAATCAAAATAAGCAACATACCCTCAATGAACCATTTTCATAAAGTAATTTCACTTTTGCATTGAGAATGGCAATATAACCCAACAAGCTGAGCGGCTACTATTTTGCCACGCAGTCACTATTTATATTGATCGTTATTACAGTTCTAAAGTTTTCTACAGAAAAAAGGATGTTAACATTAAGGTGTGACGGTTGACACTTCTGCTTCAGGAAAAACAGGTGTCTGGACTGAACAAGTGAAAAATTCTTCTTTATGGGTGTTTAAAATGCAAGCATACACAAAAAATGAATTGTATGATCCATGAGTCCCTGTTTAATTGCATGTTTGATAAATACAGGGGAGCAATTTTGAAACCCTTCTCTCATAGCAGATATGAATGACAGCTTTCAAGTACTGTACCTTTCACAGCAATGTGACTGACATTGCTTTGATAGATTGTACATTCTGTTGGAAAGCTATAATTAAATATTTCCCAAGACTTGGGGGGAATGCTGTAGTCATTCCCCCTCCTCACACACACACACACAATAACAGCAACAACAACAATATAATTTAAAACCTTTCCTCTCAGAATCACAACACTCGTATTTTGCTTTTAAAAAGCACAGTTACTTATTTTAAAAACTTCCTGTATCCCTAACTCATTTTAAATTGTGCTGATACACAACAGTCATGTTCTGACTATGATACATTTATTATTTGGATTGTGTGGGTTACACCTTAGTGGACTAAATGTATAGACAAACTTAATTTATGTTGGCCATGGCAAACTTCTCTTCAAAGCTGTTGTACAGAATCACTGCAACTGCTAAGGAAGTGATACAACACAAAGCTACCCCCCCCACACACACCAAAAACCTCTGAAGAAAGTCCTATTAATGACAAATTTAGCTTTTACACATACACAGAAATGGCTCTACTAAATTTTTCTTCCTTTTAGACCAGAGCTTTCCAAACTTTTCATGCTGGTGACATACTTTTTTGACATGCATCATTTCGCGACACAGTAATTCAATTTTACTAGCAAACCGGAGGTACCCAGAGGCATATCTAGGGTGAGGAAAGGCAGACCCCCTGATCCTGGCCTGCTGCTGTCGCCCTCGCCAGGCAAGGCCCCAGCAAGAGTGATGGCAGGGAGAAATGAGACCCCTCCCACCTGCTCCTTATTGCTACCATCACTCTTGCTGGGGAAAGGCCCCAACGAGAGGGGCGGCAGGGGGAAAGACAGCCCCCTCCCACCCAGTCCTTGCCCGCTGCCGTCGGTCTTGCCAGGGAAAGGCTCCAGCAAGAGCAATGGCAGTTGGCCCGGCTTGAGCGGCAAAGTCTTCTTGGCTGGGGAGGCGACACACTTACATACTACAGGCAACACACTAATGTATCGTGACACACCGTTTCCGTTTGGAAAGCCCTATTTTAGACCCTAATTATTTTAACAAGAATTTCGCATGAATAGCAAGTTCCCCCTGTGTTGTCAGACTTTCTTTTTTCCTTTACTATGTTTACATTCTCTGCCAGGAGATCGTAACTACAGTCCAACCCAATGGCTAGATAACCTCTGGTCTATACTGGTTTATCACTAGTGGAAGTGCTTCATTGAATTTATCCACTAATACTATATTCAAATTGCAATTACAATACAAATGACAATTCATAACACTAATACAACAATATGAATACATCTGTTTAAAGTGCTGGTAAAATGCTTGTAAAATGCTTTTCACTCATGGTTGTTATATTTGCATATTTAATTTTTAAGACAATCCTGACTAACCAAGGAGCCCAGCTATTCCACATGGTTGTATTCTAAGTCCAGCCTACTTAGTTTTACTTAATCAGAAGGGGTAAAAATCTAGGTCTTCTGATACATAGTGCATTTCAAAACCAGCTGTTATATTTAAAAAATCAATTACAAAAACAGCATATTACATAGATTTCATACTTAAAATATTAATATGTTATCCACTCCTAGAAAAATACAAATCTGAACTGATTACTCTTCTTTACAAGTAGGGAGAAACCTTTCTGCTTATTGACAGTTTATATTTGCCTTCAACAATCTGTCTCCATCCAGATATTTTGGAGCACATCATCCCCATCCAGCATGGCTAATAATCAGATATGAAGGCAATTACACTTAAAAAAAATTCCAATTATTTCCTTTTCCCAAACATTATAACTATAGCTTGAGTGATACAACTTCACTCCATTGGCATATAAGAGTAACTTTTAGTTGTATTTGTGGTTCTCTGGGCGTAGCCTCACGAAATAACAAGGGTGGAATATCACATGGTTTGAGTGATGGCTTGCACTATGCCTCCTGCTGTTGCTGCTTCATGCTCCATTGCAACCGAAGTAACAAAGTGGACAAGTAGAGAATGTGTTTTTCACACCACAGGCAAGTGGCCTGTAGCATTTAGGTGCATGTTTACATAACTAAAGACAACTATCTCATTATTTTTGAAAAACAAGGAAGGTACTTTTTAAAAAAACAACACTAGTTATAACAGTAAACTATTACTGGGAAACACACTGCAACTATGTCTAATTTTTTTAAAGTTGTTATCTTTATATCTTACTTTCTCAGACAACTTATTGTTTAGAAAGTTACACATGTAACCACGTAGTCCCCTGATTAATTATTATATACTACACTAGTCCCCAGACTATGATTCCTTGGCTTCTCAATACCTAAATGTATTTTTTAAGTTATAGGCAGACGTTTAGTCATTATAGCTGATATTTTTAAAAAGTATTAATTGGAAGAACAACCCTGTCCCTGAAAGGAGTATGTTTTATATAATTAGTCTGCAAACTCATTATAATTATATCAATGGATTATACTGTGTATTGTGCATGTAGCAAACCGTGAAGCAAACGACTGTACCTCCTATTTAACAAAACAAAGCAGACTTCTTGAAAAGCAGATTTCAAGCAAATACAGTTGAACCCAAACTAGAAAACTCTTGGGTCCTCATGACTATCAACAAATCAAAATTTTAATTTTCTAGCTACCTCCAGTAAAACATCCCCTTTAACCTCTGTAACATACCTTCTCGACCAGACTCTATATAGTAGTCCCTCCGCATTCATGAGAGTTTGGGGCACAGAACCCCCACGAAAGTGGAAAAAACGTGAATAACCCACCCACACATACAATTCTTCTCCAGAGCTCCCCCATCCCATTCCTTTTAGGATTTCTGCAGCTTACCTTCCCACGCTGCTGTAGTGTAGGCCTTGCATGAAAGGTCTGGGCAGGCAGGTTTTCGCAAGCCTCCTGCTTCCCTGCTGCTTGGGCTCTGCAGCTCCTTTCTGCTCGTGCGAGAGGCCCGCCCCGCCCCCTCCTTCCGCAGTGCAGCCTGGGAGTTGTAGGCTGCACTGAGGAGAGGACGCGCAACAGGCCCGGCTCCAGAGGCTCCGCACTGCAGGTGAGTGCAGCCCAGGCCCATGAGCCTTGCGCAAATGCGGCTCATTTTCGGCTAAAAGCCGAAAATAAGAAAATGCGCATTTGCTGTGCTTGCGGGCCTTGAGCGTGGCGGAAATGGGAGTGCGTCATGCAGACCACTCCTGGCATTTACGCAACGCTCCAGGAGCCCTTTTGCTTGTACACTGCCATGCGAAAAGGTAACTTTGCCTCTGGGCCCAGCATTTGTGGAGTGGGGGGTGACTAGGTAAAGGGCTTACCAGTGCTTTTCCCTCAGAAAAGTTACTTCTGGCAGCCATCTTGAAATAGGAGGGGTAGGAGCAAAGAGGGCGCCAGACCAATCAGCAGCCATTTCAAAGCATAATATGCAGCCAGGTGGCAGAGAGGACATGCCTCCAGCAGTTGGGGGATGGGGTTGCTTTGCTCGCCCAAAAGGAAAAAGCCTTTATTTTAAACACAAGCCTGACAAGTGTTGGTGAGGAATGCAAGGGAGAAAAGGAGGGGGGGGGGGTCAAGCAGTGCCTTGTGAATAATTAACTTTGCAAAGGTAAAACCTGTGAACACAGAGGGCAGACTGTACTTAGTTGTACTGTGCGACAATTAGGTGTGGGGTGAAAAGCAAGACAACAATCAACCTAACAACAAATAAAGAATTTACTAAAGGTTTTGAAAAACATAAGTTTTACATATTGTAATTCTATTTATGGGGATGAAGTCACATTTTAATTGTTTTAGCAGTTCAGGATAAGAGAAATTTGGATGTGAAAATAAAGTAGAAAAACTCACATCTAAAAACTCAAGTCTTCACCGCACTCCTACCATATTCCAGATAAAGCCATGTCTTAACCTATCCAAGTCCATTGCTATTATAATTCTTAGCCTTCTTGCTTTCACTGTAGCCTCTTTTTTATCTGGGATTTGGTTTTTCTACAGCTCTCTTTCTATCCTTGCTTCTTCTGCTAATTCTTGACTCTTTCAGACACAACAATAATACTCTCTAACCTCTTTGGCACCTTCATTTCAAAACTTGTTGGGCAAACACATGGGCAGTAGAATTTTGTTACGTTTCTAGTTCACAAAAAATTAGCAGTGCAATCTTATATGCATGTAACTGAGAAATAAATTGCATGCAGTGCAGTACACTTTGCCCAGGTCACTTTTTCCGACTTAATTTCATTTCCTATCCTGTGATCTTTCGACCTCCTGACAGAAACAGAAAGCAGCCATTTTATAATTAAGAAGAAAATATAAAATGGCTGAACAGTTTAATTTTTTTCACAGACTCTGAAAGTCAAACAAAACAAGATGGAATAAGCCATCCAGCATAGAAGACCACTGTGGGTATAATGTTCATAAAGCACAGTTTTTGAAGCTGGGCGCAAGCATCAGGCTGATATGCCTCTCTAATATCCTGCCTCTCCTCTTTCTTTGCTTCTACAGTGTTTTCAGCATGGAAATACTGCTCTATTTAAACCAGAGCTGGTTTAATCCAGTAGTTTCTATTATGCTTAAAATAGACCAATCAGGATCTCCACATCAAAGCCAGAGATGAAGGAGAAAGGAAGGGAAGTATTCATGGACCTGAAGCTCATAGCTGTCGCTATCATCTAAGTTCTAGTTTAGATGTTGTGTATGTGTGTATGTGCCCTCAAGTTGCCTGTCAACCCCATGAATTTCGTTGGCTTTTCTTAGGCAAGGAATACAGAGATGCTTTTGCCAGTACTTTATCCTAAAAACATAAGACAGGGAAAATAGCCTGTTTTAAAACAGGCAAAAATCCCCAATGTGTGGTTATATTAATTAAACAATGTGAAATCTGCAATGTGGTAGGACTAGAAAGAATGGATGTTGGAGTCACAACTCACACACATGACTCTTCTGCATCTCTGCAATTACTAGTTTCAGGCTGATTGGGGAAGTGTGTGTGCACATACTTTCAAGTTGCCTGTGGACTTATGGTGACCCCACAAATTTCATAGGGTTTTCTTAGGCAAGGAATGCTCAGAGGTGTGTTTTTTTTTGTTTGTTTTTTGTTTTGCCAGTTCCTTCCTCTGAAATATGGCCTATAGCACCTGGTATTCTTTGGCAGTCTCCCATCCAAGTACTAACCTGAGCTGACTGCTCATCTTTCAAAGATACCCTTTAGGGTATTTAGGCCCTAAATATCTGCCGTGATTTATCTTAAGGCTCTTGTTGGTAGTCGTTAAACCTTAGGAGAGCCACTGCCACCTTTTACAATTGTGGGGGTAACTTGTATGAAAACAAGAAAACCTATACTGTAAGAAGGAGGTGTGGCTACCT